>CM070566.1:7959013-8672154 GCA_036346405.1 Phyllostachys edulis
CCTGTCCCCGAACTTTAGATGGATGCTAAAATCAACTAAACAAGAAGGAAAGAATGAGCCAAAGCATCGATTTTGAACAATAGATGCTTATGTCCAGTAACCAGTAGCCTACTACCATTAAAGCGAAACAATCCTGGACGCACAATACATGGTTTTGCTAAAGCAATCCAATCAGAGGGCTTCAGCAAAGAAAATAAAAGGTGCTATGGAGCTATCAAAAGGTAGATCAAGCACAACTGATGGAAGCAGTATAACAATGCATCCTGTTAACTTACGGGTATTCACCATATGACCCTCTTCCGAGCTGAATCTTGAAAAACTTCTGTATTAACTTCCCTGCAGCCTCTAGACGATCGTGAGCAAATGACTTCCCCTAGCGAGCAGATTGCTCACATCAAGTTGCAGTAGCTGTTTGGGGTACCAGTAAGGCAGTAATGTCGTCATTGACTATGTCAGAGGTAAAAGAAAATAAATAAGCACGATGGCAACAGGTAGACCTTTACCTGTTCAAAAGCATGAGGATTTGTGACGCAGTTTAACTTTGCACGTTCATCCCTGAGAGCTGTATGAAATTCCTTGGTGTTGTGTTGGGCAGCTGCCACTGTCCCAGATCTGCATCCTCTACGTATTTTTAGAACATTTGAAACTCGTTGCCCATCTTCTTGGTCCGACAGGTTCTCACACCCTGTAAGAAAAGAGAACAGTCTCTTATTCTTTTTCTCAAATGATGCAAGACAATGAACTGAAACATAAATGATTTCTCTACTCACAGAATCAGATTTTATCCCGGCTTCTTGGAGAAATAATCAAATACAGCTCGAGCACTGGTCTTCGTTGTCAATGTGAAGCTCAAGATTACTTGGGCACTGACCCAACTGGGGATCCTTACTAGAGTACTTTACCGGTGATCAAATGCTACCACACTGCATCATTTGGCAATGCCATGCCCACAGTCACCGGAACATGGGTCAACAGATGAGGAACAGGTCGCGGCTGTGGTGGCGACTTTTTCTTCTAAATTACATAGGAATGGTGTACCATGTTCACAGACAGTACCCAGATTGATAAATCCGGTACATGGGACGTGGCATCAACCCGTGATCCCTGTGACTATGGGCATGCCATGCGGTTATATCAGTACATATACTCCTCTAACAAACTGCCCACTTAAACAAGCTCTCGCATAAAAATATTTCTGGTCATAGAGATAGACCAAGCTGGAGGAGGCAGAGGCGGAGGCGGATTGATTGATAGAATCCCTGATTCCCTCTCCATCCTCTCAACTCAACAACTCATCTGGGATTCCAGGCTTCCTCCTCCTCCTACTGCTGCTGGTGCGATCCCTCCTCTCGTCTGCTCCCATGGCGCGGAGCAGCTGGGAAGCCGACAAGATGCGCGTCTCTCTCTCTCTCTCCTGGTTCTGGGCAGGGCCGCTGCTGCTTCTTGATTTCTTCTCTTTCTTCTTCTTGTTTGTTTTGGGGTTCCTTCGCAGGGGATCGAATCAATTGAATCCCCTTTCCGGCGATTTATTCATCTCCCAAACATCCATCTCCTAATTGATTTGTGCAGGCTGGATGTGTACATCTACGACTACCTCGTCAAGCGCAACCTCCACAACACCGCCAGGCCTTCATGACCGGGGGCAAGGTCGCCGCCGATCCTGTCAGTACGACGCCCATGGATTCCCTATGCTATGCTATGCTGGAATTGGAATTTACCCTAACTTATCCTAACTGAGTGAGACAGAAGCCCAAATTTGGCTGGGCATACTGAACTGTCTTACCTCCTCCGAATATCTCTTTTTCTCTTGCTTGGTGTTTCGCCGTAACCATATTTCTTAACATTTTGCCGAAAAAAACCGAAATTTCGGCCAATTTTCGGCGATTTTGTGCTGGTTACGACCGGCACAAATTGGAATTTCAAATTAAGAAAAAATTCGGCCGAAAAAAATCCGAATTTTTCGGTAACCGGACCTATGGCTAAGCTCCAAAATTTTTTCTCAACTGGTAGCGTTTTCCCTGACCTGGGAATGGATTGAGAGAGCTCCAAAGCAAACTTGTTTGGCCCAATGAAATCAAAAGATAGCATGTCCGGAACCCGCGGCATCGAATTCTCCATGGAAGAAGCTTATCTACTAGAACGATCAGTCCAAGAACACACGCCATGGAAAAAAGCACATAACCTAGTTAACACTACCAAAGTGTGGAATGGGGAGATACAAGTCAAGAAGAAACCTGAAGGGCTCGACGGAGTAGAAGGGGAGGATGAGGAGCCGGCGGCGGGGCAGTGGTGGAAGAGGTGGGCGACGGAGGCATGAGTTGTTGGGCTTGGTGACTCGGTTGTCAGGTCTCGACTTCGACTTGCCGCAAAGCGAATTTGTTTTGTTAAAACAGATGGGCCGGACTGCCCGGATGTGTCAAGCCCTTTAATTGTCAGACGACGGAAGTTCACAGTTGCTTAGCAAGTTTGCATGCATTCCGCAGCAGAGAGTAAATTTCATAAAGGGGCGACTACGTCCGGCGCTAGCCAGCGGTACGCATCGATCTGTCGTCGGATTATGTTACGTATCGATCTGCCGTCCATCTAGAGAGCTCCCGAACTTCGCTTCCTCGTCTCCAAGCTTCCTCCTCCGCCCGTAATTGCCGCCGCAGCGCATCCGCCCAAATCTTACAACATCCGCGCGCTCCAAGCTTCCTCGTGCCCAATCAATCAATCTCTCCTCCGCCCGTAATCCGCTGCAGCGCCTCCGCCCCGTAATCCCACGCTCCCAAGCTTCCTCGTCGCCCAATCGAATCTCCTCACCTTGCGCCTCGCCCCAATCTTGCAACATCAACCAAATGTCTCATCGATCCAGTAACCTCGAGTTCCCCACCAAATCATCCTTTCACAAAACCTCCATACCCATGCCGTCATCGTAGATCCATCCAATATCGAGTCCCAACAATGCTGCTGCCGTCACGGATGGCGGTCAACACAGCGAGTGCATCCGATAGCAACCATGGAGCGCTTGTCCAGACAGCGAGGTCCCCTTATTGGTATGTCTTGCTCATACTAGACCTTTGATGATTTGTTGCGACAAAACATGCACATTGTTGTGGTTGCAAGCATTATGTTGTTTACGTTGTACTCTGGTTAGGTGCAACAATTTTTGAACATTGTAAAGAAAGATCGTAATGTTCTTTGTTGATCTTGCATTTATAGAAAAAATGTTGCATATATAGAAAAAAAAAAGTGTTGCATACTTTTTATGGTGATGTTGCAAAATTGGATATCTCGTTTAACTTTTTTGGTTCGGTAGATCACGAGATATCGGTGTTGACCAAGGTGAATTGTGAAAATTGGAGATGATGATGATTACACTATGGTGGATGTTGCGAGTGGCGAATGTGATGATCAAGATGAAGATGTTGTGTGCTCTCAACCAATTGTGCCTTATGTTGGGATGATGTTTGACACTCTTGAAGATGCTAAGAAAGTGTACAATGATTATGCATACAAATTTGGTTTTGACATGAGGATAGCGTGCTCAAAGAATCAGCAAGGTCACAAATCAAATCATTAGGAGAATTTGAGTGCTCACATTCAAGAAAGATGAAAGAAAGAAAAACTCTACAAGCAATTGAGTTGGCATTCCTGCAGATCAAAACCATTGGTGCAAGGAAGCGGATCCGAATGGTGAAATTTGGTTACAAGGCACACATGGCGGTGGAGTCCGAGGATGGCAAATGGAAAGTTATTGTTATGCAAAGGATCACAACCACCCGGTGGTGGGCGTGTTGCAAGGAGAAGGTTTCTGAGGTCACACCGTCATTATATCTTGGGGAATTTTGAGTTTTTGAAGACTTTACACCATAGAAACATCTCTACATCACACATAATGGCGCTACTTGGTGGCGTACATGGTGGGATCCATAACCTCACTTTCACGAGGCGGATGTTGCAACAGGACAAATCTGAGGCAGGGCTTACTTAGGGGTATGGTCATTCACCATCAGTATTTCCAAAAATGCAAGCGAGAGCCCTCATTTTTCTATCTTGGTCGGTGGATGAAAATCAGTTTATTAGAGCTTTGTTTTGGGTAGATGGACGAACCGAATCAACATGCGAGTTTCCGAGATTGTGTCTTCTTAACACAGCGTTCATGACCATAGCGATACAATATGCCATTTTGCTTGGATTTGTTGGGATCAACAATCACATGCAAACCATCCTACTTGGGTGTGCACTTCTCACGATGAAACAAGCTGAAACATTTGTGTGGTTGTTTGAAACACAGAAGCTAGCAATGAATGGGCACCCAATCGTATAATGTGGTCGAGGATAAGCGATGGCGGCTATATTTTCGGTGTTCGGGATGCCATCCACGGATGTTGCAAATGGCATGTTATGCAAAAAGCTCAGGAGAAGCTTGCAAGGTTGATCTCAACTAAACAAGGATTCTCTGGCGATCTACATACATGTGTGAATCTATCTGGCTGATGATAAATTTGAGAGTTCTTGGCGGGATATGTTGCAAAAACACGGCTTGCATGACAATCAACACTTGCGAACATGTGGAACTCAAAACACATATGGGCCCTAGTGTATTTCAGGAAAAACTTCTTCCCATTCACTAGCTGTGAGGCTGATTGAAGGATCTAGACCTACCATTATGTGTTAATGGAGTTTTGGTGATTAATGACAAATCTAATTGTGAGACTAATACTTTTATTGATATCGTATTGTGTAGTCTTATTTGGATATAAAGGTGATAATCATGAAGGCATGCAAGTTCTTAATGACAAATCCAATTCATTGGATAAACAAAAGGAAAATCCAAGCGGTATGCATTTATAATGATAAATCTATTTGTGAGACTAACTATTCTATTTGCCTTATCTCTTGATTAGTCTCGTTTGGATATAAAGAACAAAAGAGGTATGCATTCGACTTCATAGTTCTTATATATTGTTGCATTTCTCGGATCCAAAATATAGGTTGAACTCCACCAAAAGTCTAACTTGAATATGTGCATATGTTTCCATTACATATTCATGTATGCACACATATAAGGGGAGTTCATTCTATATTTTGAGGTTTCATTAGTACTCATCCATATTCCTGTTTCCACATATTCGGGATCTTTACTTTGAAACATATCCTTTGAATATATTTAACTTGCGTAGTTAATATATTCATATGAGTATATGAGACTTGTGTAGTTCATATATCCTTGAATATATTTAACTAGTGTAGTTAATATATTCATGTGAGTATATAAGACTTGTGTAGTCTAAATATACTTATATGTGAGTATAGCATAACTTTTGTAGTTCATGTGTACTCACATATCTTTGAATATATTTAACTTGTGTAGTTAATGTATTCATAAGAGTATATAAGACTTGTAGTCTATATATATACTTATATGTGAGTATAGCATAACTTGTGTAGTTCATGTGTACTCACATATCTTTGAATATATTTAACTGCGTAGTTAATATATTCATATGAGTATATGAGACTTGTATAGTTCATACATGCTCATGTATTCTTGAGTATATACGACTTGTGTAGTTCGTATACACTCATGTTGAGTATATATAACTTGTGTAGTGTTTATATACTCATACCAATCTATATTCAATTATTTGTTATTGAAGTGGTTTTCATCAATTACCAATGAGGGAAAGATTGGAGTATCTTGTCCCACCATTATGAATTAATGGTATGATGTGGTAATTAATGATAATCATATTGTGGAACTAACATTTTCCATGAGTTGGATAAGCAGGTTAGGTTCCACGATAATGAAGACTTGGGATGACATCATGTGTTGATGGTCATCAAGTCAAGAAAGAGTTCTATCATATGTTGATGGAAGTCAAATGAAGGAAATCATCGTGTGTCGATGATATTGGGAAGAAGGGATGATCATGAGTTAATCATCAAGCCAAGAAGAAGATCATCATATGTTGATGATATTGAAGATCAAGAGCTTAAAGCAAAGAGTGCATCATGTGTTGATGCATATCAAGACTTCGGGATGGAGGATGTCATCATGCGTTGATGGGCATCGGTCAAGATCGAAATGAAGCTTCATCATGTGTTGATGAAGGTCAAGTGAAGAACTCATCATGTGTTGATGAGTATTCAAGTCAGGACCCGGACTTGAAGTGAGGATGTCGTCATCAAGTTTCAAGTGGTTCGCTTAAGGCAAAGGTATAACTAGCTAGGGCTAAGGATGTGTTCCTAGTCTTTTAGGTCTCGGTGTTTGGTTGGGAGACCGGATTGCTAGTATAGGTTGCGTACTATTAAGAGGGTCTTTGACTAGTAGCTTGAGTTAGTCATGTGTTGATAGCTCATTGTGTTTGCTCTAGCTCATCTTAACATGTTGCCAATATTTGCGAATCGTTTGCAAATAGTTGTGGCTCATGGATAATCCTTGTAGCATGTGATTTGCAAATGGTGTAAGTCCATGTACCTTATTCCTTGTGGTGTGATTCTAAAAGTGTGCAAATATGTTTTGCAACTTGTTGAGAATCCTTGAACCCTTGTTTGCATTGCGCATCAAATTGGCAAATGTGTTTTGCAATTTGAGTTGAAGCGATGCAATCCGTTGTTTTCTCGGAAAATCGGATGAACCGGAGTTATGTCAGCGGTACAACCGCTTCTTGATATACGGTTCTTGTCTGTGGAACTCACTTTGTTGAGCATGTGTTGCTCGATTGAGAACGGTAGTACGGCGTGTCTTGTCGATACTGACCGTAGGCGGTTGTTCCGTTTGTTTGTTGGCGGTTCATCTTTTCGGAGAAGATGCATTTGGTTTGTGTTGCTTTGTTGTGGGCGGTAGTGCAGACATGTTGTGGGCGATGCGGCCGCGATCTTGTTCAACCGGATTTTGGTGCGGTATGACCGCGCCAGTTAATCCGATTTCTCTGTGGCGGTTGTATTTTTCCGGAAGCAGATGTTTTTGGGACTTAGCGCATTTGTTGCTCCTTTGTTGAGCGACGACCGCGAGTGTTTGAGCGGTTGTCTTAGGGTAGCGCTGATCTGACCGGACCTTGGTTGGCGATGCGACCGGACATGGTCCAGCATTTGGTTTTATAGCCGTTGGAGCACAGGCGGTCTGACAAGCTTGTTGGCCAGCGATCTGTTGCATTTCTTGATTTTTAACCAAACTTCACTAACGGCTAGTTTTTGTGTGTGGGCTATAAATACCCACCTTGGCCAGTGTGAGGGTAGTTGCTAGTGCCCTAGACATTCCATTGAGCTAAGAGCAAGCCCTCTACTCTCATATGTGCATGTGTTGCACTTAGTGAGCTTGAGAGGCAAACCCTAAGTGCATGTGTTGGCTTAGGTAGTGGATTTCGTATCCATTTGAGCTTAGACACTTGATTGGTTCAAGTGGCGTTGGAGACTTGTTACTCTTGGTGTTTGCCGACACCTAGGCAGCGTGGTGGCGTCGTTCGTGGGTGAGCTTCTCAAAGAAGATTGTGAGAAGACTCGGGCGGTTTGTGAGTGGTGTGGTGCTGCGCCATCTCGAGTGGAGTGGAGGAAAGAGCAACTCTAGTAGAGCGAGGTGTTGGTTCGGTTTGGAACCGGTCCAAGTGGTTGAACTTACCTCGAGGCGGGTGCTCAATTCGTGGAGCCGGTCCAATTAGTTTGGGCTTGCCTCCGCGTGGATTAGGGAGACAAGCAAGTCTCCGATCACCACAGTAAAACATCACCGTGTCAATTGTGGTTTGCATTCTTGTGCTTTACATATTGCAATTTATATTCTTTGTATTAAATTGCTGATTCATTGTGGATGAATGCTTGTCTAGCTTTGTGCTATTTACATTGCTAAAATTGAATAGCTTACAAGTCCTTGTTTAATTGCTATTTATCAATAGACTTGTATTGTTGGTGCACTTAAGGTGAACCTAGTTGATTTAGGCTTTAATTGTGCAAAACCGTATTTGTATTAGCTTCCGCATTAGAAATCGGTTTTAGCCAAAGAATTTATAACCTCCTATTCACCCCCTCTAGTCGGCCTCCTCGATCTTACAGATCTGAAGGGTTGAATGCAATCTTCAAGAAACTCATTCACCCTCAAGACTCGGTTTGGACATTAGATTAATCGGTATGAGTACATCATGGATACTAGACTCGGCGGAGAAGATGGTGATGGCTTCAAAGGAAACAACAAATCCACCAATGTGGTCGGTACATCTTCTTTATGTTGTATGTGCAACATATATTGGTCTAAATTTGTTAGAGCTTTGTTTTGCCAATCTATTTGTATGTGCAACATATATTGATTGCACACAACAAAAAACAGATTTTGTTCACCCCACCACGAGAAGTGGCTTGCTTGTTGTGTAACTTCTTGCAACAACTTAATTGTATGAGTGCAACATATATTTGATATTGGGAATTCAATTTGGTAGGTACAATTTGGAAAAAGAGGCATCCAAATTCTACACAAGAAGTGTATTCTACAAGTTCGAGAACAATTGATCTGAGACAACATATTATAGTTGCACTATGCTAGAAGGGCATAGTCGGTATTTGTCTTGGTGTGTGTAGGGTATGAACCCCCAAGACCTTGAGTTTCAGTTCATAAAGATACTTTTACATATATGTGTAGGCTGCAACAAATTTGAGATTGGGCTTACATGTGCACACATCACGAAAGTGATGGCGCATCTCAATTTGCAACAAATACCTCAACAATACTTCTTTGAAAAGATGGTGCGAGCAAGCAACTCAAAAGATACCGAAGCATCTTTCGAGACAAGCCCCAACCTTTGGAGTACGCAACAAACAAGTTAAGGTATAACTTCATTTGTCTGAAAAATAGCCAGATCTAGCATCGATGCATGTTTAAATGAAGAAACATACAACATCGTGTCGGATGCTATCAATAGCCTGTCTATTTTGATTGCTGCAACAAGCAATCCAGCTAATTCTCAACAAGGTGATGCTAAAAACTATGCTTCTGGGTTGTTGCAAAACCCACCAAGGTTTGTGCTAAAGGCGTATGAGAGAAATCGGTGGAAGAAACCGCCCATCGAGAAGGCAAGCGATAAGAAGAAAAAACAAAAGCAAAGATCCATTGTTCATCTTGCAAAGAGGATACCCACAATGTGCGAAGTGTCGTTACCTAGAGCTTCGCCAAGATTAAGTGATTCGTTTTTGGCGAGATAAAGAAAATCGCGATCTGAAATTAAAGTTATAGATTCTTGATGCATTTACATCTTGTAAAAAAAAACCATGGCTTAAAACATGTACTCATCTTTGGTGACTTTTATACTTAACCAATTGATTTTAGCTAATATTGAACAATTGCAACAATTTGTTTGTGTGTATGCAACATATTATGGTGATGTGTGCAACATGTACTACATGAACGACAATCAGTTTGTTTTTTGATTCCTTAATACTGATAGGAAAGACAATCTATGCTAGTCATTGATTCAACTTTGAAGGAATTTTATGCTTGGTCGCTGTTTGTTGTACAAGTTTTGTAAAAAAGGCGCAAAGGTGCGCTTTGCATTGGTATGGTGATAGGAGTTGGAACATTGCGAAACATCGGTTTGGATTAGTAGCCAAAAATAATTTCCATTTTCACAAAATCGTCGTTGTATATGAACATTTTTTATCTTACGCTTTCGATTTGTATAAAAATAAGATGTTTGAATGGATTGCAAAAAGGAACATCTCGGCATTGCAACAATGTGTTTATGGCTTGCAACAAATGTTGATATGGGTTGCAACAAACATTAACCATAAATGCAACATTAATAGTAATTGCTTGCAAGATGGATGAGAATCATATCTGGCGCAAACAAAATTCTTTGTTGCCACAGGACAATAAACATCGTCGTCAGTTCACAAACTTTTGGATAACCAAAAGTAACACTTGTGTTTAAAACCGTTTCACAATTGTGACCGCTAGCACACAAGAAGATTTGCTCCCAACCATGTGTGATGTCATGGTATCAAAAAACAAAGAGAACATTGAATTGGTTCCCTCTACCCCTCCACAAAAAAAGGTATAAGTTCCTACATCTATGCCTGCACTAAATCTGACTTGTATATCTGCATCATCTCATTTACCCCCCTCCTGTTCTTCCTTCGACCTTGAGCACGAAACTTGAGTCAATTACATTGAGTGGAGACTTTATCAACCTTGATGCAACAACCTTCTGAAATCGGGATGTTATCCTGCATTTAAATTTTAATCAAATACCTACATGTGAGTCACTCTTTGTGAAAAGTGACATGATGAGAGTAACAATTTGCAAAGCGAAAAATAAAAATTCTTGGCAAAAATGGCGGTGTCTTCCCATCCCAATTCTCCATAAATGTCATCGTGTACACCCATTGATCAAACCTTTTTACAAAAAAGGAAATGTATTGAAACATATTATGTGTCATGCAGAACATACATGAATTGCTAAACCATATTCTCATGAAACATAATGTTGCACAAAGTATCAATATATGTTGCACGCATGAAATAATAATGTTGCACACATAATCAATATATGTTTCACTCATATAAAAAATAATGTTGCGCAAAGTATCAATGTGCAAAGCCACAAAGGGAGCCAGATGAAACATGTATCAATTGTCAAGCCATAATAAATTGTTAAAGTCACAAGGAAGCCAGATCCTGATGAAACATTATTCTCATGTAACATAATGTTGCACTCATACAAAAATAATGTTGCAGACAGTATCAATATATGTTGTAATCATATAAATAAATTGTTGCAAAGTCACAAAGGAAGCTAGATGAAACATGTATCAATTTTCAAGTCAGGACTCATACAAACAAATTGTTAAATTCACAATGAAGCCATATTCATTTACAAAAAATCGTAGAACACATCAATAAAAAGTGGAACATCAAAAACTTACAGGGTAGATTGTTGTGGGTACTCTGTTGGAAAGCATCATTGAAACTTTGAGACATCTTTCTTTATGACTTTTGAGACTTTCACAAGTTTGCTGAAGTTTGCAATCTGACAAGAAAAAATATTACCACAAAAAAAGACAAAACAAAAGATAAAAGCTGGCAATACATACATGAAAATGAGTGGATCTACTAACCAGGTTATTTGCTGTAGAGTATGAATCAGTATTCCTAGAGTTTTTGATTGACTTGAAGAAATTAATTTGACAATGCAAAATGTTAACGCACATAAGGACCCAATGCTTGTTATGCACAATTGGGAAGAACATCGTAAAAAAAACATGGATTAAAAATTATATCTTTGCACTGAGTCAAACAAAAAACGAAAAAAAATACGGATCTTTTTTAGCTAATTTGTACTTTGCATCGATCCTTTCGAGCTTTCATGCAAGGCGTGGCATGAAGTTTTCAGGTCTCTGAGCAATTGCGATTGTTAATATGCAACAAATGCTATTTTAATTACAACAAATAAGGAACAAAAGAAATGTTGCACGAAAAATGACTTTTATTAACTACTTTACCGTGATAACAGGTGTGAATGCAAATTTCTTCGAAGAGGTCTTTTTTAACGACAATTTAATTGCATCTTCATTAAATTGCTCGACGAACAAAGTCATCAACTCATTGTCAATGTCCCCTCTAGGCTTAAGTGAATTGTAAAAATGATCATAACATATGTTGAATCCACCAATTTCAACAAAAGGAGGACTGCAAAACAAGTAGGGCAAACATTTATTTGAGTTGGGACAAATCAGTTTGTAGTACAAAAAACTGAAACAAATGAATCAACATTGACTTCCCATAAAATGTGTTGCAAACATTATCAATATATGTTGCACTCATACAAATAAATTGTTGCAGTAACCAGATTATCATGAACAGACAAATTTGTATCCACCAATTTAAAAAAGGATACAACAAGCAAAAACAGATTCTCATGTTTAGTTACAACCATATCCTCATGAAATATTGTCAAACCAGATTCTCATAAAACGTAATGTTGCACACAGTATCAATCTATGTTGCACACATTGTCAATATATGTTGCACTCATACAAAAAAAATGTTGCAGCACAAACAAGCAAGGTAGATTCTCATTAAACATGTACAAAAAAGTAGACAAAAAGAAACTGCACATACTGAAATACAAAATAGTAGACAAAAATGAAACAATCAATTCAGGCTCTTGAAACAAAATGTAAACAATGATTTTGATTGGCGAATAAATACTCACGGCACGACTCCCTTCTTAGCCTTCTTCACATCGGCGTGGATATATATTTTGCATATATGTCCTCGGCCATTGGGTCCACCTTGAACTTCTTCAACTTGGTGCCATCCTCTAATGTCTTTGCTGCCCTCTTCTTCCTATTCTTCTTTCATGTGTGCTTGGGCATTGCTTACATCAACATGTTTCTCCTTTGCTAGGCGCAACTCAATAGGACTCAAACAAACTACATAAGTACTTGTACTATGTATGCGATAAAAAAATATAAACAATGTGTGTGATAACAAGGTGACTTACATGCATTTTCAATCAACTTGCTAGTGGTGGGGCTAACATTGGTTTGGTGTGAATTGGAATGCAAGCAGTGCGGTGACATCCTTAGAAAAAATCAATTGAGTGCTTCTTTGGGTTGCTATGTGATCCATCGTTACTCTCGAACAAATCAATGAACCCTGGTTCACCAACTTTGAATAGGTTAAAATCTGGATCCTCCTTGCAGTAAGAAGGCCAATGGCTTGTATCACTTCTGCTAGGGCTCATTCGCTCCTCAACCCTCCCATCTGGACTGCCAACATCTTGCACATAGCTATTGTTGCCTTGCTTTGCGCTGCCAGGTTGGTTCAAGCTTGCCACGATACAATCAATGTTTTGACTGGCACAGCGTATATCAGACATGGTGGGGCCTCCCCCCGCTACCTGCTCAGCAATCTTTCCATCATCTAGGCGGTTGGGGCTGTTGATGTTATCTTTTGGGGTCACATGAACAAATGTTTGGCTCCTAGGGGGTGTAACAACCAATATGTTAGCATCAACAATATCTGCCTTGGATTCATTTGCTTGCATGCTTTCGACATTTGTTGCAGCAACGCGAGCATTTCCTCCAACTGTGGAACCCCCTCCTGGTTGAAAGCATATATCACTGGGTTGTCCCCCCACATTTGGTGCTAGTGCATCTCTAACTTCTGCTATCAGAGCAGTTGTTCGGTTGGTATGCATTGACTTCAATGTTGCAACAACTGCTTCAATGTCTTTTGCCCACAACTTGTCATGCTTTTCAATAACTTCTTGAATGTTTTTGGGGAACTGTAGGGAGGGAATTGCATGCTTATAAACACAGTATACACTAGTGTAACAAGAAATGGTAGAAAATGTAGAAGGCTGTGTTGCATATAAAAGATGCAACATTTGGTGATGCGAAAAAAATGATAGTTTTCATTAAACAAGTCGTGTTAAATGTTGAAACAAATTCACATTACTGTTGCAGTAAAAAAAAATAAAAGTAATGCAACATTTACATAAGTATGATGCAAGCAAGTAATAAAATATTTAAAAACCTGTGAGCATTGGCTGCTGGACTGAGACATTCGCATCCACTCCTCCAAGGATGCCGATTCAACTGATGCAGCATTTTCCTTGCTTGGACCATTGTGATATGGAGTGCAAGCTAGCTCACGGAACTACGTACATAGAAAAAAACAGTAGAATACATCATTATATCAAATGAAAAACAAAAAGAAAAGACAACAAATAAAAGAAATTGTGAGGTGACATACAGGACAGGATCCATAACTCGTCTTTGTTCAAATTCAAACGATTCTTGTCAGCCTTCTCAACAAGCGCAAAGTCCTCATCGCATATGTGACAAATCCTAGGGCATGAATAGTTGATTGCATGATCCTATAGAGGTCTGAAGGAGATCCAAATGATCCATACATATAATCTGCACATAAAATGTATAAAGAACCCGATTCGCAACATTCAACAAAAAAAACAAACAATATACAAAAAAATGAATTAAACAAAACATGTTGGAATACATACGACAAGGAGAGGCAGACATCCACCAATGAGGAAAGGGTTGGAACGCTGCTCCGGTGTCAACTTCTGATACCTTTCAACCTCCTTCATCAACACATAAAGGATGTCACCGGCCCAGTCATATTCCCCAAGCTCGATATGTCAGTTAGGCTGAACAGGTAATCCAAGTGGACCATGTTTCCAGTGCCAGGACTAAGGACGGTTGCCAATGCAACAAGCATGAACGATCTCATGAAAATATCTTCATCATCACTTCCAATCATCACTTCAATAGCCTTCGATATCGGTGCCCTTTTTCCTACTTTATACGGATATCGAAGCTCATGGATATCTTTCTGCATGCCCCCTGTTTTCAAGGGCTTTTCTCGGAAGGTATCCCAAGCACCTTCTGCACCATTCCTTGGTGAAGCAGATAGACTTGCCCGGTAGCGGAACTTCGCAAAGGTGGGATGACATTTCTCATTATCCACTCAAGTAATATGATTGGTATATTAAAATCAGCTATTGCCAGAAGATGACCGAACCCATGCTTCACAACAAAACCCTACTGTCTAGGGGTTAGCGCACTCGCAACTTTTTGAAACCTCTTGCGACCAAAACGGTGTCTGAAAAATGATTTGTTGTCTTCCGCATTCATGCCTATGGAAATGCAACAAAACAAAACATAATGAAACACAATGTTGAAACAAAAACATGCAACATCTCACTCCAGAACCCCCATAAACCCCTATATATTCATGAACAAAACTCCTCTCGACGCAAACATGCAACATCAAAGCACACCCCAGTCAGCAGCAAAAAATCCCAACTCCCAAATTCCCAACCCAAAAATCCACTATCCCAAATCTCCACCCCCAAAATCCCACATTCCCACCCCTAGCCGGCACTATTCTCGACTCGGCCGCATCTCCTCCTAGACCAACACGCCCACCCCCGCTAGTCGCTGCCTCTCCTCCCATCCCGCTCGTCGGACCGAGCCTCTGACATCAATCAAATCCCCTCTCCTCACCCGTCTCCCTACCCCCTCTACCCTCTCCCCTCTCCCTATCTATTCAACACAACAATCTAGGTAAAACCCCTCTCCCCAAAACCCTAACACACATTTCGCACCACAAAACCCTAACGCACATTTCGCAACAAATCAACGACAAGCAAAGTGCTCACCTGCGACGTCGCAAATCGTGTTCGTTGCGGTGGCGGGGCAGACGATCGCCGCCGTCGCCTCGCGGTGTGGTGGCTCGCCCGACGCTAGTCAATTTCTCATTGTGTGGGCGGAGGTTGAAATGGACACGAAATGAATGAATGGGAACGTAAATGTGGTCGCCGACCACCGACGCCTAGGGCGCTCGGGCGAGCGGTTAGATGAATTATCGTGGGCGGCTGATGTAGCGTCCGGCGAAAACTACTTGCTCCGTACGTCCTGCACCTATCAATTCCCTTTCATAAAACATAAGCACTTTTTGCAAAGGATTTTTGGTTTTACACTCTTTACAGCCTACTAGTACTCCTATATCTGTTCACTCGTCACTCGTGTGCATTCATGGTTACTTTCCACCATTTATTTAACGGACGGAAAATGAGTAAAATAAATGCCAAATGCCATCAACCAGTACAGCATGCACCTTGTCAGATTTTTGGTCGCGATTTCTCGCCGGGATTGGGCTTAACATTTCTCTCCGCCTATTCAGGCCAGCTTGGCAGATTTTTGGGCGGCTGCTCGAGGGAATCTTCACAGGGAACAGAAGATGACGTTGAATTTATGCATAATTCTTGCCTCCTAGATGGTTTGAAAGGAGCGCAACTAACGGGTTTCAGACAGAAAAGCTCTTCGGTGGATCTAGTGTTGCAGCAGATTTTCGACGAGTTCAGTCACTGGAGCTTGACAGGAGCTCACATTTTCGAGGAGCTGCAGGACGCGAGTAGTCCCTCACCCTGCTGTTGCTCTTCCTCTCTAGTTCTTCTCCCATTCCACAAATCTCCTGCTGCTCTACCTAAATTCCTTGCTATTCCGGGTCTAAAGATATTAAACTTTATTTCTATAGTCTTAGCATTATGAGCTTCCATGTTCCAGTACAACACTACGCAATGTTTAAACTTTTTATTTAGTTAGGATGATCCTTGAACACAATACCATTCACAGTCTACAAACATAAAAAGAAATTAGAGTTGAGATGATTTTAAATTTTGTCTGTATTGTATATATTTATATTAATTCCTATTTTTTAAAGATAATATCATATTGTGTACTTAAATTCTTGTTGCATATACAACTTCAAAGTTCTAAAATTATATAAAATTTACATGTTTTCATTGTAAATTTATTCAGGGACTTTAAGTTTTTTATTTACAATTTTAATACTTATACGTTTATTCTAATTTGGATCCGACATTTTTTACATTCAAAATTTGGGGTTCCATGCATGAACGCATGCATCGCTCGCACCATCTGCACTGCGACACGCAACGTACGTGTGCAAGTAACACTCTGAGTGACGTCACACTCCCTCCACGTACGAGAGGAGTAATAGCCCTCCACGTATCAGTGCAGTAGACTACACACTTACACAGGGTGCGGACTAATTAGACTTTGGGGGGTGAGGACTTGTTAGGACTAGCTAGGAGTGGCCCTAATTTGGAGGTGTAATTAATGGATTACTAATCATTATTCCAGCAGCTGCCACCTACCAGCAGATTAGTAATACCATCATCTCTGTCTCAGGCGTGCTATAGTAGACTTGACCCGCATTCCCGCAAACGGATTTAGCTCTATAACACTGCAACGAAGACACAAGCAGATCCACCGTACCACATTGCTAGCGATCAGCCATCAATAGTAAAAGTGTTGCTTGAACTACTCTGGTCAGTTGTAGAAGATATTAGATAGTTGCAGTATTTCATTTAATAGGAGTATGTATGTATAGTCCAAATTAATACCATTAACTATTTGTAGGATTGTTTTTCTTTGTTGAAGAACTTTTCTCGTAGAACATAACAAATATTAATTGTCACTGTTTTTAGTAGTTTGTAGACAACAAATTTCCACTAAATTTGTTCCCATATATATATAGTAGTACTATTAAGCACGACCTGGTTCGGACACCAAAGTCAACAAACAAATACTGTCTCCCTTTCAAAATATAAGACCTATGATATTTGCAATCTTGTTTTAAAATGTAAGACGTGCATGCAGAGTTAATGATGTTTTCTCTCTTTTGCTCTTATTAATCTCCCCCCTCTCTTTAACATTTATGAGTAAACCCTCACACAACTATCCTCCTTCAAATTCCCAAGATAATAACACCATATACACTATGGTTATTTCTCTCTACCATTCTCTTGGTTTCATGTGCATGCATGCAGGAGACTGGCCGTTCGGAGCGAATGGTGGCACTTCGTTTCATGAAGCATAGCTACTTGATGCCCCTCGGTTACGTTTGTTACCTTCTGGACGACTCAACTTTCAACTAACTACTTGATGTCGATGGGAGGACAACGGGACTGTGATTGTGATCAAGGGGTGTGGTCTAGCTCCATGGCCGGTGGTTGAACTGAAGCCATGGCCTCCACCCGGAGAAGGAAGTTAATTATATGTTGCTCAATTCCTTTGCACACATTCGGTGTAGCTCAGTGCAGTTCTGATACAACATATTGACAATTCATACGTTGTCCAAATTGGTAAGTTACTTGAACTAATTCTCTGGTGCACGGTCACTTTTGAATTGCACATGGTAATTCCCCCGGATGAAATCTTGTGGAGTTCTAGTCGGCTCGGATCCAACTTATTCATGTTATGCTGCAAGCAGTCTGCTGTTAAAAGTAAAACCTCATGAAATTCGTCAAGTCATCTCATATTAATAATCTAATAAGCACTAGCTCCTACATACTCCTATCCTACGTGGCATATCTTTTATGGCGCAACTCGATCGGCTTACGAAAGAAGAGAGAAACAACTCGATCTAGTACTGGTAATGCGTCTTCTCCGCCTATCACATATTCCGTTTGGGCGAGTGGCGCCAAAGCAGAGGCCACATGCATCGTGACAGTAATTCATTGTGAGCCAATTGTTGGTGCTCATTCCATGCATATTTCATGTGTTGGATCGAGTCTATCGGCTTGGTCCAAATAATATTCTTCATAAATTCCACAAAAATTTTAAAGATCCACTCATGCATGGTGGAAGGTAGGAAGTTTATTACCATATCGTTAGTCGAGGTGAAAGGAGACCAACTTATAAGGTGTAGTTAGTCTTACCTAGTTGAAGCAAGTAAAAAAAACACACAGCCGAATGGTTCGGCGATTCCGTGTCGGTTAGGTGTGGGGTTGCTTCTTCTTGAAACTGAATGTTTAAATTACACGATTCTAAAATATTTCTGCGGAATTATTGCAGCAATTTCCATTCTTGCCGCTGATTCCATACGAGGGAGAGACGTCTCCACTCAGACCTGGAATGAAAGACATCGACATCTGGTTTTTGCCGGATGTGATCGCGATCTCATACTTGCATATGGGATTACATTGTGCCATATTAAGCATTCTACAAACCGTGTAAAAATCCTATGTTCAAGCGGCGAACATAGCGTGGCGTGCTGACCACCGATCGACACAAAGAGAAAACACAGCAGTCGCAGTGCGGCAGCGTCACCGCAGCACAATGCCGTGCGGTGGGAGGCGGCGTGGTCGGTGTGGAATGGTCTGCTGCATAGTGGCATCTTGGCGGAGGTGCCAAATTTTCAAAAAAAAAATTGTGCATGGCCATACGTGTAAATACGGTTCAAAAAAGTGCCAACACGACAAAAAATTCTAATAAAATGGGGATCCTGTCAGTACGTGGTACTGCTAGTTAGCTTGCTGGCTAGAGTACTTACTAGTAGTCTAGTACTGCCTCTGCATGCCGTATATGCATGGACGTATTGGATCCTCCTCCCTGTGTGTCTCTCAACTGCTTCTAAACATGTTTCACTACTACACAATGGGTTATTATAGGCGGTTCTAAACCGTCATCATAAACAGTTTTTGAACTATGCGAATTTATGTGTCTGTGATAATAGGCGGTTATCACTGAGCGGTTTGTGAGCCATCTATGATAAGTACTTAACGAGGCGGCTTTTGGTGAAAGCCGTCAGCGAAGGCTACTATCACAGATGGCTTCTACAAATAATTGTATGTGATCGTCGGCCATCATATACGGTTATATATATCAACCGTCTGTGATTGGAAACATATCACCGATGGTTCGTAAAAATAACCGTCATGTTATCCGACATATCACAAGCGGTTGTTGGTGGTTGCCGTGCGTGATAGTAGACCTTCACAGACGGTTTATACCCTAAAATAAATCTATGATAGTTCGTTCTATACCTAAATATTTTTTTGTTTTTGCTGGCTGGCGAAATGCTAGCCATGCCCTTTGAAAACAAGCAAGCGAAAATAGATAAATCACAGATAAGTGAATTATAACTCAAAGTGATTTACAACTCAAAATCAATTACAAAAGAATGTTTCTTGTATTGTCGCTAGAGTTACAATTGAATTACAACTCAAAGTGAATTACACTTGAATCAATTGTTTGAACATGTATAAAGCGATTGTCGCGAGTAAAACTCTCCTTTCAAGTCAATGATCTATGTTGTGATGAAGGTGGAGAGCCGTCCTCGAGCGTTCAAGAGTTCATTCAGATTGAATGTACTTCATCGATTGTCATGCCACTGCCGCTAGGAGGAGTAAAGTAGTAAGTATATATATTTAAATTGATAATTAGGAAATAATTATTGTGAAATTAACAAACCTCTGGATCATTCGTCTTAGCCCCACGATTTCACGCATATGGCAAGCGTAGAATGCACATAGGTTGCCTTATATATAGTTGCTAGTGGCACTGCAAAAATAGAATTACATATATAAGTATAGCCAGTTCGAGAGGCATTATTACGAAGTGTGATATAGGATTATTGTGCTGTAGCGGGTACTGAAAATCGTGTCTTGTGTTGCAGTATGGCGCTCGATTCCTTGTGTCTCCCTCCTCTAGTAACATAGGCGCTGAACGACCTACGTGATTCCAAAAAGTTATCATCGATCATTTCAAACGAAGGAAGACTACAATAGAGTTATGATGAGACGTCCAGTATAGGATATTCTGTAGTAGTGTTTGTGTACATGTGTCATGGCTTGTAATGAATAAAAGTCTCAGAAACTAAGTATTTTCCTTGAGAAACTACTGCTTGCTAAGTATTTTCCATCTTTGTCAGTGTGTCTCCTTGTTTATTAAACGAAGCCTGATTTTATTGTACCCTCTCCATGTCAAATATAAGTCATTTTAGACTTGTGCACAACAATTAAGGAGGTGGCTGAAATGATCTTTAATTATTAACATTGGAAAACATGTCTCATTTATTTATGAGTCATAGGACATTAGCGGGGAAAAAAGGATGGACAAGTGGCTTCATATTGTAGGATGACTTGTATTTTAAGCAGACTACGCCTTATATTTAGACACAGAAGTAGTATATATATGTATATACAACTTATGTTATGCTGCAAGCAGTCTGCTGTTAAAAGTAAAACCTCGTGAAATTCAAGTCACCTCATGAAATGTCTGGAAATTACCGTGGGCTTTCAGAGAGTAAACCCGAGGTGGGACCCACGGCCCAGGGATGACACCGACGACATCCCTTCGTTTCAGGGAAAATGAGATAACAATAAAGCCAACCCAAACCATAAGAGTAGAAATGGTGCCAACCTAAACCAAGCTTCATGCCTAGTAATGGATTAAGTTGAAATGGAAACCTTACGAATCCAAAATTTGTTAATCCAAACCAAAATAAACCAACCCATTTTCTCTACAAATCCAAACCAAACCAACCTGTTAGTGGCATCAACCCATTTCCACCTACCCAAAGCCAGCGATTTCACCCATCTCAACACAACCCATTACCAGGCCAAATTGAGATATATAATTTGTTCGGCGTCACTTCATGTGATGTGCATACGTCATGAGATCACGTTTTCATCTTAGTTACTAAAATGTCATGTTTTTCAAGCCAAGAGGTTAAAATGTGATGCTTAGGCTCGTATCTATATTTGTTTATGTGTAAGCTAGCTGACTTTTTTTTTCCCAAATCACATTTTTCTATCCATTGGATTAACATCCAATTAGACAGACACCAATCTCTATACCAATCAAGCGGTTTACTAGTTGGAGGCTCTCCGAAGCCTTCACGTTAATTCTAGGTGGTAAATAAGCTAGAAATTCTCACATTATTAGGAGAGAAAAAAATGCTAGAAATTCCTACATTAATCGTGGAAAAGAGAAATGCTTGGTCGTCCAAATTCTCTTAATAATTATCTATGGCTTAGATTTATATGTACTCCTCAAGTTCACAAAACAAGTCGTTTTGGACATCGACACAGTCATCAAAATGCAGCTTTCACCGCTAATTACTATCGTAATATATTAATAAAATCAATAAAATTATAATATTATGAAAGTCGTACTTTTCGAGACAAATCTACACATATGATTTTCATATAGCTAATCTAAATATTTAAAAGATATCGATAGTAAGAGTTTCCAAAGTTTTATTGCGCATTCGAAGCGACGTTACCAGGAAAAGATCACGACCGGCATGCATGCATGCACACAGCCAGATTCATGCATGATCGAGTACAACTCTAGATTAGTCCCGTTAAAGAGCTCCTCACGCTGGCTCTCTCTGTGGTGAATTTGTATCTCTATCTCTCTCACGTTTCTCTCCTTTCCCCAATGATTTTTAGTTAGAGTATAAAAAACATCACGTTAATCCTAGGTAGGAGATAAAAAAAAAGTGAGAAACTACTACTTTTACTTTTATAGGATAAAAGTAAAGATCTATAATTTCACATTAACCGTAGAAAAAAAAAGTAGAAAATGTCGGTCTTGCAATTTCCTTTACTTAATTATCTTTTACTAATTGAAGACTCCTCTAGAAACCTTCACATCAATCCTAGGGTAGGAGGTAAATAAGAGCACCATCACTCACGGTAGAACCATCACTCGGCCATCGTTGTCTGAACCGCGGTGTGAAAAGCATGCATGCAGACTCACGTTGAATTGTCCGGTCTGTCTAATCTATTAAGCTAGCTAGATATATCTCCTGGTATCACTATTACAAAAATGGTAATATTGGACGTCCAATTACAGACGGTTCATCGAAACCGTCTGTGTTAAAAACAATCTTAGACGGTTTTTGTTTACCGACCGTCTATGTTATCTTCCGCGCTAAAAACCGTCTGTAAAAAGATCATATAACAGACGGTTCATGTTTAAAACCGTCTGTGAAGTATCACGAGCGGTGTTGACCAAAACCGTCGTGATATTACTACATATCACGGGCGGTTTTATTATAACCGTCTGCGTGATAATATCGCTCTGTGTCACGTTTTCTTCTTTCGTCGCCATCGCCGGCTCACGATCCGTCTCTTCGTCGCATCGATCTGCTTTGTCTCCCGATCGTCTTTTTCGTCTCACGCCGTCGAATTTATACCTTGTTTTATAAAAGGATCATCGCCATCGAAGATGATCATCCCCTACATACTTATAAAAAAAAGCGAAATGGCTGCCTCTTCCTTGTCGCGGCATTGATGGCCTACCGCCCGCCTTGTCTGAGCACCTCTCTCGTGTCGTTGAACCGTCTTTGCGGAAGAACCTTGTTTCAACAATGTCTTCACTCCTCGTCGGCCGAGAATTTGCGGGCAGGATGATGGCCACCTTCGCCGTCTTGACATCCTCCTCCGCCGTGTCTTAGGGTGATCTCCCACTTCGGCGAGTTTACGCGTCATTGGCGTGGTTCTCAAAAGCGGCGTTGCCGCGTCTTGAGGAGGCTTGCCGTCACTTGAGAGCTGCGTGTCGGTAGCGAACGAGTCGACCGGTAGAGACCCTCAAGCAAGGAAGAGAGCCTATGGGCTCAATTCTTCTTAGTTCAACGATCGAGGTCTTTGGGAGACACTTTCGAGCAAGGCGTCGTGAGTGGGCCTTATTCGAGCTTCGTTCGATGATCAAGAACCGTCCGATGCCGACAGTAACCGCCGCTATGAAATATTGAAGATGGAGATAGCGACCTACCTCCGCCACTAGAAAAACTTTGTTTAATTATATGTTTCTACTTTTTTTAATATAAACATGTAATTTCTTCATGTCATGTAAGTGTATATACAAGATAAATATACTTGAGAAAAACCATTTCACGAGCGGTTCCATTATAGAAGCGAAATGCGTGATAATATCAGACGGTTCCATAATAGAATAAATGCAGTGATAAATCTCTTTACAAGTAGGAGCCGGTAGGCCGCTAGGGTTTCGCTCTAACTCGTCACTCCCAGTGACCTTACTCTCGTCCGTTCCTCCCCACCCGAGTGACCCGTCGGCTGCTTGGCGCCGCCATTCTTCCGTTAAATCGGCGGTTAGCAGCATCTGGTGACCAACGCAAAGACACTCGTAAGAGTGTCTTTTGCGATGTCACCGATGTCTCTAACTATAGTGACGCCCTAACTCTCGTCACTCCTCAGCTCCGCTAGGGTTTGCGCCCACCCTAACTCCGTTCTTCTCCCCACCTCGTCTGCCGCTCGACCTGTCGCCGTCATTGCCCGACCCGTTGCGCCCGCTAAGGTCTCTGGCCGACTTTGCTTTCCCATCCTCCTCTATTCTCCTCTAGATCTGTTAGCTTAATGTCTTTTGTTGAGTTTGATTTTTATGCTTGAGCCTTAAGTTGTGTCGATGTTTGTGTGATTTATGCAAGGTGAAGAAGATGGATGAGGGTTGTGCTGGTGGTGGGGTCACCACCGTGGTTGCGCTGTACTGAGATATCACCCTACCTTACTTCCTCTCTGTCTCTACCCCCCTTGCTTTGTGATGAAAATGGCTAGTGCTCTGCGATGGATCGAGGGGCTACTCTTGGTGTGGTGGGTTTGGACACCCTTGGTCTTGTTCTCTTCTTCGATGAAGCGCTCAATGATGTTAATAGTTTTATCTGAAATTGAATTGATAATTAGTTCATATTAATAGTCCCTTGCTCGTGATATAATGATGTCAATAATCTTATGCTGAAATTGAATTGATAATTAGTTCATATTAATAGTCCCCTTGCTCTGTGATGTAATGATGTCAATAGTCTTATGCTGAAATTGAATTGATAATTAGTTCATATTAATAGTCCCTTGTTCATGCGGTCAAGTTCTCCTACCTCTTGCGTGCAGTCGTCCTACCATTCCATTCATAATCTCTTCTCTATAAAGTCTCCAGCGTTGGTTGCTTGTCCTCGGCCACTTTAGGAGTGCGTCCACTTGACATGAGAAGGATGAGGCGAGTATCCTGAGCAACCTCATTGAGCCTGCAAGTTTAAAAGTATGGATGAAAGGAGGCGTCGGGACATCCAATTACGGATTGGATGTCACTATGTTCGAAAGTGGCGTTGATGCACAACTTCTCCATTGGGAAGTGGCATCATCTATCGACAACCAACAATTCTTGAGCATGTAATTGTCTTTAAAGCCAACAAGAACACGAGCAACAAGTTGAGAATTCTTTTGAAATATGAGAATGGTTGCTTGGTGTTCTTGTTGGGTTTAAAACGATTACATGCTCAAGAATGGTTAGTTGCTAATACATGATGCCACTTTCGATTGAACTCACAAGATCAACGACACTTCGAACATAGCGACGCCCAATCGGTAATTGGATGTCCCGACTCTCCTTGCATCCATACTTTTTAAACTTGTAGGCTCAATAAATGCCTCATCCTTTCTCATGTCATGATGACTAAAGATCAATATATATATATATATATATATATATATATATATATATATATATATATATATATATATATATATGATCTTGATTTAATGGTACAGCGACCCTTTGCTTGGGCTTTATAGAAAAGTCATCACACATGGTTTGACCTGGCAAAATGCGTGATAAGTATGCATCATAGATGGTTCAACACCGTCTGTGATGACCTCATGTCATCATCGACCCATAAACTCGACGGCTTCTAAGCCGTGCGTGATGGCGCTTTTGAACCGTCTGTGAATACTTTTTACGTAGTAGTGTATCCTATTCCGGTCTGTCTAATCGTTCATAAATGCCGTGTCTCACGTTGAATTGGGCGTTGAGTCTAGCACGCATACACGCATCCATCAATTCAGCGTGGGACTAGGCACGCCAATGGTCAAGAAGCCAACTCACATTCAACCAGACCACAACAACAAGCGCATTATCCTAAAAGCAGAACAATCTACTAATCATTCATTAGGACCTAAATTAATCCAACCCACGTGACACTTCAACCCAATTCATACCATACCAAACCAAACCATATCCTAATAATGGTACAACTCATTTTCCCAATCCATTTGAACTCGGTCTCAACCCACCTAGTCTCACCAGTAACCTATCACTCACGGAGAACAGCAGATTTGCGAAGTCGCCTTGACTTTCCTGGAGTGCTAAAAATCGGGCTCGGTGAAGCCACTCTTTCTTAGAGTCTTGGGGCATTGGCACTCGGCAAAGTCTAGCACTCGGCAAGAGTGGCTTTGTCGAGTGCCTCGAGTGCCGGCACTCGGCAAGAAGCGGCTTTTCGGCAAAAGCCCTCTTTCTTAGGAGTGCAACACTCGAAAGAGTGGCACTCGGCAAAAAATGGCCCTTGAGCGGTGCCGAGCCATACGCCGTCAATTTTGCCGAGTGTTTTTTGGCACTCGGCAAAGAAAGTCTTTGCGAGTGCTTTTTTGGCACTTTCGGCAAAGAAAGTCTTTGCGAGTGTCTTTTTTTTTAACTTTCGGCAAGAAGGATTTATCGAGTCTGAGGAATTGGCAAAATTTTTTTTTTGGTTTTTGACCCATTTTTTTGTGAGGCCTTCCCAATTGCAAATAATATATTAAGGCTGCAAAAATAATGGGGCAAAAAACAAAAAAAAAAATTTTGCCGAGTAGCAGAATTCCAAGTGAGAAAAATTGTACTTAGAAAGCTTTTTTTTTGGCACTCGCGGAAGAATCTTCTTGAGTCTTAAAGGAGACTTCTCGCAAAGAAGGATTTACTGAAGAGTGTGGAATTGGCAAAATTTTTTTTTGGGTTTTTTTGTGAGGCCTTCCCACATTATTTAAAACTCCATGTTCAAATTTGGGACAATTTTGACTTTTTGCTATATTTCGTTAGTTTTTTTGTTTAGTTGAATTTTATGGAATATTTCCAAATTTGAGCTGAGGTGCATGAAATAATCGATTTGGTCGTTCAAAAATGATATTCATGATATTTGTATGCTATGTATCCGGTGTACTCATATGAAATTTGCATCTTGTTGGCGAATATGACGAGGTACCTGCAGAAAAGTGTATTTAAATATATAAAATCCGAACGGCCGTAAATGACGAACTTGTTTAGCGTTAACTATAGAGTCTATGGTAAAAAAAATTGAGTAGGTTTTATTTAAAAGTCGTATGTTAAAACCCATATATTCATACGTTATCGCAGCGAGAGTCAAAATAGATGTTCCGGTTTTAACAGCCGAGACGCAATCTGTGTAAAACCTTCGCAATTTGTACCGCAGTCTTATATGCGATAACACGAAAATTGAGAAGGTTCATATTTTCAAGTTGCGGCGATCGGATATAATTTAAATACACTTTTCAGTACTCGTTATGTTACGCCAACAAGATGTCGAAATTTCATGTGAGTTCCTCGGATACTACCTCAACATACACCAAATATCATGAATATCATTTTTGAATGACCAAATTGATTATTCCATGCACCCCAGCTCAAATTTGAAATATTCCATAAAATTCAACTAAACAAAAAAAAACTAACTAAATATAGGAAAAAGTCAAAATTGTCCCAAATTTGAACATGGAGTTTTAAATAATATATTAAGGTGCAAAAAATAATGGAACAAAAAACCCAAAAAAAAAATTTGCAGTGTTTTTTGGCACTCGGAAAGAAAATCTTTGCCGAGTGCTTTTTTTTTGGCACTTTCGGCAAAGAAAGTCTTTGCCGAGTGCTTTTTTGGCACTTTCGGCAAGAAGGATTTCTAGAGTGTGGAATTGGCAAAAATTTGTGAACAATGTTAGAACCACCATTTCGGATGAACAAATGATCAAACAACCAAAATAAACTTTGTAGATCTTGAGAAGTTATAGAATTTTGTAGTTGGCAACTTTTTCATTTGAATTCGTTTTGTTAAGAAAAGCTGCGTTTGAATTTGAAAAATTTAAAATTCGAATTTTTCAAACGACCTCGGATGGAAAAACAACCAAAATAAAATTGTAGATCTCGAAAAGTTATGAAACTTTTAGTTAATAACTTTTGATTTGAAATCATCTTTTCATGCAAAACTACGTTTGAATTTCTTAAATTTGAAATTCAAATTTTGTAAACGACCTCGGATGGAGAAACTCCCTACATGAAAATTGTAGATCTCGAAAAGTTATGAAACTTTGTAGTTGACAACTTTTGATTTGAATTCGTTTAGGGCCTCAAACAAGCAATTTACACTCGGTTTTGTATAATATTTTGGGAACCGAAGGAATATAGACACAAGTGACGGATTGTGGTGCAGTGGTAGAGGGGTTACGCACGAGGAGAGGTCGCGGGTTCGAATCCGCCGGCCGCGTAACACGCGAATTTTGTGCGAAAAATGCCAAGAACTTGCGACGGCGACGCGAGGCAAGCGGCGCTAGCCGGTGGGGCCTCTCGATTTAAAAAAATTTGCTATTTTTTTGGGTTTTTCGGTTCAATTTTAGAGATGGCTTTGCGAGTGCAATGACCATTGCACTTTCGGCAAAGAAAATTTTAAAAAAAAAAAAATGCTTTGTCGAGTGCGATGACCATTGACTTTCAGAAAATTTAAAAAAATTAAAAATTAGGGCCGGCGTCAAATCTTTTGCTTAGAGTGCAGATTACGGCTTCGGCAAAGCCTTTGCCGAGTGTGCCAAATTTGGCACTCGGCAAAGCGGCCTTCTGGGAAGGAGATTCGACGGAGGCTCTTTCTTGAGTGTTGCACTTCAAAGGCTTTCAGAAGTGCAAAAGTCTGCTTTTGCCGAATTAAGCAGCACTGCAAGAAAGAGCCCGCCTCTGTAGTGTATCACGAGTTTGAATATCTCGAGCATAGTTTCTTTTCCCTTTTCCTTCTCCTTCCGATCAAACTGCGTCTCTAGTTCATGCTAACTTTGCTTCGCATCAATCAGCCATAAAAAAAGAAAAGAAAAAAGGTACAATGTATCCTGAAGTGTGAGCAGCCGTAGAGAGAAGCACTCAACCTAGCTCATCCCTCACTCGATATTATCAAAATCACAGCCCAACTTTTTTTACTGATAGGCAATCAACAAAACAATCATGTGCACAAGCCCTCGAGTATACACATGCACAATCCATGTCAAGTGATGTTTATCATACACCAGGTTCAAAATTTCGGCCGATTTTCAGTGAAAATCGGTTGTATCGGACCCTCGTTAAAATTTCAAACCGGTTCCTAAAAATTTGTTTTGCATGAATTCTGTTAAATATAGAAAAAAAAATTTGCCTAAATTTATTTTCAAAACTTTCGGCGGATATTTTTAACCAATTTCGGCCGATTTTTTTTACCTCAGCAAATTTGTTTAGAAATTTTCGGCCGAAATTACGACTAATTAACTATGACTAAATTAGTTACGACTAATTAACTATGACTAATTAATTACGATAATTTAACTATGACTAAATTAATTATGACTAATTAATTACAACTAATTAATTATGACTAAATAATTTGGACCAAGTAATTAAGATTAAATTAATTTAGCACTAATTACACAGTTAATAAACATAATGCATATGAGAAAAATTACCTTATCTTGATGTCGAACTTTTTGTACTAATACGATCGCTAAGCACTCCTTAATTGATAAAGAAATCGGAACACACTCGCTCGCTATATTCTCTTTGTCTCTCTACGCCGAGCTAGAATGAGAATGAGAATGAGAACGAGAACGAGAGCGAGAGCAAGAGCGACGCTGTAACATCCAAAAAAAATTCTAATTTTGAGTAAGTGTATTAAAAATAAATGAGGAAATAGTTTTGTGCATGTTTATAAGTGGAAGAATGATTTGAGCATGTTTTTGAAATTTTTCATCAATGCAACTATTGAAATTATATGCAAATAGCAGATTGAAAGAATTTTCGAGAAAGATACAGAACACATAAATTCTGAAAATTGTACATAATAAACTAGACTATGTCAGGAACCTCTCTAAAAAAATTCATAAATTTTGTGGCCACCACCTTCTGGACGACACAAGTTGCAACTACTTGACGTCGATGGGAGGACAACGGAAGCGGGACTGCTTCTATTCCAGACTTGGTCACCACCTACTGAAACAGCTGTGACCGTGATCAAGGGGTGTGGTCCAGCTCCATGGCAGATGGTTGAACTGCAGCCATGGCCTCCACCAGGAGAAGGAAGTTATATGTTGCTCAATTCCATTGCACACATTCGATCGATGTGAGCTCAGTGCAGTTCTAATACAACATATTGACAATTCATAAGTTGTCCAAATTGGTAAGTTCCTTGAACTAATTCTCTGGTGCACGGTCACTTTTGAATTGCACATGGTAATTCCCCGGATGAAATCTTGTGGAGTGCTAGTTGTCTCGGATCCAAGGCGTTTGTGTTATCTGAAAGTGAAGTGACACTTGGATTGACTATAGCAAAGCATTATTTGAGTCAATGGCTGAATTGCAGAGCTTGCTTGAATCCTTCTTCTATGGTCCTATCTGACAGCGGATCCATAAGCCATCGATTCTACATTTGGTTTATAGCTATATCGTGTTGTCCTAGGTGTGAATGCACTTTCCCATCCCATATTCTTATCGTGTTGGATGTTAGAATTAATCTTGTAACAGAGTCGGGTCCGAAACGTGTTCGAGTTGTGTCATCGTCTCTAGTCATGAGCACGTGAGCCAAGTTGAAGCCGAATCCAACATGGTCGCTGAGTCTATCTACGTGCGACGCAAGATGAAGCCGTGCCCGCTTGCCGCACAAGTCCATTTCTTATTTGAGTCGTGTTGGGGAACTGTACACGTAGATGCTTTACGTAGTGCTCCAAGTTTATCTAGTCATGTGTTGTTCACATCCCGTAGATGCTTTACGTAGTGCTCCAAGTTTATCTAGTCATGTGTTGTTCACATCAAGGCCGGCCGGTAGCATGTTTTGCATGCAGCGTGATTTCGTCTAGTTAGTTGTGGTTTGTTAGCTGTTAGCGAACACGAGCTCGTATATGCTAGTCTGTTAGCAGAACAGTCCGTATTGGTTAGTCTGTTAGTTGTTTGATCATGTAATCTATTAGTAGCTAGAGTCATCAAGATATAAAGGAGAGAAGAAATAGTACTATTCGAGAGCTTATATATACATTTTTGTAAAAATGATGGATGTTTTGGCTCACGTCAACCATTGGATAGCCCAGGCGGCGTGCGACACCTCGATTTGCTAGTTCACGGGTAATGTTTGATCCCCACTAAGCATATCTTCGATTAATTGATCACCGTTGTAAGAGGAGTACGCACCAGCTAGTTGTTATGCATGCATCGCTCACACCATCTGCACTGCGACACGCAGACGACGGCGTACGTTTGTTCAACAAGGTGTTCGACAAGCTGCAACCTGACAAAGGAAGGGAAGTGAGCGGAGGAGAAACTCTTGTTTTGTGGCCACCATGGCCACCACCTTCTGGACGAATCAACTTGCAACTACTTGATGTCGATGGGAGGACAACGGGAGGGGGACTGCTTCTGTTCCAGACTTGGCCATCACCTACTCAAACAGTTGTGACTGTGATCAAGGGGTGTGGTCCAGCTCCATGGCAAATGGTTGAACTGAAGCCATGGCCTCCACCCGGATGCATTTGATGTGAGCTCAGTGCAGTTCTGATACAACATATTGACAATACATGTGTTGTCCAAATTGGTAAGTTCCTTGAACTAATTCTCTGGTGCACGTCACTTTTGAATTGCACATGGTAATTCCTCCGGATGAAATCTTGTGGAGTGCTAGTTGTATCGGATCCAAGGCGTTTGTGTTATCTGAAAGAGAAGTGACACTTGGATTGACTATAGCAGAGCATTATTTAAGTCAATGGCTGAATTGCAGAGCATGCTTGAATCCTTCTTCTATGGTCCTATCTGATCCTAAGAAGTGTTAACACTGTGAGACTTACAGAACATGGCGAATAGCATGGCTACATGGCTCCATGACTGATGTTGGTCTCCAGCTAAAGGAAATGCGAATGATTCGGTTTTATGTGGTGACAAAGTTGTTGTTAATCACATTGTTATTTCTACTTTGTTGGAAGCATCGGAACGAGTTACAAGTATTGCCTAGGAACAGTAAGTACATCTTGTTTGTCTGTGACATTTCTGATGATGAGCATGCGTTTGGACGGTCTTCAAATCAACTCCAACTTTCTGATGATGATCACGGGGTTCGGCTAGTTTTCTTCTATCCGGTGATCAGTCTTGTATTGCTCCTACAGAAAGCTTTCTTGCACGATGTGAACAAGCAAGAGATGGTGATCAGTCTTATATATATTGCTCCTACACAAAGCCTTTTTGTACTATGTGAACAAGCAAGAGAGAAGGTTGTCCTTCTGGTAATCAATGGCAGGATCATTAACAAGTGGAATATTAGCAACTAGCTATTGAGAGAAGCTGGCTACATCTGGTTATATTTCTGTGGCCAAAGTGTAACTTAAACAAGCATGGCAGACGCCATATGGGCTTGCGATTGAATTATTGGAACCATATGTAAATGCAAACTACAGTGGAGCGGATACTCATCAGATCAATGTGCCAAAGAGTAGGCTTTTTGGTGATGGCAAGTTTCCATCTGGAGTTAAGATACAAGCAGCAAAAATCCCGGTGGTGCTACCCTTCAATTTACAGGTTCAGAAAATAGAATGGTTTGCGTGTGTGTCGACGAGAAGATGAACTGTGCACTGCCACCAAGACTTCTGAAGTTCTATGATATGGTGATACATGACCCTTGAGGGCAAGGGTCTCAAAAGGGGGAGTAATGTTATGTACTAAGTCATTAGTTGTAGGGATGTGTCATGTGTGTGGGTTGACAAATGGGGTCAAAGAGTGTGTGTAGGTGAAGGCTTATATATGCCTTGCCTTGTATCAGAAGAGGATCGAGCAGTTGAGATGAAACAACTCTATTTTCCTCAAGCTGTTGCTGTTCCTCTCTAGTTCTTCTCCTAGTCCTCAAATCTCTGTTCTACCCTAAATTCCTTGCTATTCGGGTCTAAAGATATTAAACTTTATTTCTATAGTCTTATCATTATGGGCTTCCATGTTTGATTGCAACACTATGCAATATTTAAACATTTTATTTAGTTAGAATGATCCTTGAACACAATACCACTCACAATCTACAAACATAAAAAGAAATTAGGAAGTGAGATGATTTTGAATTTTGTCCGTATTGTATATATTTATATTAATTCCTATTTTTTAAATAGATAATATCATATTGTGTACTTAAATTCTAGTTGCATATACAACTTCAAAGTTCTAAAATTATATAAAATTTACATGTTTTCACTGGAAATTTATTCAGGAACTTAATTTAAGTTTTTTATTTACAATTTTAATACTTATACGTTTATTCTAATTTGGATACGACATTTTTTACATTCAAAATTGGGGGTACCATGCATGAACGCATGCATCGCTCACACCATCTGCACTGCGACACGCAGACGACGCCGTACGTGTGCGAGTAACACCATGAGTGACCGTCACACGCCCTCCACGGACGAGTGGAGTAATAGCAGCAAGGACATGACTAGGGATCAGACGTCCGTCGGATTGAAACAAATCGTACGTACGTCGTAACAAATCGGTAAACTCAGATTTTATTGATGGCTCGGTCTTAAGAATGCTCCGCTATTTGGTGTTTGGTATTTGTGCATGCATATATAACATGATCCGTGAATACGGTATATTTTAAGTATTTTAAGTAGATGCCTCCGTATAGCCGTATATACACTTCAAACGCATCTAAACATCTGATATACTTGCAACTCAACAGTACGTAATTAGTGAACATTAATTATGTTACACCAAAACGTGTCTGAGTCCAGATTAATTTTTGCCATCTGTCTCGTACTGCAACTAAATCTGGGAGGGACTAGGAGTTGGATGTGCGGTGGGAGCTTCCACCGTGCGGCCCTCCCATGTCGACACCAGTTGTAGTACAGCGGCGGTGTCTGCGGGGCCGGGCATAGTCGGGGATGTTGCAACCGTTGTCGGGGATGTTGCAACCATTGTCTTAGGATGTTACAACCGTTGTCTGAGGATGTTGCAACAATTTTTTTCTACAGATGCAACAATTTTTTTTCTACAGATGCAACATTTTTTTTCTACAGATGCAACAATTGCAACATCTCCGGGCAACGGTTGCAACATCCCTGGACAACGGTTACAACATCCTAGGACAACGGTTGCAACATCCCTGGACAATGGTTGCAACATCACAAATCAAAACAAAGCATCTGGAAAAAAACGCGTTGGAAAAAATTGCAATATCGCCGTGAACCGTATGCAACATTGTTTTTTATAGATGCAACATTTTTTTTTCTATATATGCAACATTTTTTCTACATATGCAACATTTTGTTTCTATAGATGCAACATTTTTTTCTACATATGCAATATTTTTCTCTGAGATACAACATTCCAAAGAACAATATGCAACATTGTTTTTCTATAGATACAATATTTTTTCTACATATGCAACATTTTGTTTCTATAGATGCAACATTTTTTTACAAATACAACATTCCAAAGAACAATATGCAGCAGTGTTTTCAACAGGCCGCAACATTGTTTTCAATGGACCGCAACATCAGTAGAAACAACAGAGGATACCTATTTGGAAACAACATCAAAACGGCGCCATGGGCCGAGGCGCCAGCGACGTCGAGGTGGCCCTCACGTCGATGTCGATGACCTCCCGACGCTGATGCGCTCATCCTCCTCGCCCCGGAGGAGTCGTGAGCAGTGGCACCATATATACCCACTTGTAAGCCACACGGGAAGAGTTGACGACTCACGAAAATCCCTACGTTTTGTAAACACTTTTTTGATATAGTGAGGATCGCCGTCGTGCTCCGTGGTTTTTTCGAAAGGGTTTTCACGTAAAATCGGTATCTCCTTGTTCTTGATATACATTGTTATTTGTTTATCGATTTCTAACAGAGCAGAGGAGGACAAAGAAGAAGCGCGCTACGGATGTGAGCTTGCATTATGGCATGTTCTTTGAAAAGAATGATTTGTGTCGAGGAATCATTCATCCCGGATCAAAGAGTCTCCATAGAAATCGGTCTTGTCTTGTTAATCAAACTCTAAAAAAGGCATTTATTTAAGAAATATTTTTGATAATCACATCAACATATTAAATGATAGCCATTGACTCGGACAAAAACATGGAATAACTTGAGTGTATTAACCATGTTGATACTGCATTTACATGCATATTCATTCATTACGGAGCAAAAATACATGCACCTTTTATTTTGTTGCCTGTTGAAAGCAAAACGTGCATGACTGAAGCGTCCGATTTTTTTCAATAGCATCGGACGCCTGGGTCATATCGTTTCCTTAGCAGCAATTAATCAATGCAGCAATTAATCAGTGCAGTAGACTACACAGGCTGTGGACTAACTAGACTTTAGGGGTGACGACGTGTTAGGGCATGTACAATGGTATAAACAGCTGCTGTCTATATCAACTCTTCATGTCACATATAGACAGCAATAAAGACAGCTTATACAATGGTACAGACGGCTACTGTCTTTTTAGTTGTCTTTATAGAACACACAATCTTTAATGCTTTTTCTTGTTTCTTGTGCTATAGTCGACTACAGGATTATAGATAACTTCTTTCTCTCTCTCTTCATTTTCTTTCATCCACGTCGGCAAAAATCCTACGTGGCAATAACTATAGACGGCCGACATAAGCCTATTGTACATGCTCTTAGGACTAGCTAGGAGTGGCACTATCAATTTGGAGGGGTAATTAAGATGATGCCACTTGTTACTAAGTAATGGATACATCAGCATTTAGATGATGTGCAGGAGAGATGGTGAGGAAAGAAGGTGAGTGTGTTTCTAGATGAAGAAACAAGCACGTTGTTAATACCAAGACACAAGAAACAACAAAATAGCTATTGGAGATTTGCTTGTTACCTAAAAATATGTTTTATTGACATCAAGAATCATTATGCACACTTGTAGCAATTAAAGTTAAATACAAGCTCAAGAAACAATCTATTGGAAGACTTGTTTATTTTTTATTAGACTGAGTACTCTCTCTCCTCTTAATATCAAGCTAAGAAACAAACTATTGTAGATAATCTAATAGAGTACTAATCATTATTATTATTCCAGCAGCTGCCACCTAACAGTAGATTGGTAATACCATCCGCCTCTGTCACCGGCATGCTAGTAGGCCTGATCCGCAACGGATTTAGCTCTATAAATAGGGAGGGCCGGCATCCAACCAAGACACACAAGCAGATCCACCGCTACCAGATAGCTTGCGATCAATGGTAAAAGTGTTGATTTCCCATCGATCATGTGCCATTAGTTATATATGGTAGCGTGTTGGTTTTGTTAGCAAATACTTCCTCCGTTTCCTTGTATTTTGTCTGTCTTGTTCTGACAATTTTTGTCCGTTAAGAAATTTCTGACAATGTTTTGTCCGTTCAGAAAATTAAGAGTGGAAATCACGAGTCTAATTAATTAGTGCGACATGAGTGCTACTCTCTACCCGGTAAGTTGTAGAAGATGTTAGATAGTTGCAGTATGTCATTTAATATGAATTTATAGTCCAAATTAATATCGTTAACTATTTGCAGGTTTTTTAAGAACTTTTCTCGTAGAACATAACAAATATTAATTGTCACTGTTTTTAGTAATTTGTAGACAACAAATTTCCACTAAATTTGTGTCCATATATATAGTATAACTATTAAGCACGACCTGGTTTCGGACGCCAAAGTCAACAAACAAATACTCTCTCCGTTTCAAAATGTAAGACCTATAATATTTGCAATCTTGTTTTAAAATATAAGACGCGGGTGCAAAACTGTTTTCGCTTTTGCTCTCATTAATCCCCCACTCTTCGACATTTATGAGTAAACCATGTGTTATTTCTCTCTACCATTCTCTTGGTTTCATGTGCTCCTTAATCTCCGCGCGCAATCAAAATACGGCTTATAAAAAGAAACCCGCATGCATGCAGGGGGTTTGCGTGCTGGAGGCTTGTTGGTCGAAGATTGGGCCGTACGGAGCGGAACATGGCACTCCGGTGGACATCCCCACCGATGCGCCAATTAAACTGAATAAACTTGAAGCTTGGACCGATGACACCCATGGGATCATCAGCGGCGCATCCGGTTCACTTACACCGACAAAACACAGGGCCAACCAATCGAAGTAACCTTTGGCTCGAGGACGTACGATGACAAAAAACATCATTGTCTGGTATGTACGTACGTATATGTATGTATCCATGCTTGGCACCCTATTCATTTACATGTTCAATATATCCCTATAATGAATGAATGTGCATGCAGTTTGACACTGCGCAAGATCCTGAAGACTATGTGGTCAATCTGTACGGCTACGCTGATACCAATGTTGTCCATCAGCTGGGTATCAAATCGCATGCAGGCGCACATAACTGGTGCGGGGCAGTAATAGGAAAGAGTTTCGAAATCCGGGTGGAGAGCGGCGCTATCGTCGCCTTCTTCGGCTTCTCCGATGGCCAGGTCCTCAATGCTGTGGGTGCCTACGTAGTTCCCCGCGTTGGTCTCTAGATACACGTGGTTACCTGCTATTGTCTGCAACTAAATAAAATGGGGATCCTGTTAGAGCATCTACAACAATCCACCTTAGTTGTTACTAAGAGCATCTACAACAGTCCACGTCATCTGTTACTAAGGAGTTGCCACATCAACATTTAGGTGATATAGAGGAGAGAATGTGAGGAGAGAAGGTGAGGTTGTTTCTAGATGAAGAAACTAGCAAATTGTTAATACCAAGACACAAGAAACAACCAAATACTCTATTGAAGGCTTACTTGTTACCTAAAGACGCGTTTTGTGGGTCCCACTGTCTTAAAGCAAAATATACACTAGATCATTTGTGCAGCCCGACTTCATTATTGATATGATAAATGAGCTAAAACATATAGACCACAAAGTTGTACTTCATTATTGATCATCAAGATTCATGCACACTTGTAGTAATTAAAGTCTTAGATACAAACTCAAGAAACAATCTATTGGAAGACTTGTTTCTTTTTATTAGATTGAGTACTCTCTCTTCTCTTAGTAACAAGCTAAGAAATAAACTATTGTAGATGCTCTAAGAGGTTGCCACATCAGCTTTTAGATGATGTGGAGATGAGAAGAGAAGGTGAAGCTGTTTCTATATGAAGAAACTATTAGATTGTTAATACCAAGACATAAGAAACAACAAAAAACTCTATTGGAGGCTTAGTTATTATCTAAACACTCATTTTGTGGGTCCTACTGTCTACCAACAAGCTTGTAGCAATTAAAGTCTTAGATATAAGCTTAAGAAACAATTCATTGGAATGATTGTTTCTTTTTATTAGACTGAGTACTCTCTCTTCTCTTAATAACAAGCTAAGAAATAAACTATTATAGATGCTCTTAATATATAGTACTGCTAGTTAGCTTGCTGGCCAGAGTACTTACGAGTAGTCTAATACTGCCTCTGTATGCCGTACATATGCATGGACGTATCGGATCCTCCTCCCTGTGTCTCTCAACTGCTTCTAAACATGTTTGTGTACGTGTGTCCTAGCTTGTAATGAATAAAAGTCTCCGAAACTAAGTATTTTCCTTGAGAAACTACTGCTTGCTAAGTATTTTTTATCTTCGTCAGTGTGTCTTCTTGTTTATTAAACGATGCCTGTAGCTTATTAATGGACTTTCAATAGCGAATCAATTTAATGTAACTAATTCGAAGGGTTTTCCGAGATTTTTAATTAGCTTTTCTATTTTGAAAATACTAGAAAAATCCAAATAGCAAATTAACATCAGCAACCGAACTTGAAAAAATTGTAGAAAAATCTGGAAAATATTTCCAAGTACAAAGAACTCAAATAAAATAGTTTTGAAATTAATTGATGTTCGGATTAGTTACATTAAATTGATTTGCTATTGAAAGTAGTCCATTTAAGCTTATTAAAATTAAATAAAATTGGGTGAATTTTTCAAGAGCGACACTACTTAAAAGATTTTAAAACTCAGAAATTGGAATGTTACAATCACAATGAATCTCGACTAAACGCACCGTTGGAACCGAGGGCGCGGTATAGACCAAGCATGGCGGAGAAGGTGCAACGCCAGCTGGGTTGGAGCTTAGCCGAGCATGGAGGTGAAGTCAAGGGTGTGCAGCAAGCCAATCGAGTCGGACGGTGATGACTCGACGTGTTAAGGTAATATAATTTTTTTAAATCCGAAGTAGAGCACTGACATTCAACTAGTATTTGGAAGTATTTTCTGTGACAAACTTTCCTATACCATTTTTACATATCGAATAAAAGGAGATGGAAGCACACTACATATTACAAAAACGGAGGACGTACGCTGTGTGTGGATGCAAACACGCATCAAATCGAGACTAAAAGAGATATATTTGGCCTTAAAGAATATTCTAAAGCCAAAATACCCACTTGGCTATGAGTAATCAAATGATCATGAATAAACGATATGACATGCATTCAGTCATGATTTCGATCGACATTTGAATAAAGGCAGCCAAGGAGGCCCCCCCCCCTCCCCCGCCGTGCCTCCCCTTGCGTTTTTATCTGATCTGATTTGAGTTTTTTTGTGTGATTTTATCTTATTTGAGTTCCTTTGTGTTTAATTTGGTCCAAATGACTTGTGGAATAGCCGGCATGGAAAATTTTCACTGACGTATTTTTAATTTGTGTTGTGAAGCTAAGCATGTTGTTCGCGCTGATGCAATTTTGTTTTGATGGTAGCACTGCGAGTGTGCAAGTTTGGGAACTGAAAATGCTTGTAGGATCCTTGTATGCGTAGAAATGCTTCAGAATGGTTGGCCCCATCAGTTGTAATGAACTTATCGATGCTTCAGCTGTCGTGAACAAACTGTGATGATCCAATTGTAATAACGTTGAATTTTTTTTCTGCTTTCTTTTTGTTGCGAGCTTGCTCAAAATGTATCTGGCAATGCCATGTTTGTGTATTGAACAGTTTTATGTTTTCTCAAAATGTTTGTGCTACAAATTTTGTATCAGGTTTCCAAATTTTGTACATGAATTTCATTACCGCTGCTACTCGCTGCAGGTTGGACATTCTGAACACAAAATAGAAAATAATGCACAAGGTGCATCAACATTTCTAAGAATTATCTGAGAACAAACTGAACTGCTGAGAGCAATGGGGATTGGGATAGTGTGATAGATGCAGTTGGGATGGGGGATTGGAGGCAGCGGCGCTTAACAGCCAAATCCAACGCACCTAGCTGCCTTTCACGTTTTTACACCCCATTGAGCTTCTACCCTAAATATGTTGCCCTCGTAAATAACAATCTTTAGAGTTACTATATGACTAACTAGTATGGTGGTCCGCGCATCTACGCGGCTAGATTTATTTCGATGTTTGTATAAATGCATAATAATATATTTATATATCTTGCAGGCTGTTTAGATTTTTAAGATATCCTAAACATTGAAAAATGACAATAGAAGTTTTAAGGATAGCACAACGTGAGGACCGCAATTGAAGTGTGAGTTTTGATGGAAGAAAATCATTGAGCACAATAAGTTATTGGGGTTCTTAGAAACTAACCACTCTCTATCATGCATAGATCATATAGCTGCATGTCCCTATTCTTACTATATTAGTTACTTTTTTCAAATTGTATGTAGGCATATGTAATTCTGTTTAATCTCAAGCAATATGTTGATTATGTGTACGGTAAATTATCTTATTAGTTTACATTGTATCAGAGTACCTTGCTCACGCATACATCGATTAAACATGACAACCTACTTTGAACTTATCTCCCCTCACATTGCCGGTGGCCCCCAACCGAAAGTGCCTTTTATCTCTTCTTGTCATCACAACTTTTTTGTTTCAACCTCCAATAGTAAGCCCAAATCTAGACCAATCCCTCTCAGCTGCTACCCCTTTCAATGTAATATTTTATCACATAGTTATCTTCTATTTCTCTCAAATTATTGCTTAATTCTAATCGTTATGATATCAACACGTATACACATGCAACCGTCGCTGATCTCAGCTGGGGACACGTGTCACACTCTCTCTGGTGACACCGAATATATTCCCTACGGCTGCGTCATCTTTACTCCAAGTTTTTTGTTCCTTTGTCTCTGTACGCCCGTGCTTCTATTTGTACAGATGTATGCATGTACATATGCATGCATGATGTTATACATACTCGATGTCCTCTTCTCTCATGTTGGTCGCTTCTCTTCTTCGACATTGGCCAACTCAACGTTGTGGTTTCCTTACTAATCGCGGTGACTTCCACTACTACAAAAAGGCTAATACTAGACGCCTCATCACATGCGGTTGACCAAAACCATCTGTATTAGGTGAAATCACATACGGTTCATATTGAAAACCGTTCGTGTTACTGGCTGCGCTAAAAAACTGTCTGTGAAGAGGCAATATCACAGACGGTTCACATTTAAAACCGTCTGTGAAGTATCACAGACAGTTCTAAACATGAACCGTCTGTGATAATTGCACACTTCACAGACGGTTTTTAATTATAACCGTCTGTGATAATGTCGCTACAGTTCTCCGTTGAAGCCCGATGAGTTTCTTCGTCGCTGATGCGTCTCTTCGATGTCGCATCAATGCCGCTTTGGCTCCCTGATTCATCTCTTCGTCTCACGCTCCGAATTAATTTATTCCTTGTTTTATAAAAATGATCATCTGCCATCGAAGATCATAATCATCCCTGTACTTACTAATAGTCTAATACTACCTTTGCATGCCGTATATGCATGGGCGTATTGGATCCTCCTCCCTGTGTGTCTCTCAACTGCTTCTAAACATGTTTGTGTACGTGTGTCCTGGCTTGTAATGAATAAAATTCTCGGAAACTAAGTATTTTCCTTGAGAAACTACTGCTTGCTAAGTATTTTCCATCTTTGTCAGTGTGTCTCCTTGTTTATTAAATGATGCCTGATTTTTTTTGTACCCTCTCCATGTCAAATATAAGTTGTTTTAGACTTGTGAACAACAATTAATTGTTTTTGTATTGATTATATTTACAACCAGAGAGAAGTCACCGAAGGCTAAGACTAATGACATATGTTTGTTTTATTGCTTGTCCCCTTGTCTTTGTCCACCGACGTTATCTCTTATATAGCGTCTGAGGGGGGTGGCATTTGTCTATGGCAAGAGGAGCCCCAATGGTTGACGAATTGCACACATTGATGGCAGTTATTGTCAGAGAGACAACACAGCACGTTCGCCTTACGGTTATGCCAGAGACAGAGATTAATACGTGTAGTTATATCAGAGAATAACGACATATATTAACTATTGTGTGTAATTAGACACAATGTATGGGGTCCCCAGTCGATTGGGTCCACATGTATGTGGTTCTTATCGACCATAGGGTGGTCGTGAATGACCTAGTCGTAGTAAAGCTTATGTAACAATTTAAAGAAAGTAAAGCTTGAACATATACTAGTGGTGCAAGAATATCCAGATGTATTTCCTGAACAATTAACTGGCATGCCATCGGATAAGGGCATTATGTTCTTAACTGATTTAGTCCCAGGAACCGCTCCAATCTCGAAGCGACCTTACAGGATGCCTGCTAATGAGTTAGCAGAATTGAAGAAGAAAATTGAAGAATTGCAGAACAAAGGTTATATCCAGCCTAGCTCATCACCTTGGGGAGAACCAGTACTGTTTGTCAAGAAGAAAGACAACAACATGAGGTTGTGTGTGGACTACAGATCACTCAATGAGATGACAATCAAGAACAAGCATTTTTTGCCCAGGATCGACGACCTTTTTGACTAGCTAAAGGGCGCCAGTGTCTTTTCGAAGATTGACTTAAGATCAGACCAGAAGACATTCCGAAGACTGCCTTCACAACAAGATATGGACTCTACGAGTTTACAGTAATGTCATTTGGCTTGACAAACGCCCCTACTTATTTCATGAATATGGTGAACAAAGTGTTCATGGAATTCTTGGATAAGTTCGTGGTTGTTTCTATCGATGACATTCTCATCTATTCGAAAGATGAAGAAGAGCATGGGAAGCATCTCAGAATAATTTTGGAAAAGCTCCAAGAGCATCAGTTTTATGCCAAATTCAGCTAAAGCAAATTTTGGCTAAGTCAAGTGGCGTTCCTCGGACATATTATATCAGCAGGAGGAGTTGCAGTAGACCCAGCCAAGGTTGAAGTCGTAATAGATTGGAAGCAACCCAAGTCTATTAAGGAAGTCAGAAGTTTTCTCGGTTTAGCTGGCTACTACTCCAGATTCATTGAAGGTTTCTCCAAGACTGTTAGACCCATGACTCAGCTTCTAAAGAAGGAGAAGAAATTCGAATGAATAGTTGCTTGTGAGCAAAGTTTCTAAGAGCTAAATAAAATGCTAGTATCTGCACCTGTGCTAATCTTACCAGATATCCATAAAGACTTTGAGATTTTCTGTGACACATCTTGTCAAGGAAAACCCTCTGTTTCTCACATTCGAATTTTTGGATCAAAGTGTTTTATTCTCAAGACAGGAAACCTAGATAAATTTGAATCAAGGACTTGTGATGGTTTATTTCTGGGTTATCCTGCTCATTCGAGGGGTTTTCGGGTTTTTAATGTTGAAATTAACATTGTCTAGGAGACATGCAATGTCACTTTTGATGAGACTAGCCTTGGAGCTAGATCCGACATTTCAGGTGATTCACAGGAGACACAGAGTATTTTTTGTAGAAGAAGATGATGATGAAGTTGATATTGCTCTTCCACCTATTGCTGATGCTCCTGTCCAAACTACAGAACCTGCTTCGACTGCTTCACCTCCAATTGAGGCTCCTGCTGCATCCTCTTCATCAGCAATACCTGCGGAGGTTGAGGAGATGCTATCGCCCCCAGGCGCTCCACTGCACATTCAGAAGCAACATTCTCCGGATCAGATGATTGGTAATCTTCATGAGCGAGTCACTTGCTCCAGGTATCATGATCCGTGTATTTTCTCTCACTCTGCATTTGTAGCTTCTTTTGAACCCCGAGATATATCACATGCTTTATTTGATGCTAGCTGGGTCAATGCCATGCATGAGGAGTTAGAGAATTTTGAAAGAAATAAAGTCTAGAACCTTGTAGAACCTCCTAGTGGTCATAATGTTATAGGAACCCGTTGGGTGTTCAAAAATAAACAAAATGAGGATGGTTCTGTGGTTAGAAACAAGGCTAGGTTAGTAGCTCAGGGCTTTAGCCAAGTTGAGGGGTTAGATTTTGATGAGACATTCGCTCCTGTTGCTAGACTAGAAGCCATTCGTATCTTACTTGTATTTGCTGCTTCTAAAGGTTTAGATTGCATCAAATGGATGTTAAGAGTGCCTTTTTGAATGGTTTTATAGAGGAGGAAGTGTATGTTAGACAACCCCCTGGCTTTGAGAATCCCAAGCACCCTGATCGTGTTTTCAAGCTATCCAAAACCTTGTATGGTCTTAAACAAGCCCCTAGAGCCTGGTATAATAGACTTAAGACCTTCTTGCTTAGGAATGATTTTGAAATGGGAAAGGTAGATAAGACTTTTTTCATTCTTAGGCATGGCAATGATTTCCTGCTTGTTCAGATTTACGTGGATGATATTATCTTTAGTGGTTCTTCTCATGCTCTTGTTTCTAGTTTTTCTGAGACCATGTCCAGAGAATTTGAGATGAGCATGATGGGAGAGCTCAACTACTTTCTGGGGCTTCAAATCAAGCAATGCAAGGAAGGGATCTTCATCCATCAAACGAAGTACACTAAGGATCTGCTCAAGCGCTTCAAGATGCGTGACTGCAAGCCGATCGCCACTCCCATGGCGACTTCGACTACTTTGGATCCAGATGAGGAAGGAGAGGCCGTGGATCAACGCAAGTACCGCAGCATGATCGGCTCCCTTTTGTACCTGACAGCCTCAAGGCCGGACATCCACTTCGCGGTGTGCCTCTGTGCGAGGTTTCAGGCATCTCCGAGGAGTTCACATCGCCAAGCCGTTAAGGCATCTTCAGGTATTTATACTCTACCCTCCAGTATGGCATTTGGTATTCCTGCTCTTCTTCGTTGTCCATTCGGGGATTTCTGATTCTGATTTTGCGGGCTGTCTGTTAGATAGGAAGAGTACCTTTGGCACTTGTCACTTCTTAGGCACTTCTCTTGTCTCTTGGTCTTTTAGGAAGCAATCTTACATTGCACAATCCATCTTTGAAGTGAATATGCAATTCTTTGCTAGTTCTTCAGAGTCGATTTTGTGGATGGTGTCCACTCTTAAGGATTTTGGGTTAAACTTTGCTAGTGTTCCTCTTTTCTGTGATAATACTTCTGCTATTAATATTACTAAAAACCCAATGTAACATTCTAGGACCAAGCACATAGTCATTCGCCATCACTTTCTTAGAGACCATATCGAGAAGGGTGATATTGTGCTGCACTTTGTGGAGTCCGAGGCTCAGTTGGCCGATATCCTCACCAAGCCTTTAGACCCAACAAGGTTTGCCACCTTGAGAAGCGAGTTAGGGGTAATTTATCCTTATGGGTTGGTTTGAGGGGGAGTTGAATCTTTTCTGATCTTACCTTGTTCATTTGATCTTTTCTTGATCTTCTTTTGAACTTTTTGATCCTTTTGATCTTTTTAGGCTTTTTGAGCTTTTCTTGCATCTCATTGTATCATATTGCATTCATATGAAAAATCCAAAAAGATGCATTGTAACTTAAGCTTTTCTGCTTATCTTTTAAAATTGATGAAGCTTTGCTTATTACCCTTTAGAGCTTTAGTATTTCAATTCTTGCTCAATGCTATGTCTAGTTCTTTGACTTGCTAGAATTATCATGCTTTCATATGTGTAGCTAAGTCTTTGTTGAATGAGCTAGAACTCTAAAAACAACTTGAACTAAAACTGCAATCTGTGGATGTTTTAGCTAGTTGCGCAATTAGTGCTCCTTTTGTGACATTGGCTCTGTCAAAATTGCTTTGTTAGCTCTTAAATCTAAAATTGATCATTACTTGAGCTTCTTGTTCTTCTGAGAATTTAAAACTACTCTTGTGAAAAATTAAAAAATCAAATTTAAAGATTGTCATGTGGTTAAGATGTGCCAAACTACTCTCACGAGACTGCATGTCATAGATATGAACTTGGAGATAGTTTGATGATCCAGACGATCTCATGGGGCACTACACCATGGCATAGTATTAAGGGCAATAATCTGCCGGGAAAAAATGGGATGAGTGGCAAAACAAGTGCTGGGAATATTCAAGAGATTAGAGGTCCTATTATCTGCTGAAAAATAATTATTATGTAGAACAATTTAACTGCCGGGAATAATAAAAGTTTGCCTACAATCTATCGCCTCGAAAAAAAGTCCACGTATGCGAGGTATCTCACGAATAATTGAACCTTCGCGTGCGGTGAAAAAATTGAAGACCGAGTGCGAAGAACTTCCCGACCCCACCCTTATCCCCAAATTCCCACTTCCTTCAGACCTCCCACCTCCCTGGCCGACCCACCTCTCCCGGTGCCCCCTCCTCTCCCCCGACCACCCACCTCTCCTAGCGTCGCTCCACCTCCCTGGCCGTCCCTCGTCCCGCCGCCCCTCCTCCTCCTCCCTGGCCGTCCCTCCTCCTAGCGCTGCCCCTCCTGGCCCCGTCACCATGGCCATCGCTACCGCCAAGGCGGCCTTGCCGGCCTCCGCTGCGTTTCCCCACGCGCCGAAGGCCCGGCCGCGCCCGATGCTGGTGTCCGGATCGCGTCGTGGTGGGCGACGGCGTCAAGAACCTCAGATCGCTTCTTGGCCGCCACCCTGCAGCATCATCGGCGTGCTCGTCCACGGAAGCCCGCCGCCTGGGGAACATCACCACTTGTCGAGCGCCTGACGAGGGTATGTCCGGGAGGAGGGACTCAACAGCTTCTAGCCCTCCGACCCGTCCTCACAATGGCCGTCGCTTCTTGGTCGCTTCCCCTTGTCTTCTTCCTCTTCTTGTGTTCGGAGATCCGAACGCGCTTGATTCAGTCTTTGTGGGAGGGAAGCTGAGGCCGGTGCCGCCCAAGCCGCCGACCGCCCTTCTTTGACCTCATGAGCATCCCGGTAAGCTCAAGGCGGCGTTGGCGCTCGGCATTCGCCTGATCTCCTCCGGTTTGTGCTCTCCTCGTCTGCATTCTTTGATTCTTTTGTGAATTTCGATTGTTCTGTTGTGTTCAACAATTGGGCCGATGGCGTTTCCGGCCAAGGTTTCAAGGGCGTGAGGAGTCGGTGGAGGACTTGTGTAACCTGCAACCTCGGTGTGAGGTCTTTGAGCGCCTCATTGAACCTTTTCGCTTTCGTGTGTTTATTGTAGTGTGCAATGGCTATTTGTTCCAAATATCGCTTATAAATGATTTCAATAAAAATGTAACGATTTCAATGCTAATTTTTGGTGTGTATGCTGGTGATCCTTCAAAGCTCAATATGAAGGCTACATTTGGGAAGGTTTGGAGGCTGGAGGAACCATCAAAAAAATTAAGGAGAGGGGGAACAATCCCAAACCACTGAGAGATCCGTAAGTGAACAATGTACTTTTTTTTCGTTGCATCAATTAGCTGCTCCATTATACTAATCTATTTTCACCTCTTTTAGTCGTCTTCTGAAGCCAAAGGGGCTGACGGTTGCATCTTTCAGGAAGGGTCTTGCCATGCTCTTGAATGCTATTACATCCAGGTTTGTTCTCATTGCCTTGTATATTTACCTAATTATTCAACTACAGATATGAGGTGCCGTAGAGTGTAGATTGTTCATATGGATGGACAGCTATCTAGGTAAAAATTACAGTTGTTGTTTGTGGAATTCATTCTCATACCATTGCATTATCATCCAAAGCATATGGATGGATGGCTCAATCACTTATTCAACCATTCTCACAATGTCGATACTAATTCCACCTACAATATAGGCAGATGACTCCTAGTCATCAATAGACATTCCACAAGGGCGCTTTATAGAGCATGTTAATATGTGAATTCCTTGTACATAGACCGATCATTATCCATAAATATTTTGATGCTAGATGTCACTTAAGTACTTAACCATGTCTTTGCTCGCATTTCCTCCATTTTCAAGTTGGGTAATAAAGTCAAACATCATCGAAACTCACAAGCATTACAAAGTCGGACAACCAGGATATGTATTAGTGTTTGAGCAGGTTCTTTGGAGGTTAGTGGAAAGTCCGTTGTCGCTTTCTATTTTTAACTTTTCAGAGTATTTCTTGGTGTTTAATTATCTATATTTGCTACATGTACACTAGATGCATAATTTGGAATTGTATGTTCAGAGTGCTATTGGATTCCTGATAGAGCAGTAGTCATGATTTCCTTTCCCAATATGACATGATTTAATGTGCTTTCTTTCCTTTATTTTCACAGAAAGTGCAACATGAATTGCTAACTCAATACGCAAGCCAGCTTTTGGAGAAGGAACATTCTGCATGTCATGCATTGCTTCGTGATGACAAGGTTTCATGGAGAAGCTCTTTCTTAATAGTATATTAGCAATATATAAAGCCTGTTGACATAATATCTATGCAATCTTGCAGGTTGAGGATCTCTCTAGAATGTATAGGTTGACATAACTGCCTTCATTCCTATCTTCTTTGTAAAATGGAATAGATGTGCAGTGTGTTCAAGGTTTGCCATTGTGGTGCAAGAATTCTTCGGTGATAAATCGTCATTTGTTCAAGGGTTATAAGGGTTCGAATAAGAGGAGAAGATCAAACGAATTCCTCGCTGGTAGCCTCATCTGAATTTAGTTTTTTTTTTCAACTGTATCAATGAAGTGGGAGCTTTAGTTCTTTGTTGAGCAAATATCTTATTTTAGGATACATTTTTGCGAGTTATGACTTTCTTGATACAACCAAGGGCGCTTCCATGTATACATTTGGTACAACTCCACCTTGAAGGGGATAATGGACACCATTCCATGACAGCTTTATGTGTTGCACGGTTGGTTAATATGGTACTTATACTTTCACGGAAATTGTTAGTATGTAATTTACTTTTGGAATGAGGAATATATTAAGCAATAAAGTAAAATTAGTTGAAGTAAAAAGACTTAACCAAGAACTGGTCTACTATACCTCATTGCTTTTCCTCCAAAAGAAACCGGTGTCTCAGAGCAAAATGGCACATCTTTTACAATAACTCCTATCAACCATGCTGATTTTGGTTGCTCAATGGATCTATCTGCCAATTGTTTCAAGTTTTACATTCCTGAAAAAAGCATGTCAAGTTTTCGATGATATCTACCAAGGTTGACCTTAATTTCATCACTACCTACTACTACTAATTATGCATCTCAAGACTTGTGAGGCATCCACCGCATATCCAAGCTTCTTGAGGAGAGAATGCGCATATACGCCTAGAATTTTTGAAAGAGATGCCCAAAGCTGCAATTAAAATCAGGCTGGATCTCACCACTCTCCTTGATGCACTGTTCTTTACATGGACGGTTCAACTCCTCCTTCCAGTGAGTTAATTCGATTTTATTCCACAATCCCTTACTAAGCTATATCGAATTCATATGTAAGTTATTGACGAATTTAGTTCAATTGTTTTCTAGGTAATATTGACACACCTTGTTTATGAAAAGCAGCAGAACCTAAGACTAATGATGAAAATGCATGGGCTAAAGGATGGACCATATTGGCTAATATCTTATGCCTACTTATTGACCCTTTCAGCAGCTTACATGACGTTCTTCGTGATATTTGGCTCATTTATAGGTAGTAATTAACTCCAAGTTGTGAAATTCAAAGTTCAGTACAAGCAATAAGCTGTTAAATCATGCAGAGAACTCTCCTTGGTTTTGCAGGGCTCGATATCTTCAGATTAAATAGTTACCGCATACAATTTGTATTCTATTTCATCTATATCAACCTGCAGTTGTGCTCACCTTTCTGCTGGCGTCTTTCTTCTCATCTGTCAAGACTGCTAGTGGTCAGTAAATCAAACCTGCTATTTCCTCAATTCTGTGGCTCTTTGGATGGCCTAATCTAGATCAAGCTTTTCTGTGTTGCAGTAATTAGTTACATTTATGTCTTTGGCTCTAGCCTTCTTGGAGAAGCGATGTTGCAGTTGTTCATTGAGGATGCTACCTTCCCAAGTAAGTATTTCACTGCAAATTCTTCTAAACTTTTCGATTCTACGATTGATTTCATTGAATGCTTATCAAGTACTATTGTTTTACTTGTTTAGGGCATTGGCTTGTGACAATGGAGCTTGTTCCTGGGTTCTCGCTCTACCGAGGAATTTATGAGTTAGCAGAGTATGCATCTGTAGGAAGCCAAATGGGAAAGTCCGGAATGCAATGGGGGGATTTGAATGACCCGGTCAATGGGATGAAAGATGTTTTGGTTCTAATGTCTATAGAATGGATACTTCTGCTTCCTATGGCATTTTTGTTGGATCATAGACCTGCATGGCGTCCTCTATTTATCTTTGGATTTCTGTCAACGAAGCACTCATCACCATCATGGATACCAGACAAAGTGAAGCAGAGATCCAGGAGGGTCTTTGTTGATATGGCAAAGCCTGATGTTTTCCTTGAGGTTAGTTAAGCATATAACTGAACTATTTAGTAGGGAGACAGTTCTAAATTGTTGTTCAAAATTTTATTTTCAGCGCAAGGTGGTGAAACAATTAATAAAGGAAATGGACACGAGGAATATGATCATCTGCCATAATCAAGAAAGTATACCGTGGAAAGAATAGGAACCCCGACAAGTTCTTTGGGATTATCACTTGCTTTGCGAAAGGGCGTTGTTTCGTAATGCTTGGTCTTAATGGGCAGGGAAGACGTCCTTCATCAACATGGTGGGTGACAATTCATAGTGTACTTGTGCTTGTTTATGCTTGTGTTGCCAGACTAGTTTTTAGACAGAGTGATCATATGTTATTGATCATTTAACATTTCAACTCATTGAGTTCTCACTTCAGTTTCTCTCATATTCTCATTGTTTCCTCATAGTGCAACAATGTTAACATACTACAAGTCTGCAACAATAAAGGCATTTTACTGTAGCAAAGAAAAAATTGTAGCATAGTGTTGTAGTTGATGCTGTAGCAGTTTCTCCATTCTTCTTGAATCAGGCTGCTCAGATCGTTGCAATGTCACGATCCTATTGCTTTCTACCATTTTCTTTGCAATGCTAGAGGATCTAAATTCAGGTGCCTTAGGGTTTGGGCTGGAGGATAATTTATGGCCTTTTTTGGGGTGAGATCTGGAACTGTGTGCTTGACTGCTTTTAGCTTTTTAGAGATGATTGCTTGGTTATTGAGCCATCTAGTCTCATTAAGCACACGGGATAAGGATACTCAGGGGGTTTGAATGTATAGAAATGTTCCACTAATTGGAGACATCTGCAACCTTCATTAGTATCATTCGATCACTAGTATAAGATGTCGTGATCATTTGAGGGGACTCCTCTCGAGTATAAGTGATTCGATTTGAGGATTGGGCAAGGTGGTTATGATTTGAGGCAGGCTGTATAATGGTGATGATGCTAATGCTCAACCAGTTCGAGTTTGTGACAAATGCATGGTAATATGCTTTCATTCTTTCTATTGCATTTGTAATCCTAGTTATGATTTATGTTATGCGAGACCTTTTGGTGTTCTTGTGCTTAGAGGACATGGACATTGAAAATAAAAATAAAACTTGTCACTTGTGTGATATAATATATCTTGCATAAAAGTTGCGAGGTTGAGATACTAAATAGCTACTAGCGCTTGACTTGAGACTTCATTGCTCATTTGAAGCACTAAGGTTAGGCTTGGAAAATGTCAGACTTATGGGATTGGAATTTGGAATTATATCTATCTTTTCTCAATAAAAGGTATGCTATTCTTCCTTGTTACTGCACTATTGGGAAATAAATGAGGGAGGGACTTTCCACAATTAGTGCCTTTTCTGGTCTTGAAAAGAGAGTGTGGTATTGTAAAGTTGTGTTTCAGCCAATACCTACATTTTTTAATGGAGTATCACCTTTAAGGACAAAATCAACTGTGAGCTTTTAACATGAATATTGGTATATGGTGTTCAATGTTGAGACTGGTAGTCTCCTTTTCTCTTTGCGAAGTGGCCTATCTGATGTTGCTATCATGTTTCTTAACATCTTTTACTATCATTATCATTTGGGGTGGTTAGATAGCATTTACGAATTATGGTTTGTTAATCCATTTTCATAACGACGATGATAAATTGATAATGTTACAAACCAGAACACTGTTGATTTATGGACAAACCGAAGGTACAATTCTTAATGAGTGATATCAATGTTGTGATTTTCTATTTTCATAGGTGAAGTTTCTCAAAGATGAACAATGCAAGGGAAGCAAAGAATCGACCTATTGTTCACAAACCATGAGGATCTTGCCAAAAAACTTGGTGTATTTTTGGCTCCTTATTTTGTTTCTTTTCACTTTTGACTTCCAAATCTTATAGTCAACCAAGATAACTTGTACTATTCATATAGCACATTGTGTGCTTGACCGCTTTTAACTTTTAGAGATGATTGCTTGGTTATTGAGCCATCTAGTCTCAAGTACACATGGGACAAGGATACTGTGGGGTTTGAATGTATAGAAATGTTCCACTTTTAAGTGCCCCACCGCCAAAACTTCTAGACCGTGATGGTTTCTGTGATAGAAATTGTTTGATCTGACATTTGTCCGTGTGAACTATATGTAATTATGTCCCTAAAATAACGAAGAACAACTGACCGTAAAGAATTGACATATGATCAAAGGGCTCTAATCTGTTGTGCATGGTACTTGGTATAGTTTGTCGATGAAATAGTCTGAGTAAAATCCATCTTTGTATTTGATTTCTGAGGTGTATTTGTGCACTTTTATTTACCATTCTTGTTTTGCCTAACTGTGTTTAGTTAAATGATGATAGTATTATTCCCATGCATTCTAGTAATAACATAACTAATATTTTTACTAATGATTTTTGTCAAGACTTGCAATTCATCTGTTTGGGCTCTACAATTGCTCTGCTTTAGATGTTGTCTTTTAAGTGCACTACAAGGTTTAGGCACTTTTTAGCTTTCGCTACATTAATAAACTAATTTATCACCAACCTGCAGGATCTACTTGATGGGTCAATCGCCAGAACACATATCGCAAAGATGCGCTCTCTTGGAGCAAGCGGTTAAAGAATCTAGAGGAGAGCGCATTTCTTGGAGTGTTACTCAAATAAAAGCATATTTTGGTATGTAAAATAGATTGGTGTTATCATATTATGATAAGGATACTTAGCTATTACTGTTCTGACTACAAGATTTTGGTATGTAAAATAGATTGGTGTCATCATATTATGATAAGGATACTTGGAGATCTCAATGCACTTTTTATTGACTTCACTTAATTTATTCATTTGTTAGAGCTCCAACATACAGTTATATCCCTAAACATCAATGGACATCTTTCTACATTTCTTTACACTAACTGTAGGCATTTCCTACAAATATTATAGCTTATTTCCTCTTGATTGCTCACTTTAAGCTTCGTATGCTTGAAAGAGTATGGATGGCTAGGTGCAGCTAGCATTTGATATTGTTAAGTGCTTGATAAGCCATGGAGCTTATGGTTAAATGGTGCAAAAGACAATTGAGGCGGTTTAATCGCCGCAATACGCCTAGCTCGCCGAAAAATCGATAATCGAGGCGCTTAATCGCCGAGAAAAAACTTATCTAGGCACTTAATCGCTGGGAAAAAAACTTATCTAGGGCACTTAATCGCCGGAAAACATGCAATCGAGGGCAAGTTAATCGCCGCAATACAAATAATCGCCAGAAACTCTAATCGCCGGGAAACTCTAATCGCTGGGAAAACGACTTTTCTAGGGCGATTAATCGCCAGAATGCACATATCTCGCCGGGAAATGTTTTTCCGACAAGACTTTATCGGCAATCAATAAGTGCCGGAATACACATTTCGGCAGATAAATTGCCAAAGAAAAGCGCTTTTTCCGGCAGCTTGCATTGCCCTTAATACTATGCCATAGTGTAGTAGGGACCGCTTATCAAAACCGACATGAACCTCAAGATTTGTCGCCCTGGTAGAAGCTTAGGAAGAGTTTGTGGATGGCTCCTAGTCCAGGATCTTCTTCACTAAGATATACCTTTAATCAACTTTTGGTCAAAGCTTAGAAAGAGTTTGTGGATGGCTCCTAGTCCAGGATCTTCTTCACTAAGTTAGACCATTAGTCAACTTCAATATTCATTGCAAATGAAAAAAAAACTGTTGAAAAATGGGCATTTGAGAAAATTGAGCAAAATGATTCAATACAGGGCCTGTTTGTCTCTTAATGTGGTCATTGTTAGCTTTTTGATCTCACATTGACATTTTGACATGGCCAGTATCATTTTAGGATCCCTGTTGATGAACTTGCTATTTTTGAAGCTTTTCTTAAATTGATCAAATTCATTGCTTTATATTGAGCCTTTGAGCTTAGCTTTGATATATATGTCTTAATATGATCTTGCTAGCGTTTTCAGGCTTGATAGGTCTTGTGCAATATTAGAAATGCTAGCTTGTTCTTTTGGGTAATCTCCAAAGCTTCTTGTAATCAAAAATTAAAAAATACAAAAAATGAAGCCACTCCATTGTATTTCATACATGCTCCTTCTTATGCTTTTTTCTCATTCTGCATTTGTTATCTCTGACGAGAGGAAGACGTGATTCCTTGATGACTCCATTGTCAAAGGGGGAAAAGATATTTCAAGATGTTTAAAGGGGAGAAGATATAAAAGTGTTAAAGGGGGAGAAAATTGGAGTGTTTGAAATTTTTTGAAATCTGAGGATCATAGTGAGAGAGAGTTTCTTATTTGCATTCTTATGGTCTTATTGCCTTTTCTGAACTTGAATTGCAATTCTTGGATCCTCACAATGATCAAAGGTCAATTTAAACAATTGTTCTTTCATATGGACCTTAAGTGAGATTTTTGACCCCTTTCTGGAATTTGAAGCTTTCTTGCTTTCTTTTGCTCGATCTGACTTGCCTAGGTTATTCTAAAGCTACCTTGGTCATTTCTATTGCTTTCTCTTGCATATGGATCAAGTTGTGCCTTTACACTAAAAACGAAAGTTTTTTACTTTTCAAACCTCAAAACTTACATTTTTGGGAGATTGCCAATGTGTTCATCAAGGGGGAGATTCTGGATATCATGGGGATATGCTCATGATCTTAGGATGATGGTACAATTGGCAATGGCGTTGAAGGTTTGTCGAATCATGTGTTTTCGACAAAGTTCAAAGTGTTGTCAAGCAAGTGGCGGTCGACCACCAAAGCGACATACCGACCGCCATGAGTGGCAATGATCGCTTTGGAAGATCGGTCGACCGGCCATAAAGTGGTGTTGAGTTTTGGAGCTGGGCCAAAAATAGAGGGTGTAGGTAAGAGGGGAGATTCTACTACACTTGGTCTTATATTTTTTGGAGCTTCCAAGCAAAAGTTCTATTGGTTTGAAAATTCCAGTAGGTTTCGCATTTCTACGAAGGAAATTTGGCTAAGTCCCACTGGCGGTCGACCGGCCAACAGTAGCTGTTAGACCAGTTTAGGGGTCGACCGCCAAAGTGGCGGTCTGACCGGTTTTGGTTTGTTCATCGGCCAACTCGGTGGCGATGATTGTTTGGTTAGGTCAAGTTTATGGGTTTCAGTACATATGTGTTGCATGATGCATGTTTTGACTAACGTGGGTCAAGTTGTGAAGAACTTGTTCCCGAAATCGATTTCTTTGTCTATTGTTGTGCAGGTGACTTGGAGGTCAATGACGGTCAACGGCGAGGATGATCGGGACTAGACTTGGAGAGCTGAGGTCCAGAATGATCGGGGATGCTGGGTGAGGTCAATGGAGTCAAGCATGGCACAATAGGGACAAAGGTGACCGAACGGGCAGTTCGGTGTGACGGGTTGGATCAAGCGGCGCGGGGGTCGGTGCAAGTGCCATGGTGGTTTCGGTGGGAGCCAGATGGGAGAGACTTGCCGACATGATGAGAGCCGCTGGATCAACCTACACGTGGCGAAGCATGGAAGTGCTTCACGAAGATGAGACTCGGTCTTTGCAAAAAGATCGAGAAGGGGTATTTTGGTAATTTTACCAAATACCATCTTGGTGACCTTTTGCCAACCTGCGGTGCAAGACGGCGCATGATGAAGCGGATTGGGTCAAGAGGAGATGAAGACGACGTTTTAAAATACGTGCGTATGTGACCCGTTTGTGTGTGGGCCTTAACGGGAGCCCATTAGGGCTAATGCTTCTAGAAGGTCTAAGCCTCCACTATAAATAGATGAGGGAGGTGGCTGCACCCCCTTGAACCCTTTCATTTTGTTTTGAAATCCTAGTTTGCTTAGGGAGAGGATAGTTGGAGGTTAGGGTTCTAGAGAGTTGGATTTGATTTCGTGCTCATGTATTGAGTCTTTGTCTTCTTTGATGGAGTGGCTGTAAACCAATACCATATCAAAATCAATCCAAGGAAAGATTCCTCAAGATGAGTCTATTTGCTTTCCTTATCTCTATTTGGTGATTTTGAGTCCTTCTTTGATCCACGAGTTTTTTCTTGGTTTCTTGCCTTGATCTAACTTGCTGTGACATGTGGGAACCCATCTAGGATCATCTTGATCATTAATCACCCACGAGCAAGTCTTTAGATCATATTTCGATTTTAACTCGGTTCTTGAGCATCCTTTGTTCAAACTAAAAAAGATAGGAACTTTGGCATGGATCTATGCGATCCTTGATTGGAATAGGTTCCCAATATCTTAGAGAAGGTGTGTCTCAAGTTTGGTAAGGTTTGGCCTTACGGATCAAAAGTTAGATCGATTTGAGTTTTGGTTTTCGGGCTGATTTCACTGCTCATTGTCTTGGAGATCGACCGCCATGTATTGAGAGGTCGACCGATTTCCAAAGGTCGACCGATTTCTAGTTGGAGGTCAGACCGTCCAACTCATTTAGGTTTTGAGTTTTTATGTTTTTGGTCTATTTGCTTCGGGTTTTGATTGGATTCAATACAAGTCTTCCAATGTGCTTGTATATTGATCTTCATAGCTTTTATAGCTATTGGAGTGAAAATCGATTGAATTCGATCAAGGTGAAAAAGAGATCGTGCTCTATTCACCCCCTCTAGTCGCCTTTTTCGGTCCAACACATTCGGGCTACTTGATGTCGATGGGAGGACAACGGAGGGGGACTGCTTCTGTTCTAGACTTGGCCATCACCTACTCAAACAGTTGTGACTGTGATCAAGGGGTGTGGTCCAGCTCCATGGCAGATGGTTGAACTGAAGCCATGGCCTCCACCCGGATGCATACGATGTGAGCTCAGTGCAGTTCTGATACAACATATTGACAATACATATGTTGTCCAAATTGGTAAGTTCCTTGAACTAATTCTCTAGTGCACGGTCACTTTTGAATTGCACATGGTAATTCCCCCGGATGAAATCTTGTGGAGTGCTAGTTGTATCTGATCCAAGGCGTTTGTGTTATATGAAAGTGAAGTGAATGGCTATAGCAGAGCATTATTTGAGTCAATGGCTGAATTGCAGAGCATGCTTGAATCCTTCTTCTATGGTCCTATCTGATCCTAAGAAGTGTTAACACTGTGAGACTTACAGAACATGGCGAATAGCATGGCTACATGGCTCCATGACTGATGTTGGTCTCCAGCTAAAGGAAATGCGAATGATTCGGTTTTATGTGGTGACAAAGTTGTTGTTAATCACATTGTTATTTCTACTTTGTTGGAAGCATCGGAACGAGTTACAAGTATTGCCTAGGAACAGTAAGTACATCTTGTTTGTCTGTGACATTTCTGATGATGAGCATGCGTTTGGACGGTCTTCAAATCAACTCCAACTTTCTGATGATGATCACAGGGTTCGGCTAGTTTTCTTCTATCTGGTGATCAGTCTTGTATTGCTCCTACATAAAGCTTTCTTGCACGATGTGAACAAGCAAGAGATGGTGATCAGTCTTATATATATTGCCCCTACACAAAGCCTTTTTGCACTATTTGAACAAGCAAGAGAGAAGGCTGTCCTTCTGGTAATCAATGGCAGGATCATTAACAAGCGGAATATCAACAACTAGCTACTGAGAGAAGCTGGTTACATCTGGGTATATTTCTGTGACCAAAGTGTAACTGAAACAAGCAATGGGCTTGCGATTGAATTAGTGGAGCCATATGTAAGTGCAAACTACAGTGGAGGGGATACTCACTAGATCAATGTGCCAAAGAGCAGGCTTGTTGGTGATGGCAAGTTCCCGTCTGGAGTTAAGATACAAGCAACAAAAATCCCGGTGGCGCTATGTACCCTTCAATTTACAGGTTCAGAAAGTAGAATGGTCTGCGTGTGTCGACAAGAAGATGAACTGTGCACCTCCACTAAGACTTCTGAAATTCTATGATATGGTGATAAAAGACCCATTGAGGGAGTGCCTCAAAAGGGGAGAGTAATGTCATGTACTAAGTCATGAGCTGTAGGGATGTGTCATGTGTGTGGGTTGACAAGTGGGGTCAAAGAGAGTGTGTAGGGGAAGGCTTATATGTGCCTTTGCCTCGTATCAGAAGGGATCGAGCAGTTGAGATCAAAGAACTTTATTTTCCTCAAGCTGTTGCTCTTCCTCTCTAGTTCTTCTCCCATTCCACAAATCTCCTACTGCTCTACCCTAAATTCCTTGCTATTCCGGGTCTAAAGATATTAAACTTTATTTGTATAGTCTTAGCATTATGTGCTTCTAGACATGTTCAAATGCCGGGCTGGGCCGGGCTTGAAAAGCCCGGCCGTAAATAGGCAGGCCCGAGCCCGAGCCGGCCCGAAATATGCTTTTCCAGCAAAAAATATTATTTTAATGTTTTTTTGAATAAACAGTAATATTTAATTCATTTTAAGAATAAAAAAGGGTTTTTTGTATTTTTTTTATTCATTTTGTCAGGCCTACGGGCTTTCGGGCCGGGCCATCGGGCCAGAAATGGAGTCCCAGGCTCAGCCCAGACTGGGTCGGGCTTGGGCCGGGCCACCCATGAACACCTCTATGGGCTTCCATGTTCCAGTGCAACACTATACAATATTTTAACATTTTATTTTATTAGGATGATCCGTTCGAACACAAAACCATTCACAATCTACAAACATTAAAAACAAATTAGAACTGAGATGATTTTAAATTTTGTCCGTATTGTATATATTTATATTAATTCCTATTTTTTAATGATAATATCATATTGTGTACTTAAATTTAGTTGCATATACAACTTCAAAGTTATATAAAATTTACATGTTTTCATTGAAAATTTATTCAGGAACTCTAAATTTTTATTTACAATTTTAATACTTGTACGTTTATTCTAATTTGGATACGACATTTTTTACATTCAAAAATTGGGGTCCCATGCATGAACCATGCATCGCTCACACCATCTGCACCGCGACACGCAAACGACGACGTACGAGTGGAGTAATAGCTGCAATTAATCAGTGCAGTAGAATGCTAATCATTATTCCAGCAGCTGCCACCTACCAGCATATTAGTAATACCATCGTCTCTGTCTCAGGCATGCTACAGCAACGGATTTAGCTCTATAAATAGGGAGGGCATCTTCGTTTCATGGAGCATAACACCGCAACCAAGACACACAAGCAGATCCACCGCTACCAGATTGCTAGCGATCAATGGTAAAAGTGTTGCTTGATTTCCCATCCATCATGTGCCATTAGTTATACTACTCCCAGTTCAAATAGAGTAGCATGTTGGTTTTGTTAGCAAATACTTCCTCCGTTTTCTTGTATTTTGTCTGTCTTCTGACAATTTTTGTCCGTTAAGAAAATTCTGACAATTTTTGTCTGTTAAGAGAATTAAGAGTGGAAATCACGAGTCTAATTAATTATTGCGACATGAGTGCTACTCTCTATCCTACTTTGGTAAGTTGTAGAAGATGTTAGATAGTTGCAGTATGTCATTTAATAGAAGTATATACGTGTAGTCCAAATTAATACCATAAACTATTTGTAGGATTGTTGTTTTTTTTTGTAGAAGAACTTTACTTGTAGAACATAACAAATATTAATTGTCACCGTTTTTAGTAATTTGTAGACAACGGATTTCCACTAAAGTTGTGCCAGTATATATAGTAGTGCTATTAAGCACGACCCGATTTGGACGCCAAAGTCAACAAACAAATACTCCCTCTGTATCAAAAATATAAGGCCTGTAATATTTACAATATTGTTAAGACACGCATGCAGAGTTAATGATTGTTTCTCTCTTTTGCCCTTGTTAATCTTCCCTCTCTTTTAACATTTATGAGCAAACACTGACCCACCTATCCTCTCTCATAATCCCAAGATAATAACACCAGGTACACTATGGTCATTTCTCTCCACCTTTCTCCTCGTTTTGTTTGCTCATTAATCTCCGTGTCTAATCAAAATACGTCTTAGGGTTTGTTTGGATGGGGATGGATTAGAATCAATCTTTTCGGATTAGAATAGATTTTAGTTCAAATTCCGAGTCATCCGAAGGGATTGAGTCGGATTACGAGGTACAGTATGGTCATTTCTCTCCACCTTTCTCCTCGTTTTGTGTGCTCATTAATCTCCGTGTCCAATCAAAATACGCCTTAGGGTTTGTTTGGATGGGGATGGATTAGAATCAATTTTTTCGGATTAGAATAGATTTTAGTTCAAATTCCAAGTCATCCGAAGGGATTGAGTCGGATTACGATGTGTCCAAACAAACCCTTATAAAGTACTTATTTTTGGGAGCCCACACGCACATGCATGCAGGCGGCGTCATCGGCGATGAATATTGGGCTGTTCGGAGTGGAACAGTCGATGTCGGTGAAGATTGGGCTGTTCGGAGCGCAACAAGGCAACTATTCGGACATCGACTTCGAGGTGCCACTTAAACTCAAAAAACTAGAAGCTTGGACCGATTACGAAAAGGGGATCATCAACGGCATCCAGTTCACTTGCATCGGCAAAGATCTGAACCCCGTCCCCCCAATAAACTTTGGCCCGACAAACGGTACCAAGCATATTCTGGTATGTATGTACGTACGTCGTCACCGTCCATCCGTGTTCTATGTATATCCATGCTTGGCACCCTATTCATTTACATGTTCAATATCCCTATAATGAATGAATGTGCATGCAGTTTGACATTGAGCAAGATCCTGATCCCCCTGAAGACTATGTGGTCGATCTATACGGCAAGACTGAAAACAAATTTGTCCATAAACTGGGTGTCAAAACGAATAAAGGCGCAGGTGGTACGTGCGGGAAAGACACAGGAAAATATTTCAACATACCGGTGGTGGGCGGCTCTATCGTCGCCTTCTTCGCCCGCACTAACGACATAGGCACCCTCAGCGCTGTGGGTGCCTACGCTGTTCCCTATCGTCCCTAGATACATGTGGTTACCTGCTACTGTGTGCAACTAAATAAAATGGGGATCCTGTCAGTACGTGGTACTGCTAGTTATCTTGCTGGCTAGAGTACTTACTAGCTAGTAGTCTACTACTGCCTCTGCATGCCGTATATGCATGGACGTATTGGATCCTCCTCCCTGTGTCTCAACTGCTTCTAAACGTGTTTGTGTACATGTGTCATGGCTTGTAATGAATAAAAGTCTCCGAAACTAAGTATTTTCCTTGAGAAACTACTGCTTCCTAAGTATTTTCCATCTCTGTCAGTATGTCTCCTTGTTAATTAAACGATGCCTGATTTTTTGTACCCTCTCCGTGTCAAATATAAGTCCTTTTAGACCTGTGCACAACCATTAAGGAGGTGGCTGAGATGACATTGTTGTCCTTCAATTATTCACACTAGAAAGGCGCGCGTGCCAAGGCATCAATGGTAAAAGTGTTGCTTGATTTCCCATCCATCATGTATCATTAGTCATACTACTACCAGTTCAAATATGGTAGTACGTTGGTTTTGTTAGCAAATACTTCCTCCGTTTCCTAGTAGTTTGTCTATCTTCTTCTGTCGATTTTTGTCCGTCAAGAAAATCCTGACAATTTTTGTCTGTTAAGAAGATTAAGAGTGGAAATAACGAGTCTAATTAATTATTGCGGCATGAGTGCTACTCTCTACGCTACTCTGGTAAGTTGTAGAAGATGTTAGGTAGTTGCAGTATGCCATTTCATATAAGTATGTATGTATAGTCCAAATTAATACCATTAACTATTTGTAGGATTATTTTTTTAATTTGTTGAAGAACTTTTATCGTAGAACATAACAAATATTAAGGCCCTGTTTGGTACAGCTCTAGATTCTCATTTTTCAGATTCTGCTCCTCATTCTCTGAGAATCCACTTCTCGGAGAATCTGGAGTCTGTTCTGCTGAAAGCGCTATGGTAGGTTGGCTTCAAAACCATATGAGGGAGGATTAGAGGCAAATAGACCATGTTACCCCTAGTTGTAATACTTCAATTGTATTTGTGCCTTTCTCCTATGTATTTGTACACAAATTATAGAATTTTCCCCCAAATTTATTTGGACCATATGAATGTATATACGTTGTATTTGTATACAATGCCTTTTACATTGCATTTACACTTCATGATGGAGTACAACTGTTGGCAAATAACAGTGATGCTGAAATGTACACCCCGAAAAGCAAAAAATCTGGCGAAAGAAGCGAAGGCATGAAAAAGAAGAGCAAGAAACAAGTTGCATAGGACATGTATCACCCTGGAATCACTGTTGTCCAGTTTTGACTTTTGACCACGGTGATTGCCTTTAATGATTTTGTAAAATGACGCCTTTTGTATTAGAGTTTATCTAAAATTGAATGATATCTCATTTTTAATTGTCTTGAAATATTCACCGCCATTTTATGTATTTTCTATAAGCAATATGTAAATAGTTTGGCACTTTAGCTTATCTTGTCATCTCGCTTGTTGTGTACTTGTCATATCATGGTTATCTAATTAACAATGATCAAGTTCAATTTGACCAATGTCATCTTGTTGTTGCATGGAAATCAATAGTGACTTGCAAGTCGTTCTCGAAATCAAATTTGAACCCGGTTCGAGCTTGGGAGTTTCCTACTAGTTCATACCATAGTAGTAGAAATGTGTATTTCAGAAATTAAATTAGGCCCTCGCTTGTAACGCGAGAATTAAACCGAGTTTATGAAAGTAAGGGTATTTCGATCCGATGGATCACTCGCAGAGATAATCAAGATGCCATCTCCATAAGACAGGGGAACAACAATAATCTTTACATAGTTCCCTTGAACAACCCTATGAACAGTGCTTCCATATGAACACTTGCGCCTATAAACTATAACTTATACTTATCTATCCATATATATAGCATCCGAGAAGGATTCTGGCAATCTTCTCATCGCAACAAATCATGTGACAGCCAAACCAAATATTTCGGAAATCATGTGACAAACTAAATGTACCAAATTGTGCTTGATAACTTGTCAATCAAACAATTTCAGATCGCCATCCCAAATTTTCGGTTAAGACACCATCGTTTTCGACTACGGGATGAATTCATCAAAGTCGGCTAAAGATTTGAATTGCCCCTTTCAGAGAAGCTATTGTCTTCGGCGCACCGCCTTCTTCGCAAAGATGAGCTAGTTCTTTCTCCCGTAGTTCCTGCTACAATTTTATCACCATACCTATTCGAAAGCACACATAAAAACTAATTAATTATCGATAAAAACAGTACATGTATCCATGAAGGCAAAAAAAAAAAAACAAACTATGATACACAATATAGTTATATAACATCAACATGAAGAGTTAAATGGCCAAGCTCCTTCATGGGGCAAGAATGCCACCAATTTGTTAATATCCACGGTGGTGTACATTGAAACGCATAAAAATCGAGAAGAACTCGTGCAAGTATTAGAATAAGTTGCAAGGTTGAACAATCTCCGTGATCCTTGACCACAGCAGAATTGCGATATCTACAACAGACTAGCATAGCTAAATCAAGCAAGCAAATTTAAGATCCTTGGAGGTATATTTCCATCGATCATGTGGAGGTCCGAAGGATAGCAAGACACTCATGACTAATATTTCCATCAAAATGTCCTTCGCCTATTAAACTCATAAATACATCGAAGCCCAAAGTGGGTCTCGAGAGTACCAGCGATTTAATCGACCGAGGTGAGATGCACCATGAGTATCCAGCACCCTCTCGAGACTCATCAATTCATAGCATAACTCTTACCCCCTATTTGGTTGGTACATAGCAAGGGTGTAGTGCATAACACCCATTTGATTGTACAACTTCTAACACTAAAACTAGAGCAGAGACTTCAAATTTGGTGCAATTGTTGCAAGTACTGACGACTTTGAGCACAAACGTAACAAACATTAGGCACGGTTATGTAATAAAAGATGGTTTACTTACTTCCCTTGTAGACCTTCCCATGGCTCCTCCCCAATCTTGGCTCCAATGAACAAAGATCCTCGATCATCAAGCGCCTTCTTGTCAATCCAAGACGCCGGTGTGTTGCAAGATCCGAGCACCGTGTCGGCTCCACCAAATCATCGTCGCGATTTTGTTTTGTCGAGTCCGCCAATTCTCATCGCCACCGCTGTCACCATCCTTTACACCCGCCACCGCCGCAACTCATCAGATATGTCAATTTGGTGCGGGGCGTGATTTAAAAGGGAAGCCCTAACCCTAGAGATGGATGGATTGGGTGCGGGGGCGGTTCGCCATGCGGCTGGGGGTCCTCGTCGTCGTGTGGGGGAAGGAAGAGGGGGAGAAGCTTCTAAAACTGAAGGGAGTCCGCCCCTGACCGGAGGTGCACACGGGGGCCGGAGAAGCGATTTTCTCCTTGTCGCGAGAGCAATGGAGGAGAGGACGACGCGAGGAAAGGCGAAGGGTATACTGGGTCGTGTGGAATTTTCTGAGGGTAGTTCAATGGCAATTGCGGGTAAATACATCAGACTTCTAAGGGTATTTTTGTTTTTGAAGGTTAGATTCTCACGAGAATCTGCGGGAAGGCTGCTTCTCGTTGCTAGTTCATTTTCGAGACAGCTCCTCGCGAGAAGCAGAATCTGGTAGTTTTGAGAATCAGGGTGTTTGATACGGCTCCACGAGAATCGATTGAGAAGCTGGGAGTAGAATCTGTACCAAACAGGGCCTAATTGTCACCGTTTTTAGTAATTTGTAGACAACAAATTTCCACTAAATGTGTCCTCATATATATAGTAGTACTATTAACCATGACCTGGTTCGGACGCCAAAGTCAACGAACAAATACTCTCGCTGCTTCAAAATATAAGACCTATAATATTTGCAATCTTGTTTTAAAATATACACTACTAGAAAATGGGGAAAACCTTACGGCCACTAAATTTCATCGACGGCCCGTGACGGCCGTCAATGTTTACTATTTTGGTCACGGGAATAGTACCCCTCAAAGCAAAATTCAAATTTTGCTGACGGTTTTAACACAACTCTCAAGACAAAGTATTTTGCTGATGGTTACAACCGTTAGGTTAATTGCTTCCGTCTACGTGGGAAAGATTTTGTTCGCAAAAAAAAATGGCGGTCGCTACCAACTAAAATGGCACACGCGCCCCACATAAAAAAAGTTCGCCGCACCGTGCTTCTTCTCTCCTCTCTCAAATCCCTAGTCACCCCAATTCGCCGCTGCCTCCACGCCTTCTCTAGGCGCCCCGCCGCCTCCACGCCATCTCCCCCACCGCCTCCGCACCAGGGCCGCCGACGGTAATGGCGCCCTGAGCCAAACTCCAAAACCTGACGGTTATAATAAAACCGCCACGATTTGTTTCTTGACGGTAATGGTGCCTCGAAATAAACTCCAAAACCGACGGGCCAATAACCGCTCAAGTTTTATTTGCTTGACGGTTAATACCCGTCAACAATTTTTTTTTTGTGGATGGTTCAAAGAACCGTCAGCAAAATTGGAAAAAACCGTCAGGAATAATTTTCTTGACGGTTAAACGTCAGACAAATTGAATTTTCCCGACCACCTAGACACGAGGATTTTCTCGATGGTTACCCATCGTGAAAATGAAACCTGATGGTTTTTGCTATTTTGCTGACGGTTTTTGACTGTAGGGAAATACCTGTTTTCTAGTAGTGATAAGACGTGCATGCAGAGTTAAGGTCATGTACAACGGGCTTACATCAGCTGTCTATAGTCTCTGCCACGTAGAGTTTAAGCTGATGTGGATAAAGAGAGAGAAATGTGTTATCTATAATTCTGTAGCCGACTGTACACCAGAACCAACAGTCAGTAACCTTTGGCGCGGGGACCGGCACACATGTTCTGGTATGTACGTACGTATATGTATCATGCTTGGCACCCTATTCATTTACATGTTCAATATCCCTATAATGAATAAATGTGCATGCAGTTTGACACTGCGCAATATCCTGAAGACTATGTGGTCAATCTATACGGCTACGCTGATACCAATGTTGTCGATAAGATGGGTATCAGATCGCGTGGAGGTGGACATTGGGCGCACGGGGAAGAAATAGGAAACTATTTCGAAATCCCGGTGGCGAGCGGCTCTATCGTCGCCTTCTTCGGCCTCTCCGACGGCCACGCCCTCAACGCTGTGGGTGCCTACGTTGTTCCCCGCGTTGGTCCCTAGATACACGTGGTTAATTACCTGCTATTGTCTGCAACTAAATAACATGGGGATCCTGTCAGTACGTAGTACTGCTAGTTAGCTTGCTGGCTAGAGTACTTACTAGTAGCTAGTACTGCCTCTGCATGCCGTATATGCATGGACGTATTGGATCCTCCTCCCTGTGTGGCTCTCAACTGCTTCTAAACATGTTTGTGTACATGTGTCATAGCTTGTAATGAATAAAAGTCTTGAAAACAAAGTATTTTCCTTGAGAAACTACCTTCCTAAGTATTTTCCATCTTTGTGTCGATGTCTCCTTGTTTATTAAACGATGCTTGATTTTTTTGTACCCTCTCCATGTCAAATATAACTCGTTTTAGACTTGTGCACAACAATTAAGGAGGTGGCACTACTACAAAAAAAAGTCTTCACAGATGGTTTCATGAGCCGTCTGAGTTTATGGGTCAGTGATGACATGAGGTCATTATAGACGGTTTTCAAACCGTCTGTCATGCATACTTTCACAGACGGCTATTAACTCAGAACCGTCTGTGACGGTTTATAGATAAAACCGTCTGTCATAGAATGTCAAGAAATAACTTCTAAAACAACATTTTTGTACGTTCAATCATCACAAGGTCATTCAACTAACAGTGTGCAGAAATGCTCTATTATCTGATTAGCCAATTAGTAACCAGTTAAATAAAAACTGAACAGAATCACTAATCTCAAATACTAGACAGAATCACTAATCTCAATAAAATAGCCAATCTACTATCAGTAAACTAGCAAAAGTACATAACACAAATTATCCTCATCAAGCTGACAATGACAATTATATATCCTCATCAAGCAATTACCAGAGCCCAACACAATACCAAGTCTCCCAGTGCTAGTCACGACAGATTGAAATACAATTAGTAAAGTAAATCAATTCTGAAAAACACAAACAATTCACGAAGGGATGGCGAGAGGCGACGGCTCGGGCTCGGGGAGAAGGAGGCGGGCTCGGGGGAGGAGGCACGTCGGGCTGGAGGAGGAGGCGGTGGCTCGTGCTTGGGGAGGAGGAGGCGCTGGGCTGGAGGAGGAGGAGGCGGCTGGGCCTCAGGGGAGGAGGCGCGCTAAGTAGCTAGAGGAGGAGGCGGCGCCGGTCTCAAGAAGATGTGAGAGCCCGAACCCTAACGCACCGCGACGAAACTAATCGTTTGAGTGGGGGCGTGGGCAAACCCTAGAGTCCGAATATAAATATGGTTGTACATCACAGACGGTTCCAATATAGAACCGTCTATGATGTACATAGACGGTTCCAATATAGAACCATCTGTGATAAGTACAGAGACGGTTCCAATATAGAACCCTTTTTACTGGTTTGGGGTGTGGCGTTTTTGGTGTTCTCTGTGCACTTAACTAATTAAAACAAGTCGCGGGTACATAACCACATGAAGAACCTACTTCGCAATAAATAAGTAAATTCTAGGGTAATAAACAGTAAAATCGAAGACAAAAGGATATACTTGTTTTTCATCAGTCGGTAATTAATGCGTCATGTGATTGTATTTAATTTTATGGCAAGTAGTTTAACACCTATGCAAAGAACTTGGCATACTCATGCCTAATCCTACAGTCATCACTACAGAAGACGACGTAGTCGTCCCACCCTTCCGTCACACCGAAGCCGGTACGTGCTTGTGCACCGGTGGCCGTCCTCCGACAGCGCCCACACCCGGCCCAACGGCCCGACCATCTTTTTTTCACGCCGCCATCGATCAGCATCCACAGCGAGCCTCGCACCGCCAAGACTTTGGTCTTCTTGGCCGCTCGCACATGTGCCGGCCGGCTCGCCTTGACTGGCTGATGTAGTGCTTCCCAACGCCGCACGCCGCCAACCGTAGAGGAGGAGGCTGTTGCCAGAGGTCGCGCCTTTTGGCCGGCATCGGCCACCCGCTCGAGGCACACGAGGCCGTGCTACTTGTCCTGGTGCGTGAAGACAAACAGAAGGCCGACGATGAAGCAGGCCTCCGGGTTGTCGACGCCGGCCAGGTGGTTGACGACGGCGAGGTAGCGCTCATTGTCCAGCCACTTCATCATCTTCTCCCGCTCTAGCGCCATGCGCCTCCCCACTGTGCCCTCCTTGGACGCCTTGTACATGGCCTTGCAACTAATATATGTACATACACAATTCAAGACGTTAGAATAAATAGTAGTACGCATTTTTTTAGGTATAAGTACGTACATACGTACGTACGTGGCTCGTAGGCTGCAGATGTCAGCCATGGGCTGAGGAGAGCTCCACTACTACAGAAAAGGCCTTCACAAACGGTTCAAAAATGCCATCACAGACGGTTCCGTGAGCCGTCTAAGTTTATGGGTCAAGAATGCATGAGGTCATCACGCACGGTTTTCAACCGCTCAGAATACATACTATCACAAACGGTTTGTAGATGAAACCGTCAGGATACTCGATTACCACTGCACGGTCTATAGATGAAACCGTCAGGATAGTCGATTATGACGACGATCAGAGATGAAACCGCTCGTGATAGGACTATCACGCACGGTTTCATCTACGCATCGTCTGTGGTAGTCCATCATCACGATGGTTTCATCTACGCACCGCCTGCGGGTAGTCTTTGCATTGCTAAATCTATTTCGTTTATTGGCTAGCCTCGTGAAATGCTAGCCATGCCCTCTAAAACAAGCACATCCAATTAGCATTCATTTCGAAGCACATCAAAATTGCATTCATTTCGAAACAAGCACATCCAATTCACAAATCAATTAACTTTAACCATTAATGTACATTAATTTACACACATGTACCATTATGTTCAATCTATCCCAATCAAGTTTAATCTACACCGTGGAAACTCCCATCCGGATTTATGACCTGTCTGTTCAGGAATGACGCAAGGTATGATCGAACTATTATGAGCTCGCTCTGTTCCAACGTAGTTTCGTCGATGGTCGCAACCTGTCGATAGGAAGATTAAATTCGGGCTTATATAAATTGGTAAGTATATATGAAATAATTGTTGAAAGATTGACAAACCTGAGGATCATTGGTGATCGCGGAACCGATGAGTAGTTGCATGTTGTGGCAAACATAGTATCCACAGACGCTATGCCAAAGCATTGCTAGTGGCACTGCAAAAATAGAATTGGTTAGTTCGAGAGGCATTACTACGAAGTGTTATATAGGATTAATGTGTACTAGCTAGCAAGTACCGGGAATTTATGATCATGTGACAGCGTCCTTCCCTTGATATTCCATCCTCTAGCATGTAACACGTCGAACATCCTACGTGACTCCAAGAAGTTAGCTTTAGCCATTGTAAAGGAAGGAAATACTACAATAGAGTTTCTATGGAGGAAATGTGTTTACCTGATGATTAAATTCCAGATAATTGTGAAGTTGTGAGTGGCCCTCTGTAGGGAATCTAGGTATATTATGTATTTCTATTTTGGTATAATTACAAATAGAATCCAGTGGTAGCTACACAGGTATGTCAGCATGGTCATTAAATCTAAGTTCGTGTTGCTTATAAAGTACAAATCAACAAGTATAGCCAGAGTGCAACACTTACTTCGGTTGTAGGGCAAAAGTATGAATTCCTTGTTGCGTGAGCCATGAAAAATTTATAACGTAATTTCTATTTAATGTTGCATTCGCCGTGATGCTTTGCTCGGAGACAATGTGTGGGTCGAGGAAACCTACGGTGATTTCCTTCTTTCGCTTCAGAGATCATGTATCTATTATACAAAAGCTAGGAGTTATATATAACATTTATCGATATTACACTAACATTGACCGTGATTGTACACACTTAAAGTGTCCAGCATCGTATGAGTGAGACATCGAGCTCGTCTAGGTTGAAGAGACAGAACAAGTCGTCGAAGGTCACCGTGAAGACAGCGTCTTGATACACGTGGTTAAAATGATCCTCCTTGAACTTGACGGTGAAACCCGAGTGTCGTTGATCAACCGCTTGTTGGATGCTCCATGTACCATGTATGCAATTCCGCAATCCAAATCCTAGGGTAGGGCTGTTTAACTTCTCGAGCAATGGCTCGCTAGCTTGAATTTCGGGCCAACGGCAAGAAGGGGATATCGAGAGGACTCGATCGTCTTCGATTTGCCCTTGCCCTTGCTCGCCTCGCTTTGTATAGGTCGACTTCACAAGAGTCGATCGAGCACAAAGTGTAGATGCATGTGATCTGGCGGGCCCTTGCCGTGTCGGTCAGCAGTAGCCGGTGCAAGCCAGTCCTGTGGACTTGATGCCGCAGGTGACATTCCCGTGAAGTTGACACCGAGCAGTAGCTCTAGGCGATGTCCTCCTTGGGCCATCGGATGAATGTTCTAACGGCTTGCCCTAGAGTCATGACCTCAATGTTTGGGGAATTTTCAACGGACGGCCTCAAATTGGCACAAACACCGCCCACATTCACTTTTATGAAACTCGGCGCTAGATTTGCACCTGCACCAAAGCTCCGCTAATCGATGGATACACCGCCCCAAGCAAGATCTAGGGCAACAAAGACATATCTCACTTGGAGCTTGCACTTCATAGCCACCTACGCATATAACGATACAAAATTAGCTACTCCAACAGCCTATCAATGGATCGAGCATTCCGGAGATAATAATTATTACCCGGATGTCATCGACGGAAAATCTGTCGTCACCTATTGTGGTAGGGTTAGGTTGGACGCCAGCCTACTCGTAATTTTGGGGGACCGCTAGCACAAGAGGGGGGTGGTCTTGCAACCGATTTGGGAGTTGCAACCCTAATCCTTTCCTCAAAGGTCTCTATCTCGCTTTTGCTCGGATGCACGAATCTCCAATCAAGGATTGAGTGACCTCATGTCCGATTTTTTCAAAGGACCTTCTCTCGATTTTTTCAAGGAGCTCATCTCCGAGGGATGCACGAAGATCCTCTTGTAGCTTTGAATCGCGCCGCTTTGGCTCTCTTCCTACTCGCAGACGATCCGAGTCCGCTTGGAACCATTGTTCCTATGTAACAAAAATACCGGCGCCTCTCGGCGAATTCGGATGCTCATCGCTTCCTAGGGCCGCAGAGAGTATATCTTTCTCCCTGTCTGCCTGGAATGAGCCTTGGGAAGATTGTGCACTCAGTGTTATCTGCAATAGCCCGATATGTCATTTCACTTCCTATGAAGTTATGGAGTAATTACAAACTAGGTAGTTCGATATCTTACTAGGCGCTGGGACACTTCCTGGTCTTCGGGGTTTGGAAAGTACGCTTCCCCCGTAGGCCCAATACATAACCTCACAAATAACTACTGTCGGGAGCGCACATCAGTGATCTCGGGAAATAGCAGGGAGACATTCGAACAGCTTGCCTATTGTTCCTGATCCCTCCATATCGGGGCTTTACCCGCATACCAAATAAGTGCCGAAGTCTATGGGGTGCTTGTTTTTTGCCTCGAGGGCCGTGTGTGCCGTGACTTTCACTCCTAAATTCATCTGTCGCCTTCTTCGCCACAAACTCGCCCAGACTCTTCCAAGAATGGATACTTGTGGAAGGGCACCCTCAGATCCTTCTCCACATAGTTCTTGACAAGCGTGCTTTGAAGTTCTTCCACGCTTTGCACGCCAGTAGCAACGCGTGTCGTCAAGACGGAGTCCGTGTGTTCTACCGATCTCGAACGATGCGAGAATATCCGCCAAAGACGGTTAGTTTTCAAGGGTCCCGCACCACCTTCCACGAATCGTAGGTGATCTTGACCCGCTCCCATGCAACTATTCCGACCGCTTCCCGAATGTGGACACTACTCGGCGAGGATTGATAGGGTCCTGCATCGATCGACTCCGTGATGGTAAATCGCCCCGGCCTTTTCGATATTCCTTCTTCTACCGCGTTGGATATTGTTCCAAAGGATGGTGCATCATCGCACACATGAGGCGGCGATGACGAAGAATGAGCGAAGACATCTTCACAAGAAATAGAACATCATGTGAACAAATGAAATCAAAGATAAAGCTAAGATTTAACATTTTGATATTGCTATCGATGTAGAGTAAGCATTCCAATTAGAGCTCAAGTACAAACCCGATTATCAAAACAATTTCAAGACAAGACTATTATCATCACAGAGCATTCATCTCAAGCCCACCACACCACATTGCAATATATTCCAAAGAGCGAGATCAAAACAAATACCATATGAATAATCGACTAGAACAAATACAAATTCCTAAAACAAGTACAATTATCATGAGGACCATGACAGATTATTGATAGAAATAGTTAGGGAAAGGAGCGCCGAGGTCAAGAACTCCAAGATTGGTTACCTTTTGGGCCGAGGAGAAGGACGACCAGGAGCAAGACGAGCAAGCAGGGTGGTGTCGAAGGGGAGGCCACGGCTTGGGGGAGGGAGGAGGCGGTGGGCTCGGGCAGGAGGCGCGGTGGGTTGGGGGAGGCGCGCGGGCTATAGGAGGAGGCTCGGCGGGCCTGGGGAGGCGCCAGCCGAGGAGGAGGAGGCGGCGCGACGGGATCGGGGAGGAGTCGCGCCGGGCTCGAGGAGGCGGCCGAGGACGGCGGCGACTGGCTCTGGAGAAACTTAATCGCTTGAGAGTGGCGCGCGCAAACCCTAGCTAGAGTCTAAATATAAATAGGATGGACATCACAGCACGGTTCTAAATTAGAATCGCTCAGGATACTACTTATCGCTGCATTTGTTCTCACTTAGAACCGCTCGTGATATGATGTATCCTGACGGTTTTATTAAACAACCTCTCGTGATATAGATGTAAGACGGTTTGTAGTTCAAACCGCCTCGTGATATTATTTTGTATTGGTTAATATCTAGATCTCGCTTATTGGCTAGCCTCAGAAATGCTAGTCATGCCCTCTCAAACAAGTCAAAAGACAACAAGTACATGTATATACATCCAATTCACATTCTTTTGAGAAACAATCACATCCATTTCACAAGACAAAACAATTAATTAACTCAAATGAACTAAAATTAACCATTCATCGTAACGCATATATATATATACACACATTGTTCAATTAATCTTTAAAAATTAGCCCTTCATGATGATCGACGTATGTAGCTAGTTTCATCACATTCTTCTTCCTCGACCCTTATGCCGCTTCGAAAGGAGGCAACTCGTCAAATTGATTGTATTCTTCCTCGCCCACTACATTCTCAACTCCGACAATCCTCCTTTTTCCATGAAGAACTGCGTGGCGCTTCTTATTTGCCGGTCGGTAACATAGAAGACTTGAACAACTTGGTTAGCCAAGACGAATGGTTCGCCTTTGTATCCGACACGCTCGAGGTCCACGGTAGTGACGCCGCATTTGTCGACCTTCACCGTGGGAGATGGACCCAACGGCACCAAATAGGGGATCTTGAAAAACACGTAGTCGAGCTCCCATATCTCCTCTATTTGCCCATAGTAGGAGCTCCCGATCAAGACATCGGCATCGAATGCATCTATGCGACACCGCTGTTCGTTAGTGCTTTTATATCCCGAGCTGCAGATAGAATGTGTACCCATTTATGTCGATCCTCGCCATGTTACAAGCAGAATGTTGGCCCTTTTGCCAACCATGTTAGCATATCACTTGACGAGCTCCTAGCAAGTCTCTCCTTCAACCATTGGTTGAACCGCCTATTGTGTTGTCTCGTGATCCAAACATCCGCCGCACCGGATTTCGCTGTCAAGCACGCCCCAGCCGGTCGATATATCGGGACACTTCACCATGTGTTGCAAGACCGTGAAATGGGCTTGAGCATACGCATCCATATTTGGAGTGATTGCTTTCCTTCCGATGGTCCCGATACCCTCGAGCCTCCCCTCATGGCGAGATCAAGGCACACCTATCGGTTCGACCTGAGCCATGTAATCGACGCAGAACTCAATGACCTCTTCGGTTGCATAACCTTCGACGATGCTGCCCTCTGGCCGAGATCGATTCCGACATATGACTTGAGAATTCCCATGAACCTCTCGAACGGGTACATGCAACGAGGAACACGGGCCCGCACATCTTTATCTCCTCACAATATGAACAATGAGATGGACCATGATATCAAAAAACGACGGAGGGAAATACATCTCAAGATCACATAGAGTCGTCACCACCTCGTCCTGTAGAGCATCTAGTTCTTAGGGACCGATGACCTTCTGAGCAATTGTGTTAAATAAATAACATGTACCTCATGATTGTCTCTGACCTTGATCGGCAAAATACTTCTAATTGCAACAGGAGCATTTGTGTCATCAACACATGACAATCATGAGACTTCATGCCAATTAACTTCAAATCTTCCATCGAAACAAGTTTCTTCATGTTGGCGAGTAACCGGACGGAACTTTCACACCATGCAAGCACCGCACAGATTCAGTTCTCTTCGCCTTGGACAGAGTGTAACAAGCAAGGGAAGGTACGTCGTCCTTTATCGGTCCTTGTTGGTGCTAACTCAGTCCGATGTCCATATCAACCAAGTCAAGCCGTGCGCTGACACCATCCTTTGTTTTGTCATGAATGTTCAAGAAGAGACCAATCAAGCTGTCACATACATTCTTCTCTATGTGCATGACGTCGATGCAGTGGCGAACTTCTAGGTGCTCTCAATAAGGTAAGTCCTAAAATATTGATCTCTTCTTCCACATGTTCTTCTTACGGGTCCTCGATTTACATCCCTTTTCCAAGCACAACATCTAAATCCTTAACCATATCATAGACCTCTTTTCCGCTTAAATGCCTTGGAGCTGAACTGTCCTCCTTCTCTCCGTCGAATTGTTTCTTCATCCTGCGGTATGGGTGAGCCCTCCGAAGGAACCTACGATGACGCATGTACACGGTTTTGCGCGAGTGATTCAGCCACACACTCTCGGTATCATCTAAGCAGTGAGTACAGGCTTTGGCCCCTTTTGTACTCTAGCCCGACAGATTAGCAAGGGTAGGATAATCATTTATGGTGCAGAACAACAAGGAACGTAAAGTGAAGTTCTCTCGTTTGTACGCATCCCATACCTGTACCCCTTCAATCCACAGTATTTTTAGATCTTCCATCAATGGTGCTAGGTACAGATCAATATCATTCCTGTGTTGCTTCGGCCCTTGGATAAGTATCGACAACAAAATATACTTCCGCTTCATACACAACCAAGGAGGAAGGTTGTAGATACAGAGCGTCACGGGCCAAGTGCTATGTCGGCTGCTCATGTTACCGAAAGGATTCATTCCATCTGTACTCAATCCAAACCTTATATTCCTCGGTTCCGCACCGAAGTCTGCAAACCTCCTATCGATGTTTCTCCACTGGGCGGAATCAGCAGGGTGTCTTAACTTTCCGTCATTCTTACGCTTCTCTGAGTGCCTATACAGCAGTTTTGCATTCTTTGGGTTCGCAAAAAACCGCTTCAAACGGGGAATTACAGGAAGATGTACCACGCCACCTTAGCAGGAGGTCCTTTCTTCACCTCGATTCCCTCGTCGTCATCTGATTGATTCTTACGCTTGTATCGGGATGCGTTGCACACGGACATACATGTATGTTTGTATACTCATTACGGTAGAGGATACAATGTTCGGACATGCATGTATTCTTTCTACTTCCATTCCCAATGGACAAAGAACCTTCTTGGCTTTGTAGGTGGTTTTGGGCAACTCGCTTCTCCCAAGCATGTCCGCTAAGAGACCTAACAAATTCGCGGAAACTCTTGTCGGACCAACCGCTGCTTATCTTCAATTTCAGCAGTTTAAGCACGGATGACAACCTTGTGTATTCCGACTTACGTTTCAGAACAAAGGTTTCTCCGAGTCCTCCATCAAGCCCCGAATTGAACATACTCCTCTCATCATAGTTCCTTCGCATCGCAGCATCCGATCTAGATTGTCATCATGCACCTATCCGAATCGAACCATAATCGACATCATTCGGTGCATATCGTTGACTTCAGATAATATGCATATCGTTGACTTCAGATAATATGCTCTTCACCGTGATGGTCCAACATGTATAACCCTTTTGAAACCCCTTCGAATCAAGTGTGCTTCGATCGCTACTGGTTGTTAAACATCTTCGATTCTCGCAATCAATGCATGCACAAGATATATATTCCGCCCTTATTCAACATATCCTCCTCGGCGGCTCTTGTAAAAGCAGACACGCCATTAATGTACTCTTCATCACACGGTTCTCAACAGACATCCAAATTTCGTCCATCACACGGTTCGTATTGAAAACCCGAAAATAAATAAAAGGGTGACTTCGAAAGCATATTTTCTGAGGCTTAATTACGCTTTTTTCATTTTTACATTTTTCTGGATTTTATTAACTTACATGTGGGCCCTACTTGTCAGTGACTCATTTTTTATTTCATGATTTTATTTATAAAATCTATGGCGGTCCCACATGTCATAGACTCGTTAGTTTATTAACTAAATGATTAAAAACAGTAGGATTTGAAGCTCAAACTGGGCTTAGGGTGACATCGCATTGCTAATAGTCGTGACTCGGCCCTAAGGTTGCCTGAGGCGAACCGACGGTGATGTCTCGTGGCGGCGCCTGAAACTAGCGATTTCGGCGTAAACGCCTGAAACTACTCAAATTAAAGGATGCTTATGCTCCAGTAGCTCACCTCGATCACGAGGAAGGTGTCAATGAAGTCGGGGAAGGTCCAAGGCGGCTGGTCGTCGATCGGTGAACAGAGGCGACGGTGGCAAGCTCCTCGGCGACAATAGCCGAAATGGACCAGCCGGCTTAGCGAGGTGAGGCGATACTCAAACCGCACGAACGGCGATGGACCTACCGAAGCGCCAGAGATGGAGATCAAGAAGACTCATTGGTCGGGAGCTATATATATAATCGCACCGCCTCGTGATGAGTTAATTATCACGACGGTTTTAATATAAACCGTCAGTGAAGGTCATATCACGAGACGGTTCATGTTTGAAACCGTCGGAAGTATCACAGACAGTTCGATTAAACCGCCTCGTGATATTGGGCAATATCACGAGCGGTTTTTGTCGTAACCGCTCTGTGATACTTCTGACGGTTCCAAACATGAACCATCTGTGATATGACCTCTTCACTGAGCGGTTTTTAGCGCGAGAATAACACGCACGGTGGGTAAACAAAACCGCTCGAGATTAGTGTTTATACTGACGGTTTCGATGAACCGCTCGTGATCAAAGGCCCAAGATAGCATTTCGTAGTAGTGCTCGTGGCCACGGGTCGACAATATCGGCAGCGACATCGTGAGGAAGAGTGACGGCAATCGCCGACCTCCTTGCCTTGGTCCTCGCCGTCATGCCGTGATCGCCGCGATACGTATGATCAATGCCATGATCGAGAGCGATGGAATCGAGGTACGTAGATGTCTGGATGATGATCATCTTGGATGGCAGATTATCCTTTTTATAAAACAATGAAATAAATTTAGCGCGTGAGACGAATAGATGCATCGAGGAGCCGAAGCGGCATTGATGCAAGTGAAGAGACGCATCGGCGACGAAGAAACTCATCGGGGAGCTGAAGCAATATTACCACAGACGGTTATAGTTAAAACCCGTCTATGAAGTATACACAGACGGTTCGTGTTTAGAACCGTTTGTAAAGTATTCAATTATTACAGACGGTTCGTGTTCAAAGCCGTCTGTGATACTTCACAGACGGTTTTCAATATGAACCATCTGTGATATTACCTCTTCACATACGGTTTTTAACGCAACCAGTAACACAGACGGTCTTTAAACCAAAACCGTCTGTGATTGCATATAATACAGACGGTTTTGGTCAACTGTCTGTGATAAGGCATCCAGTATTGGCCTTTTTGTAGTAGTGTGGCTGAAATGACCTTGTTGCCCTTCAATTATTAACATTGAAAAACATGTCTCGTTTATTTACAAGTCGTAGGACATTAGAGAAAAAAAAAAAAGGGTGGGCAAGTGGCTACAAATTGTAGGATGACTTGTATTGTAAGCGTGCTAAAACGACTTATATTTAGCCACGTATAGTATATATGTATGTGCAACTTATTCCTATTATGCCGCAACACTACTAGAAAGGGGTTTTTCCCCACGGTTTAAAACCGTGAGGAAAATAGAAAAACTGTCAGTTTTATTTTCCTAACGTTAACCGTCAGAAAATCCTCGTGTCCGGGTGGTCGAAAATTTAATTTGTCCGACGGTTAACCGTCAAGAAAATATTTGCCGACGGCTAAAACCGCTCAAGAAATATAAACTCGACGGCTTTTGCAATAACCGTCAACAAAAATCATTTTCGTGACGGTTTTGGCCCGTCAAGTATGTAGTTTACATGACGGGCAACCGTTACCGACAAGTATATAAAACCTGATGGTTTTTTCCATTACCGTCAACAAAAAGAATTTTCGTGACGGTTTGACCGTTAGGTTTTATATACCGACGGGAGACCACATTATCAAGTATATAAACCCGATTTGTTTTTTTCCATTACCGTCAATAAAAAGAATTTTCGTGACGGTTAGTTCGTCAGTTTTATATACTTGACGGGCAACCGTTATCGTAAGTATATAAAACCCGACGGTTTTTTCCATTACCACAACAAAAACATTTTCGTGACGGTTTTGGCCCGTCAGAAATTGGTTTTCAGCGGTGTCAAAATCATCGCCAAAATGACTCAATTCTCACAACAAAATTATGATTCGGCAGCCCACTAGCAAAAATTGTCAATTCACATATTCATACACACATTCACGCATCATATAATTCACAATACACATCCATATATCATATAATTCACAATACACATCCATGCATTATCGTGATACACAAATAAGAAGTTCAAACTTATCATTTCAAGCCCAATACCATCCGTAAGGTTCACTTGTAGAAAGCAATCCGCACAAAAGACATCTAAAAGTCCAAGACACTAGCACAATACACCTAAAACTAATATCACATACAAGTCATGTAAGTACATCTAAAAGTGCAAAGAATACCATATTCAACTATTCAAAAGAGCTAGCAAGACACCATCAAAGTTCATGTAGACAATTAGTTGCATCCGTCGCGGTTGATGTTGTTGGTATCATCGTTGTTGCCGCCATTAATGTCAAGATTGCGCTTGTTGCCACCAAGCAGTTAGCATCGTTGCCATTAATGGCATTGTCATCCGATCTCGAGCCCACATGGGAGGATCCGGTCCATCTGGTCCTTCCTCAGAAGATGAATAGAGTAGGCCAACATTATGAGTCTACCTTAGCACAATTAAAACCATTAGAAGGGGTAATGAGAAGAGCTAAAACAACCCATCTGAACACTAGCATTATAAGTCTCACAGAAGCACAATTAGAACCATTATAATTGGTAAAAGAAGAGCTAGAGCAATCGAAATCTTTGACAAGCCTGTTTTTTTTAAAACAGTTGCACTCGTGGACAAAAAATCTAAACAAGCCTAATACCACCTTACCATGAATATATAACTAATTGGGATTGAGGTTACGCTCATGGGATAGAACACTCAACATGAGTCCACTCGCCACTATCAGACCGCTTGTTGTCACTCCGATGCATCAAAAGTATTAGTGTCTAGTCCAAACTAGTCCTCCAAATGATAGAGATTTGGACAACCTTGTAACTTTCATGAGATATTATTTGTAGTATTGGGAATAATTTTAGTTGCTAAGTATTCTTACATGTGATTGTGCAGATGTTTCATGGCGCAAAGATCTCCGTGGTGGTTCTTCACCCATCTTCTAGAAAAGCATCTACATTTGAAAACTTTACAAGGTTAGATTTTTGGCTTTCTAGCAGGATCCTAACATATGAATCAGCAGCCTCATGTGACTATGCGCACAAATGCACAACATGGTCAAGAAACTTTGTGATGTGTCGTTTGATATTCAAGATGTGTTGTATCGCACCAAATATATGTTTCTCTCTGTAAATTAAGTGGACTTCAACATTGAGATATCAACTCCATGGATCTTCCTAAGCCTCGAAGAAACAATACATAGATTGCTCGGGCCACTAACATGTTCTTGTTTGTTATCATTTCGTGTCATAGAACAATGATCTCTCATCTAGGCCATTGGTTCCCAAAAATCTATAAGCACATTGAAAGCATTTGAATGAAATGCTAAAATCAACGAAAAATTGAATACAAAACCTTCATCGGCCCATCACCGTAAAGTCCCTGACTTTCCACATTGAATTGAATGTATTAGCGGATCAATGACTAATAATGGCACTTAGTCTATTTTTCGTGTCCCGAGTCACATAACCCACCAATAAGTATGGTAAGCAAGAGTATGGTGAGAAACATCGACAAAAACAGCCTTTCTAATGCACCACCAAGATTGCAACTCATCCAGCTTGACCGCTGAAAGCTAAAAATGAACCTACTTGTTTTGAACAAAATAACTTGCTTGCCAATTAGTTGTGACTAACTTTTCGAGTTCTACCTTTTACATTCAAAAGTCAACAAATCATGATTACAGATGAAAGTCATGTAGTGAGATACAATCAATTACTCTAACAAATCATGATTACAGATGAAAGTCATGTTGTGAGATACAATGAATTACTCTATGTAATGAAGCTTGTTACGTACATGCAACTTTGTATTGCCACCTTAACTTAGCAAAATGAGATGGTTTTTATCCATTTCTGCTGGATTAAAAAAAAATTTATGTTTGGTTTCATATTTATGTGTTCTTCACTTAAGTACATGCATGTTTCTTTGTAGGTTTCTACAACTCAGATGCCATTTGAACTTAGCAAAATGAAGTGTAATGCTTGTTTGGCGAGAGTTGGAAGGAAAGCCATATCAACCACTTGTGGTCATCTTTTATGTATCCACCAGCTCCCTTTGCTCTTATTTATGCTGATTGTTGAATCAGAATGCATGTTCATTCTTAACTCACAGATAGGTACCGAGGATGCTAAGAAAATATCGAGTAATGATGGTGCATGTCCAATATGTGATCAAGTGCTTTCAAAAAGGTCGAGAGGGTGCAATCGAATCTATATTTATTAGATTATATTGAATGGAGCGGTCTTCCTTTAAAACTACATTGCTCAAACCACGATCAACATCTAAACATGAACATTCAAGTATTTCTAGCAAAAACCTGTTTAGTATGTCTATTTTACCATATTGTGGTACTTTTAGTGAGGAAATGAAAAAGGTAATTTAGTTTTGAGTATGTTCTCTATATGCCTAGTGCTTTTTTTGTTTCTACTGTGATATGAGGTATTAACAATGTTACCACAATCATTTGGCGGTGAACTTCTTGTGTCCGGAGTAGTTCTTGATTATGTCGAAGCACATTACGATATGAGGTGGAATTGGATGGCCTGATATTTCTTGATTTAGCTGCTAGTAGAACTTCAGCCTTCTTGACAGCACCATTCCCTATTGGTACACGGCCATAGGGCAAGCCACCATTGGTGTTGTAAAGTATTACTCCATCAAGTGGTTGCTGCTCCCACTCACCATCTGGATGTTGAGCATTGGCAGCTGCAGAGTAATCCTCCTAGAACAAAAGCAACATTTCATATGATTTGCTTTGTAGTCTATTTGTAATGGGGAGATACCGCAATACTTTACGTGGAACTTTATTCTTGCCTACCTCAGATCGAGAGGTATTACAAAAGTTACACTTGTCTTCATGCTCATTATCTTTCCAACAAAGCATGCAATTATTATAGCATACATCAATTTTCACATATGGCATACCGAGACCCTCTAATAGCTTCTTTGAACGGTAGAAGTCTTGCAACTTAGACTCTAGGGCAAAAGTTCATGAATTATTTGTAATACATCATCATAATGTGCAATTGACATATTGTAATCAGGACTTCATAGCTAGCAAGCGAGCAATGGCGGATAGACAAGAATGTGTTGTGTTCTCATGGACTAGTTCATCAAAGACTAGCGACCATCCTATAAAAAGCCTAGGCAGAGGCATTTGGCTCCTCATCAATTGCTGGTGGATGGTCACCGGCTAGGTCACCCAACATATTATCCATCTAATCAGATTCATTGAATTCATCATGCCTAACGACAAGGCTCTCACCATGTGTTGTCCGTGTTTGATAATTTGCCCTAAACCCATATTTACTCAAGTGCAACTCAACAGTGTACCTGTTGTGCCTAAAATAGTTTTGACACATTGCACACAGATACTTAATGGTGTCACCTTCGACTAAACTTGAATCAGAGAATGCACGATCCAAGAATTGTGTGGTGTGATCAATCCATTCATTAGATGGAGCTGTACCACGCTGCCAACCAATATACATCCATTCATGGTCTACCATTAAATAGTTCTGTGTTTAACAACTTGAATATGTTAATTATAAATATCATATGATGGTATGCCCAAATTAGAGAATCTGCAAATAATTATTAATTTAGCAATCAACACATAACGTGGTTTATGATATAACTCCTACGTAAGACAAGAACAAATTTGGTCCAACATAACATTGCATTTGCAACAATAGGACATAATTTTGATTACTTACAGTGCAAGTCATAAACAATAATGTTGGACAAGGATAGAGCCAATTAAAGTAGGAATAGCTCCAAGTGTGCAGTACAGTACTGAAGTACTATGGTAGGAAGAAACTAAAGCAATAGTTAAAGAGGCTTTAATAAGCTGCATGCAAGTTAAGTTTTGACCTAAAAATATTATATGTTCAGGAAACCATGAAGATGTATAATTGTCTATTTTCTTGGTAGATATATAAGAAGCTCTCAGGAAAAAAAAATCAATATCCCATGCAAATGGGGTGTTCCTCCCAAAAATACCGATGTGGCCATAAACTATGCCCATGCAAGTATGGAGCAATTAATCTATATTTTTTCTATGAGAAACCTTCACAAGAAGCTTTTCCATTTCACCATAAATTTCTGTTAAAACTATGAAGATCTTATCGACTTCAATTGAGATTTGTACGAGTAACAAAACATCAAATAGTGTTGTTGGATCTGAGTTATGCATGCTAGTATGGATCTCATCCAAACTAAAAGAACTATATATCCTTTCCGAACACAAGATACAAAGCTAGACAAGTGGTTCAATGAGAAATAGTTTTTCTTGTTACAGAAACAAAAGGAACCCTTGTATAGGAAGAATGCCAAAGCAGTTTTTCGTGCAAACTCAGTAGTTATATGTCTTGTTGTCATTTTGTACTCAATTACTTTCAAGTTAGTTAAAGGCTTTCTTAACAAGCCCTAAGCGATTTTATGTTAGCTTAGGTATCATTTTCTTTCCTTCTTGTATAATTGTCCAAGTGGTCAAGGCAAGTGAGCACTTTGCTACCTAGCTTGCTATAGCTAGCATGTATGCATGGTTTAGCACACTTGGTTTACTAATTTGGAGTTTCATTTTAATTAACTCGATTCACTAAATGCACAAATCGGATCAAATTATTTGGTGGAACCTGTTGTATACATACAAGATGTTTCAAGGTGTGTGCACATGCACACACCTAACACGAGAATATATTCTACTAAATTAATTATGCTATGAAAGTTCATACGAGGACTAGTATCAAATTCATGTAAAGCGTCCAGCTCAAGAAATAAGGTACAAGATTAGATAAGTTAGTTATGGACGATCACTCATGTTTTTAGAGAGATTCATCAGTTATATGATCAATGCACTAATTGCACCCTTAAGTCTCATGCGTAATATATGCATTACGCTTTGTCACCGACATACTAGTTAGTAGTTACATGATACGCATGCTGAACCGAGCTTTGATAGCACGATTTCACCGGCTCTAAGGAATATTCTAAGTGCCGAAGCTATCACCACTATCTTGCAAAATAAAGTACTTATTATGTACTTGTGAAAGTACTTTAAAAAACGAAAAGCGTGAAATCACTAACTTTGCATAGCTTTTTCATAGAAGTTCATACATGTACTTTGATTTCAGAATGAACTTGTATGATCAATTGAGGCTAATATTTGTTGTCGATGAGGTTTCAAGCAAGATAAGTACCATGGAAATCATCCGGAGATTCGAGGAGAAGTTGTCTAAGGTAAAGGATGTTCCGAGACATGTTTTCTTAAATTTTAGATCATGTTTAGCAAAGAGATTTTTTTAAATGTAATACTTTCCTGAATGTGAAATTATCGCACGCAGTGATGGAGGAACGTGAGGTCAAGATGATGAGGAAGGAGATGGTACCGAAGGCGCAACTCATGCCAGCATTTGACAAGCCATTCCACCCACAAAGGCAATTATTTCATAAGCATAATCATTAACTGGCCAGATACTATTGAACTGTTTAGAAGAGATTAATTTGTTCACCAAGTCATATAATGTGTAGAACAGATCGAACGCAAATATTAATGATATGGTAAAAACAAGTCAAGATTGAGAGGATGAAACAAGATGAATACAAAGCGACAAGAGAACGTACTCAGTAATAAGCAGTAGTATGCCGGTGTAGCAAGTATCCTAATCTTTGCTATATTAACTGATTTAGTGCAAATATGCCCAGGCCCTTCATTTGAGTCATGATCGGAACTTTAATATGCTCATAGATTCCTGTTTAGATGGCCAATTTTCAAATGAGGAAGTAATAGAACTGATGCGTTTAGCTTCAAGATGTCTGGAACAACAATAAATATATATGCTAACTGCTAACGATTGAATTCGTATAGGACTGTAATACCCCAAATCTATTTAAGTGAAACGAAAGAATTAGGGAGAATGACCAACTAGAAAAAATAGAATTAACAGAGGATTAGAGGGGGAAACCCTAGGGTGGGTACTATAGCACGGTGTGCTACAGTAGCCGCCATTGCTACAGTACCCCCGTGAACATTGTTAAGTAGATGAATTTCGTAAGTAGTCTTTGATAGCGTGCCTTGTGATATTGTTATTGCCTAGCATAATCTTGATATAATAAATTTGTTTCAACCTTGTGGTTTGTGTTTCCTTTGGGAAGTTTTAGGATAGGGTAATAAAGTTTGATGATTCTCGGTACTAGTGTATGTTGTCATTGTTATTAAATTGTTAGAATGTGAGATTGATGTTAATTTCGTAGTAATTTGATCACTTATGGTGATATTGCTAAACGAGAGTATTTCAAGTTTTGCTTCATGATCTTTTGGTGTTCAAGATTTATGTGGTAATTGGGAGTCATCGAGTAAAACGACGGGTCGCAAAGTTCTATTGGTTCTAAAGTGATTCACGCGATTTGATCTTGATTGTCCGTTTGTTCTTATCTGATAAGGTTTGATATTCTCTTCCTGTGAGGCCTATGTCCTCAAGTGTGGTCTCCTCTTATGTATTCTGAGTTCTTTGCCTAATTAATTATTTCCTTGGTCCTGTGTTCATTAAGTAGTGGTAAATGATTTTCTAGTTGGTGATAATCGCTTCCATTTGCCTCTTCTTTTGAGAAAGAATCAACCCATTCTTTTCACGTGGGTCCTTCAAGTATTTTCTAATTGTTGTTGTGAGATTGATTATTAATACTTGTAGTAATTTGATCGCTGTTGGTGATATCGCTTAAATGAGAATATTTCAAGTTTAGCTTCCAAGATATTTTGGAGCTCATGAATCATCTGGTAGCTGAAATTATTTTGAATAAATTGAGGTATTGGATTGTCCTGTTGCTTCTTAAGAGGTTCGTGTGATTTATTCTTAAAGGTCCTTCGGTTTGAGTTCACAAAGTGAGGTTGCAATCAAAGAAAACTTTTTGTTGATTTCTTCAAGAGAAAATTAATCCGTTTTTTTTCCGTGAAATTCCGTAAATGTTAAAGTTTCGAGTTTTGTGGCTGGGATCATTTACATCTCATGTTTCATGTGTAGTTGAACTGTTCCGAGAAAATAGGATGTGTTGAAGAATTTTATTGGTTCTTAATTAGTTCTTGTGGTTTGTACTAAAGACCTTATCTTGTTCGTTGTGGCAAATTGTTGTTAGTCAAAGGATTTATTTCAGGTGTTAAAGGAGGAGTGCAGTAGTAGTATTTGAGAATTTGAGTCAAGTTTTGTAACTTGTGGTTATTTGAATTGTTCCTAGACTTTTCGCTTTTTTCGCACAAGAGTTGTCGAGATCCAATCGCAAAGTCATTTCCTTATTGGTTGTTATTTGCTATTTCCTTTTGAGGATGTGTGCCCTTAATTGTGAACTCAACTCTCGCTTTTCCAAGATCTTCGTTATCGATTATTTTCTTTTGGTTTCATGCTCATTGTGAGGAGCAACGTTTATGTGACGAAATTTGTTCTTGTTCGCCTCTTTCTTTTGAGAAAGGATCAACATTTTACGCTGCAAAGTTTTACAAAGTGTAAATTGGCAACTAGTTGGTGGTGGTTAAGCAATTGTAGTGGTGAGATTTTGCTACCAAGCAATTGGAGGAGTAGTAGAAGATGAATTGGTTTTGATCTGTACTCTTAGAGGAAATTTGATTCAAAGGGAATGTGTGGCTTCAAGTAAAACCGAATAGTGTTACGACCAAGTAGAATCTATGGTATAGTGTAATTCCGTAACCTTAGTTCATATTGAAATATTGGGGATTATCGAAGGTATGGAAACCTTGATCAATTTTATTGAGTAACGAATTGGATAGCATTGCGGGATTGTGTGGGTGATTTCGATGATGTCAATGAGTGAGTATGTTAGAATTGTGGTTGTATGTGTTAGAGGTTTAACTGATGATTTTCTATTTCTTATAAGATAAGTTCGTTGTAGAGGTCTTGGAGGCTACATGTGGGCTTTGCACTTTTATGCTAGACCTTAGGTCGCCCAATGATTGTGTGAAGAGGAAAGAGAATTTGACATTCCTTGATCAGTGGAATGATCATTGTTAGAACCCTTCTGATGAAGAACATGAGTGTGTGTATCAAGATTTTGAGTTTTTGTTCTTGAGAATTGGAGGTAATGTGATTGCATGGAATCTATTTTGTAGTGCTTTGGATGCCTTCTATCAAATTAATTTAAATCGGTAGAATGAGTTGCCTAGAGTGTTTCATTGGGATCAATAGAGCCTAGCCTCTCCACAAATGGTGTGGATGATGTATTTCAGTTTGAGTATAATTTAAGGATGTTTAATTAAGAGGTTTGAGATCGTGGTATGCGATAAATTCAATTCCAAAGTTCGAGAGAAGTTTTATTCCTAAAAGAGAAACCGAGAAAAGGATGTTTCTGTAGTGAAGCGTTTTCTTGATTCTCGCTTGAGTTTTGTGTTGTCGATCGATGTCTTCCGCAATTTGTGTTGGCGCCTTTGTTGACATGTTTGATTCTTTCCAATTTAGACAAACCAAAAGAAGTATTTGGTTTGGGCATTCGAAAGTGATTTCTTCTTTGATTTTTGTGGTGTTCATTCATAAACTGCTTATTTAGAAAGTGGAAAGGTTTTCGTGATGAAATTCCGATTTCTAGATTTGACTCTGTAGTTCCGAGCTGGTAACGCATAGTTGTGTTGTGAATCTTTCTTTTTCAGATGGGTTTTGTGGGTAAAAGAGTTTGCTTAAAGAGAGTCTGTTGTGTGTTTCTGGTTAAAGGAGGTGATCCTTGCTGCAGAGAAGAGTTCAATTGAGAGGTGGAACAAGAGTTCCGTGTTCTATGTGCATGTCATGTGGTTTGGTATCAATGGGAAGGTTAGTCCAAGGTACATTGGGTTGTTTTCGTTAGCTACGGGAATTCGAAAGTTGGCGATCGCTAGGACTGCCTCGGTTCACACGCTGTGTAATGATCATTTGGCATGATTGGTGCCGAGTGAGTACCTGTGAGATCTAGAGTTTGAGTATTCGTTAACAACGTTGACCACCGAGTGAGATCTTACCTTCGAGTCTTATCCGATGAGTGTACCTGGAAAAGTAGCGTTGAGTGTTAGGACTTACGTCTTTTCACGTCTTTGTGTTGTGGTCCTCAGTCCGAGAGAGAGGCCACTTGGGAGTTGGAGATTCGCAAGTGTGAGCATTATCCAGATTTGTTCGCAACGGGTATCTGTTTACCGTTGTTAGTTCTCAGTTGTGGTTGTTCTTTCGCGTAGAGCTGTGAGAGGATTCGAGGTCGAATCCTATTTAAGGGGGGTAGAATGTAATACCCCAAATCTATTTAAGTGAAACGAAAGAATTAGGGAGAATGACCAACTAGAAAAAATAGAATTAACAGAGGATTAGAGGGGGTTTCTGCAATTCTTCGGCAACCTGGGCCTCAGGCCTTAGCCCAGGAGGCCCGTGAGGGACCGGCCACCAATAAAAAGAGGGGGAAACCCTAGGGTGGGTACTGTAGCACGGCGTGCTACAGTAGCCTCAATTGCTACAGTACCCCCCCCTTGAACAGTGCCTCTCCACCTCCCTTGCTGCCGCCCAAGCCCTGGTGCAGCACCCCATTCTCCTGGAGCTCCCCCTCGGTGTCGATCTCCCAGTTGCCGGCCTCCCGCAAAGGATTGATTGGTGCTTCGCAATTGTTGCTGATCAAGACGGCGGGGGACTTCTCCATGGTTCAATCTTCGTGTTCCTGGGTGCTCCAAGGGTAACCATCGTTGATCGTAGAAGCGAAATTGATTAGAATCGTTTGGATCAAAGTCAGTCTGCATTAGATCAAATCTGTCCAGTATGTTGCGCGGGCTGTTTCGCATTCCTAGAAGCCAAACCAGTAGTTTTGATCTTCTAGAGATATCTAGAGGTTGTTCTTAACTTTCTGTGGCCACCGAGTTCAGTTGATTCCGACGTTCGAGTCAAAAGTTATGATAGATTTAGTATCTGCTGTCCAGATTTCTGACGAGATTAATCTGTTTTGTTATTTCGTAAATTATGAAATTGTAATTGGAAGAATCTGGGTTTTTACCCAACTAGGTTATTGTAGTTAATTTGATAACCTTTCCAGATTGTTAAAGAACGATCAATTCGGAGTTATAGATTAAAAGTTATGATCGTTTCAGTGCTGCTGTTTATTCTGTTAGACAGTTTTTGTGCTGAAAGTTCGTCAGTCTGTTGACATACTAATTAGGCCGAATTAGATTATCTTGTCAACTAGAGTATTGTATATTTGTCAGTTAAGAATCCACAGAAACTGGATTCACCTCATTTGGAGTTCCAGATCAAGAGTTATTCTGTTTACCGTGCTGCTGTCCAGAGGCAGTTTAGGGCAGAATGCGTTTGTTTTCAGTTTAGAGTTTCTAGTTAAATATTGAATCGCCGGGGGAAGCGTTGTAGAACGTTATTCAGTAATGTTGTATTCATCGTATCCTTATTTCAGTTATTTAATTGTTTAGGAGGTGAAGCTTCGGGTTTAGGAGCACCATCTTTTCCTCGCCAACGCCGCATCGCGAAGGCAAGTACTTTGATGTTTTGATAATTAGGAAATGTTGGATGCTTGATGTTGATCCTGTGTTTTTCTAAGATCCATGATAATATTTAAGTTCATGTTCCTTCCATATGTGTGTTATCTTCATGATTAGAGAGCGTGTCTTTTCAATATACATATTTCATTCCATGCATTCATTATTCATGTTCCATCCACGGGAGTGGATTAAAAATACCCATCAATTCCAGGGTGGGCACATAAGACCCACCATTCTAATGTGGGCCCCACCATTCCAATGTGGGTAGTTTGGGACACCCGTATGAAACGTTCTTCATACGGGACTTGGATCCCCGTATTTTGTTAAATGTGGGATTAAGTGAACACCGACGGGTGTGTCACTAGCAATACCGGTATATGTATGTGTGTAGTCCCTTCATGAACCATTCACTCCATTGATTCCATTCATTCAAATACTAGTTCTGTGATTTCTTCATAATGTTCAATGATGTTGGATTGTTAATGATTGTTGTATGTTCCATTTACTCATCGTGTACTTGCTGAGTCTTGGACTCATTCTTGCGTTGTTTGTTTTATAGGTAAACACCGATGTTGGCTCACTTGGGAGGAGTAGACACACACTACTCATTCACATCATCCTATTCAAGTTCAAGATTATAATTTAGTTCCATCTTTCATTCATTATTGAAGAACTGTAATAAATAATTCTAAATGGTGAAGAAAGGATACCTTCTCCATGTTACAGCTTGATTTATTATCGCTAGAACCTTGATTAATGATGAACTGTAATAAATAAATTTAGATGGTGAAGGAAGGATACCTTCTCCATGTGTATGGTTGATTTATTAATGCCATTAGATGTTATTTTATTCAAATTCTTCCGAATTGTGGTTGTATGTTAGAGTATTTAGGTAACATCTTGACTTCCAAATAGCCAGGGTGTTACAAGGACAAACAAAGGTGTAAGTCAAAGTAAAACAGCTGAAGTAATCAGCTTTCGACATTCAAAATCATACAAGCAAGCTTAAGTTGTAAGTACCTCAAGTAACTGTTTTATGTATATTACAAGGATTTGAATCAAAGCTCCAATTTCTACATGCACTATATCCAATGGAAAGTTATATTATGATTAAAAATCTAGGAAGCTTAACAGTAAGATCAAAACCGAAAGTACCAATGCACAATTATTTTGACCTTTAAGATCTACATCAACAAGCAAAGTGGATAAAATGTAAGTGCATAGTCATGAGGATAAGTGTACCTAAGCTTCTCAACCGAGTGCTGACCAAGATCAATTTTACATACCGGCGTGATTCTACCCCTCATCATTGAACTTCTCGATATACACTTTCGCAAACCGCATCGTAATGCAAGGATTAGAGCTCAAATAATGAGCACTCAAAGATAATTTCCGAGCAAATGAAGTCACAACACTAGACAGATTTTCCCACTACTTATTACTATGTCAGATAATCGAGCTCTTGCTTAGTGATAGGGTCGAAACATACTTGTAGAACATACCACGGAAGAAATACTTACACGGTTATCTCGTAAAAGAACAAACAATGTAAATGCTACGTATGAACTCAAGATACCAAAGGGACCTCAGATAGTGTAGGTAATGATTCCATGCCGACTAGGTTTCAAATCATTTCGATAGGATCACTCATTTCTAATTTGCCCTGCATTAGCGAGAATACATACCATTTCACAAAGGACAAAATTATACAGAGACTCTGCACTGAAGAAAAGTAGAAGCGTTTGACCCCACTATCTCGGGGGATCGCCAATACAAATACCGACACGACTTTGCTCCCAATGAAGTCAATAATTCATATTGGAGATCCAAGCAAAGAAGTTTCCAAATCGAGAAGCCGCCAACATTTGCTAGGGTCCACGCCAAAAGATCAAATTTAGACCAACCCGACATTCCTATGTCCCGAAAACAAATAAAGAGCTCATCCAAGTCTTAAACTTGAATGAAGCACCAAGTCAAAGCCGAGCACCAAGTTTAAGCTAGACTAGTAGTAAATCTCACCGCTAACTAAGCTCATTAAACAAATTTCGCAGCAATCTGCGTGACATGTTTAAGATTCACATAGCATCCACAAGATATAACGCGACTTTTGCACGCCGCTAACGATGACCAAAACTAGAGAGTAGAGACCACGAAACATTGGAGTAAGCGTTGAACCCGCAAGGAGAATCCCAAAGAGTCTCGAGTCGACATGAGCTCGGCCAAGCATGGCAAGGCTACCCATGCCCTCCCAAAATTAAGCGAAATTCCACTTATGCTCATAAGTACCAAGATTTATAGACCGCATAACTGCAAAGAACATCACCTCTAGCACAAAATGCTCTTCCTTTCCCCTGAGAAAAGTGATGATTGAATCCAAATATCCAATAACAGACATGATTAGTTAAAGTAGACAAGCAAAATGGGGAATTTGAGAGAGAAACAAACACGAAACATCACTGCCTCACCCTCACTGCCTACCTCTGTGCCTCACTTCACTAAATGAGTCTTGAGTCTGGAGTCCCCCCGAGGCCCGAATCGCCGTGGCGTCGCCAGCCACCAGGAGCCAGGCAGCCAGCCACCTTCTGCGGGAACGGCCGGAGTGGAGACAGAGGTTGGGCGATAGGGGCCGGCTGTGGCACCGAACGGTGGAGGCGGCTTGAGGCGGCCGGATCCTTGGCCTACGGCCGGATCTAGACCGTGCGGGCTCGGGGGCGCTCGGTCCGACGATGGAGAAGGCGGAGGGAGGAGATGTGCTTGGGGGAGACGAAGGGAAGAGGAGGTGCTGGTCCTTGCGGAAGGAAGAGAAGGCTGCGGGGACAAGAAGCTTGGGGGAGGCAAGAAAGGTGGCGTGCTGGCGGCGAAATGGGGAGGCGGTTGAGGCGTGAGACGGGGGGCGGAGGCGGCAGAGCGATGGCGGCGGGGCGGAGGTGGCGGGCGCGGAGGCGGCGGGGGGCGGAGGCGGCGGGGCGTGGAGTCAGGAATGGGAGGCGGCGGGCGGGAGGCGGCGGGCGCGTGGAGCCAAGCGGCAAATGGGAGGCGGGGCGGGGAGGCGAGGGGCGCGGAGGCGGCGGGGCGTGGAGCCGCGGCAAAATGGGGAGGCGGCGGGGCGTGGAGTCGGCGGCAAATGGGAGGCGGGGGGGGAGGCGGGCGTGGAGGCGGCGGGGGGGGGAGGAGGCGGCGGGAAATGGTTGGAGGCTTGAGCTTAGCTAGGATTTGGGGAGAGGAAGGTCGGGAATTTTTTTCAGTATGCCATGAGGCCAATTTTTTTTCATGAAGCTTGCCCACGTCGGGCCAAAAAAATTAACTTGACGGTTCTAACCGACAGCAAAATAGTTTTTATTGAGAGTTATATAAAAACCGTCAGCAAAATTTGAATTTTGCTGAAGGGGTACTATTCCCATCACGAAAATAGTGAATCTTGATGGCGGTCTTGGCGCCAAAGAAAATTGGTGACTGTCAGGTTAATTTCCTAGCTTTCTAGTAGTGCAAGCAGTCTGCTGTTAAAAGTAAAACCTCATGAAATTCATCAAGTCATCTCATATTAATAATCTAATAAGCACTAGCTCCTACATACTCCTATCCTACGTGGCATATCTTTTATGGTGCAACTCGGTCGGCTTACAAAAGAAGAGAGACACTACTCAATCTAGTACTTGTGTGCGTTTCTCCCGCCTATCACATATTTCGTTTGGGCCGAGTGGGTGCACCAAAGCACAAGCCACATGCATCATGACGGTAATTCATTGTGAGCCAGTTGTTGGTGCTCATTCTGTGCATATTTCATGTGTTGGAGTTTATGGGTTTTGCCCAAATAATATCTTCATAAATTCTAGAAAAATCTTAAAGACCCACTCAAGCACGGTGGAAGGTGAAAAGTTTAGTACCATATCGCTAATATAGGTGGAAGGAGACCAACTTATAAGGTTGAGTTGGTCTTACCTAATTGAAGCAAGCAAAAAAAGAACACACGCGTGCGAATGGTCCGACGATTTCATGTCTGGTTGGGTTTGGGGTTACTGCTTCTTGGAAACCAAATGTTTAATTACAGCGATTCCAAAACGTTTTTGTTGATTTCATATGAGGGAGAGACGTCTCCACTCAGATCTGGAACGAAAGAGATCAACATCTGGTTTTTTTCGCCCGGTTGTGCTGCACAATCTCACACAGTGCATATGGGATTACATTGTGCCATATTAAGCACCCTACAAACTATGTCCAAAAACCCTATGTTTAACGGGCGAACGCAACGTAGCGCGCCTAACCACCTAGTGTAAGGCCCTGTTTGGTACGGCTCTGCTCCAATTTTTTGCAGCTCCAACTCCAGCTTCACTCTTGGATCCACTCCTATGAGAAGTTGGAGCACCGAGGAGATGTTTGGCTAGAAAGTTAACTCCAGCTCGTGAATGAGAAAGATCTTTGTAAAAAGACCGCACTACCCTTGTTTTATGACTTATAATCTTTTTTCGTATTGCTTAACCTATAACAGTTTAATAAGTTGATTTCAATCATGTTGTGCTTTTATTTATCTATTTTTTTTGTCATGTTGTGCCATATTTTCACCCAATTTTGGAAGTTTTACTCGAAAAACACAAAAACAAAAAACATACATAAACATATGAAGTTCATAACAAAGGTTTACATAAACATATGAAGTTCATAACAAAGGTTCTAATTCAATTAGTATATTAACAAAAGTCCATAACAAAGATAAACATGATATTGTATCAAACAACACATAATCAAATCAAATATTGTATCACCTCGCAAATATTCAGAGGTTTGTCTGATAAGCAATATCTCAAACATGTTGAAACTTCGTGTTCAAATAATATGATTCCGAGGTTTGTCTAAGTCTTGAAGTTTTAATTGGCATCCACAAGCAAAGATTAGCAGCCTTGTTTTATCAAAGGTTGTAGATATTGCTTATCAGACTTCAGACAACGGATTCTGGTAAGCTAATTGTCCACACTACAGCCAGGATCAGACAATCTGTGTGTAACAAGAAAATCATGTGCCATCGACAATATGTAGCATGCCATAAACACAGACGCAACAATATTTTGTGTTGTCAACAATATCCAGACCAAAACAGTTTCAAATCCAAAGAAGAACACCACCACCAAAGCAGAAGGGCTGAATACAAAGAAAAGCATGGCTGCGTTTTTCCGGTATGCTTGATAAGCAATCCTTCCGAGGAGGCACCAGTGTGCGTAAGTCCTGAACATGAGACAAGCACACGTTTACATGACAATTCCACTATATAATTTCAACGAAAGTTCTTGTCAATTATACCGATGTAGGGCTGCAGATCTTTCCATTCCCACTTTGGCCGCTCCCTAATAGTGCCGCAAACCTCTCACCGGTGTCAATGGCAGATCGGCAACACCGAAAGCATGCACCTGTGTCTCAGCTCCAAGCTTTACAGAGCACTTCCTTCAAGCATCTGAAGATCGGCGTGCATTCTCGAAGGAATGCTTCTCCCCATTCATCCATAAACCGCTCAAGCTTCATCTTTCTCGCACTAAGCGCTCCGAGCAAAATGCAAGGCATCACCTCTCATCAAGGATCCAACAACTTCTAGCTTCTGCTCGCCGATCTTCATGCTAAATCTGTTGAGGCAATGGGTTACAATCTTACATGTAAAACCATCAGATTCCATGACAGAGAGCACATCATTGTCGAGGTCGGTGGCCGCCGGGGAGAGGTAGATGATGACCGTGACGCCGACCGCTGGAGGGGTCGCTTGCTCCATGGCTCGGTCGAGGCCGCCGCACGATTTGGTAGAAGGAGGCGGCGCCAAAAGGGGAGGAGAAGGGCGGTGGCGAGTGGGGTGGAGGAGGGGTGGCGACGCCGACGTAGGAGGAGGTGGGGGCTGGTGCAGGAGGAGGTGGGCGGCGCACTGGAGGAAGAGGAAGGGGTGGTGCAGGAGGAGGAGGAGGGGCTCGGCCGCGTGGGGAGGAGGAGGGGCGGCGACGCCGGCGTGGGAGGAGGTGGGTGGCGCGCTGGAGGAAGAGGAAGGGGCAAGGCCGGAGGAAGAGGAAGGGCAAGGAGGAGGAGGAGGGGCTCGGCCGTGGGGAGGAGAAGGGAGGCGGCGGCCGTGGGGAGGAGGGGGCTCGGGCCAAGCAGGGGTTGCGAATCTGACAGGGCTTGCGGCCGGGTAGGGGTATATGAGTGGCATATTGCGGGTAAATAACTCTAACTTTAATGGGTGTTTTGTTTTGTTGGTCCGTAGCTCCTTATTTGGAGCAAGGTTCTACCCACTCCAAAAATTTGTACTATAGGCTGCTCTGCTCCCAGTTGCTCCAACTCCAAAAACTTTGTGGAGCAACCCCGTTTGGCACAGCTCCAACTACTCCAACTAAGAAGCTAGGAGTTGGAGCTGTACCAAATAGGCCCTAAATATCTTTTATGGCACAACTTAATCGGCTTACAAAAGAGAGGAACAACTCGATCCAAGATTCAAGTCGCCTTTCTCCCCGCCTATCACATATTCCACTGGGCCGAGTGTGCGCGCCAAAGCAGAGGCCACATGCATCATGACAGTAATTCGTTGTGAGCCAGTTGTTGGTGCTCATTCTGTGTATATTTCATGCACCAATATTATGCATATATATGATAAAATTCGTATATTTGTGTCACTTGACGGCTATGACTAACCCAAACCAAAATTGAAGTTGTCTCGTTATTTCATGTGTTTTTCTTTTGCAGAAAGAATCGAAAATCAAGACAAAATCACGTCGAAACACTGATAATCAATGTCTGGAAATTACCGTGGTCTTTTCCAGAGTAAACCCAAGGTGGGACCCATGGCCTAGAGACAATATCTAGTGAGGACTTCATCATGCAATTTTATCCTCGCTTTGTCAAGGACTCGCTACTTTGGTAATTGAAAGTTCTCCCACCAGTATGGTACACAATCATCGAAGAATTCGGGAACGCATTTACATGGTGAACCTAGCATAGATGTCGTTCTCGAGGAATTCTACGTGATTTCCCGCCCAATTTGGAGCCGGATCCGAGCGGGACCGAAATGGAGAATTCATTTTACTATACAAACGGATCTGTGATGTGATCCGGATAATTGAATCCGGATTCGGGATATGATACCGGGCAAGCAATATCCGATAAATTCAGGACAGGAACCGCATATCATATCATGAAGTTTCTTAGCCGGATATCCGGAAAACAAATGAAATCTGAATGTTGGTCACTTAGCCCAACCCAACCCATTTAATTCCCCTAACCCTAACCCTCACTCTCAGCCGCCACACCACCGCATTCACCCACTTCTGCCCATGCCGCTGTCCCCTCCTCTGCCCGACTGCCCCCGCCGCTGCCTCCTCCTCGCTAAGAATTCGCCTTCATGGCCCCCTCTTGCGCCATTTAACAACCCAAACAGGGCTGACTCAAAACTTTGCTAATTAGTTGGCTATGTCCACCCTATCCTAGACATGTGGTTGCACGATATGGCCTAGATTAATGGCGCACAAGGTTAAGTCTTTAGTGGTTGCTCAGGCGAGACTTCCTCATCCTAATGTGCTTCCCTCACCCACCTTTACCACCACCTACTCGCCCGAGCATAAATCATTTTCGCTCAACCCGGCCAAATGACAACCCTTGCTATGGCATAACAAATTTTAACAACAGTGATATCGCACCACAATTGACACAACTGTGACTTCGCACCACAGCTGCACAATAGTGGTATCGCACCACAATTCCATATACAATTAAGTCAAATTCATCATCTTTGAATCATGATTGAGAGACATCACGTAATTAAAGCATAACTAAGCATAATACACACCCACGTTGGTATTGCAACAATGTCCAACTAAGATTACCCAACCTATGGTGTCCAAAGGTACATGTCAACATGTCGTACACAATTATTCAAGGAGTCATACTGCCAAGTAGGTGTTTAACTATTCCCAAAACTATTTTTATACAACTAGCCATGCATGTTGATATAAAACAATATAATTTTATAAACTGGGTATGATATGATCTGTAACATCCCAAAGTGCTGTTACCAAAATAAAAATAAATAAAGATATTATTTTATTGAATTTTTCGTCGTCAAGTTCTTTCTTGATTTTCTGCAATTTAAAAAGAGTTTTCTTTGTTAAAAGAAGAGAAAAGAAAAATTAATTATTTGATTTCTTGGTTTTAAAGTTAAAATGAAAATTTTTGGAATTTTCTGAGATTTCATTGGATTTAAAGTGAAAAGTAAAATTTTAAGTAATTTTCGAATTTTAAAAACTTTTACCTAATTATTTTAAAGTTAAAATAAATTATTTGCAAAATTAAAAGCCAACTTTAAGTTTGAAATAATTTTATTAAGTTCAAAATAATTCTAGGAATTTTTGTTAATTTTTCTAGAATTTTTGGACTCTATTCGCTTTGTTCTAAAAAGCTATTTGAATTTTTGCTTAAAACTCTATTAATTTCGAATTAAAAAAAACAATAAAATAAAAATCCCACGCGGGCATAGGTTCCAATGGGTCACCCATCCCATTCCTACTCCTATAACCATATATGCACTACCATCTTTCCATATGCTTTCTTTTGACTAAGTCATACAACTTTATTTATTTATCCCTTTCTTCCTCCTTTCTTCTACCTTGAAACGCTTTTCCAGAGACATGGTAGCAAGCAAGACCGCCATTAGAGGCCCGCATGATGCTTTGAAAACCCGAGATTTCTCCCGTTTCTTCACGAAATTGGTGGCATTCAATTCCCGGTCATCACCTCCTCCATTACTGTGCCATTAAACCTTCCATAATCACTCCAATTCACGACTCTTGCCACGCTCGCTCCAAGCTTCTTGCGCCAAGACGAAGCCCTGTCACCCTCCTCGCCCTATAAATAGCATCACCGGTGCGCACCTCCCATCTCATCCTTCCCACTAAATCTCGCCTCCCTCCCTTTCTCCTCTCCACATCGAAGGTTTTGATCGCCGCCGAACGCCGTTCTTCCACTTCTAGCGCCCGTCGCTGGAGCTCCGCCACCACCGCCACCTCCACCGCATCGCGACGACGTTTCTACACGGTTCACCTCCTCTTCCAAACCTCGCCGAGCAACACGCCTGTGTGGGCATTTGAGGTCGCCGCCACCGCCGACCGCACCTCAAGGCGCGCCGCCTCCTACGGCCTTGTCTCAAGGTGAGCAATCTATTTTGCTGATCACCGCCACCCCTTCCCTCCTCGGCGGTGCTGCCATTTTTCCTTTTCTTCCATACGTCTTTGTTAGCCAAGCTAGAAGATGAACAGAGAAAACATATGAATTATCTAGTCAAGCATATGTTTGTACATAGACTTTATTCCTTCTAAAATTTCGTTCTCCCACATGAAAGCTCCAAATCTGTTGATTCCTTCACCTAAATTCATCTACTATTTTTAGTATTTATTTCATAATTTTTAGATTTTATTTAATTTCGATAATTATTCGTCCATTTTATGTGTCGTCGCCACGACGCCGACCATGCGCGATTCCACTCCAACCAAGGTGAACATTGCGCTCCCCACGGTTCCCTCTTCATTTCGCCGCAACCCTCACCCGCTAAATCCTCTCCGTTTGCCCGGACGCCGATGTTCACCCGCCAAAGGACTTCTCCGTCAGACTGCGTCACCATCGAAGGTCATCTCGTTGAGCCAACCGTGTCGCCGCTGCCCCTCGGCTTCCTCTTCATATCCTCGAATTCGCCTCAATCTCGCCACCAAAGAAAAATTTTCCGCAAACGGTTGAACCACGCTAAATGCCGCTTCCGGTGCCATCGTTGATCCCTCGATGACATCGCCCACGCCGTTGGCTTCGCCGCAACATTCTACGCATGCTCCTTCCTTTTCCTGAAACACCCCCTACCATCGGGCGCCACTATTCCTCCGACACTATTTTGCACGCCGCCAAGACCGACCTTCGCCAACGACGCGACCACCACCATTAGGTCCGCTCTCACTCCCGGATTCTATTTTGTGCTTCACTGGCCATCTCTCCTTTCCTTTCACCAAAGACCGCCATTTCTCTCATGAGCTATGCGCTTGTCTAAAGGATAGTTACTGTTCACGTGCATGGCATGAACAGTGCCATGCAAGCTACACATATATCCAATTTTTGATATTTAAACTTCTACAAATTCGTTCTCCTCATACTAACTCCGATTCCTTCGATTCAACTTTCTAAATTCATAGAAAGTCGATACCTTCCTAGAAGTATTTATTTTATAATTTTTGGATTTTATTTGAATTTTATTTGAATTCGGACCGCTTACGCCAGATAGATTTCGGCGACTTTGACGATCGGATTTCAACACCATTTGGGAACATCGATTAATTAACAAGGTAAGTTATACCCTTGACCATATTGCCCCAGTATTTTAAAGTTATTTAATTCAGTTTTTAAAATTATTATTGCATGCATATTTATAGTTATTTATTTTAATACCTGTTTAAATGCTTAGTTATCCCAATTATTATTGTATGGCCAATTTTGAATATTGAAATGTCATTCCTTTGTCACCATAGATAAATTGGTTTGGAAATTATACATGCTTAGCAAATGCTTAGACCATGATTTTGATTTTGGGGAATTTAGCCAAATCAATACAAATTGGTTTTAACTTGAAACTATGGTATTGTTTTACCATAGAGAATTTGTAAAGGTAGTTTTTACTAAAATAAAATCAAAATGGTTTGGACTTGGGCTAAACGGATGAATGGTGGGTGCGAGTTTATGCACGGGTCTAATCTGGTTAAGATTAAGACCTGTGGTTTGATTTTGAAAGACGCCCAAGTCGATTAAGGACCGGTCTTTGAGCGTATTTTGCTACGCCATCAGTATCACCACATGTCTTGTATGGGCAAGACACGGCTTATTAATTTGGGATACCTCATAGATATTTGTGCCGTGTTGTATGTGTGGGTGTCGGTTAGACTATAGTCCCACCTGGCGTAAGAGGGGGCTCCCAGAGGACGATCAGCCCAATGGAAGTGAAACCTTAGTGGGCATGAGTACTTTGAGGTAGATCATTGTAACGGCCTTGTGATAATTGCTTTGTCTCACGCCTTAGGAAGCGTGGGTTGGCCGACACAAAAAGCATATTATCTCTTGTGGGTAAGCTGCACAAACTCGCAGAGTAGAAAACTATTCAATAGTCAGATCCGCATGGTCATGGACATGCTAGCAAAGCCACTCCGAGTTAGACTTGTTTTTGGTTTCAAAATGGTTTCAACAGATGATTTTTGGATGGATAATCCTTGGGGTAAAATTTGGGCGATTAGCCATGTGATAGGAGGGTATCCTTCACCATTCAAATATGGAGGTTATCCATACTATAAAATTGTTGTTTAAAATCTGATTTTAAGTAAAGTATAAAAATGGCCTTGGAAATTAATATGAGTATTTAAATTACAAATGCTGCTTTATGCAAATAAACCCTGCCAATACCCTTGTTTACCTTATGCATGCATTCAATCTGTTACTTGACGGGTGTAACTTGCGAGCACGGTGGTTGTGCTCATACTTGCTTTATGCAAACAAATTTCAGAGGAGAAGGACTTCACCATCGGTGTGGATCTCGACGACTAGGCCGCTTACACCTACCGATTGCTCGTGGCGATTAACCGACTCTACTACATCTTCTTCGTCTTCATTTGTGTTATTTATTGTTGGCTTGTAAGCCTCTTTTGTAATAAACTCGTTGTTAATTATTAATAAAGTTATGCGATTTATGGATGTTACCATATCTGTTTAACTGTGTGAACTAGCTACTGATCATGGGACTAGTTCAGAAATGCACAGAGGATTTGGGGTGTTAATCCCGGGTCCGACATGATCAAAGGTCTAAGACTTGCCTTCATTAAAGAGTTGAGACGCTTCAGTCATTGGGTCCAAGAACTCTTCCGGTTACCGAATCTATACGTGTGAAAAGAGCCAAATAAATAAAACAATTCCAAATAAAATCCAAAAATTATCAAACTAGAACCAAAAGGAAGGTCTTCAATTTAGAAGTCAGTTAGAGATTTGAATCACTCAATCGGAGCTCTAATGAAGGAGAATGAGCTCGCTGTATGAGGTTTGACTATAGGTGGTCGAAAGGAGGTTCGACTATGATTCGACTACTCGACGCGGTCGAAAGAAGGATTTGACTGCTCGACGCAGTCGAAAGAAGAAAGAAGGACTCGACTGTTCAACGATGTCAAAAGAAGAAAGAAGGACTCGACTGCTCAATGCGGTCGAAAGAAGAAAGAATAGGGCACGGGGAGCTTACCAAGACTGAGGGCAAGGCTGGAGGAGGTCAAAGTTTGCGCGGGCTCCAGTGAACTCTTCGGCAGCGAAGAGGCGATGGTGCTAGAGGCGTTGGCGCGAACTCCAGCCAGAAGTGGCGAAACTCGAAGCATGGCGAAACGGGGTGAGAGAAAGAGGGAGAGTTGAGGGAAAGCAAGAGGAGGCGAGGGCTCCCTAGGGCTCTATTTATAGAGGAAGGAGGAGGGGATCAGGCGACAAGGTGGATCGGCGGGATTCACGGTGGCGCGGTGGAGACAACGGCAATTAATGCGCAGATGACATTTAATGCGCAGACAACATTTAATGCGCACGACGCTAAATAAAAAGAGGGAGGAAAAGAAGGTGAGCAGGGGGCTGATAGGCGGGGCTGGTCGAAACTGAGAGGGTGGTCGACACCGAGAGGGTGGTCGACTACAAGAGGTGGGGGAGAGGGAGGAGCTCGTGAAGGTGGTGCTCAGGCGCGGCAAAGGGGCACATGGGGAGGGAGCAAGGTCAAGGGAAGGTGAGGGAGTAGGCGGGAGCAGAAACGGCCGACGGGAATTCGGCTAAAACACATAAAGGGAAATTCAAATACCGGAGTACTCCAATAAACTCAAAATAAACCAAATTTTGAATTAGTTGAAGTTTGATTAATTTATATTAAATTGCTTTTAATTTCAAAAATCTCCAAGTTAAGCTTTAATAATTCAACAAAACTAAATGGTTATTTTTATTTGAAAATTTTCAAGAAGCTATGAAAACTGAGATGTTACACTGTGTCAGAGGTAAAGAAAATAAATAAGCATGATGGCAACGGGGAGACCTTTCCCTGTTCAAAAACATGAGGATTTGTGACGCAGTTTAACTTTGCACGTTCATCCTTGAGAGCTATATGAAATTCATTGGTGTTGTGTTGGGCATTTGCCATCGCCGCAGATCTGATCCTCTACGATTTAGAACATTTGAAACTCATTCACCATCTTCTTGGTCCGGATGTGTTCTCACACATGCCCTCAGAAGAAAAGAGAGTAGTCTCTTTCTTTTTCTCAAATGATGCAAGACAATGAACTCAAACATAAATGATTTCTCTACTCACGCACTAGATTTTGTCCCCGCAAGCTCCTTGGAGAAATAATCAAATACAAATGAAAGTAATCGCTCTTCATTGTGTCAATGTGAAGCTCAAGTAATATTGGGCCCGACTCAACCGGGGATCCTTACTAGAGTATTTTGCGCTGATCAAATGCTACCACACCGCATCATTTGGCAATGGTATGCCCACAGTCACGGGGAACATGGGTCAACTGGGTCGAGGAACGGGGTCACGGGCCGTGGTAAGCAACTTTTCCTTCTAAATTAGATCAACTTTTCCTTCACTCTCTTCACGAGAGCAAAGGTCCCACGGTCATCGGACGACGGTGTGACCATCTAAAATTTTGAATCAGGAGAAAGGTAAGCCACATAGTGAAACTCAAGTGAAATAAGATAAGTAAGGGACTAAGAGAGATGAGTAGCAGCAATAAGTGCTCTATATTTTTGTCAAAGCTTTTCTTAGTTTTTTAAAATAAGACTCAAGTCCTAAGGCTACAACAAGTCTAACTAAGGCTCCTACAATCATATGCTCTGATACCAGATCTGTCGAACCCGGATTTCACAAATTCAAATCCTCTGTAAAAACACTGTGCTATTCCCCGGATCAGTAGTTAGCACTCACAGAATATATCACTGAATCAATTCACACATGATGAAAGCTAAAACTATACAATAATGTACCACATCAGAGTTTATATAGACTACATCGGGTCGGGTTTTACAATAAGGGCCGAACAGGCCAAAAGATTACATTACAAAACAGCGAAAACTACAGTGGAAGCAAAAGGGGGAGGTAGAGCACATCTCTTCACAGGCAAGCGACTTGGGCGGCTCATGTACGACTGGTATTGACCAAAGACATTGGACCATACCAATCGTACGCAAGCACCAATGAGCTGGCTAGACTAGGGCGAGACTTAGACTACTCAAAATTACACTACTCTTCGTCGTTACCTTGTCCATCGACTTCGGGATCCTCGTAGTAGTCGTAGTCTCTAAGATCTACGAGGTCTGAAGGTTGGAAGGAGGAGTGAGAGTGAGCACAACTTCCGTGCTCGCGAGCCAACATACAAGATGCAATAGTATACATGGATGGCTTCACAAGGGTGGCTTGGGTTCTTTTATTTGCCAAAGTAATATTTTCAAATATCAATAATTATAAAATTCCTATCACTTAGTATTTTAACCAAATTGCATTTCATTAAAGAGAATAATTGTGCAATATTAAAATACAGCCAAGGTTACCTCCACCTTATGCTTATTTTTTATCGTGGTTACCTCCACCACTTAACAACGCTTAGGTATGACCACCTAGGAAAAATCCAAATGACGGGTTACATCCATCCCACCAGTTTTCATCCCACCCATAAAGGTTTTTGAAATAGAACTAACTTTAGCAAGTTCCTGTCTGCCTTTTGACCGAGGGCACTACTTTAAACAGCTTTTACACTCTCTGAGAGGTTTATACATTGTACCCAGAAGAGATAATCAACTCGTAGTCCCCCACGATTCCTTAGTCATGTGGTCGAGAGACCATCATAGTAACTTTTCAAATCACCTCGCCCCTTCCGTCATCTCACCCATATGGGGTTACACCCATACGTTGTGCGGGATGTTCACCACAATGACTAGCGTAGCTGACCCCGGCCACAATGATTAGCGCAGCTGGCAACTTCACCTTATCACGGTGTCCCTTTCAAGTCAGAACGCATCCACCGCTTGTATTGCCTTGATCCTCTCCAGCGAGATGACTTCTAGGGTTCGATAACTTTACTAAGCCAAGTTGCACTTTGCAGACTTGTGGTTGCACATGTTTTACGATAGGAGGTCATCACCGAATTAAGTCCTTAAAATCATCTGGGCGGTTCATATAATATACCCACCATTCTCGTGCTACCTCCGCATCCACCATCATACCATCCACCCAGATGTGGTATAGCAGTTTGGGGTTTTAAGGAGGAAAACCAATTTATCTCAAATACTGCAGCCATGTACCTCCCACGACTGCCTCAAATCATTTTCATGTTTTTAAGAGATGATGAGTGAGACATTTTAATGTCACGACATTTTAAGTAAGACTAGCATGTAAGCTTAAGTACAAGCTACAACTAGTATAGTTACCACATAGTTACTATGGTGACATGGAATAACGGATTCAACTGTCAAAGGATGGGATAATAATTAATTAACCAACAAGTGGGCATTTAACTACCTTAGGAGTTAACATACATTTGCTTAAATAATTAAAGCATGTAGTTTTGGTAATTTAAAGGAATATAATTTGCACAAAAAGTAGGCTCAGAATGATCAAAGTATTGACTCGCCTGAGCTGAGGGCAAAAGAGTCTTGGTAGTCTTGTACTTGATCAAACTGCGGATCTCCCGCTTCCTCGAACTCTACTCGGACGAACGTACCGGAAAAGATCAACAAGTAGAGAGAACAAATAAATACACGAGAAATAACAAATGAACTCCAAATTAAATAAGACCGGTGCCAAAAGCAAGATCTTGAATTTAGACAAATTTAAAAACAATGAATGATGTAATCAAAGTTACAACGGAGGAGAACGGAGTCCTCGAAGTTTTGGTTTCGAGCACAGATCAACGACTTCACAAGGTCGGAGAGAGGTTTGACTACAGCACGTGGTCGGAAGGGGTTCGACTACGGGACGTGATAAAAAAGAAGGTAAGGATTCGACTACTCAAAGTGGTTGAAAGAAGGGAAGGATTCGACTACTCAAAGTGGTCGAAAAAGGAAATGATTCGACTACCCAAAGTGGTTGAAAGAAGAAGAGGATTCGACTACTCAAAGTGGTCAAAAGAAGAGAAGGACTCAACTGCTCAATGTGGTCAAAAGAAAAGAAGAACTCAAAAGAAGGTCTCGAGACTCGACTGCTCAACGCGGTCCAAAGAAAAAAAGAACTCGAAAGAAGGACTCATCGCTCAACGCAATGATCGAAGAAAAAGAAGAACTCAAAAGGAGGACTCGATTGCTCAACGTGATTGAAAGAGAAAGATAGAGAACAAGGCATGAGAAACTTACCATGACTGAGAGAGAGGCTGAAGGAGGACGGTGGTGAAGGAGTCAGCTGGGACTGAAGGAGAAGAGGAAGGCGGCGACTCCTATGAAACAAAGCTGAAATCGAGTGAGGGGATTGCTTCAAGGAGCTTTGGGACACAAATTGACGTGGGTAGAAGAGGGGGCTGCACTGGTGCGGTAAGGACCGAGAGGAGGTGTGTTGGGACCCCGAGTATGCAACCTCGAGACCCTCTGTGTATTCTGAACTAGTCCCATATCAGTAGCTAGCTCACACAGTTTCAACATTGATGTAATCATATCCATACAACAAATTATAGATGAAGCAGACAAATTAATATTATTTAGCAAAAAGGACCTTATGATCAAGTCTTACAAAATTTACCACATAGAGCTAAAGATAGCAGAGTAAACTTGCACCGGAGAACAAAATATCTGGTGGAAGCCATCCGATATGCCTACAGGCAATCGAGTGGAGGACGCGATCAAGTTCGCAAAGTCTTCAAAGTATTCTTCCTCGTAGAATTCTGAGTTCCTTGATTCTTCTACGGGGACTGATCAACAAGTGGCGTATAGCCGTGAGTACATAAAGTACTCAGCAAGTCGTAGGGAAATGTATGCAAATAGTATTCATGCAAGGCTTGACAAGGACAACTTTATAGCTACTTTGCAGAAAGCAATATTGACAGTAAATACAGTAAGTAGATTGAAAGTACAATTTAAAAGATTAATACATAAGTAAACAAGTTTCTTTTAAAGCAACTAGTGAACACCTCGTTCACTTCCCAACCATCGACCAAAACCAACTACTCAGATCCATCCAACCATTCCCACATTTTTATAAAGTCTATCCCTCGTGTGAAATCACCAGGCATTGTCCATAACCAGGGATACGGCTATTCGAATAGTTTTACACTCTGCAGAGGTTGTACAACTTGACCCACAAGACACGAATTCTCTAGTTAGGTCGGCATATATCTATGCCACCGCTCACTACCTTAGGTAAGTAGTCTAGAGTACGTGACAAGGCTTTTACAAAGTTCTGTTTTAACTCGGTTCTGCCCGCCGAGGTTTCGCCATTTTAGGCCCCCTCTTGCGCCGCTTATCAACCCGTGACAGAACCGAATCAAAACATCGCTAATTAGTCGGCCAGGTTCACCCCATAAATGGACTTGTGGTTGTACGATATGGCCTAGATCAATGGCACACAAAGTTAAGTCCTTAATGGCTGTTCAGGCGAGACTACCTCATCCCATGTGCTTCGCGCACCCCCTTTATTTCCCGTCCACTCGTCCGAACATAAATCATTTTCTTTCAACCTGGTCAAATGGCAACCCTTGCCATGAACAACAAATTTTAATAACAGTAGCTTCCACCACGATTCCATATATTATTTAGTCAATATTTCCATTTTTAAGCATGTGATCATGAATCCCATCGCGACTAAGCATGGCTAAGCATAATACGATACCCATGTTGGTATTAAAATATGACCAAGTAAAATTAAACCAGGCTATGGTGTCCAAGGGTACATGTCAACATGTCTTTCACAATTAATCAAGGAGTCATACTACAAGTAGGTATTTAACTATTCCCGAAATCAATTGATATAAAAATTAGCAATGCATGTTAATATAAATCAATATAATTTTGTAAACTAGGTACAAAATGATCAAAGGTCTACAACTTGCCTCCATTGAAGGCTTGAGTTACTTCAGCGGACAGTTCCAGGATTTCTTCGGAAACACCGAAATCTACACACGCGAAAAGAGCCAAATAAATACAACAAATCCAAATAAAATTCAAAATTACAAAATAAATACTGGAAGTAGAGAATGAATTTAGATGAATTTAGGAGAAAGAATTGTTGGATTTGGAGTTAAAGATGAGAACGCAATGTAATTGTAGAAAATAAATTCTCAAAAATGAGATACATGTACAAAGGTCCAACATGAATCAACTAGCAGCCAACACACTGTTCATCTTCTTTCTATTAAAACGAACAGAAAGCATTAGCTATGCTGTAGAAGTGAAAACAAAAGCAATCAGCTTGCAGCCGAACTGAAACATCTACAAAATTCACATTTTCGATTTCAATTTGAGTTTGATTTGAATTTCTTTTTCCAAAATCCAGTTCAGCAAAATTCAACCAAAACCATCAAATCCCACTTTCCCTTTCTCCCTCCCGCTTTCTCCTCCCCGGACACGACCTCGCCCAAACCCGCCTCCACCCGGTTGCCCAGCCGTGTGTCGCCACGAGACGCCACCACCACCGTCTCTGGCCGCTGCTCCACGCCAAGACCGCACCAGTGCACCGCCACCTCGCCGCGCCACCTCCCTCTCTGCCTTCAATGCGGCGCCTGCCCCGAGCCGTAGCCCACGCCACTCGCGTCCCATCGCCACCACGCCACCTCCCGGCTTCACTCCAGTGGGAGAACCAGGCCACCTCCCCTACTTCGCCTTCAATGCGCGCGCGCCCCAAGCCGTAGCCCACGCCGCTCGCCATACCGCGCCGCTTCGCCATGCCACCTCCCGCCCAGCTCCAGTAAGGGAGCCAGGCCACCGCAACGCTGCCCACGCGCATGCCCATGCCGCCACCACTCCGTCCGGCATCGCCCAATCCCTCTCGCCCAACCACGTCGCCGCTGCCCTATGCCGCGGACTGCTCCCACCGCCTCTCCCTGGGGCCTATAAAAGCCGCCCCCGCCCGGCCTTCCAAACCTGCACCAAACCCTTCCCCCTTCCCACCAACCTTCGTCTCCAGAGCCGGCCGAGTGCCCGCCGCTGCCTCGGCTCATCCTCCCAGAAGAGATCTCACCCTCCCACTTTGAATCCTCCAAATCCAAATACCCATTGCCACCCCAACACCTCTCGGACCCCTTCCCCCAACCCTCTGGCCTCAGATTCGACGGATCCTCACCGCCACCCCCAAATCCAAGAAATCAACTCCAAAACACACCCACAAGAAACCCTAGAGAAGGACCACCTACTGGCGGAGCCTCCCGTCACCCTTCCCTCCTCCGCGGCCGTCGCGCTGCCATCACGGTGTGTGCTGGGTCCTGCACACGCTTGCCGCTTCCTTCGCCAAGCAAGCAAGCGAGGCGGCTATATATCGGCGCAGCGCCCCAAAGGTCTTTGTGGCCGCGCGTGAGTGGGCCTTGGGCGATTCGGCCAAATGGGATCTGCCCAAAGTGTTGTGGCTCAAAGACTTATTCATTCCTATGTAGCCCAACACTATTCACTACAGTTGTTTTCCTTTCTGCTCACTGACCAAAGACTTTGTTTTTTCCAATTTTAAGCCCATATACTGTTCAAATAGTAAAATGATTACTGTTCCTAAACCTAGATTAGTGATTAATTATGTTTATAATCTAATTCATAGGTATGAACAGTAAAATAGTCACTATTCATCAAAACCCTAAATTGACATTATATATCCATTCAGACCGTCTCGAATCCACAAAGCCCATTCTTAGCTCCGTTCAGCCATATCAAACTCCTGTCAAACCTTTTTACCTCCTTAAGTTGTTTCTTAAATCTCTTTTTATATTTTTGTTATAGTTGGATTCATTTTCTAGGCTCATTCCTTGTCGAGCCAAGTGTTTTATTTAGTTTTTGTGTCTTTCGCTAGGTTTCGACGCCGACGAGCCAGCTCAGGACATCACCGAACAGGACACAAGAGCAGCAGAGCTTTTTGAGGACTTCGAGCAGGGAGGCAAGTTGCATACCTTGAACATATTGAACCTAAATTCCATATAATTTATATTATTATCTTCATTAGTATATTTTAGCCAATTATTTCATTAAATAAATAATACTTTAGAATGCCATGTTGAATAGATAAAACCCTTTTTATCCCACATATCAAACCACCCATTCTTATAGGCCATATTCACCTTGACAAATTTAGTGCACATAAAATAATAGCAAATATTTCGCAAGGTCATACAAAAACTCATTTCTAAATACTGATAAGGAAGGTTGGCTTTGAGCCAATAGGATTTTGGTGGAAAGTTGAGGGTTGAGACCATAATGTTGGACAACCCAATATACCTGTTAAAAGTAAGACATCGGTGAGATCTGGAGGTGGACGGCCACAAGTTGGTAAATAGTCCATCACCTCACTGGATGGTAAGTAAGGACAACAACCTTGTGCCAAGTAAACAGACATAGATCTCGCTCAACCACATACGTGGTTTATCCAACTTGGCTTAGTACACTGCTCTTTCAATTGAATATCTACAGGCTGTCATTTGTTCTTGTATGATAGAGCAACTGCGGAAGGTGGTGAGTCAAGAGTGGGCCTGTTAGGGCACTCGCTGAACTACACACGGTATGGGCCCGTCAGCCTCGGATTGCGGATTCCACCATTGGCCGGTGGTCTCCCGAGGCTGTATAGATTTTGAACCTACCGGATAGAGACTAGAAAGGTTGAGCAGTGGAAAAGACATTGTTATCTCAACTCAGTCACACGCTAATTGGTTGCATGTATATAGCTTGATAGTACGAGTATGAGATATCTTGTGGGTAAAGTTGGGCAACTCTGCAGAGTATAAAACAATGGTAGACGAATATGCTGTGCTTCCGGTAAATGAAGCTGTGTTTAAGGGTGATTCCGGTATACAAGGCATAAGTAGGCTTTTACATATGTTAATTGGTACTTTCAGATGTTGTAAACCCCTGTGGCTATATTTATTATTATTTTACTGTCTTTACTTATTGTAAAGCTTTTAAATTCAACTGTTGCATTCCACATATGCCCGTATTGGTAAAACTGTACCATTCCATTGATATCCCCAGCATGTAGTAAAATAGGGTTTCCTATGCAATTTGCTGGGTACGGTAGCTGTACTCATTCTTGCTTAACATCAACAGAAGAAAATTGGGAAGAAACAGGTGATCACTACGAGTAGGAAGAACCGTTAGACGGTGGATTTACCATCGGTACTAGGGTCTCTTTTGCGCCCAAGCTTGCTCGTGGTTCCGGCACTCTTTTGCATTGTAATATATTAAATTTGGGCTTGGATGCCCGCATCTGCTCTCAAACTGGTTGTTAAGCCTTAACTGCTATAATAAAAGTCTATCTTTTGTTGTAAATGTTTGCTTGCTTGTGAAACCACGACTTTACAACTGTACATCCTGGATAGTTGTAAGAATTCTAGCGGCCCCAATTTTGGGGCTGTTACACGAACAGAAGAAGCTCATGGCGATGACATTACAAGGTGGCAAAGGACTGGCTGGCGGTGTCGGCGGTGGGGGTCGGCCGGTGGTGAGGTGGTGGCCGGAGGTGGGAACCGAGTTGGGTGGTTTGGCCAAGCTACTGTCAAATGACGAAGAGATGATTGCTATGCTCCGATTATTCTAAAGCTTGGAGAGAGTGCAAAGGATCAATGAAGAGATGATGTGCCCTTATATAGCTGCAACTAGGAGCTGAACCATCGGGAAGGCGAATAACACCGGCGTCGGTTCGGTTGGAAATGGAAGAGACAGTAGTGGACGTGATGAGCTGCGAATTGAAGGAAGACATCATGGGGAAGGTTATTGCAGCCGTTTCTCATCAATAGAAATCGAAATTAAAGCTTTGAATGGAGAGGAATGAGAGAGGGGGAAGTGCAGCCATTAATTAAATAGGTATAAATGGATGGGAGGGAGAGCACTACTTTGGAGTTCAAAATCCCACGTTGGCAGCCATGCATGCATGCATGCTTTTGGACGTTAAGCGAGGAAATGATGGGAGCATTGTGGGGATGGGTAACCCCGGCGGGAAAACAATTATTTTTAGAAAAAGTGAGAAGGGCAAAAATAAATAAATTGGACTAAGATATTGGAACGAATATTTTTCTGAAGATTTGAATTTGATTTTGATTTTGCGGAAAAAGGAATTTGAATTTGGAATAAAGAATGGAATTGGAGTTTTGGAATTTGAGATTTCCTTTCAGTATTACATAAAATGCAGATAAGATCTAAATAAAATCCAAACAAATTTTAAATAATTAATTTGAAATTAAATTTTAAAGAAAGCGAATTTTGGGATGTTACAAGGTGTGTAGCGGCTTGAACTCGAAGCTCGGGGCTTCGGGCAAACCACAGCAACAAGAGCGAGAAAGAAGGAGAGATGGGTGGCGGAAAGGAGATGAAGGGAGGCTGCTCGGGCTCTTTTTATAGCCCGATGGAAAGGAGGGGAGAGAGTCGTTGAAGGCGTGGGGGAACTCGCGCGGTCCCGAGGGCAGCAGGTGAGGGCACGGGGGCGGGTGTAGAGCGACGGGACAGAGCGGGGCATTAGCGCACACAACGCAGTTCGGACGCAGAGGGGGCACTCTGGTGACAAGACTAGGCAGGAAAGAAAGGCATTTGAGTCAAAGTGGATGGGAGGAGCAAGTGGCAGCAGAGGGCGTCGGGCGAGGACAAGACGCATGAGGGCGTGGCAGAGTGGGTACGTGGTCGAAAGAAGCTTTCAACCACCTGATCGAAAGAAAAGAAAAAGGGGCAAGGGAGGTGAGGGGCTAGATGGGCCGGGCTCAACAGAGAGGATTCGAAGTGAAACCGACATTTAAGATGAAACTCGAAACCCGAAATTGAAATGAGGCAGAAACTAGAAGATTTTGTAATTACACTATAATTTGAAATAGGTTTTGAAACCAAGAAGACAAACGGAAAAATACTATACAACACCCGAAAACGGGATGTTGCACTGCCCCGTGAACAATCAAGTTTCTTTAATCCTATTCTTCAAAAATATAGTTTCTTCAATCCTTTCTTTTTCCCTGATCGAGCAGAGGGATTATAAACGAATGGCGGGGAGCCGGGGACGGTCGGATCTGCGGTCGTGGTCAAGTGAAGTGTACACAGACGCTGACACTGCCGGTCAAGCCAAGTCGCGCTGCCACTTTCCTCGTTGCTTCTGCTTAATTCGCCCACATGGTAATCATATCACCTCTATATATCCTAACTCTGCTCTCCGGTCTATGGCGGGGACTGGACTCGATCGGTAAGCTCCCATTGATTGGATCGAGCAGCATCTAATAGTGCCTATTTTCTTACGCACTAGATCCCCTTAGTCTATTTCTACCGATTCCTACAGTTTTGTTTCATCATGTTCAACCACACTCCCTGATCTTTATCCGTACATAGTTACCTGTCCATTTCGTTTCACCATCTTGCACCTGGAAGCTATCACAATTGAGTGATTGACCCCAGATCCAGAAGCGATTAGAGCAAGGTGATTGACATATTCCATAGTACGTACTCTAATACCAGCAGCATACTATCAGCTAGCTAGTAATGTCTCTGGTCCTGTTCTCTGTCTACAATCTCTCTGCAGGTTATGTAGGGGTTCATCACACTAAATCGATCTTATTTAATTCCTGTGCAGGGGAACTCCTTGATCGAGCTGTTGTTGTGTCCTCATGGCGGAGATGGTGGGTTCAGCTGCGGGGATGGTGGGTTCAGCTGTTGTTCAGGAGGCCGTGGGCAGAGCCGTCTCCTTCGTGCTCGGCAAGCTCGAGGAGAAGGCGTCCAAAGGGCACATCATCGAGAGGCTGGAGATGGCGCACACCGAGTTGGAGCTCGCGCTCGAAAGATCCAGCAAGCTGCCTATCACGGACCGGTCGTTGCTTCGTCGCAGGAAGATACTCAAGCGTGCCTACGAGGAGTGCGGCAATGTGCTGGACAGATGCAAGCTGCCGGCCTTGGAAGACCAAGAGAACGAACAAACAAGGGGTAACACGCTTCTCCTTCCCTAAACGGATTGCTCGTACGACTAGATCATCAATCTCCTCTCTGGTTAGTCGTAATAAAGGTGTCCTGGGTTACTCCGATGTTCGAAGATTTGAACGGTGTGCAGCTTGGGCCGACAGGTTCATGCGAGACTTGGAGTCTGGCTATTCACTTCGGCAGTACATGTTTTCCAACCCTCTGATCAGGCGACTTCTGCAGGGAACAGCTCTAGAGTACAGGATGATGCAAGGAAGCCAGGTGCAATCATTATATATACAGCCCATGAATTTTGAAGAGCGTGGTGTAGAGGCATATCTTGTATTTAGTATTACAGATTTCAAGACGCCAGAGAAAAGATTTCTTGTATTTTTGTTGCTACGGCTCTCAGAGAGCACGAACATACTCAGGATCACTATCAAATGCTTGCAGCCATTATTGATGCCTCAGATCAAGTCCGTTGTTGAAGCTGCAACGGGAGAGCTCGCTCAACTACCTACACAAGACATTTTCAATTCATACGGATCTCTGGAGCGCGACGAGTATGCCACATTCACTCATCTCAGCCGCCCAAATCCAGAATGTTGCAAAGCAGATGCGCACGGGACTAGTACTCTACCGTACAGATTCCCAGAAGAAGCCATCGGTTTGTATTTGAGATGCTCTGTTACACCGTATGGGTGCAACTTGCATAGCTCACCTGAGAAAGCCGATAAAGACATGGTGAAAGATCGGCTACCTCTACACCTGTTAGCTATCTTGACGCCTCATTGTATGCCATGGAACCAAGACCTGCAGGAGGGTGACGTCGCAGTTGAGAGGATTGAAGGAACAGGGGCCATCGAAGAGATCGAACATAGAAATGTTAGTCTCCACCAACTTGAGGAGATCGATTGCTTCGACCATCGAACAGGGGCCGTCGAAGAGATCGAACATGTAAGTATTCAGTGTTGTGGCAGACTCCACACGGTGATGCATGGTTTCATGTGACTAAGATGGGCACAGAGATGGAAAGTGAAGGTTTTTAACCAATGGCAGGTCCAAGCCCGGAGGATCAACGTTTCAAAAAGGAGGAGGTAGAGCTTACAAATAACTGCAAGCTAGTTGTCTCGACCACTTCCAAAACAGAAAAAAGAGTCAGGGAACTTACAAGTAGGCCATTCATGCATGTATGTTTGCCTACATTGGAGTAGTTCAGAGCACCTAGCTTATTTGTATTTTGTAGTATTTGTCTCTTTCGTATAGTGTTATAAATTCAGTGTGTTTGAAATGTTGATGTTTGTCTCTCGCTAGCTAGCGGTGAACTGCCGCTGCCCTGTTTGTCTTGTAAGAGCACGTGCAACGCAGATGCTTAGAGATGTCATAGCAAAGAAAAACTATTTTTTTTTTGCCACGAGGATAGATATGGTGTTTATTTTATAGCATCGATGCTAGATTAGTCACCAGTGCTTAAGAGGTGTTTATGTATATAACTGTATCTAATTAATATATAATACAATCATTTAAGCACCTATAAAAGATATACTTGTATTAGAGAAAATGACTTTTACATAGGTGCTTGATGACGTGACTATATTCTTTCTTTAAATAATCGTATATAAGCATCTCGCATTGTACATACCTGACGAGGATATAACAATCCTTATTTTATTATATATCTATAATTAATATTATGGATAATAATGATGTCATATAACTCTTGAGTATACCCCTTAATATTCATAAGGGAGAAGCTGAAGGTCGTAAGTCCTCCTACGACCACCCTGTAGTCGTGGGTCTTCCTGCGACTACCCTATAGTCGTAAGCTCTCCTACGACTATCCCGTAATCGTAAGCTCTACTACGATCAATCTGTGGTCGTAGGCTCTCCTACGACCACCAACTGGTCATAAGCCTTTCTACGACCAGTCCTCAGTCGATAAGACTCACAGACATGTGGGCCTAGTCGATCAGGGAATATCATGTACCGTATCCAAGGATATGAGTAATCAATTATGCTGTTATTCCCTGATATAACAACACGACTTAACACCCTGTTATGATGATAATTGCCTGGCGACGTGGGGACATTAAAACCCCGTAATAACCTCGATGCTGACTCCACGATCGGCGCGTTAATGTAACCTTTATTTGAATATCCAGCGGTGCATCCGGAGATGATATAAAAGGCAATGATCAACGGGACAAAGGGGAGGCGAGAGAAGATTAGAAGGACAATACTCTAGTCTTTGGTTCCATCTTGTAATCCAGTATGCACAATATATACACACAGGAGTAGGGTTGTTATTCTCCCAGGAGAAGGCCCGAACCTGTATAAAAATTCCCGTGTCTCCATCTCTGTGTGATCTTGAGCCTAGAGGAACCCCCGAATCAAATAATCTTTACGTAAGTTCGGTTCTAAAACACCGACAGCTGGCGCCGACCGTGGGGATCTTCAAGTCATCAGCTTTCCTTTGTCTTTCCGATTCTCATGCTCTTATGGTAGAAGAGTGGAACGAGGAGAACCGGTTCGACTTGGCCGATTATGCAGATATCGACATGAATGTCGGTTTCGACTACGAGCCGAGTGATGCATCATCCGATGGTGACGTCGCCTCCGGAGATCTTTCTCTAGGAGACCTTACCATCGATGGAGTTGAGGAGGGATCCTTATCCCCACAACTATCGTCGAGATGAGAACCGGCTTCCTCGGCGGACAAGGGTCAATCCGACCACCATGAGGGCTCCCCAAAGGACTCAGACACGGTGGGGTTCCTCTCCAAATGTCCAAGTCCACCTAAGACATCCGATCTGCGCGACAACTCTGGAAGTCGTAATTCCGGATCTTCATCAATATCTGGTGATTTTCTCTCTCCGGTTAGCCCAGCCAAGGATGCGATCGAACATGCTCTTCCTGCGAGTTCGACCATCCCAACGCAGGACTCGCTTACCGACAGAGACGGTTATAACCCAGAATTCCCCTTCCTAGAGGGGTTTACTCCAAGTCGTCAGATGGTGTCATTCGGCGACTCCTTAAGCGAGGAGGCCTCTAGTGCAAGTGGAGATCATCAACGGGAGGTCTTCGTCCTACCCTCAGGTAGCAATAACTCTCCTAGAGACAAGGCTGCAGATACTCCTCGAAGATCACACCCTACGACCGCTCGTGGCAATGACAAAGACACCTCCAACGACGACCAGAGTCAATACTCTGATGAGCGTACGGGAAATTCTCGAGATCATCGCACTCCATTGAGGCAAGATCAAGGATCAGGTATGAATGATTCTGAAACAAACCGACGAAAACGAGTCGTAGCTCAGAGAAAATTGACTGGGCACGCTCAATACCAGCCGGAATGTGAGGACCTGAAAAATTCAGCTTGTAATGCTTAACCATCCACTTGGTCCTAGCATCACAAACAAAATATTCCATGCCTCGAGATACATGTACTTCCCAAGAACTTGCAGTACACATACCCCTTTACAAACTTATGCATCAATTCCATTCAACACATAGAACCGAAGCACAACCAAGCAATCCAAAAGACATACATAATAGAGAGTTATTACAAAAGGGGCCGACCGGCCAAATAACATCTAAAGAGAGTTAAATAAACAGCGGAAGCAAAAGCCATAAGATGGCGATAAACAAGAGCCAATTAGTGTGCCTTTAACCCACAAGGCAACCAACCGGGCTGCCAACCTAGTCGTCAGACCCACCGCACAGCTCACAAAAGTGGATCCCTTGGGGATCAGCTTCCTCCTCTGCAACAATTAGTTAAGCAAAGTAAATGAGTACAAAAATGTACTCGCAAGACTTACGTGTAGTGTAACAAGCCTATACATAGCTACATGAAAGCTTATTTAAGTGGAGGAGGCTCTAGACTCATTTTCAGCATAAAGCAAGTTTTCATTTGCAATAATGTAGTAGATTTAAAGTAGTTTTACAATCTGTTTTTATTTCACAAAAACAGCAAGACAACAAGTAACAATAATAACAAGACATCCTAGAAGTGACTAACCCAATAGCCACCACAACAATAGCATGAATTCCCCATTCATACCACCCACATCAAGTTTTAATTAAATGTTATAGTCTAGTTCTTGCACAACCTTACCAAGCATGTCCATAACCTAGGGCGAGGCTATTGAATAGTTTAAACCATGTAGGAGTATACCAATGTACCCCACGCATGCATCGCCTTTTTGCCACATGATTAAGCACACTTCCTTTGGTATGCCAAGCACGACTAAGTCCTACGAGATATTTCCAATATTGTGCATTAACTACGAGTCGCCCGTATGGATAGAAACCCATACGTTGAGACATAGTCATTGTAAAGCCGAAAGTCAACTACCACTGTAGGGTAAAGCTCCTGGACAACTACAATGCCCTTCGGTGTGGAGAACCTAAACTGGATTCCACTCCCGCTCACCCAACACATAACCACAAGTTTCTTTTTCAACACAACACACCGACACAACCTCCTGCGACTTGGAGCTAACCCATGCCAAAGTACTAAGTCAAGAGAGGTCCCATATCCCCCTCGTGTGGTTAGCACACAATAATCGCTTGGCTTAGTGACACAAGTAACTCGGTCCTTGTTGACCCGGGCACCATTCCAGTCACACCATAAGATCACACCATCAACCATTGTGCCCAAGTCTCAAACATTTCATTTTCATTTTCAGTTTTTGACTTTACAAAGTAACAAAGCACAAAGTACTGAGCATAATGGTAATAATAATTTTATGTGATCGAAGTTATCGACTAAGTCGATAACCGCCCAATTCTACCGGTAGCTAAGCATTTCTAAGCAATATCAACACGTAAACTACTAAGTGATAAGAGCTCATCCAACGAACTCTAAATCACAGCAAGATATTCCTAGGCTTAGTAGTAAAGATTGAACATTCACCTACAGAATATGCATCTATAGGATCAACTAATCGATTGATAGTTTAACAACAAAATAGAGCATGCATACATATCATTTGCAAACAAAGTATTAGACTTTAAAAGTAATGGGATTAGATATGATCAAACTGCTTACCTTGCTGAGGTTGCTCAATATTCTGTAGAGGATCACTTCCGTTATCAACGGACTCGTCGGCACCTAATGAAAAGAACGAAAAGAACCGATAAGAACGAAGAACACCGAAAAGACTCAAAAACCAACTTCAGCGAAAATCTTTGAAATTTTTACAGCAGCTAGAACATGATTTTTAAAGAATTTATCAAAAAGAATCAATTGATTTGGATTCTTAGTGCAAAAGTTATGGCCAAAAACAAAATCAATGAATTTGGAAAATCTTTGAAAAATTGCAATCAATTTGGTCATCCGAATTTAATTCTTTAACACAATTTTCCAAAGAGGTGTTGCAACTGGGATTTTTATGGTAAGCAAAGCACCTCATGAGATGAACAACACAATTGGATTCACCTCATTTGGAGCTAGAATGCATTTTCTATGATTTTTCAAAGACATTCAAAAGAGCACAAAACAAAATGCACCCACAAAGATTTTAAAAATAGTGGCATACCTAAATACTATTCTACAATTAAGCACACTAACAGAAGAACCCAACAAAATTGGTTTCACTCAAAAAGGATCTCTACAGAGAAATACTTATGCAATTTTCAAGTTAAATACCATTTTTAGAGCAACAATTAAAGCCTATTTCTAAACCAATTTACCAATCCATTTTCTGGAACAGAACCCAGCTTCCAACCATTTTTAGATTAAATCTTAGTTCAAACCAGAGCTAACAAAATTTGAATCAACTCAAACGGAGCTAAAACGAATTAGTGATGCAATTTTGAAGTTTATTACCTTTTTCAGTTCACAAATAAATCTCTCGGGAAATTTCTAAAACTAACGCGACGGGGAAATTTGTGGACCATCGATATCGAATCGGACGGCCCAAGCCCACAGGACGAATGTGACGACGCGCACGCGAGACCAGATGAACGTGGACCGTTGATCTTGAATCAACGGTCATTGAATCGGCAAGTGGCGCGTTTGAACTCGCGAACGATTCAACGCAGGGGGACCGTTGATCTTGAGATGGATGGCTCACAATGAACGGAGAGGTAAAATGTTCACGCGATCAGAACCGCAGATCTAAAGATGGATGGCTCACAGCGACCCAAAAAAACGCACACGCACAGTGCGGCTTAAGTGCGTGGGGCCCACTGTCAGCGACTCAAGGGAATGCTTAAGACAGCAATTAATTGCGCTAACCAATGATTAAGCATTTAATGAAGATTCTTAGTATTAATGACGACTTACTTGATCTTGGCGCAAGATCCGACAACACTGACCGATGCACTCCACGGCTCATCGCCGGCGACTCAGGCCACGGCGGCGCAAACCTAGAGTGGTCTGAGCTCCGTAATAGCGTTGCGCACCTGCCGGCACCACTCACTGCGGCTGAGCCGGCCTAGAACAGCGGCGAGCTGGTGAGGAGCGGCGGTGACATGCACGGCCACGATGAGAACAGCAAATGAGCTCCGCAGCAGTTCAAGTAAGCGGTGCCCGAGCCTCTAGGGACTAATGCGAAGCTACCTGAGAGTCGCGGAGGCAAGGAGAAGGTTGGAGCAGCTCCGGCGACGTTGAGCCGCACCGGCGCTGAAGACGACAACGAGGAGACGACGGCCTGAGCACAATGAGCAAGACTAGGTCATCAGGTTAGCTTCAACAGGACTCAAGGAAGGTCCATGAGCAAAGAATTGAAGAGAGGATGAGCTTACCGGCGGCAAGGATGAAAAGAGTGAACTTCGGCCGAATTTGAACAAACCCCAAATTAGGTGATTCCTGAGAATACAAACCAAAATTAGGTTAGGGGATATGCTCAAGATGATAAGGGGCGTGAAGTGACGCGAGTGGAAGTGAAGAAGAACCACTGGAGCGCCAGCGATGACGAAGGAGCTCCACGGCCGACAATGGCGATTTGGGAATTTTGGTGTTTGAGCTCACACAAGCCGAGAGGGAGCTAGGTGAGGTTGCAAGGATGCTAAAGGGAGGCAGAGGAGGAGCTCGGGGGCTTCTTATAGCAGGAGAGCAAGGGATGGAGCGGGCGCATGCTCAAGAGTGAGCTCCGATCCACCGCGGGCTCACGGTCGCTCTGAGCGACGGGAGCAGGTGAGAATGGCGACTTTGAGGGCAAGAGCACGGGAGGCATTTAATGCTTGCAGTAAGAACCGTTGGGAAGTGACAGGGCACTGCCCTCCCATGCTTCCACTGCGCTGGCCATGGCGACCCGGCGCGGATGCGAAGGCGACCCGAGGTAGGAGATGACTCGCGCGGAGGCCCACCTGTAGCGACACAGCGGCGACGCGGCTCGAGTCGGAACAGCGCGAACGGGGTTGAGCCGAACCAACAGGAGTAGGTGCGATCGCGACGGTTGGATCAAGATCCAACGGCTGAAACGCACGCGCGCGATCGCGGGTTTGCACAGCTCCGCACGAACGAGGACCGCACGATGGAGATCCAACGGTCCAGGACGCGTGCCATTTTGAACAGGACCGGTGCAGTTATGCGGTTGGGTTCGACCGAGACGTGGTCGGGCTCGGACCCAAGGAACAGTGCACTAGATTTAAGTTTGAATTTGAAAGCTGAGTTTGGAAGAATTTTTAGAGGTAACAAACTAACTCCAAAAATTCTAAAATTTTGACTGGAGCTTCCTCACTCTAGGATTAACCCTACATAAAATTTTCAGAGATTTTAATGCACAAAATTTTTCTCAAGAAATTCCTCAAGGTTTGTTCTAGGGTTTGACCAAGTGTCAAACTGATTTGACTTACCTCCAAAATTTATCAAATAATTTCACACAGCATCCCTAGAACCAAGGGAAAATATTTCCAAAGGTTGAACACAGGATTCTCAACAAAGGTTGAAAGAGGGGATTGACTTTAGTCAATTGGAGATTTAGGTTTTTGAATTCCACAATTCCTTGACAAAATTACGGAAAAGTTCAAAAACTACAAGATCAAGAAAAGTTTTAATTTCTACTCATTTTCTTACATTTGAAATACACACCCAGATTTGGGATGTTACGAAAGAAGCTCGGGAACTTGACATATCAACGACACCTTGAGAACCCATCTCGAGAATTTGCCCGAGCACACAGCTCACGACCTCTTATTTGAAGAGATCGCACGAAGGCTGCAGAGTACGATGAGCAAGCTCGAACAACCCGCGGCGTCATTCCGAAGTCGTGGCAAGACGACTCCATCGACTTCCAGTTAATCGAATAACTCACCAAATGGAGATCACCGCAAGGTATCGCTCCCAATCCGGAAAAGAGTTCCTCGAATGCTGGCGATCATAAAGCTCCTAGGAGAGGTGATCATTCACCACTCCGACCGAGAGGTCTGCAACAGCAGACAAGATACAAGGAGTATTACCCTCGTAGGATCGAGACTTACTATAAGTCGATTCACCCCTTCGTTGAATATTGTCGAGTCACGATCACTTGGCGACATCAACCCTCTTTTCTACAAAGGAGGCGTTACGACGTGATTAACGGATGTCGGGCATTCTCGCCTGACCTCCGAGCAGTTCACTGGCCGCCGCGATTTCGACCGGGAACATGGAGAAATTTGATGGATCTCAAAATCCCATCGAATTCCTTCAGATCTACACAACCACCGTCCGAAAGCAAAGAGGAGGAGGAGAAGCACGTCATGGCGAATTACCTTCCAAGCGTGCTCAAGGGTCTCGCTTTCGATCGTGGTTATTAAACCAACCGGTCGAAGTCGATCTACTCGTAGCAACACCTCTGTGATCTTTTTTGGCCAATTTTTAGGGCATATACCATCGCCTACGAAAGGAGGACAACCTACGAGATGCGACAAAATGACCACGAAACACTACGCCAATTCATCAGGCGTTTCAGTCAGGTTCGCAATTCTATTCCTGAGGTTTCTGATGCATCTGTTATCAGAGCCTTCAAGCAGAGAGTCCGTAGCAGAAAGATCATAGAGGACATCGCTTTGAACCCTCCCGCTACTGTAGCTGAACTCTTCGAGATGGTCGATCGATGCGCTCTGCCGACGAAGCAGTTGAGTGGACCAAAATCATCGATCGAGATGACCAGCACCCTCAGGAGACTAGCGAAGGTAGCAAAAATAAGGATAAGAAGGCCAAGAAATCCAAGAACAAGGCAAAGGGACAAAAGCCTCAAGCCAATGCTTCTAAGGAGATCCTGGCTGTAAGCGATAAGGAGCCACCAACTTCCAAGCAATACCTCGATCGAGGCAAAGGTAAGCGTCCCGAACGGAAGAACGATAAGCCTAGGTGGTGTCCTTTCCATAAAAAGGAAGGACATGACCTTCGTAACTGCCGAGTTTTCAAACAAAAACTCGAAGACTATTACAACGGCAAAGGGCCACTTCCTACCCTCGAAGAAGTAGGGCAAGCTAGTGGTCGTACACAGTCGGATGACAACGAGTTCATGCCATTTCAAGATCCCGAGCACACCATCGAGCACATCTTTGGGGGATCATCGGCGTACGAGTCAAGACGACAACTTAAGGCAGTCGAACGCGAGGTAAACTCCATTGACTCTCCTCTTGTCAATAAAGTACCGAAGTGGTCGGAAGTCACCATCTCTTTCGAGAAGGGTGACTGCCCGATCCCTTCAACCCGACCAGGTCGCTTTCCGATCGTGGTCGAACCCACCATCAACAACTGTCGAGTAAATCGAGTGTTGATTGATGGTGGTAGCTCGTTAAACATTCTGTTTATGAGTACCCTGGACGAAATGCAAGTACCCAGGATCAAGGTAAGACCGGTAAGATATTCATTTCATGGTATTGTACCAGGGTCTTCGGCGAAACCCATTGGTCAAGTTTCTCTTCTTTTAACATTTGGTTCACCTAGTAATTTCAGGACGGAGAAGATCTCCTTTGATGTGGTCGATTTCGATACGGCATATAACGCCATACTCGGACGACCAGCTTTGGCAAAATTCTTAATGGAAACTCGTTATGGGTATCAATGTCTTAAGATGCCAGGTCCCAAAGGAGTAATCACAATTCATTGTGATAAGAAGATGGCGCACACGTGTTACCGTCGATCCCTTGAGATGGTGGGTCAGATACCAGCTCGGGAAGAAAAAGGGCAGCCTTCGACCAAGAGCTCGAAGCCTAAAGCTGTGCCCAAGCCGAACGACCAAGTTAAAGAGGTTCCTCTTCCCTGGATCGGGAGGAACCTTCAAGACTGATCAGACGGGATACTTCCGACCCCAAGTAGGAAGGCGCCCTCATCACTTTCCTCCGAGCAAACGCAGATGTCTTGGCGTGGCAAGCATCCGACATGCCCGAGTCCCTGTGGAAGTGATCGAGCACAAAGCTAGCTTTTACTACCGACAAAGTACCAGTAAAACAAAAACTACGGAGATTTGCCCTGATCAATGAGATGCTATAAGGTCGATTGGACAAGCTACTTAAAGCAAAGATTTATAAGAGAAGTCGACCACCAGTGGTTGGCCAACCCGTAATGGTTAGGAAGTCTAACGGAAGTGGCGAATGTGCGAGACTTCACCGATCTTAATAAAGCTTGTCCAAAAGATGATTTCCTTTACCTCCCTTTACCTCGTATCGATCAGTTGGTTGACTCATCACGGGTTGCGAAACATTAGGTTTTCTAGATGCATATTCTGGCTACCATCAGATTAATATGTGTCTAGAAGATGAAGAAAAGACCGCATTTATTATTCCATTTGGTATATTTTACTATGTCAAAATGTCATTTGGTCTAAAAAATGCTGGCGCGTCTTTTCAACATTTGATGCAATCGACTTTTTCACCTCACCAGCCGAAATTTGGAAGCCTATGTTGACGATCTAGTCATAAAAAGCATCAAACGACTTGATCATGTTTGGACTTGCAGGAGACGCGTTTGACAACCTCGAAAACACCGCTTGAAACTCAATCATGAGAAGTGTGTGTTTGGAGTCTCTTCGAAAAAATTGCTTGGATTCTCGGTCTCGCATCACGAGGATCGAAGCAAATCCCAAAAGATAAAACCCTTTGCTCAAATGCACTCTCCAACCACGAAGAAAGAAGTCCAAAAGCTCACAGGGTGTATGGTGGCTTTAAGTCGTTTCATAGCATGATTGGGGGAAAAAGGACTACCTTTATTTAAACTTGTAAGGAAGCACGAAGTTTTCGAGTGGTCGGAAGAGGCAAACGCTGCCTTCGAGGATGTCAAGAGATATCTTACGAGTGCTCCTGTTCTGGTTTCCTCGAAACCAGAAGAGACCCTCTTAATTTATCTAGCTGCCACGCCACAGGCAGTGAGCGCAGTACTAGTTGTAGAACGTGAAAACGTTCAACGACCAGTGTACTACGTAAGTGAAGTTTTGCACGGACCTAAGGAGAGTTACCCTCAGGTCCAAAAGCTTCTCTGTGCTCTCCTCATGTCTTCGAGAAAACTGCGGCATTATTTTCAGGCGCACAAGATAATTGTACCGTTTGAGTTTCCCTTGGGAGTGATCCTCCAAAATAGGGAAGCAGTGGGATGCATGTCTAAATGGTCAGTAGAACTTGGGGAGTTCGACCTCCATTTCGTGTCCTGAACGGCCATTAAATCCCAGATCTTGGCAGACTTTGTCGCCGAATGGACAAATCCTGAACACATTGGGATCCCCGATACGATACCCACGACAAGTGGACGATGTATTTTGACGGGTCACTTACTTTAAGTGGCTCGGGGGCTGGGTGGTCATGGAATCTCCTAACGGAGAGACCTTAAAGTATGCCATATAGTTAAACTTTCAGGCCACTAACAACGTGATAGAATCTGAAGGTTTACTAGCCGACATACGAGCTACTGAAAGCTTTTCGCGATTCGATGACTACTCGTGAGAGGAGACTCTCAACTAGTCATAAATCAAGTTAGAAAAGAGTACCAGTGCTCTAATCCAACCATGTCTCGGTACTTATCGGAGGTTTGAAAGCTTGAGAAGCATTTTTTCGGTTTCGAGGTACAATTTATCCCTCGAAAGGATAATTTCCTCGCAGACCAGCTTGCTCGGATAGCTTCTTCCCGATCACAAGTACCAAAAGGGGTTTTCTTGAAGCAACTCCAAAAGCTGTCTCTGGTGGATACACCAGAGACATCTCCTATTGAGACAACCTCTCTAGATTATGAGGATACTTGGATGGATCCCATCTACAAGTATCTTCAGACGGGTTCCGTACCCAATGACGATCTCGAAGCAGATCGTTTATCCCAAAAGGCCAAAATATATACTTTGGTCGAAGGAGTCCTCTATAAACAAGGTACTCAAGGGGTACTCATGCGATGCATACCGTAGAGAGAAGGACTAAACCTCCTTCACGACATACACGGGGGCATCTGTGGAACTCATGTTTCCTACAGAACATTGGTCGGAAAAGCCTTTCAACAAGGATATTACTGGCTGACAGCCCTCTACGATGCCAAATAATTGGTTAAGAAATGTGTACAATGCCAGTTTCATAGCGGGCAAATACACCAACCAGCTCAGGCATTACAAACAATCCCTTTATCTTGGTCTTTTGCGACTTGGGGTCTCGATATCTTAGGACCGTTCCCAAGGGCTCCAGGAGGCTTCGAGTTCCTTTTTGTGGCTATTGATACGTTCACAAAATGGATCGAAGCCAAACCTGTGGATTTGGGATTACAACGAAGTCGCAAAACGGTTCATGATGAGAAGCGTGATTACTCGGTTTGGTGTCCCAAGTCGAATAATCACAGATAATGGTAAACAATTTTCGAGCACAAAATTTCAGGAATTTTGCAACGAGTTGGGTACCAAGCTTTGTTACGCCTCTGTAGCCCATCCCCAAAGCAATGGGGCAGTCGAACGAGCGAATGGCCAAATAATGCAGTGAATTAAAATTCGAGTCTTCGACCAGCTTGTCAAGCGCTCGGGGGCTTGGGTACAAGGATTACCCTCGAGATATGGGCGATTCAAGACGACCGCTAGTCGAACAACAAAGTAAACACTTTTTTTTCTAGTTTTTGGTGCCGAAGCCATGCTTCCGCTAGAACTAAATATCAGGTCTACAAGGGTCGAGAGTTTCAATGACTCAGCCCAAGAATAACTTCGAGCGGATGACATTAACCTGCTCGAAGAAAAGAGGAATCAGGCCTTAATCCATTCAGCAGTCTACCAGCAAGCCCTACGCAAATACTACGATCATAAGGTCCAACCTCGCAGCCTTGCTGTAGGTGACTTGGTATTGAGGAAAATTCAATCCCAGTCTAATCGGAACAAGCTTTCCCCCAAGTGGGAAGGTCCTTACACAGTGGTCAAAGTTATGCGACCAGATTCGGTACGACTGGCAATGAAAGATGGCCGGATTATCTCAAATTCTTGGAATATCGACCTGTTACGCAAATTCTACGTGTAAACAACCAACCATTCAATAAAGCATCATGTTCTTTGTATCTTTATTGTCTTACTTCGAGTAGCACTTTGACAATTCTTTCAACTATACCCTGGTCGAAGGTCCGCCCTCGACCAGTTCCTAGTCGTGAAGTCTTCCACGACAATACACTGGTCGTAAGACATTCTACGACTTGTACCCAGTTCATTTTTACACTGGTTGGTGGTAACATCACCTAGTCGAAGCCTTTCCTCTCTGCATGTGATCGCGCCCACTAGAAGGAACTTCCTAGAGTCGACTCGTTCCTCCATTTTTTACCAACACAAAGAGCTTGGGTTCAAAACATGGTTGAAATAATGTCAAGCCAACTCTTAGTACCTTAGTTTATTTCTTCATCCATCTTTTTGAAAAATAAATTAAGCCGAGTACACTTTCCAAATTTGCTCGACTACTTTCGACAAACTCAGTTTGTTTTAACTGGTCGGAGAAAGTTGCAACACCTAGTCGAAGACTTTTCCTCTCTGCACGTGGTCCTGCCCACTAGAAGGAACTTCCTAGTGTCATCCGGTTTCTAACTCTTGCTACCAGAGCAAACCTACTGAGTGCATTGAAATAAGTTAATTTTTTTTAAGGAACTCCAGACGTTTATCTAACTCAAGTTGACCATTCTTGATTTGATTAATCTGGTCGGAGATGGTAACATCACCTAGTCGAAGCCTCTCCTCTCTACACGTGGTCCTGCCTACTAGAAGGAACTTCCTAGTATCGACTCGTTCCTACTCTTTCGACCAGTGCTGGATAATCGCGATCGAAAAGCTATAAGTTAGTTAAACCTCTCTTTTTCAGAAAACCCATTGAACACTATTTACTCGGTTTATCTAAAAAAAACCAAGCAAATAGTCGGGGGCTAGGATAAAGTTATTAACTTGACTTCAATTCTTAGTCTTACTCTTTTTCCATTCATTATCTTTTGGGTTACTAACTACTCGACAAGATCATTTTCATGAAGAAGGAAGGATTATATTCCAACATCAACAAAAAATTTGTCTTTACAGACTCGTGTGCACTATTCAGCGAAGGGATCTTATTTGCACACCTCCAGAATCGCCTCAAAGAATCGATCGCATTGTTATCATTAATTGCTCTGCCTCTGCTTTAGAGCAGACGAATTCATCTATGACAGGTTGTAGATTAAGGTTGGGATCATGAGCTTTAAGTTTTGCTAAGACAAATCTTATTCCCTCTTGGATCGCATCCTTTATTGAGTCGGATTGGGTAGCCTTCAGAGTGGTCACCAACTCTTGCAAAGTTCCGACTTGTTCGCCATTGGCACTCGAGTGGGCAGACAGTGTGTTGTCACGAGGAGCAATCCCCTCAGCATGAAGCCCACCGAGTACATTGTTCAATAGTGAAATGTTGCCTTGGAGATTGATCTTCAAAGCCTTCATTTCCTCCTGATTGCGAGTCGAAGCCTCGTGAAGTCATTCTGTTTGCACCACTTGTTCTGAAAAGAATAAGACCAGTCAGAAAAAAAGTGACCGCAAGAAGAAAACACAATCAATCACAGGTAAAGATTTGCTTACCAACTAGTTGAAAGTCCAACTTCTTGACTTCTTCGGTGTGAGAAGCAACATCCTTTATGTGGCGCTGCTCCCACGACTAGACCTCTTGATCTTTCTCTGAAGAGGAATGAGGATCAGAGAAAGAAAAGAAGGTCGAAAGCGGTCTTAAGTTCAGCACTTACCGATCAATCGTCCCTGCAACCTTTGGTTTGTAGAGTTTGCCTCCAAAAGCTTCTTCTGGAGGTCTTCAACCTTCTCACTTAGCTTCTTCTTCTTGGCTCTCTCAAAGTCGAGAGAATCAGCTAAGGTCTTCTCGTCGCTCTTAAACCTGCAAAGGGAAAGGGTAGACGTTAGTATAGTTCCTGGTCATAAGTTCTTCTATGACCAATTCTTTGTCGTAAGTCTTTCTACGACAATATCTTGGTCGTAAGTTCTTCTACGATCAATTCCTTGTCGTAAGTATTTCTACGACAATATCCTAGCCGTAAGTCCTTCTACGACCAGTACCTAGTCATAAGATCTTCTATGACAAACCCCAGCAAGTGTTGTGTAAGTGGCCAAAATGTGGAAGGCTACGAAAAGCAGTTACTTACCACCTCTCCACTTGCTCGCAGAGTAGCGCTTTGTCTTGTCACAGTTGGACAAGTTGCCTGTGGTATTCGGTGACAGTGACAATTTGTCCCAATGCATTCTGCATAAAGAAAGGTAGTAAGAGGCGTAAAAAGGCCCGAATGTAAATGCTAAACCTCAGGCACTTACATCCATGGCGGTTCGAGCAAACGAAGATACCACCCTCGTGGGGTCCTTCAGTTCATCGATCCCATCGACTAGGTTCCGCCATACCCCTTCGAGACGTTCGTCGTCGAAAACATCTCCTCTGTTGGGAATGTCCTTAGGGTGAGGAACGCGATCACGAGATCTGAACGCACGGGAGCCCACAACGGTGGCAGGAGCGAAGAACCCAAAAGTATGGTTGAAGAGTTTGAACTCTTCTTCTCCTTCGGAGGTAGCGGCACCAGCAGCTTGGCCTTGGAAGTTGGGAGGATCATCCGCGGCTACTTCCTTCCCAGCACGGTGACTACATGTTCCACCCCCATGGCCGGATGTCTCCCCCGCTATCATCTTCGCCCTTGTTTCTACGACCGCCCCAGTGGTCATAGCCACTTCTGACCCTATGACCTCTCCAATGGTCGTAGCCAAGCTAGCAACAACGGCATCTCCCACCGCTTGGATAGTGGACGATTCTTCGACCACCGCCACTGATGCTCCTTCGCCTACTGCAGAAACTGTAGTGGGATCCTTGGCAGGGACATCTTTGATGGTGAGAGAAGCCGGGCTAAGACCATGAAAAGGAAAACACTATCAGGTAGTAAAAAGCAAAAGGTAAATGCTGTTCTTACGCTTTTGTCTCTTTTGCATACCTTCTAGTGCTAAACTTGACCTTAAGCTTGGAAGCAACCCTTCCTAAAGAAGGTTTCTTCGACTTTTTCTCAACCATGTCTGGTCGGGACTCAAGTTGAGGAATAGCTACGACCATGTCTGGTCGTGAAGCTTGATCGAGCGCCATCGCTCTTTGAGCCTCTTGGCTCTCCAGATGGTCGAGACCTGTCTCGACCACCTCAACAACAGCGCTGTCCTCGATCACAGGTACTACCGGCGTAGCAGTCTCCTTCACAAAAGACATGAAACTCTTCCAATTCTCCTTTTCTAGTCACTTAATAAAGCCGTGAGAAGCAGAAATTGCGAAGGCCTTATTATCGTAATAGAAGAGTACCTTGATCTTGGGGGCTATGGGTTTGAACACTTCAGCTATTCCTGCCACGATTGCTTCCTCTACAGCATCGATTTCCGCCGCAAGATTAGCAGGAGGCGCAGACGAAGTAGCGGAGCCCGATTTTACGTCCCCTTTATCGGCGACTTTTTTAAGCCTACTCCTCTTGGTCTGAGGAGCATCTGCTTGCTCAGCAGCAGAGCTCGAACTCGCACCTCCCTTGTCAGTGGCTTTAACGAGCCGGCGTCTCTTAGCCGGGGGAGAAACAAACTGCTCTACAGTCGCACCGACAACCATCAGTTCGACTTCTTCGTCGACCCGACAGTTCTCCATGCCTATTTTCTGCAAATATTAGAAAGAGAGATATTAAAAAGCAGTCGTAAGCTTTTCTACGACAACCCCCTGGTCGTAATTTTTTCTACGACCAGAACCTGATCGTGAGCCTTTCCGCGACTAGCCCATAGTCGTAAGTTTTTCTACGACTACAAAGTCCTAAAGAAGGAATTAGTTCCTGATTATCTTCAGGCGCTCCACCTTGTCTACTGGGGACAAGTCAGCTAGGATTGGAGGTGCCACAACGTGGGCTGGAGTCTTCTCACAGATGAGCTTGACCCGAACATCAATCTCCTCTTGTGAGAGGCTTGCAGGGATAAGAGGACCTCCAATAAGCCAAACTTAAAATTAACAGAAAGAAGGCAAGAGATAAAGGTTTACTTACCCTCCGCGTAGTCCCTCGTCGAGTCCATTGGACCCAAGTACCTCCACATCTGATGAGCCCTCTTCTTCAGAGGGCTGATGCGGTGCGTGATGAAATCCTTCACCACATGCCATCCGGTAAGCCCCTCTTCCTTCAAATCTGTAATAGCTCGGATGAAGGGGCAATCCGACCAATTTCCTCGGGAGGCGAGTCCCAAGTAGGAATTTTCTCGGCCGGCTTTTCGACGAAGGAGAGGCTATCCTCGTTGGTAATTTCCAGTAGAACCACCTCTTCTTCCAAAACGGCCACGACGACCGGGTAAACATCTGAATATACTCCCTCAACTTCCCATCGTGGAGCTTCAGACTACAACTACCGGTGATTCCGACTAACCGAAGTCATTAGTAGTAATACCGAACAACTCGGTCGTAGGAGTCCCTGTAGGCCTCACACAGGTACACGAACACACTCAACATCGTGATAGAGTTGGGGACAAGGTTCACCAACTCCACGCCGAAGTATTCGAGTACAAGGGTAAGGAAAGGGTGAGCGGGCAATCGGAGGCCGCACTCACAGAACGCCTGGAAGATAGGGATTTGCCCAATCTTACCTGACGGCCAATGCTGCTCGGCGGCCTCGACTCACTTCACAAATTTCTCCTTCGGGATCTTCTCGGAGTCGACCAAAGCCTGGATTTTGGCCGTATCCATCTCCGATTCGACCCACTGGGAAGAGGCTCCAGCCATTTCTCCCAAAAACTGAAGGTTGAGATTTGGGAAGATTGGGGAAGAGGGCTCAATTTGGTCGGCGACGGAGAACTTGAAAGTTTAAACAACAAGAACAATTTGGGGGAAGGTAAAAGAACTTATTGTCACCCGTGGTGAATATTTATTACCGCTCGCCTGAAGATGAAGAGACATGGCTACTCAACGGTTGCCGATGCCTCGGGAACTGCTCCAACAGACAGATCTGTAAGAGTCGATTCAGATTCTTAAATTTGTTTGCTCGAGGAAACTGAGTCAGTTTTTACACCTCAAGCGAAATTACTTTCTTGACCAAGTTTTTTTTCTGGTCAAATGCAACAAACAATCGGAAAGATTTTACTTCCGACCTTAGTGCTGCGACGACTTGGTAATCGTAAAACCTTCTACGACCACCTTGCAAGTCGTAAGATTATTTTACAACCTTCTTGACCAAGTTAATTTCTGGTCAAATGAAACACCAGTCAAAGAGTCCTTCCTTCGACCATCTTTCTACGATCACCTACTGGTCGTAAGATCATCTACTACTCCTTTTCCAAGTAAGTTATTTTCGCTTAAGCTGGGGGGCTAGATGACGAGGATATAACAATCCTTATTTTATTATATATCTATAATTCATATTATGGATAATAATGATGTCATATAACTCTTGAGTATACCCCTTAATATTCATAAGGGAGAAGCTAGAGGTCGTAAGTCCTCCTACGACCACCCTGTAGTCGTGGGTCTTCCCTCGACTACCCCATAGTCGTAAGCCCTCCCACGACTATCCCGTAATCGTAAGCTCTACTACGATCAACTGCGGGTCGAGGCTCTCCTACGACCACCAACCGGTAGTAAGCCTTTCTACGACCAGTCCTCAGTCGACAAGACTCACAGACATGTGGGCCTAGTCGATCAGGGAATATCATGTACCGTATCCAAGGATATGAGTAATCAATTACACTGTTATTCCCTGATAGAACAGCACGACTTAACCCCCTGTTATGATGATAATTGCCTGGCGACGTGGGGACATTAAAACCCCCGTAATAACCTCGATAATAGACTCCACTGCAGCGGCGTTAATGTAACCTTTATTTCAAAGATCCAACGGTGCATCCCAGAGATTATATAAAAGGCAAGGATCAACAGGACAGGGGGGTGAGAGAAGATTAGAAGGACAATACTCTAGTCTTTGGTTCCATCTTGTAATCCAGTATACACAATACATACACACAGGAGTAGGGTTGTTATTCTCCCAGGAGAAGGCCTGAACCTGTATAAAAATTCTCGTGTCTCCATCTCTGTGTGATCTTGAGCCTAGAGGAACCCCCGAATCAAACAATCTTTACGTAAGTTTGGTTCTAAAACACTGGTAATACCCTTAGTAGATGCCCTTAGGATCACCTGTGTTGCTTCACCCAACCTATCAATTAGGGGATTCCTTTGTCGAGGTAATTACGGATTTAGCAAATATCTTATAATAATTTTAGAAATAAATAATGATAGAAAAGCATGATTCCAGCAATCCAATCAGAAGGCTTCAGCAAAGAAAAGAAAAGGTGCTATGGAGCAATCAAAAGGTAGATCAAGCACAACTGATGGAGAGCAGTATAACTATTAGAGAAATATTAGAGATAGGAATATCTTTGTATTCCTTATCTGTCTTTTGTATTGCCTTATCTGTATATGGCATGCACCCCTTGTACACCATATATATATTGCCCATTGGGCCTCTAAATACACACAATATTCATAACATGATATCAAAGCCGAGTTAGGTTTAGGGTTTATTGTAGCCGCCGTCACCTCTAGCCGCTCATCTACCGCTGTCTGCTGCCCCTGGGAGGAGCTTTCTTCGCTCCCAGGGGCGGCCTCTCGTTGCAGCTCTACTCCGCTGCTCTCGGTGTTGTCCCGCCGACGCACCGAGCTTCTTGGACCGCAGCTGCCGCCGTCCAAATCTGATCTGGATTGGGCCGCCACCGTTGGCCGCTTCCGCCTCGAGTTCGGCTAACTCACCCACCTCATGTACTCCATCTCCAGCAACATCATCACGCTCTAGAGCGCCCCCGTCGCCATCTCTGCCCTCGTCATTGGCACCTACGTCGCCGTCGGTGTGTGCCTCGATATTGGGCTCGTCTTCACGGCGACCTCCTTCATGATGGTGTTCGTGCTGTTGGGCGCCCGACTAGGATCCGACGGCCCGAGCTCGACATGGATTCATTGCCGCTGCTTCATCTCGCCTGGATCCGGTCGTCCGGGGTCGTACGCGCCTCCAACGCTTTTTCTCGGCCGCCGCGTTCGCTTGCGAGGCGCCGCTAGATCCGCGTCAACACCGCCTCGCCATCGCCTCGGGCCCAGCCTCTGCCGCGACCTCGCCTCTACTTGCGCCTTCCGAGCCGTCGCTCGTCGAGCCCCGACGTCCTCTGCTGCGGAGGCGGTGGTGGTTGTCTCCGCGAGCTTCTTCTTGGCCGACGACATTGTTGCATGCTTTTGGTGGAGAGGAGCCCTTGCTTCGGTGATTTGTTGCGTCTTCTTTGTTGCCAGGTGTACTACAAAGGGGAGGCTAAAGCTGGAGGAGTTGCTCATGGTGTGCGGCTGTCGGTGGAGAGAAGCTGTGTTGGTGTGGTGCTTGCTTTGTGCGTGAGAGAAAGAGAGATAACAGAGGATGGGAAGGAGAAAAGGGGAAGGTGTTGTGTCGACGATCCACTAGATATTAACTTTCCCATGACCCACGGCAAGGAACTGTTGGTGCTGGTGGTATAGCAAATTAGCAATGGAAAGCTGGATGGTGAATTTCACAATTGACCAAACGTGTGGAGGGGAGAAGTGCAGCACAGAGCGTCTTTTGGCTGGATCGCTGCTATGCTCTCTTGGTTTGTGTTGAACTCCGATTGGTGGTTCGGCTGTGCTAGCTATCATTGCTGCTACTTCTGCTAGTTATTCTTAGGTTTTTATATCTTTGTGTCATTGCTTCTATCGCGTCTATCCAAGTTCGTAAAACTCTATCCTTAGAGTTCGTCTATGCCATGCGAGTCCACAAATTTATTGTCAGTTATAGAAGTATAGAAATTTCTTTGCATAGTAGCAGCCACTGCTCTTTTCTTCGAGCCGCTGCAGATCCGTCGCCCTAAGCTTTTAAGGCCGCCGCGCTTGCTGTGCACTGCGTCTCTATTGCGCTTCTTGTGTACTGCATCTCTATTGCGCTTCTTATGCACTGCATCTCTATTGCACTTTTTGTGCACTGCGCTGCTGCCGTCTTGGGCTTCGATCTGCGCCGCCATGCTTCTATCTATTCCTATTTAGCTTGATTTGACAGTTTTCTCTATTTTTGTCGATTTCATCATCTTCTTTGTTATGTTGCCGTGGTCGACTTTGCTGCCGCACCTTGTGCTTTATGGGCTATCGTACGGTATCGGATATATTTTCCAAGAGCTGCATGCTACGACGACATTATCAAGACTCGGACTTTGGATTTTTCATATTTTAGTGTCAACTCATTCCAAATGTAATGCTATTGCATACGCCTTGCATTTGAGTGGGGGGGTATTAGAGATATCTTAGAGATAGGAATATCTTTGTATTCCTTATCTGTCTTTTGTATTGTCTTATCTGTATATGGCATGCACCCCTTGTACACCATATATATATTGACCATTGAGCCTCTAAATACACACAATATTCATAACAATAGCAATGCAAGAGCATCCTGTTGACTTACAAGGCATTCACCATATGACCCTCTTCCGAGCTGAATCTTGAAAGACTTGTATTAACTTCCCTGCAGCCTCTAGACGATCGTGAGCAAATGACTTCCCCCTAGCGAGCAGATTGCTCACATCAAGTTGCAGTAGCTGTTTGGGGTACCAGTAATGTAGTCATTGACCATGTCAGAGGTAAAGAAAATAAATAAGCATGATGGCAAAGGGTAGACCTTTACCTGTTCAAAAACAAGAGGATTTGTGACGCAGTTTAACTTTGCATGTTCATCCCTGAGAGCTGTATGTAATTCCTTGGTGTTGTGTTGGGCAGCTGCCACTGTCGCAGATCTGCATCCTCTACGTATTTTAGAACACTTGAAACTTGTTCCCCATCTTCTTGGTCCGACAGGTTCTCAGTTTCTCACACATGCCCTGTAAGAAAAGAGAACAACCTCTTATTCTTTTTCTCAAATGATGCAAGACAATGAACTGAAACATAAATGATTTCTCTACTCACAGAATTAGATTTTGTCCCTGCAAGCTTCTTGGAGAAATAATCAAATACAGCTTGAGCACTGCTCTTCGTTGTGTGAATGTGAAGCTCAAGATTACTTGGGCACTGACCCAACTGGGGGATCCTTACTAGAGTACTTTGCCGGTGATCAAATGCTACCACACTGCATCATTTGGCAATGGCATGCCCACAGTCACCGGGAACATGGGTCAATCGGGTCGAGGAACGGGGTCGCAGACCGTGGTAAGCAACTTTAACTTCCAAATTACATAGAAATGATGTACCATGTCTCACGTACAGTACCTGGATTGATGAAACTTCCAAATTACATAGAAATGATGTACCATGTCTCACGTACAGTACCTGGATCGATGAAACTTCCAAATTACATAGAAATGATGTACCATGTCTCACGTACAGTACCTGGATCGATGAATTCGATATGTGAGACGCGGTATCAACCCACGATCCCTGTGACTATGGGCATGCCATGCGGTTATATCAGTAGTACATATATGTAACAGCCTAAAGTTCTGTTACCAATTTAAAATTAATAAAATTATTATTTTATTGGATTTTCTGAATTTGAAAGAGTTTGATTGCTTTATTTGAATTTCTGAAGTTTTAAAAGTCAAAAGTAAAATTTTAATTATTTTCGGGATTTTAAAAGCTTTTCCTTAATTATTTTAAATCCAAAATAATTTATTTGCAAAATTAAAAGCTAACTTTAAGTTGGAAATATTTTTATTAAGTTCAAAATAATTCTAAGAATTTTTCTAGAATTTTTTAGACTCTATTTGCTATTTTCTACAAATCTATTTGATTTACTGTTTTTTTTTAAAAAACCGAAAAATCAAAGATTTGGTCGGACTATGAACAGTGAATTTTGGACTGTCCGAACAATATGCTGTGAACAGTCTCGAATAAAAATAATAATAATATATTTTATTTTTCCTTCCCGCGCGGGCCCTGTTCCCACACGGTCACCCATCCCAAATTTCCCCATGAAGCAGCACGGTTAACCTTGTTTACATGTGTGCTGCCAAGTTGCCATTTGGCTTTCAATCATTTATATGCTTCCGATTGAACTCTTTATCCCCTTGTTTCTCTCTCCTTTCTTCTTCCACCTCACGAACCGTTTCTTCTCGGGTGCTTTCTTCTCAAACCGAATGCCGCCATGGTTGCACGTACGGGAGCTCCGCAACCGCCTTCTCCCTTCCCCACTCCTCGCGGGAACATGTGCGGTAAAACCGCCGCACCCCACCTCTCCCATTCCCGGCCTTCTCCCTTTTCGCAAGACGCCTCGCCGGATCGCACGTCGCCGCCGAAAACCGCCCGCGCGCACGATCTCCTCCTCTCCACCTCCCCAGCCCCTATAAAAGGGAGCACGGTGAGCCCCTTTTCGTCCTCATCCAAACCCCGCCACCCATTCCTCTCCTCTCCCTCCTAAACGTCCGAATTTTGGAGTTTACCGCCAGCCATCGCGAGCGCCTTCTTCTCCGATTCCGGTGCTGACGTCGCCTCCCCGCCGACGCCGCTTGTACCCTCGGCACCGCCGCATCCTCATCGTCCCCGTGCTCACCCTTCCCCGGCCCAAAGATAATCACAACATCGACCAGGAAGAGATCAGCAATCAGCAAACAAATCGAACTTGGCACCGGCAGCCGCTTCATCGGCAATAAGATCAAGCAGTCGCCCTCCCCCATCAACTCGAGAGGAGCAGATCCGCGTTAAAGAACCAATTTGACAATGAAGGAAAGAGAAAGCCAACGACTAATGCGGCGGACGCTTGACTCGCGATGGCGAGATCTCATCAAACCAACCAAATCGAGCCAACTCGGGCAGACGCACCTTGATGATCTGCGAGGGCGTATGCGGATGAGTCATCTGGGCGATTTAGAGCATGCTGGCGTGGTGGATGCACGGGCGGGCTGATTCCGTGGAGCCGGTGGCATGGCGCAGACGCCAGCGTCGTCGCCAGTGAGGTACTGGCCGCTTGTTGGCGGGGCGAGACGGACGAGGCTGTGGCGGTGGTGGATCGGGCGGGAGGGCTGCAAGCAGGAGGTGGTGGTGGTGAGGGACGCCATCGGGAGGAAGCGGGGGAAGAGAGGAAGGTGGAGGGGATGGGGCTAGGGGCCTAGGGAGAGGGAGGTGGAGGAGTTTGAGGGTCAGGGGAGGGGAAGGGGAGGAGCAGTGGTGGGAAGGGGAGGAGCGCCGGCGGAGAAAGCGTTGAGGGACTGGACAGAAACATGAAGGGGACCAGAGAGCGACCGCAGGGCAGAGGGGAAGATGGAGGGGGCCGGGGAAGGGGAAGGGGAGGAGTGGTGGCCGACTGTGGGCATGGGCATAGGGGCGGTGGCGCGGATGTGGCGGGAGGGGATGAGGCGTGGGGGCAGCGGCCGGAGGTGGAGGGGCGAAGGAGAGGGGGCGGGCGTGGGGGCAGAGTGAGGGGGCGAGCGTGGGGACGGAGCGAAGGGGGCGGCGGGCGCATGGGCGAAGGGGAGGAGCGGTGGGCGGTGGCCGGGCGTTGGCGCAGATTTGGGGGAAGGGGCGAGGAATACAGCGGCGAAGAAGCAAAAGACAACGCGTCCGCGCTGCCACGCGCCTAGTCAAGACGTTCACGTGGTGATCGAAGAGCACAGGCAAGGAACGGACGGCCGAAAATCGACGTAGCGAGATCGAAAGGAGGAAAAGTTAACTGCTGACGTGGCCATAGTCTCGTTGGCCAAACACTGCCCTCTTTTATATAGTAAGATTCTTGTCTCCTAGATGGTTTGAAAGAAGCGCAACTCACGGGTTTCAGACTGGAAAGCTCTTCGGTGGATCTAGTGTTGTAGCAGATTTTCAACGAGTTCAGTCACTAGCGCTTGGTAGAAGCTCATTGTTTCGAGGAGCTGCCAGTACGCGAGGAGTCCCTCACCTTGCTGTTGCTCTTCCTCTCTAGTTCTTCTCCCATTCCATAAATCTCCTGCTGCTCTACCCTAAATTCCTTGCTATTCCGGGTCTAAAGATATTAAACTTTATTTCTATAGTCTTAGCATTATGAGCTTCCATGTTCCAGTACAACACTAGGCAATGTTTAAACTTTTTATTTAGTTAGGATGATCCCTTCGAACACAATACCATTCACAGTCTACAAACATAAAAAAAGAAATTAGAATTGAGATGATTTTAAATTTTGTCTCAGATTGTATATATTTATATTAATTCTTATTTTTTAAAGATAATATCATATTGTGTACTTAAATTCTAGTTGCATATACAACTTCAAAGTTCTAAAATTATATAAAATTTACATGTTTTCATTATAAATTTATTGAAGGACTTTAAGTTTTTTATTTACAAATTTAATACTTATACGTTTATTCTAATTTGGATATGACATTTTTTCATTCAAAATTTGGGGTTCCATGCCTGAACGCATGCATCGCTCACACCATGGGATGGGAAATGGTAAAGGATAATCCGTTTTATCTGATATTAGTATCCGAAAAAACGCAAATGTGGTAAGTAAAATCCGCATTCGAATAAAAAACGAATACTATCTAGGAAAAATGGATAGTATTCGTATCCGTATTCGGTGTTATTCGTATCTGAAAAAAATATATATAGTATTCGTAGCCGTATTCGGTGTTATTCGTATTTGGGAAAAAAACCGGATAGTATCCGGAAGAACAAATACTATCCGGGAAAAATGAATATAAATACTATCCATTTTTTCCTGGATACGAATACGAATACTATCCGATTTTTTCCCGGATACGAATACGGATACTATCCGAATTTTTCCCGGAGCATTTATGTTTCGACGGGGTCTTGATTCGGTGCCGAATCTGTGGCTGTTGGGTGTTGCTACGACTCGTGTAGAATGTAGACATGTAGTCATGTTACATAAATTTGTTTTACCGATATTTGTCGCAAAAGTTGTAGGATATTCGCATTCGACTGAATTGAGTACATATTATGCATCATGACGGTAATTTATTGTGAGCCAGTTGTTGGTGCTCATTCTGTGCATATTTCATGTGTTGGAGTCTATCGGGTTAGCCCAAATAATATTCTTCATAAATTCCATAAATTTTTGAAAGATCCACTCATGCATGGTGGAAGTTAGAAAGTTTATTACCATATCGTTACTCTAGGTGAAAGGCGACCAACTTATAAGGTGGAGTTGGTCTTACCTAGTAGAAGCAAGCAAAAAAAGAACACACGAGCGAATGGTTCGATGATTTCGTGTCCAGTTAGGTGTGGGGTTGCTTCTTCTTGGAAACTGAATGTTTAAATTACACTGATTCCAAAACGTTTCTGTGGAATTATTGCGGCAGTTTCCGTTCTTGCCGCTGATTCCATACGAGGGAGAGACGCCTCCACTCAGACCTGGAACGAAGGACATCAGCATCTGGTTTTTTTTCGCCCGGTTGTGCTGCGCGATCTCATACACTGCATATGGATTTACATTGTGCCATATTAAGCATCCTACAAACTGTATCCAAAAATCCTATGTTCAACGGGTGAACATAGCGTAGCGCGTCTGACCACTGATCAGCTTACAAAAGAGAGAAAATCGATCAGCTTACAAAAGAGAGAAAACACGGTGGCCATGCGGCATCGTCACCGCACGGAGGCCGTGCGGTGGGAGGCGACGTGGCAGACGTGGAATGGCTGCCGCACGGTGGCCGTGCGGTAGGGTGCCAAATTTGCAAAAAAAACAAATGTACATGGCCATACGTGTAAATATGGTTCAAAACAGTGCCAATACAACAAAAAATTCCAATAAAATGGGGATCATGTCAGTACGTGGTACTACTAGTTAGCTTGCTAGCTAGAGTACTTACTAGTAGTCTAGTCGCCTCAGATATCAGATATGCATGGACGTATTGGATCCTCCTCCATGTGTGTCTCTCAACTGCTTCTAAACATGTTTCACTACTACACAAAGGGTCATCACAGACAGTTCTAAGCCGTTATCATAGACGGTTTCTGAACAGTTTGAATTTATGTGTCTGTGATAACAGATGGTTATCACAGACGGTTTGTGAGCCATCTGTGATAAGTCACAACACAGACAGCTTTTGGTCGAAGCCGTCTATGAAGGCCTACTATCACAGACGGCTTCTACAAAAAACCACCATCACATACGGTTATATGTACCAACCATTTGTGATTAGAGATATCACAAACGGTTAGTAAAAATAACCGTTTGTGATGTCCGACATATCACAGACGGTTGTTGGTGGTAGCTATCTGTGATAGTAGGCCTTCACAGATGGTTTATACCATAAAATAGTTTCTGATAGTCCGTTCTATACCTAAATATTTTGTTGGTTTTTCGGCTAACCTTAGGAAATGCTAGCCATACCCTCTAAAAACAAGCAAGCAAAAAATCGATAAATCACAGATAAGTGAATTATAACTCAAAGTGATTTGCAACTCAAAATCAATTACAAAAGAATGTTCATGTATTGTCGCTAGAGTTACAATTGAATTACAACTCAAAGTGAATTACAATTGAATCAATTGTTTGAACATGTATTAAGCGGTGTCACCGCAGTGAAACTCTCCTTTCGAGTCAATGAGCTCTGTCATGATGAAGGTGGAAAGCCATCCTCGAACGTCCGAGAGTTCGTTCAGATCGAATGTACTTTATTTGATTGTGATGCCCTGTCGCTACGAGGAGTAAAGTAGTAAGCATATATATTTAAATTAATTATTGCGAGATTAACAAACCTCTGGATCATTCGTCTTAGCACTCATAATTTCCTGCATATGATGGCAAACGTAGAATGCACATAGGTTGTCTTGTAGTTGCTGGTGGCACTACAAAAATAGAATTACATATATAGGTATAGTCAGTTCGAGAGGTATTATTATGAAGTGTGATATAGGATTATTGTGCTGTAGCGGGTAGCGAAAATCGTGTCTTGTGTTACAGTGTGGCGCTCGTTTCCTTGTGTCTCCCTCCCCTAGCAACATAGGCGCTGGATGACCTATGTGATTCCAAAAAGTTATGCTCGGCCATTTCAAACGAAGGAAGATTATAATAGAGTTATGATGAGGCGTCCAGTATATCATATTCTATAGTAGTGTTTGTGTACATGTGTCATGGCTTGTAATGAATAAAAGCCTCGGAAACTAAGTATTTTCCTTGAGAAACTACTGCTTGCTAAGTATTTTCCATCTCTGTCAGTGTGTCTCCCTGTATATTAAACGATGCCTAATTTTTTTTGTACCCTCTCCATGTCAAATATAAGTCATTTTAGACTTGTGCACAACAATTAAGGAGCTGGCTGAAATGACCTTTAATTATTAACATTGGAAAACATGTCTTGTTTATTTATGAGTCGTAGGACATTAGAGGGAAAAAAAGGGTGGACAAGTGGCTTCAGATTGTAGGATGACTTGTATTTTAAGCAGGCTAAAACAACTTATATTTAGACACGAAAGTAGTATATATGTATATGCAACTTATTCATGTTATGCTGCAACCAGTCTGCTGTTAAAAGTAAAAGCTCATGAAATTCAAGTCACCTCATGAAAATGTCTGAAAATTACCGTGGGCTTTCACAGAGTAAACCCGAGGTGGGACGCACGGCCCAGGGATGACACCGACAACATCCCTTCGTTTGAGGGAAAATGAGATAACAATAAAGCCAACCCAAACCATAAGAGTACAAATCTAGAAATGGTGCCAACCTAAACCAGCTTCATGCCTAGTAATGGATTGGGTTGAAATAGAAACCATACGAACCACGAAATTTGTTAATCCAAACCAAAATAAACCAACCCGTTTTCTCTATAAATCCAAATCAAACCAACCCATTCGTGGCATCAACCCATTTCCACGTACCCAAAGCCAACGCATTTCACCCATCTCAACACAACCCATTACCAGGTCTAACTGAGATATATAATTTGTTCCGATGTCACTTCATGTGATGCACATACGTATGCGGATCACGTTTTCATCTTAGTTACTAAAATGTCATGTTTTTTTTAGCCAAGAGGTTAAAATGTGATGCTTAGGCTCATATCTATATTTGTTTATGTGTAAGCTAGCCGATTTTTTTTCTTTCCCAAATCACATTTTTTTCTATCCATTGGATTAACATCCAATTAGACAGACACCAATCTCCAGACTAATCAAGCGATTTACTAATTGGAGGTTCTCTAGAAGCCTTCACGTTAATTCAAGGTGGTAAATAAGCTAGAAATTCTCACATTATTCAGAGAGATGAAAAAAATGCTAGAAATTCCCACATTAATCGTGGAAAAGAGAAAAGCATGGTCGTCCAAATTCTCTTAATAATTATCTGTGGCTTAGATTTATATGTACTCCCTCAAGCAAGGTAGTCAGAGTCGAGGTCCCGAGTCGGATCGATTTGCCTCCGGTAGGATCGAATCGTAGTATCGAATCGTAGAATCGGCGATTCTACGGATTTGTAAAAATACACATATTTAACATCTATACTATAAGTTTGTATGATTGTTATATGGTTTACCACTTGCATGTTCCTTAAAAGTAGCTAGACATACTCCAGGAATAAAAATAGCTTATCATTATCAAGCTCAAGATTGCTCATGCCATAATATAGATATTTGTACTAGCATTACCACACTGATACAATATTTTGCATGCTCCTTGTTTATTTATAGTTTCATTCTCAGAAATTAATATCAACAAATTTTGCTCTAAAACAAAATATCAGCAAAGCCTGGCCTCTAAAAAAAATTGCCATAAGTCTCTACGAGTAGGATCGACAGGCTGTCGTGGGTTCGTAGAACCGTAAGACTCTAAGAGTAGGATCGCGATCCTACCGACCTTGAGTAGGATCGGATCGGCAGTAAGACTTGGATCGACAGGCTGTCGTGGGTTCGTAGAGTCGTAAGACTTTAAGACTTGGATCGCGATCCTAACTACCTTGCCCTCAAGTTCACAAAACAAGTTGTTTTGGACATCGACATAGTCATCAAAATGAAGCTTTCAACGCTAATTACTATCATAATATATTTGTAAAACCCAATAAAATTATAATATTATGAAAGTACTATTAGAGATGAATCTACACATATGATTTTCATATAGCTAATCTAAATATTGTCAGGACCCAAAAATGCAATTCTAGACCCTCTGTGTATAATGCACTAGTCCAGGATCAAGCTAGTGCACACAATGTCAACATAGATGAATATCGATCCACACAAGACGATTAATAGCATAAATGAGTAGTTTGATTAACAAATAACCATTTTGACCTTATGGTCGAGTTTACATTTATTAAGCCACGCAGGGCTAGCAATAGAGAAATAAGCAATGAACAAATAACTTCAATGAATCCCATCAATTCGCCACGAGCAACCGATCGATCAAGACCCTAATGATCGTGCACCTTCATAGAACTCCTCCTAAAGCAAAGCGATAACTCTTCCACTTCATTGATTGATTATAGCAAGCATGAGTACACAACCGCATTTCGCAAGTCATACCATAGAATGCAATTATACATGATGGCTTATTCCAAAGGAATGGCTTCTGTGGTTCTTTTGCAGAAATGCAACATTTGTAATTTGAATATGAATAATAGATTAAAAACGTAAAGTTAAACAAATAAACAATATTAATTTAACAGTTTGATTTCACAGAGACACATAGCCTAAACAAGTTATTCATACAGCCATATGACTTAGATCACACAGCTCCCTTCCCAAAGATTTTATGAAAACTACCCCTCATATGAAATCCTCGAGCATTTCCATGACCGCGGACACGGCTATTCGAATAGATTAATTTAACACTTTGCAGAGGTTGTACACTTTACCCACACGATACAACTAGTGTAGCTAGCACTAATCATAACAAAACGTTTTAGAAACTTCATCTCAAGTATTGACACCCTTAGTGTGCTTTACTACTACACCAACCCTAACACAGTGCTTTGGCATAACACACACCATTGGACAGGGAAGCGGCGAACCGTCTCGCGATGTGACTACTTGGTAGAACACACCTCCACCCATGCAACACAGCCTAAGCTACTACCTGAGTAATCACTGTCAAGAATCCATAACTTACTAAGTTAGGCCCGTCCCATCAGGCATGTGGTCGTACGAAAGGCCCAGTTCAATGGCGCACAAAGTTAAGTCCTTAATTGACCAAGGCAAGACTTCCAAATTTCTAACAATGACACACAGATTAATATTCTCATGCACACAGTTCCACCAAAGCACATAGTACCACTTGCCTCGTCTAAATCCTTTCCCACCCTTTTGGTTAAGTGCAACATATGCCATCACGAGTAATAGCACATAGTACACATAGTTTTATCACATAGTTTCATAATCACTTAGTCAAGTTTATAATTGCAACTTGCATGAGATGATGACTCGTGGCATGGCTAAGCAATCCAATCGTATCTAACCAACCCCCATTGGTGCTACGATAATACCAACTAATTAAGAAACCAATCTAGGGTGACAAAATATTATGACATAGCAATAGACAAATGTGGATATAACAATTGGATAGTAACCACACCCAAAGTATTTAAATAAATACTTAAAGTAAATGCAGTAATTTGAATCAATATAACTTTTGAAAACTGGGTTCAATATGATCAAAGGTATAACATTCCTTGAAATAGGTCTAGGTACTAATCTTGTTCTTGAGGCACTCCTTCTTCTTCAAAGCTTCCCGAAGTATCGACGTCTACTCGCAAACGAAGCAAATAAATAAAATAAATAAATAGCAAAGGAAAAACAAACTCCAAAAATTAAATAAAAATCTTAGGTAAATAGATCTAGAATTTATATGAATTTAGAAATTTTAATGGGCTCAATCGGAGTTCGGATGCAAAAGATATGTGATTTCGAAGTTTGAAATCACATGAAATAATGAAAATCACAATTTCACGAATTTACTGAATTACTTTTCTACTGAAAAATCACTTAATGACATCAGCTGACGTCACTAGGGTTTTTTGGCCAAAAATAAATAAAAGGGAAATTGAAATTGATGTGGGTCCCACTGTTCATTGACTGGGTGCACCATGGATTGGGTTCACAAAGGCTTTGGCTCAGGTGGAAATTTGGTGTGCCACGTGGAAGCTGACCAGGACATGATGAGGACGCTACATAGGATCAAATGGTGACATGGCGGTCTAGCTTGCGGCTGACTTGGTTCAAAGCAAAAACGAGAAGGGTGGTGGCAGCCATGGCTGGCGACGAAGGTGGCGGAGGCAAGGACGAACGGAGGTGACTCAGGTCTAGCCGAAGAAAAAAACGAGATCCCGGCGATTAGGTGATGCTCCGGCACGGGCGGCAGTGTGTCGACGGCGGCGGCAAGCTTGGCGGTGAAGGGGGCATCGGGTGCGACAGTTCTGGTGATTAGATGGCTCCCGAAGAAAACGAGAGGGGGCACTGGGTTGGCATCGACCCGAGGATCACAGGGAACACCTTAGGGAGGCCGGAAGTGGACCGTCGGCGAAGAAGTCTAGTGGAGAAGCTTGCGGCGGTGGAGAGCTTCCTTGGCTCGATTTGGCGCGATGGAGAAGCGAATAGACCTGGCACCTTAGGGTTTTGGTGGAGGAACGTGAGGCGAACAAATTGACGGGGTTGATCTCCTTTAAATAGACGCCGAGAGGAGGAATTCGAGAGAGAGCCGGCGACGCTTGCGTTGGACTCGGACACGACTCAGTGGAGTCCTAGAGGAAGACGATTGCACAGTTGGCAAAGGCGGGTCCACCGGCAGAGAAACAAAAGGAAGGAAGGAGCGGCTGGCTTTCGGCTGGGCTAGCACGCTCGCGCGGGAATGAGCCAGGAGATGGGCCTCGTGCGGAGAGAGGGCTGGGCTGGAACAGAAAAGAAGCAGACTGAAGGAAGCTGGGCTTCATAGAATAGGAATGGGCCGGCGAAGGAGGATTTAGCCCAAGACCTAAATTGAGATTTTAAATAGTTTTCTATTTTAGAAAATAGCAGAAATTCCAAATGGCAATAGAAAATAGCAAATGAACTTGGGAAAATTCTAGAAAATATATCCAAGCACATAGAATCCAAATAAATTAGTTTTGGCCATTGTTGATGTTGACTTTAATCATATTAAATTATTTTGATACTAATGGTCCAAGTTAAGATTTTGAATTAAATTCAAATAAATCCAAATGGTGAATTTTATCCCTACTAACTATTCAAAAGAGTTTTAAAGCTCAGAAAATTGGGATGTTACAAACCTCCCCCCTTAAAGGAATCTCAACCCCGAGATTCACACGTTGCTTCTCCTTCTGAGTGGTTGGTCCATTGTTCTTTGCAAAAACGAACGGTCTTGCTTCTGGTGTGATGCTCTGCGACATCCAAAATATTGACTGGCTGCTCTTTGTAACTGAGATCTTCTTTTAACTCAATTGATTCCAACGGGGCTTGCTCTTCTGGCACATGAAGACACTTCTTCAACTGAGAGACATGAAAGACATCATGCACTCGTGCTAATGACTGCGACAGCTCCAACTGATAAGCTACTTCCCCACGGCGATCTAAAATTTTGAACGGACCAACATACCTAGGGGCAAGCTTCCCTTTGGCATGAAACCTTTTTACACCTCTGAGTGGCATAACTCGAAGATAAACATAATCCTCTGGTTCAAAGTTGTGATCACGATGACGATTATTAGCATAACTCTTCTGCCTCGACTGAGCTATCTTTAGTCTTTCTCTAATCATAGACACTTGTTCTTCTGCTTCTTGAATAATATTTGGCCCAAAAACCAACCGTTCAGCTATTTCTGACCAGTTCAAAGGGGTTCTGCAGGCACGACCGTACAAAGCTTCAAATGGTGACATTTGTAGACTGGCTTGATAACTGTTGTTGTACGAGAATTCTACATACGGCAAACTCTTGTCCCAACTGGTAGTATTAGCTAGAGCACAGGCTCTCAACATATCTTCCAAAATTTGATTAACTCTTTCAGTCTGTCCATCGGTCTGAGGATGATAAGTAGTACTGAAATTCAGATGACTCCCTAAGGCTTCATGCAAACTCTGTCAAAAATGAGAGGTGAACTGAGATCCTCGATCTGACACTATCTTCTTAGACACACTATGCAAACTGACAATCCTTGACATATATAGCTCTGCAAGGCGATTTCCTGAGTAAGTGGTTTTGACTGGCAAGAAATGAGCAACTTTAGTCAAACGATCAACTATTATCCAAATTGAATCGTAACCCGATTGAATCCTGGGTAAACCGGTAATGAAATCCATTCCGATCTCTTCCCATTTCCACTCTAGAATCTTCAGAGGTTGCAATAGACCTACTTGTCTCTGATGTTCTGCTTTTACCTTCTAACATACGTCGCACAAGGCAACGAACTCTATGACCTCCCGCTTCAAATTTGACCACCAAAATTTATTCTTAACATCTTAGTACATCTTAGTACTACCCGGGTGAATCGAATACTTTGAGTCATGGGCTTCCTTCAAAATTAGTTGTCGCAAACCATCAACATCTGGTACGCAAATACGTCCACAGATCCACAGTATACCTTGATCATCTTTGGAGAAGTCTTTGAATTTTTCTTCTGCCATTTTGAGCTTGATGTCTGAAAATACATGATCCTTTGGTTGAGCTTCACGAATCTGCTTCTCCAAAGTGGTCTACACTTCTAGACTAGCCACAAATCCTCTAGTTACAACTTCTAGCATCAGCTTCTAAAATTCCTCTTGAAGTTCTGAACAAACCTCTTTCACTTCCACAGAAATGCAGTAGCTCTTACGGCTTAAAGCATCTGCAACTACGTTGGCCTTACTGGGATGGTAATGGATTTCAAGATTATAATCCTTTATTAACTCCAACCATCTCCTCTGTCTCATGTTCAGGTCAGACTGGGTGAAAATATACTTCAGACTCTTATGATCTGTATAAACTTTACAGCGATTACCGATGAGGTAATGATGCCAAAATTTTAAAGCATGCACTACGGCAGCTAGTTCCAGATCATGGATAGGATAGTTCTCTTCATGAGGCCTTAATTGCCTTGACGCATAAGTGACAGCTCTTCCTTCTTGCATCAGGACACATTCTAATCCTTGACACGAAGCATCACAATAGATATCAAAATCTTTGCGAATATCTGGCAAAATTAGCACTGGTGCTGAAGTCAAATGCTTCTTCAATTCTTGAAAACTTTATTCACAAGTTGGGATCCAAGTGAACTTTTTCTCCTTCTTCAATAAATGCGTAAGGGGCTTAGCAATCATTGAGAATCCTTCGATGAAACGGCGATAATATCCTGCCATTCCCAAGAAACTACGAATCTGAGTAACAATCTTGGGCTATTCCCAAAGCAATACTGCTTTAACTTTACCGGGGTCAACTGCTACTCCCTCGGCTGTCATCACATGACCAAGGAAATCAACTTCCTTTTTCCAGAAATCACACTTGCTAAATTTTGCATACAACTGATGCTCTCTGAGTTTCTCTAGGATTAACCTCAAATGCTCAGCATGTTCTTTTTCTGACTTGGAGTAAACCAAAATTTTATCACTGAACACAAATACAAACTTGTTCAAATATTCCATGAATACTTTATTCATCATGTTCATGAAATAGGCAGGGGCATTAGTCAGACCAAAGGACATGACTAAGAACTCGTAATGTCCGTACCGCGTTGAGAAAGCGGTCTTCGGTATATCCTTAGGACAAATCTTCAACTGATGGTAACCTGATCGCAGATCGATCTTTGAGAACACACCGGCTCCTTTCATCTGATCAAAAAAATCATCGATCTGAGGCAATGGGTACTTGTTCTTGATGGTGACTTCGTTGAGAGATCGATAATCGGTGCACATTCTCATACTTCCATCTTTCTTTCTGACAAACAAAACTAGTGCTCCGCATGGCGACAAACTAGGTCTCAGAAAACCTTTCTTCAAAAGTTCTTCTATTTGCTTCTTTATTTCTACTAGCTCATTGGCTGGCATCCGATAGGATCTCTTAGAAATCAGTGCTGTTCCTAGCATTAGATCGATGACAAACTCAATATCACGGTCTGGTAGCATTCCTGGTAATTATTTCGGAAATACATCTGGATATTCTCTGACAATAGGCACATCTTTCAAAGCAATTGTCTTCAGACTATTGACTAGCAGATGTCCATCACGCACTGAGGTAGCTAGAAACTCTACCTTGTTTCCCTTGGTATCCTCGATTGTTACGGCTCTTCGGCCACAATCTAGCACAGCTTTGTGCTTTGCTAACCAATCCATGTGAAGAATGAGATCTAAGGTTTGGGTGTCGAGAACAATAAGGTTGGCCAGAAACTCAACCCCAGCTATGAGTAATTTAGCTCCTAAACATCCCACTTTAGAACTTAGCTCTGCTCCAGGCGATTGGACTAATAGAGTAGGCTTAAGGTGCATAACTTTCAAGTTATTCTTAGTTGCAAAAACTTCAGAAACAAACGAATGCGAAGCTCTAGAATCAAAGAAAACTGATGCAGGTACTAAGTTTAATAGAAACTTACCCAGTACGACATCCTGTGCTTCCTAGGCTCCTTCCAGAGTGACATGGTTGACACGACCTCTAACCACAGATTGTGGTGCTCCTCCGGGTTGAATAGTGGTTTGAGTAACTCCTTGATTGGTGTTCTGTGCTGGTGTCTTGGCGGGTGTAGCTCTAAGGTTGAAGCATACAGGAGTGATTGTCCCCTTCTGAGGACACTGGTTGGCGAAGTGCCCTGGCTAACGGCAAGAATAACAAACTCTTTGCACATTCTGCTGGTTGTTTCCTGGATTGGGGTTGGCTGGTGCAGGATTGCGAAAGTTTTGAGCAAATGGACGATGTGCTGACGTTGGTGCAGGTGTCCTGGAAGAGTTATGCGGTGGAAAACGATTAAACTGTTGCAGAACCAGTCTTGCCTTCTGCTGTGATTGGTGACTTCCTTGCTGAGCCATCCTACGTTTGTGGTTGTCTTCCAGCTTTTTGCGCTTGTCTTCAAGAACCAACGCCATGTTAATCAATTCTTAGAAATCTGGAAAGGTATGGGCAAGCTGACTGACTTGCAGAGTATTCAATCCTTTCAAGAAACGACTCTGGCCAGCCTTGTCGGTGGTGACATCCTCGACAGCATAGCGAGCTAGGTGAGAAAACTTATTGAGATAGTCAGTCACTGACATAGCTCCTTGCTTGAGAGCGCGGAACTCATCCTTCTTTAGATCAATTATCCCTTCCGGCACATGGTACTAACAGAAGGCTGTGGAAAACTCTTCCCATGTAATACTTTGCGGCGTCTCATGCCTTCCATCTAGTGAGTGGCGTACAGAACCTTCTCATGGTCGCTGCATTGAGTGATCAGCAGCTTCCTCTCAATAACTCGAAGCCAATCATCGGCCTCAACTAGTGAGACATGTCCAGAAAAGGTTGGTGGACGACTCCTCATGAATTCAGCAAGTTTGGATGGTCCATGGTGACCATGAGCGACTGAGGCTCCGTTGTGATGATTGTTGTTGCTGTTCTGATTGCTCATATTCTGAATTTGATTCATCATGGTGTACATCATTTGGGTCTAGGCTGCTGTGAAAGCTCCAAAATTCTGCAGGTCGATTGGGGGTGCTTGTGGTGGTACTGCTCCTGTGGGGGTCTGTTCATGTTCTTCTGATCCCTGAGTTCCGGATCCACTTATAGCAGCATGACGAGTCTGAACCATCTGGTGAAGCTCCATGGGTTAGATAAGGTAGCAAGCACGAGATGAGTTAAAAACTAATCAAGGGGGTAGGTTAAACCCAACAAACACAACTCAAGAAACTCAATTGAAATACTTTTATTTATAGGGTCTTAGCATGGCTGCAACAAATGCCTAAGGGCCTTTGCAGCTCATACTCGCACACAAGAAAATAACACGAACCTAAGCACACAATCTACCACCTAAAGGGCGACTCTCCTAATCTTAAACTAGCTAAGCCTGACTGAACTTAAACTTTAGCAAACTTAGTCGCTAAGGTAGCCTCCACAACCACGGCGGTACTCCTGCCTGCTATAGACCTGGAAGTGAGCTAGCATCCTTGCAAACTAATCCTGATGCCCCGGGACAGGTGCAGCAGGAACAGGCGCCCCTGGTGCTATCACAGCTGGCTCCTCTGGATCTACGGGTTCTGCTGGCTCCTCAGCTTCTTCTGGGTTTTCCTCTGGTTCTTCCGGATCTTCCTCTTCAGGGTCTTCCTCATGCTCGTGTTGGCCGTAGAGAGCTTCTTCTAGCACGGCGATCCTTTCTTTGGCCCTCTGCAAGGTATCGTGGATGCACTCCAGCTCGGTGGCGACCAACTCCAGTGACTCCTCCTGAGCGGCGGTGAACTGAGCAAGGTGCACCACGGTAGCGTTGCCTTCTCCATCTGTGGATGGGTAACGTGCTGGTAGATCCATGGCCATAGATGTGGGATGGTAGTGGAACATGGTATCTTCTAGCTCACGCGCGTAGATGTTGTAGATCCTGAGGATGGCAAGGCATGACGACTCTTGGACTCCTTCCACAAAGTTGATCCTTCTGACGAAGATGTTCAAAGGTTGGCTTGGTTTGGTGTCCCTCCTAGCGTAGATAGTTAAACAACAGATCACTCCACGGTCTCAGCCGTTTACCACCCAATGGCTACCACGGTACATTGGATGATCGAAGCCTCCAAGCAATTGCAACAGCTTCCAAAGCTCAATGGCAAGTCCTCCCTTGCGCTCTCCATAGTTCTGAAGATGAGGCATCTGTCAAGACAGACAAGAGGGTTAGAACCAAACTAAAATAGTGGGGAGAGAAAAAATTCCAGCAATAGTTGAGTCAAGAAAGACATGAGAGGAGTTAAGCAACTCAATTAATCTTGCAAGTTAATTTTTGCTTTAGAAAATAATTTGGACACTCTAAAACGGCTGATCTAACTAAGGTCAAGACCTACAGTCAGTATGGCTCTGATACCACCTCTGTCGGGGCCTAAAAATGCAATTCTGGACCCTCTGTGTATAATGTACTAGTCCAGGATGACGCTAGTGCACACAGTGTCAATATAGATGAATATCGATCCACACAAGACGATTAATAGCATAAATGAGTAGTTTTATTAACAAATAACCATTTTGACCTTATGGTCGAGTTTACAATTATTAAGCCATGCAGGGCTAACAATAAAGAAATAAGCAGCGAAACAAATAACTTCAGCGGAATCCCATCAATTCGCCACAGGCAACCGACTGGGATCAAGACCCTAACGATCAGGCACCTTCATAGAACTCCTCCTCGAAAGCAGGTGATGACTCTTCCACTTCTGTTGATTGATTATAGCAAGCATGAGTACACAACCGTACTCGCAAGTCATACCACAGAATGTAATTATACATGATGGCTTATTCCAAAGAAATGGCTTCTGTGGTTATTTTGCAGTAATGCAACATTTGCAATTTCAATATGAATAATAGATTAAAAACATAAAGTAAAACAAATAAACAATATTGATTTAACAGTTTGATTTCACAAAGACATATAGCCTAAACAAGTTATTCACTCAGCCACATGACTTAGATCACACAGCTCCCTTCCCAAAGATTTTATGAAAACTACTCCTCGTGTGAAATCCCAGAGCATGTCCATGACCATGGACGAGGCTATTCGAATAGATTAATTTAACACTCTGCAGAGGTTGTACACTCACTACTACAGAAAAGATCTTCACAGATGGTTCAAAAACGTCATCACAGACGGTTTCGTGAGCCGTCTGAGTTTATGGGTCAATGATGACATGAGGTCATCACAGACGGTTTTCGAACCGTCTGTGATGCACACTATCACAGATGGTTATTAACTAAGAACCATCTGTGATAGCTTACGTTTCACAGATGGTTTATATATAAAACCGTCTGTGATAGCTTACATATCACAAACAGTTGGTATTTGGAACCGTCTGTGATAGCTTATGTTTCACAGATAGTTTATATATAAAACTGTCTGTGATAGTACATATCACAGACAGTTGGTATTTGGAACCGTCTGTGATAGCCTCTTCTCTACAAAGTCTCTAAGCAGTGGCTGCTTTTGCCTTTAAAACTGGCTTCGTGTGTGTGTGTGTGTGTGTGTAGTTCGTAGTCCCTTGTTAGCTAACTCGATTCTTGAATTCAGCTAGCTAGCTCGCTCCTTGGCCATTCATCCTAAACGTGCAGGCCATGGCCTACTTCATCAAACCTGACACACTGGACTGTACCATTTGCTTCATGCCATTTGGCACTATTTTGAACCATATTTACACGTTTGGCCATGTACAATTTTGTGGCCACCATGCACGTAGAGAAGAATGTATGTGAAAGCTTGATTGGTCTCTTGCTGAACATTAGTAGCAAAACAAGGATGGTGTTAACCACATGGTGTGACTTGGTTGATATGAACATAAGGACCGAGTTAGCACCGAAAGAGACCAATACAGATGAGCGTGCACCTTTGACTTGCTACACTCTGTCCAAGGCCAAGAGAAATGAACTGTGCCAGAGCTTGCATAGTATCAAAGTCCCGTCTGGTTACTCCGCTAACATTAACAAACTTGTTTCTATGCAAGATTTGAAATTAATTGGTATGAAGTCTCATGATTGTCATGTGCTGATGACACAAATGCTTCCTGTTGCAATTAGAAGTATCTTGCCGAACAAGATCCGAGTGGCAATCTTGAGGCTATGTTATTTCTTCAACTCAATTGCTCAGAAGATCATTGATCCCCAAGGACTAGATGCTCTGCAGGCCGAAGTGGTGACGACTCTATGTCAACTTGAGATGTATTTCCCTCCGTCATTTTTGATATCATGGTCCATCTCATTGTTCACCTTGTGAAAGAGATAAAGATATGCGGCCTTGTGATCTTGCGTCATATGTACCCGTTCGAGAGGTACATGGGAATTCTCAAGTCCTACGTACAGAATCGATCTCGACCAGAGGGCAACATCATTGAAGGTTATGCAACCGAAGAGGTCATTGAGTTCTACGTCGACTACATGGCTCAGGTGGAACCGATAGGTGTGCCTCTATCTCGCCATGAGGGGAGACTGGATGGTATCGGGACCATCGAAAGGAAATCAATCACTCCCGATCTGGATACGTACACTCAAGCCCATTTCACGATCTTGCAACACATGACCAAAGTGTCCCCGTACATCGACGAGCACAAAGACATGGTACGCCAACAGAATCCAGACCGGTCGAAGGTTTGGATCATGAGAGAGCACAACCGTTGGTTCAACGAATGGTTAAAGGTGCGAATCACTGGGAGGTAATCAAGTGATGATCTGTTGCTATGGTTGTACGAGGGCCACAATTTACAATTATCGCATGGCAAGGATCGACATAAATGGGTACACATTTTATATGGCACTCGGGATAGGAAGAGCCTGATCCGAACGGCGGTGTCCGTATAGATGCATTGAAGATCTTGATGGGTTGCGGAGCTCCTACTATGGGCAAATAGAGGAGATATGGGAGCTCGACTACGTGCTTTTCAAGATCCCCTTATTTCGGTGCCATTGGGTCGATCTCCCACAAGTGAAGGTCGACAAGTACGGCGTCACTACTGTGGACCTCGAACGTGTCGGATACAAAGGCGAACCATTCGTACTGGCTAACCAAGTTGTTCAAGTCTTCTATGTAACCGACCCCGCAAATAAGAAGCACCACGTAGTTCTTTATGGAAAAAGGAGGTTTGTCGGAGTTGAGAATGTAGTGGACGAGGAAGAATACAATCAATTTGACGAGTTGCCTCCTTTCGGAAACGGCATTAGGCTCGAGGAAGAACCCGGTGAGGAAGCTAGCTATATAAAAATCGATCATCATGAAGGCCTATATTTTAATTAAGAATTTACTCCAATGTAATTAATTTATTCCATAACATCATGTGTTATGGACTTGTAATCTCTCATATATTTTGATGTCAACGTGAAATTATCAAGTGTTGACGTGTTATGGACTTGTCATCTTTGATATTGATAGTCAGTCATAAAGGATCTTTCTCACCTATACGTTTGTAATAATACATTTCAAAGTTCTGCGGCAAGATTAAACGTGAATAACAAGAGGAGACCAACCGACCGACCAGATAATATTATGCGCTTGTAATAAGCAGACAATAAAAAGACCATATCCTTTTTACATCATAGACGACAAAAAAAGGATTAGCGATCCTATCTTAGCCTTCAACATATAATTAATTAATTTGTTCCACTAAACCGTCTCTGATATATATATGTCAACATATAATTAATATAGTAACTTCACCTCCAAACTTTTTTTTCATTTTGGAATTTTCATATATATGGCCAAGCAGTGGCGTTAAACTAAAAAGATTAAAAAAGTAGAAACCTATAAATAAAGAAAGTTTTTCTAGTGGCGGAGGTAGGCTACTATCTCCGTCTTCAATACTTCGTAGGCGGCGGCGTCAGGGGCGGACGGTTCGTGATCGAACGAAGCCTGAAATACGTCCACCCGCTGACGCGCTCGTTCGAGTGTCTCCCGAAGACCCTTGGACTGTTGAACCAAAAAGAATTGAGCCCATAGGATCTCTTCTCTTGCTTGAGGGGTCTCGGCCTGGTCGACTCGGTCGCCTGCTGCCTCGATTAAGTAGTCCAAGTGACGGCAAGCCTCCTGGAGACGTGCAACATTGTTTTGGAGGACCACGTCAACGACGCGGTAAACTCGCCGAACGTGGGAGATCACCCGAAAGACACGGCGGAGGAGGATGTCAAGACAGCAGAAGGTGGCCGTCATCCGCTCCGGCAAATTCTCGGACAGAGGAGTGAAGACATTGTTGAAATAGTGTTCTTCTGTAGCATGGTTCAACGTACAGTGAGAGAGGTGCGTGTACAGTGCGGCCAGGTAGGCCATCAATGCCGGCAACAAGGGAACAGAAGAGGCATCCATTTCTGTTTTTGTGGAGAAATGGGAACAAGGAGGTTGTGTGAAATACATTGTAGAAGGGGACATCTATTTATAGAACAAGTTCTAAAGCCAGAGCGGGAGACGAAGAGATATTTGGGGAGCTGTAGCGATGTTGGAAAATAAAGAGACGAAGCCGTGTGATCGTGAGACGAAGAGACACACGCGGGAAAATGAAGAGACTTGTTGTTCATTTCTCATGAGGAGGTTATCACAGACGGTTCCATAATAGAACCGTCTGTGATAAGGAATCGCAGACGGTTCTATTTAGAAACCATTTGTGATACGTTCCATATCACAGACCGTTTTATACTAGAACCGTCTGTGATATATCACAGATGGTTTCTAATAGAACCGTCTGTGATATATCACAGACGGTTTTCTACTAGAACCGTCTGTGATATGGAACGTATCACAGACGGTTCTATTAGGGAACCATCTGTGATAGCCTTATCACAGATGGTTCTTTAATAGAACCGTCTGTGATAGCCTTTTTATAAGGAGGGAACCGCTAGGGTTTTGCTCTCACTCGTCACTTCCTCTCCCGCGCCCCTTAGGCTCTCGCGCGCTCGTTCGCTTCCTCTAGGGTTTAGAGCTCGCCCGTTCACCGCCGACTACGACCTCGCCGCCGCCGCCCCCGACCTTGGCACCCCCGACCTCGGCGCCTTCGACCTCGGTGCCGCCGCCCCGACCTTGGTGCCCCGACCTCGGCGCCCGTTCACCTCCTCGATCAGAAGCCCTGACGCCGCCTTCGCGTCGACGTTTGCCGCCCACGACATCGACGACGCCAGACTGCCGTCCTCCTCCCCTGTCGGCGTCCGCCTCTGCACCGCCTCCTCCTCTTGTCCTCCTCCCGTGTCGGCCTCCTCCCTCTGACCGCCCTTCTCCTTGCCGTCCTCCTCCCTGTGTCGGCCTCCTCCCCTGCACCTCCCTCCTCCCCGTGCCAGCCTCCTCCCCTGCACCGGCATCCACCTTGCACCGTGAGTTCTTGTGCGGCATCCTCTCTGTGAGTATTGCTCCTCTGTGGCACCGGTTGATCTTTGCATATATATATTTGCGGTGCTAGTTGATACCTTGATCTGTATTAGTTCGATTTACGAATCTAATCTTGAAGATATTGCAAATTGATCGATGGGCTTTGTTGACATGCTCTGTGATGAACTCATCTTATCTTGAGATTGAATGTGATAGTTAGTTCATACATGAGCTCTATTGTATTACTTACTCTTGTCAATATGATATCTGATTAATTGGTTACTTTCGTTTGAAAGCTAGTTATTCGATTCTTCGGTTCATTTGATCTCTAGCATTTGAAGTGGATCTTGTTATGTCACCAATCGGCTTTATCTTTGAACACGTGTCTTCATGTTCGATTCTATTGAGAGTATTCAGTTTTTGTTGGTAATCTAATGACCAGTTTGTGATTCTTCTAGTAGTCTGTTTGACTGGAAGTTTAATATGTTTTCGTTAACATTTAAGCAAAGTATTGTTTAGAGCTCATAGTTTCAATTTATATTATCATATTCATTTAATGAAGAGTATAGACAATAGGATTGAGATGGCAAAGACTTGTTCTTTAGCTACTCTCCTTCTGAGAGCACATAATATCATCAATCAATATGTTGGAATAGTGTCTTTGCACTGTTAATCTCTAGACCTTTTATTGGCTGAGAGTTTAATCCAGAAAGAAAGTTTTACTTGATTCTATTTTGTTTCTATGTCTTCATTAAAGGCTAGTGTACCTTTGCTTAGCATTTCCTTCGTCGATCCTGACACACTTGAGTGTACCTTTGTTTTATGCCAATTCTTCATGGCATAAAACAAATTGTACACTCGAGTGTGTCAGGCTCGATGAAGTAGGCTCGGGCAAAGATGGGCTCGGGTTCTATCTATGCAAAAGATTCGTATCACTAGTTTCTATCTATGCAAAAGATTTGTATCACAGACGGTTCTTATTAAGAACAAATGCGTGATTCCTTTACATTTCCTTAGAGAATTTGGTGGATTAAGGAGTGTTAGAATAGGAGGCGAGGAGGCGGTGAGCCCTAGAGGATTAAACCTTTGCTTAGCATTTCCTTCGTCGATCTGACACACTTGAGTGTACCTTTGCTTCATGCCAATCCTCCACAGCATGAAACAAATGGTACACTCTAGTGTGTCGGGCTCGATGAATTTAAATGATGTTGGATTAATGCTTAATTGTTTCATATTTATGCTGGAATTAATTATGATTATTTGCTAATATTGCACATGTTGAGCATATTATTAAGTTTAAATGTATATGTTAATTTGGGACACTTGCAATCCATTTTATTGCATATGTAACTTATATAGATAGCAAGTAAGCGAGATGGCAGAGGCCTTTGTCTTCATGCCGCCACCGACGCCCATGAGATGGAAGAGGCGCCGACGAGGCCGCCGTCACCGTCGGCGATAATGACACTAAGCGAGATGGCGAGGACAATCGAAAATGCCTACAGACTGCCAACTGGTCATCACAGAGGTCGGTGACTTTGGGGTCCCTCGAGTCCCAAGAGATCAACGGCGAGATTCTGGACCATCTGCGAGATACTTGCAAGGAGCAGGTCCCCATCACCACACCAAGGTGGAAGGACTCGATTAAAAAGCGAAGGCGATGCTGGACAGAACTTTCGAGAAGTTCACTATTCGAGCGGGCGTGGCACGCGTGCGACGGACGGTGATGCTCACGATGGATAAATCGTGGAGGACCTTCAAGAGCATTCTTGTCATGAAGGTCGTGAACACGGGTCAGATGCCCTTCATGAAGTATGGATTCTTGACGCGGGAAGCATGGGGCGCCTTTGTGGCTATGAAGGCGGCGGCCGAATTTAAGGAGCAAAGTGCGGCGCACAAAGCTCTCTCACGGGGCCACCTCTCTTTCTGTTTCGACATTGTTATATGCAGTGTGACTTTCTTGGCTAAAAGAGCTAAATCAGCCTCGGAAGACTCTCAAACTCTTCTTCTTGAATAGCGAGATAAACACGCAAGAGAAAACCGAAGAAGACTCGGAAAAACCATCGAGTCCCTTTGAGAGGATCAGCCACCAAAGCCATGTTATCCTTCTTAGGATTACCGCTCTCTTGATCTCATGAGTTTTTAGCTTGCTATAAAGCAGCTCAAAGTGAGATTAGAGATCGGCGTTCTCCTCTATGGCGATTGCCTTCATCTCCCACTCCTTGGTGTTGATTGCACCCAAGAGGTGGGTGGCATTCTCAGATTGAGAGTACTCAATGTCATGACTTTCATCGATTAATCACCTTGTTAAAGCGAGTAAAGCGTCATCGATGCTCTCACGGGGACGCATCTCGAATTTGTTGTACTCTCGCTTGTAGACATTCGACGCACTTGCTTGATCCGGGGCGATCCCTCATGGTAAGTTTCGAGGGTGTGCCAAATCTCATGTCTTGATGCAAGATTGCAAATCCTATCGTACTCTTGCCTACCAAGCCCAGCATATAGAAGGTTCTTTGCCTTGTTGTTGTTAGCCAAGAGGGCTGTTGAAGCCGGCGTAGCAACTTCGGGCAAAACGAGCGGGGATCGAACAACCTCCCATATAGCTTGTCCTTCGCTCTCAAGGAAGACTCGCATGCGATTCTTCCAATAGGCATAGTCGAGCCCATCGAAGACATGCGGCTTGGTCGATACTTATCCATCGCCAAGTTCAGTGACCGGTTAAGATCAAGATTGAACTAACCGGGCTCTGATACCACTTGTTGGACCGAAAAGGCGACTAGAGGGGGGGTGAATAGGAGCACTATCAATTTTTCGCTTTGATCCGATTCAAGCATGATATTGACTCCAATAGCTATGAGAACTATGAAGATCAATATATATAAGCATAGCGGAAGACTTGTACTTAATCCTTCAAATCCCCAAAAGCGACCAAAAACACAAAAATCAGCCTTATGAACAGGGTGATGAGCGATAACAGTCGAACCGGATGAGCAAGTGGCGGTTGTACGCAGTCCGGTCGAACCGGATGAACGATGTCGGTCGTTCCGCATGAACGAGAAAATCAGGCGAATGAGCAGATAAACAGCCTGAAAAGCGAAAACAAAAATCGGCGTAACTTTTGATCCACTTGGCCAAACTCCACCAAATTTGAAACACATCTTCCTAATGATGTCAGGAACCTATTCAAGCAACGATCGAGAAGATCCACGTCAAAGTTTTGATCTTTTGCAATTTACGAAGGAGGGTTCAAAACCGAGCAAAAACGTAAAACTTGATCCAAAACTTGCTCGTGGGTGGATGATGATCAAGATGACCTTAGATGGGTTCCCACATATCCCAGCAAGCAAGATCAAGAAGAAAAACCAAGCAAAAACTCACGGATCAAAGAAAGACCTCAAATCACCAAATAGAGACAGACACAAAACACTCACCCGCATCCCCAGACTTCACCAGCAACTGCTTTGGGTACGGGTAAATCTGAGGAATGGGCGGAGGAGGAGAACCCGTTTCGATGTCACAGACCCGCGTTCCCTAAGCTGGTTAAAAGCGAGAGCAAAAGTCTCGTCTTCGGGCAGCATCTCTTTCACAAACCTGGCAGACCAGGAAGTGTCCCAACATGTGGTAAATATGTCGAACTACCTAGTTGTTAATAAGTTCATAACTTCATAGTGTCTATAATAACATGATGACCTCTTGCGGCGAGACTTGATTGCCCAAGCTTCCCAAGGCTCCTTCCATGCGACGAGGAGAAGGATATACTATCTCGGCCCTTGGAAACAAGGAGCACCGGGTCGCCACGCGAGGCCTTGGGGTTAACGTGCCTTGGAGTCATGGATTAGCGGACGACTCTTTGCGTATAGGAGTAGGAAGAGATCCAAGGCGAAACACGACGACCGGTTCGTACAGATGCTTACTGAAAAATTTGAAGGAAAGATAGCAGCAATGCAGGATCAAATGAATCAACTCCTGAGGCAGTCGCAAGCCGCCCTTGTTAATTTGGGAGCCAGTCCTGCTTGACATCAGAGTAGCGTCGCGTCACGCATAATTACGAACATGGCGATGTCCAATTACCGATGAAGCGACATCAAGGTAATGTATATCTATGGAATGCACCAAAGATAGACCTATAGGGCGCCTTAGCTAATTGCGTGTCGTTTTGTTGGAGCCGACGCGCTGCAAGCTCCAAGTGAGGATAGTCGGGTCCATTTACATTGAGGCGTGGGGATGGTGTATCCATACCGGGAAGAGCGATCTTGACCTTGTGTCGGTGGCGCGAGGTTACGCCCGAGTGGAGAGGACATGGTACATGAACATTTCATGGGCGTCCCGCTGGAGATTCGCCCGAGCGAAGAGATCAGAACACTAGGGGATGCCATCCACTCTTTTATCCAGTGGCCCAAGAAGGACATCACCCTAGACCCAGCAGTGCCGCGATCTGGACACGACCATTCCTCTCCAACGGGACCCTCGATGACTCCACCTCATGTTTCGCCTCAGAAGGCCACCTCTTTGGCTCCCGTGGAGAAGACGCCGAAGGAACAGCAAAAGCGTGCCGCCGTATCGGTTCCCGAGTCGTCTCACAGGAAGACGCTGCCAATCGCTAAGGCCAAATCGAAATCAACGAATGTTAAGGCGCCTCCCAAGTCCGGGAAGTCCGCGATATCTGGGACCTACATCATCGGAAAACCATTGTGCTCTGAACGCAGTATTAATGCGCGCTGGATATGCTTGTCAGGCTTTGCACGCCTGGTACTTGGAGAAGACCCAAAAGAAGGGGTGTGATACTGGAATCACCGTCAGATACGAGGAGAAGCATTTCTTCAACGGGATGAGGTATTTCATCGTGGGCTTCAACGACTTATATGAACTATTCAACCTCGTTGGCCTTGATGCCTCGCTTCTACGATGTTGGACACTGTAAGTGCGTACAATCAAGTTCTACATTCACGTAATACCGATAAATTTGCAAAACAAAATTGTACATGGCCATACGTGTAAATATGGTTCAAAACAGTGCCAATACAACAAAAAATTCCAATAAAATGGGGATCATGTCAATACGTGGTACTGCTAGTTAGCTTGCTAGCTAGAGTACTTACTAGTAGTCTAGTACTGCCACTATATGCCGTATATGCATGCACGTATTGGATCCTCCTCCATGTGTGTCTCTCAACTGCTTCTAAACATGTTTCACTACTACACAAAGGGTCATCACAGACGGTTCTAAGCCGTCATCATAGACGGTTTCTGAACAGTTTGAATTTATGTGTCTGTGATAACAGATGGTTATCACAGACGGTTTGTGAGCCATCTGTGATAAGTCACAACACAGACGGCTTTTAGTCGAAGCCGTCTGTGAAGGCCTACTATCACAGACAGCTTTTACAAAAAAACCGCCATCACATACGGTTATATGTACCAACCATCTGTGATTGGAGACATATCACATACAGTTAGTAAAAATAACCGTCTGTGATGTCCGACATATCACAGACGGTTGTTGGTGGTAGCTATCTGTGATAGTAGGCCTTCACAGATGGTTTATACCACAAAATAGTTTCTGATAGTTCGTTCTATACCTAAATATTTTGTCTGTTTTTCGGCTAGCCTTAGGAAATGCTAGCCATGCCCTCTGAAAACAAGCAAGCAAAAAATCGATAAATCACAGATAAGTGAATTATAACTCAAAGTGATTTGCAACTCAAAATCAATTACAAAAGAATGTTCATGTATTGTCGCTAGAGTTACAATTGAATTACAACTCAAAGTGAATTACAATTGAATCAATTGTTTGAACATGCATTAAGCGGTGTCGCCGGAGTGAAACTCTCCTTTCGAGTCAATGAGGTCTGTCATGATGAAGGTGGAGAGCCATCCTCGAACGTCCGAGAGTTCGTTTAGATCGAATGTACTTTATTTGATTGTGATGCCCTGTCGCTAGGAGGAGTAAAGTAGTAAGCATATATATTTAAATTAATTATTGCGAGATTAACAAACCTTCGGATCATTCGTCTTAGCACTCATAATTTCTTGCATATGATGGCAAACGTAGAATGCACATAGGTTGTCTTGTAGTTGCTGGTGGCACTACAAAAATAGAATTACATATATAGGTATAGTCAGTTCGAGAGGCATTATTACGAAGTGTGATATAGGATTATTGTGTTGTAGTGGGTACCGAAAATCGTGTCTTGTGTTGCAGTGTGGCACTCGATTCCTTGTGTCTCCCTCCCCTGGCAACATAGGCGCTGGACGACCTATGTGATTCCAAAAAGTTATCCTCGGCCATTTCAAACGAAGGAAGATTATCATAGAGTTATGATGAGACGTCCAGTATATCATATTCTATAGTAGTATTCTATATCATATTTCCAGTATATCCCACGGCCCAGGGATGACACCGACAACATCCCTTCGTTTGAGGGAAAATGAGATAACAATAAAGCCAACCCAAACCATAAGAGTACAACTCTAGAAATGGTGCCAGCCTAAACCAGCTTCATGCCTAGTATTGGATTGGGTTGAAAAGGAAACCATACGAACCTCGAAATTTGTTAATCCAAACCAAAATAAACCAACCCGTTTTCTCTATAAATGCAAACCAAACCAACACATTCGTGGCATCAACCCATTTCCACCTACCCAAAGCCAACGCATTTCACCCATCTCAACACAACCCATTACCAGGCCTAACTGAGATATATAATTTGTCCGACGTCACTTCATGTGATGCGCATACGTATGCGGATCACGTTTTCATCTTAGTTACTAAAATGTCAAGTTTTTTTAGCCAAGAGGTTAAAATGTGATGCTTAGGCTCATATCTATATTTGTTTATGTGTAAGCTAGCCAATTTTGTTTCTTTCCCAAATCACATTTTTTCTATCCATTGGATTAACATCCAATTAGACAGACACCAATCTCTAGACTAATCAAGCGATTTACTAATTGGAGGTTCTCCAGAAGCCTTCACGTTAATTCTAGGTGGTAAGTAAGCTAGAAATTCTCACATTATTCGAAGAGATGAAAAAAATGCTAGAAATTCCCACATTAATCGTGGAAAAGAGAAAAGCTTGGTCGTCCAAATTCTCTTAATAATTATCTGTGGCTTAGATTTATATGTACTCCCTCAAGTTCACAAAACAAGTCGTTTTGGACATCGACATAGTCATCAAAATGAAGCTTTCAACACTAATTACTATCGTAATATATTTGTAAAACCCAATAAAATTATAATATTATGAAAGTACTTTTTAGACGAATCTACACATATGATTTTCATATAGCTAATCTAAATATTGTCGGGACCCAAAAATGCAATTCTAGACCCTCTGTGTATAATGCACTAGTCCAGGATCAAGCTAGTGCACACAGTGTCAACATAGATGAATATCGATCCACACGAGACGATTAATAGGATAAATGAGTAGTTTGATTAACAAATAACCATTTTGACCTTATGGTCGAGTTTACATTTATTAAGCCACGCAGGGCTTGCATTAGAGAAATAAGGAGCGGAACAAATAACTTCTGCGGAATCCCATCAATTCGCCACAGGCAACCGACTGGGATCAAGACCCTAATGATTAGGCACCTTCGTAGAACTCCTCCTCGAAAGCAGGCGATAACTCTTCCACTTCTGTTCATTGATTATAGCAAGCATGAGTACACAACCGTACTCGCAAGTCATACCACATAATGCAATTATACATGATGGCTTATTCCAAAGGAATGGCTTCTATGGTTCTTTTGCAAAAATGCAACATTTGCAATTTGAATATGAATAATAGATTAAAAACATAAAGTAAAACAAATAAACAATATTAATTTAACAGTTTGATTTCACAGAGCCACATAGCCTAAACAAGTTATTCATACAGCCATATGACTTACATCACACAACCCCCTTCCCAAAGATTTTATGAAAACTACCCCTCATGTGAAATCCCCGAGCATTTCCATGACAGCGGACACGACTATTCGAATAGATTAATTTAACACTGTACAGAGGTTGTACACTCTACCCACACGATACAACTAGTGTAGCTAGCACTAATCATAACAAAACGTTTTAGAAACTTCATCTCAAGTATTGACACCCCTAGTGTGCTTTACTGCTACACCAACCCTAACACAGTGCTTTAGCATAACACACACCATTGGACAGGGAAGCGGCGAACCGTCTCGCGATGTGACTACCTGGTAGAACACACCTCCACCCATGCAATACAGCCTAAGCTACTACCTGAGTAATCAATGTCAAGAATCCATAACTTACTAAGTTAGGCCTGTCCCATCAGGCATGTGGTCGTACGAAAGGCCCAGTTCAATGGCGCACAAAGTTAAGTCCTTAATTGACCAAGGCAAGACTTCCAAATTTCTAACTATGACACACAGATTAATATTCTCACGCACACAGTTCCACCAAAGCACACAGTACCACTTGCCTCCGTCTAAATCCTTTCCCACCCTTTTGGTTAAGTGCAACATATGCCATCACGAGTAATAGCACACAGTACACATAGTTTTATCACATAGTTTCATAATCACTTAGTCAAGTTTATAATTGCAACTTGCATGAGATGATGACTCGTGGCATGGCTAAGCAATCTAATCGTATCTAACCAACCCACGTTGGTGCTACGATAATACCAACTAATTAAGAAACCAATCTAGGGTGACAAAATATTATGACATAACAATAGACAAATGTGGATATAACAAATTGGATAGTAACTACACCCAAAAGTATTTAAATAAATACTTAAAGTAAATGTAGTAATTTGAATCAATATAACTTTTGAAAACTGGGTTCAATATGATCAAAGGTATAACATTCCTTGAAATAGGTCTAGGTACTGATCTTGTTCTTGAGGCACTTCTTCTTCAAAGCTGCCCGAAGTATCGACGTCTACTCGCAAACGAAGCAAATAAACAAAATAAATAAATAGCAAAGGAAAAAAACTCCAAAAATTAAATAAAAATCTCAGGTAAATATATCTAGAATTTATATGAATTTAGAAATTTGAATGGGCTCAATCGGAGTTCGGATGCAAAAGATATGTGATTTGGAAGTTTGAAATCACATGAAATAATAAAAATCACAATTTCATGAATTTACTGAATTACTTTTCTACTGAAAAATCACTTAATGACATCAGCTGACGTCACTAGGGTTTTTTGGCCAAAAATAAATAAAAGGAAAATTGAAATTGATGTGGGTCCCACTAGTCATTGACTGGGTGCACCATGGATTGGGTTCACAAAGGCTTTGGCTCGGGTGGAAATTTGGTGTGCCACATGGAAGCTGACCAGGACATGACGAGGATGCTACATAGGATCAAATGGTGACATGGCGGTCTAGCTTGCGGCTGACTTGGATCAAAGCAAAAACGAGAAGGGTGGTGGCAGCCATGGCTGGCTGGAACATCTTAGTACTACCCGGGTGAATCGAATACTTTGAGTCATGGGCTTCCTTCAAAATTAGTTGTCTCAAACAATCAACATCTGGTATGCAAATACGTCCACTAATCCACTCTATACCTTGAGCATCTTTGGATAAGTCTTTGAATTTTTCTTCTGCCATTTTGAGCTTGATGTCTGAAAATACATGATCCTTTGGCCGGTTGAGCTTCACGAATCTGCTTCTCCAAAGTGGTCTGCACTTCTAGACTAGCCACAAATCCTCCAGTTACAACTTCTAGCTTCAGCTTCTGAAATTCCTCTTGAGGTTCTGAATAAACATCTTTCACTTCCACAGCAATGTAGTAGCTCTTACGGCTTAAAGCATCTGCAACTACGTTGGCCTTACTGGGATGGTAATGGATTCCAAGATTATAATCCTTTATTAACTCCAACCATCTCCTCTGTCTCATGTTCAGGTCAGACTGGGTGAAACAATACTTCAGACTCTTATGATCTGTATATACTTTACAGCGATTACCGATGAAGTAATGATGCCAAAATTTTAAAGCATGCACTACGGCAGCTAGTTCCAGATCATGGATAGGATAGTTCTCTTCATGAGGCCTTAATTGCCTTGACGTATAAGTGACAGCACTTCCTTCTTGCATCAGGACACATTCTAATCCTTGATGCGAAGCATCACAGTAGATATCAAAATCTTTACGAATATCTGGCAAAATTAGCATTGGTGCTGAAGTCAAATGCTTCTTCAATTCTGAAAACTTCATTCACAAGCTGGGATCCAAGTGAACTTTTTCTCCTTCTTCAACCACTGCGTAAGGGGCTTAGCAATCATTAAGAATCCTTCGATAAAACGGCGATAATATCCTGCCATTCCCAAGAAACTACGAATCTGAGTAACAGTCTTGGGTTGTTCCCAAAGCAATACTGCTTTAACTTTACCGGGGTCAACTGCTACTCCCTCGGCTGTCATCACATGACCAAGGAAATCAACTTCCTTTTTTCAGAAATCACACTTGCTAAATTTTGCATACAACTGATGCTCTCTGAGTTTCTCTAGGATTAACCTCAAATGCTCAGCATGTTCTTCTTCTCACTTGAAGTAAACCAAAATATCATCAATGAACACAATTACAAACTTGTTCAAATATTCCATGAATACTTTATTCATCATGTTCATGAAATAGGCAGGGGCATTAGTCAGACCAAAGGACATGACTAAGAACTCATAATATCCGTACCGCGTTGAGAAAGCGGTCTTCGGTATATCCTTAGGACAAATCTTGAACTGATGGTAACCTGATCGCAGATCGATCTTTGAGAACACACCGGCTCCTTTCATCTGATCAAACAAATCATCGATCTGAGGCAATGGGTACTTGTTCTTGACGGTGACTTCGTTGAGAGATCGATAATCAGTGCACATTCTCATACTTCCATCTTTCTTTCTGACAAACAAAACTAGTGCTCCCCATGGCGACGAACTAGGTCTCAGAAAACCTTTCTTCAAAAGTTCTTCTATTTGCTTCTTTATTTCTACTAGCTCATTGGCTGGCATCCGATAGGATCTCTTAGAAATTGGTGTTGTTCCTGGCACTAGATCGATGACAAACTCAATATCACAGTCTGGTAGCATTCTTGGTAATTCTTTCGGAAATACATCTGGATATTCTCTGACAATAGGCACATCTTCCAAAGCAACTGTCTTCAGACTATTGACTAGCAGATGTCCATCATGCACTGAAATAGCTAGAAACTCGACCTTGTTTCCCTTGGTATCCTCGATTGTTACAGCCTTTCGGCCACAATCTAGCACAGCTTTGTGCTTTGTTAACCAATCCATGCAAAGAATGAGATCTAAGGTTTGGGTGTCTAAAACAATTAGGTTGGCGGCTATGAGTAATTTAGCTCTAAACATCCCACTTTAGAACTTAGCTCTGCTCCAGCGATTGGACTAACAGAGTATGCTTACGGTGCATAACTTCCAAGTTATTCTTAGTTGCAAAAACTTCAGAAACAAACGAATGCGAAACTCTAGAATCAAACAAAACTAATGCAGGTACTAAGTTTTATATAAACTTACCCAGTACGACATCCTGTGCTTCCTGGGCTCCTTCGAGTGACATGGTTGACATGACCTCTAACCCGCAGTTGTGGTCTTTGCTCGGGTTGAATAGTGGTTTGAGTAACTCCTTGATTGGTGTTACTGTCTTTGGTGTCTTGGCGGGTGTAGCTCTAAGGTTGAAGCATACAGGAGTGATTGTCCCCTTCTGAGGATACTGGTTGGCGAAGTGCCCTGGCTAACGGCAAGAATAACAAACTCTTTGCACATTCTGCTGGTTGTTTCCTGGATTGGGGTTGGCTGGTGCAGGATTGCGAAAGTTTTGAGCAAATGGACGAGGTGCTGACGTTGGTGCAGGTGTCCTGGAAGAGTTATGCGGTGGAAAACGATTAAACTATTGCAGAACCATTCTTGCCTTCTATTGTGATTAGTGACTTCCTTGCTGAGCCATCCTACGTTTGTGGTTGTCTTCCAGCTTTTTGCGTTTGTCTTCAAGAACCAACGCCGTGTTAACCAATTCTTGGAAATCTGGAAAGGTATGGGCAAGCTGACTAACTTGCAGTCCAGTATTCAATCCTTTCAAGAAGCGACTCCGGCGAGCCTTGTCGGTGGTGACATCCTTGGCAGCATAGCGAGCTAGCTGAGAAAACTTATTGAGATAGTCAGTCACTGACATAGCTCCTTTCTTGTGAGCGCGGAACTCATCCTTCTTCAGATCAATTATCCCTTCCGGCACATGGTACTAACAGAAGGCTGTGGAAAACTCTTCCCATGTAATACTTTGTGGCGTCTCATGCGCTGCACAGAAGTTCTCCCACCATTCGGCAGCGATGCCTTCCTTCTGGTGAGTGGCGTACAGAACCTTCTCATGGTCGCTGCATTGAGTGATCAGCAGCTTCCTCTCGATAACTCGAAGCCAATCATCGGCCTCAACTGTCGGGACCTAAAAATAAAATTCTGGACCCTCTGTGTATACTGCACTAGTCCAGGATCACGCTAGTGCACACAGTGACAACATCAGTGAAATATCAATTCCATAAACAAAGATAACTAATAAATAGGCAAATACAATAAACATCACAGTAAAGACCTTAAGGTCAAAGCTTACAATTAATGCCTTGGAAGGCAAAAAGCTCAATGAAGCTGCAGCGGAACGAAACGGGATAACTCCAGTGAAGCCCATCCATATGCCCACAAGCAATCGGCTGGGGTGCGCGACCTAGTTCTCCACGATCTTTGAAGTAGACCTTGTTGACTGGTGATTCCTTCACTTCTGCTTGATTCGTCAAAGCAAGCGTGAGTACACACCGTACTCGCAAGTCATACCACAGGAATGCAATTATACATGCAGGCTTATTCCAAAAGAATGGCATTCTGTGGTTATTTTGCAGAAATGCAACATTTGCAATTGAATACAAATAATAGATTGAAAGCAAGTAAAACAAATAGACGGTAATAATTTAACAGTTTGATTTCACAAAGACACACACAGCCTAAGCAGATTATTCACATAGCCATATGATTTAGATCACACAGCTCCTTCCCACAGCTTTTATGAAAATCTACCCTCGTGTAAAATCCCGAGCATGTCCATGATCATGACGCTGCTATTGAATAGATTGTTTAACACTCTGCAGAGTTTGTACACTTTACCCACAAGATACAATTAGTGTTGCAAGTACTAATCGTAACAAAGCATTTCAGAAATTCATCTTACTATGCTAGGCTCGTCCCGTAACAGGCATGTGGTCGTACAGAGAGGCTCAGTTCAATGGCGCACAAAGTTAAGTCCTTAATTGACCAAGGCAAGACTTCCATATGCTAACTATGCCACACAGATTATTATTCCCATGCACACAGCTCACACAGTTCACACAGTCCACCAATTCACACAGCCACCATGTCACACAGTTTCCACCACTTGCCTCAGTCTAAATCTTTTCCCACCCAGTTGGTTAAGTGCAACATATGCCATAACAGCACACAGTACACACAGTTTTTATCACACAGTTTCATATTCACTTAGTCAAATTGTAATAGCAATTTACATGACATGGTGATTCGTGGCATGGCTAAGCAAACTAGTTGCATCTAACCAACCCACGTTGGTGCTACAATATTACCAACTAAAATACCAACTAGGGTGACAAAAGATTATGGCATATCAATTTGACAAGGTGGATATAACAAATGGGATAATAGCTACACCCAAAAGCATTTAAATAAATACTTAAAGTAAATGCAATAATTTGAATCAAGATACTTTTGGAACACTGGGATTCAATATGATCAAAGGTACAACTTACCTTGCTAGAGCAATGACGATCTTGAATTAACTTCGATCTTCAACTTCCTAGAACTTCAGCTCCTTGGACGATTCCGGACTTGACGTCTAACGAGAGAGCACACATAAAACAAACCAAAGACAAAAGACAAGTCAAATAAACTCCAAACTGAAATTGAATGGTACGGAAAGGTAGATAATGAATTGAGATGAATTTGGGAACTTGAATAGGTTCAATCGGAATTCGGACGGAGAAGATATGGCTCTCGGAAGATTGAAATTCACATGAAATGATGAAAAGGTTCTACGGAATATTCTCAGAATATTCTATTCCGAAAATATTAGAAATTATGTGATTGTATGACAGGTGGGACCTACTGCTATTATGAATTTCTAGAATTAAAATAATTCTAGAAATAAGGTAGAGAGAGCATAGCGGCAAGTGGAACCAACTGAATAAAAGGGTTTTCAAGAATTAAATTAATTCCCGAAAATAGGATTATGGGTTGACATGTGGGCCACTGGTCTATGGACCAGGTCCACAGAGAGATGCTAGTCCACGGTGGACCAAGCTCATGGCTAGGGTTGACCAAGGTTTGATTTGGGAGGTTGACATATGGGGTCTGCATGAAAGAGGGATACAGAGATATATATATATATATGGCTTGGATGATATGGATGGTCAAGGGTCTACATGTAAGTGAGAGATAGATATATAGTTTGGATTAATTGAATGGCAAGGAGACCATACATCAGAGAAAACACGAACAAGGAAGAATATATAATTTGAATTGCTTGGATGGCAAAAGGCCACACATCAAAAGGTCTTTGTGATCTGGCGCACATGCATCTTGCATTGACATATGCTTAATGCTTGATGGTTCAAGGAAGCACAAAAGAAAAGAAACCAGAGAACAAGATGGCTTCAACAAAGAATAGGAAGCAACAGAGAGGAGCAGGGAGCTGTTCGGCCGGCCAGTTCATAGCACCCGGAGGCTTTGGCTTGATGGCATGAGATGTGCAGATGATATGGCAGGAGATGGCAAATATTTGGTCGAGAGCAAAGAATTAACAGAGAAGGTTTAACCAAACTAAACAGGGAAGAAACAACGGAGAGATGAAACGCACGTACTGGACACATGCATGAACAGATGAACGAAGTAACCGACAACAGAGGGCACGCACATGCAACTGGTTCATGGCACACAGAATTGCTGCCACCCGATCTTGGTGCAAGGTAGCTTCGGCATGGAGTTAGCACTAGCCTGGCAAAGCAAAGAAAGGATAAAGACAATAGAGATCAGAGAAGAAACAACATAACAGAACCTGTTCGTTGCATGGAGGCGATCCATGGCAAAGCAAAGGTTAGAGAAATAGATAACAAAGAACGGGAGGATAGTGTTGGCGCACACACGGAGAAGGAACCAACCAAGCAGGTCTGAGCCGAACTCTTGAAGCAACGACAGCAGACAGGAGGCGGTGCTCGGCGGCTCATGCGCATGAGGATGGCATCGGCTTGGCGAGCAAAAGGGAGATAATTGAGGCATATACACTCTGAGACCCACCGCAAGTGAAGAAATGAGAGAGCCATCGAGAAGAATCAAGGCAGCAGAGGCAGTAGGATTCAGCATAGCGAGCAAAGGAATCACGTCTTGGACACATACGTATACATACATGAATAGTGTGACGGGTGGCGGCGGCCGAGGCGACGCGGCGGTGGCGAAGGGCAAAACGGAAAGGAAGCAGCGGCGGAGATGATGGCGTGGTCGGACATCAAGATTCGGCTCCATGCGGCGGCGGCGACGCGAAGAACGGCGACCACGGCGGCCTCACGGACGCGTAACTCTTCCGGCGATGCTCTGCGAAAAGGGAGGTGAGCACTGGCGTGAACGCGGGCGATCACGAACCAGCGGTGGTGGAGTTGAAGGTAGGGGATCAGCGGTTGTGGAGTAATTGGTCGGAGAAGGACGACGTACAAGAGGCAAGAGAACGCTCGATTCTCGATTGCACGGTGGATGACACTTGAATCTAAAGAGGGAAAAATAGGTATGAGCGAGGGGCACGAGATGACGCGATCGGATTTTGGAAAAACTCACCGAGGAAGCGAGAGCTCGGCGAACATCATGGCTCGACATGGCCGGCGGTGCTCGGTGATCTTGGTGAAGGAAGGAAGCATGATGTAGAGGACGATGACGCGAAGCCAACGCCGCAGACGGTTTGGCCGAAGGACGTCGGACGAAGGCGCAGTTCGTCAGAGAAGAATTTTAGTTGAAGCTCGGTTTTCTGCAGATTGTGACGAAACTAGATTGATTCGGAGAAAACCAAATCAGGGGATTGGGAGAGGAGATCAAGACGGACGCGTGAGCGCAAATGTCTCGCTTTAGTACGTACCGAGGAGAAAGATATGGAATTTTGAATTTTAAGTTTGGAACGACCCGTACTGGACGGAGGCTCGGTTGTTCGGTTTGTTCCGAGGATAACGATGAACAGTGTCTCACGATTGACTGTAGCACGGGATCTGGGTGAACAGTACCGATGGGTACTGTAGCAGTGCGGCAGGAGAGAGAAAAGAGGATTTTCGGAATTAAAGAAAATCCCAAAAATCGAGGAGGCCAATTAAATAGCAAACAAATCCAGAAAAATCTCAAAAAATACCAGAAAATTCTTTGGAACACAAGGAAGCCAAATAACACAGGTTTTTATTTAATTGATGTTTAGATTAGTCAAATTAAATATTTTTAATTTAGGAAATTCCCGGTTAAGCTTTATTAAATCAAATAAACTTGGTGAAATTTTCCAGGGACCTAAACTATTTAAAAGATTTTTGAAAACCCAAATTTTGGGACGTTACATCAACTAGTGAGACATGTCCAGAAAAGGTTGGTGGACGACTCCTCATGAATTCAGCAAGTTTGGATGGTCCATGGTGACCATGAGCGACTGAGGCTCCGTTGTGATGATTGTTGTTGCTGTTCTGATTGCTCATATTCTGAATTTGATTCATCATGGTGTACATCATTTGGGTCTTGGCTGCTGTGAAAGCTCCAAAATTCTGCAAGTCGATTGGGGGTGCTTGTGATGGTCTTGCTCTTCTTGGGGTTTGTTCATTTTCTTGATCCACGAGTTAGGATCCACTTACAATGACATAACGAGTCTGAACCATCTAGTGAAGCTCCATGGGTTAGATAAGGTAGCAAGCACGAGATGAGTTAAGAACTAATCAAGGGGGTAGGTTAAACCCAACAAACACAACTCAAGAAACTCAATTGAAATACTTTTATTCATAGGGTTTAGCATGGCTGCAACAAATGCCTAAGGGCCTTTACAGCTCATACTCGCACACAAGAAAATAAGACGAACCTAAGCACACAATCTACCGCCTAAAGGGCGACTGTCCTAATCTTAAACTGGCTAAGCCTGACTAAACTTAAACTTTAGAAAACTTAGTCGCTAAGGTAGCCTCCACAACCACGACAGCGCTCCCGCCTGCTATAGACCAGGAAGTGAGCTAGCATCCTTACAAGCTAATCCTGATGCACCGGGACTGGTGCAGCAGGAACAGGCGTCCCTGGTGCTATCACAGCTAGCTCCTCTAGATCTACGGTTTCTGCTGGCTCCTCAGCTTCTTCTGGGTTTTCCTCTGGTTCTTCTGGATCTTCCTCTTCAGGGTCTTCCTCATGCTCGTGTTGGCCGTAGAGAGCTTCTTCTAGCACGGCGATCCTTTCTTTGGCCCTCTGCAAGGTCTCGTGGATGCACTCCAGCTCGGTGGCGACCAACTCCAGTGACTCCTCCTGAGCGGCGGTGAACTGAGCAAGGTGCACCACTGTAGCGTTGCCTTCTCCATCCATGGATGGGTAACGTGCTGGTAGATCCATGGCCATAGATATGGGATGGTAGTGGAACACGGTACCTTCTAGCTCACACGCGTAGATGTTGTAGATCCTGGGGATGGCAAGGCGTGACGACTCTTGGACTCCTTCCACAAAATTGATCCTTCTGACGAAGATGTTCAAAGGTTGGCTTGCTTTGGTGTCCCTCCTGGCGTAGATAGTTAAACAACAGATCACTCCACGGTCTCAGCCGTTTACCACCCAATGGCTACCATGGTACATTGGATGATCGAAGTCTCCAAGCACTTGCAACAGCTTCCAAAGCTCAGCGGCAAGTCCTCCCTTGCGCTCTCCATAGTTCTGAAGATGAGGCATCTGTCAAGACAGACAAGAGGGTAAGAACCAAACTAAAACAGTGGGGAGAGGAAAAATTCCAGCAATAGTTGAGTCAAGAAAAACATGAGAGGAGTTAAGCAACTCAATTAATCTTGCAAGTTAATTTTTGCTTTAGAAAATAATTTGGACACTCTAAAACGGCCGATCTAACTAACGTCAAGACCTACAATTGGTATGGCTCTGATACCACCTCTGTCGGGGCCTAAAAATGCAATTCTGGACCCTCTGTGTATAATGCACTAGTCCAGGATAACGCTAGTGCACACAGTGTCAACATAGATGAATATCGATCCACACAAGACGATTAATAGCATAAATGAGTAGTTTTATTAACAAATAACCATTTTGACCTTATGGTCGAGTTTACATTTATTAAGCCATGCAGGGCTAGCAATAAAGAAATAAGCAGCGGAACAAATAACTTCAGCGGAATCCCATCAATTCGCCACAGACAACCGACTGGGATCAAGAGCCTAACGATCAGGCACCTTCAAAGAACTCCTCCTCGAAAGCAGGCGATGACTCTTCCACTTTTGTTGATTGATTATAGCAAGCATGAGTACACAACCGTACTCGCAAGTCATACCACAGAATGCAATTATACATGATGGCTTATTCCAAAGGAATGGCTTCTGTGGTTATTTTGCAGAAATGCAACATTTACAATTTGAATATGAATAATAGATTAAAAAGATAAAGTAAAACAAATAAACAATATTGATTTAACAGTTTGATTTCACAAAGACATATAGCCTAAACAAGTTATTCACACAGCCATATGACTTAGATCACACAGCTCCCTTCCCAAAGATTTTATGAAAACTACTCCTCGTGTGAAATCCCCAAGAATGTCCATGACCGCAGACGAGGCTATTCAAATAGATTAATTTAACACTCTGTAGAGGTTGTACACTCACTACTACAGAAAAGGTCTTCACAGATGGTTCAAAATCATCATCACAGACGGTTTCGTGAGCCGTCTGAGTTTATGGATCAGTGATGACATGAGGTCATCACTGATGGTTTTCGAACCGTCTGTGATGCACACTATCACAGATGGTTATTAACTCAGAACTGTCTGTGATAGCTTACGTTTCACAGATGGTTTATATATAAAACCATCTGTGATAGCTTACATATCACAGATGGTTGGTATTTGGAACCGTCTGTGATAGCTTATGTTTCACAGACGGTTTATATATAAAAGCTATGCGTGATAGTATATCATGAGCGGTTGGTATTTGGAACCGTGCTGTGATAGCTCTTCTCTACAAAATCTCCAGCGTTGGTGCTTTTGCCTTTAAAAGCGGCCGTGTGTGTGTGTATGTATATGTATATGTGTGTATATATATATATATATATATATATATATATATATATATATATATATATATATATATATATATATATATACATATAGTTCGTAGTCCCTTGTTAGCTAACTCGATTCTGAATTCGCTAGCTAGCTCGCTCCTTGGCCATTCATCCTAAAGCGTGCGGGCCATGGCCTACTTCATCATCAAACCTAACACCCGCCCTTTGTTTGGAAAACTCTCACAAGGATTGACACAAAACTCTCATGGATACAAGTCGATGAAACATATAAAATATGTTGAAACAAATAATTAAGACTTAGACAATTACAATCACATCTCGCTCAAGTATTTTAATACCGAGCGGCGAATTTCTTCATACTAACTAAGAAGACCACAAACTTCTATAAAAAGAACATGAATAGTAATAAGATAACAATATATGGTAAATTGACAATATCATGTTAGGATGTAAAAAAGAGTTTTCCTTAATGGTTAACTATCTATTTATAAAGTAGATAAGAGCAGCAACCTGTAGAAACTCACCTCTATCCATGTAGAAGTTCATTTACATTCATATGTGCAAACTATGTGCAAGGATTTTGATTCCATAGATTCATAAGCTTTCATTCCAAAATTATTCATATATAGTTCATCCTATTGTCCCTGGAGATTCATTTCATATCTCATCAGTGAACACAACTAGTATTATTTGCAGTTTTCATGTCAAGCAGATAAGAGCAGTAACCTGTAGAAACTCACCTATAACCATGAAACACTTACATGCATGGTGTTATTTATCCTAAGAATAGATGGTGATCAGACTTACTATTAACAGACAGCCATTTGTTAAAATCCTCTCCAGGAGGCAACCAAATTGCCTCCCTCGGATTGCCACTTCTTAAGGTTGCATCAATGTGTTTTTTCAGCAGCACACCCTTCATCATACGTATCGAAAACAAAAAATATCTTTAGGAACATACCAGTAGTCACACCCAAACACAACCCCATTCCCCACCTCCAGATCCATCCAACCATCCATCCATCCATACAGCCAGCAGTCACAGAGGGCAAGACAGCAAGGCTAAGGGTGTTAAACTGACCATCAACTAACAAGCTAACTAGATAGCTCACATTACAACTCGGTTCACATGAATACCAACAGCACAAACCAATAGATCTGTCTTACCTCGATCGACATTGCCGGTGTCTTTGGTGAGGTAGCCGAGGTTGAGGTCGATGGAGCTAGAGGTAGCCGGGGGAGGTCGATCGGTGAGGTAGCCGAGGTCATGCACGCCGAGGGGAGGAGGAAGAGGGGAAGGCGCGTGGCGACACTGTACTTGTGGCACAACGGTGACACTTCACAAGACACACTTGTCGTACGAGTGTCTTGTGCAGTGAACCGTGGTGTCACAACCATCGGCGACATGAAGAATGGCGGCGTCGGCAACGGGGTCACTCGGGATGGACGAGAGTAAGGGCGCTGGGGAGTGACGAGTTAGAGCGCAAACCCTAGCGGGCTCCTACTAATAAAGAGACTTATCACAACCGGTTCTATTATGGAGCCATCAGTGATACTTATCACAGACGGTTCCATAATGGAACCGTCCGTGATATGGTGTTGTATCACAGACGGTTCATTATGAAAACCGTTTGTGAAGTATCACAGATGGTTGTTTGTTGAAAACCATCTGTGAAATTTCGAGATATCATAGATGGTTATTGTTAAGAACCGTCTGTGATATTTCACAAATGGTTTTCATAATGAACCGTCTGTGATATTATCTCTTCACAGACGATTTTTAGCACAGCTAGTAACACAAACGGTCACAAAATCAAAACCGTTTGTGATTGCATGTAATACAGACGGTTTTGGTCAACTATCTGTGATGAGGCGTCCAACATTAGCCTTTTTGTAGTAGTGACTTTACCCACACGATACAACTAGTGTAGCTAGCACTAATCATAACAAAACATTTCAGAAACTTCATCTCAAGCATTGACACCCCAGTGTGCTTTACCGCTATGCCAACCCTAACATAGTGCTTTGGCATAACACACACCATTGGACAGGGAAGCAGCGAACCGTCCCGCGATGTGACTACTTGGTAGAACACACCTCCACCCATGCAACACATCCTAACCTACTACCTGAGTAATCAATGTCAAGAATCCATAACTTACTAAGTTAGGCCCATCCCATCAGGCATGTGGTTGTACGAGAGGTTTAGTTCAATGGCACACAAAGTTAAGTCCTTAATTGACCAAGGCAAGACATCCAAATTTCCAACTATGACACACAGATTAATATTCCCATGCACATAGTTCCACCAAAGCACATAGTACCACTTGCCTCCGTCTAAATCCTTTCCCACCCTGTTGGTTAAGTGCAACATATGCCATCACAAGTAATAGCACACAGTACACACAGTTTTATCACATTACTTCATAATCACTTAGTCAAGTTTATAATTGCAACTTGCACGAGATGATGACTCATGGCATGGCTAAGCAATCTAATCGTATCTAACCAATCCACGTTAGTGCTACGATAATACCAACTAATTAAGGAACCAATATAGGGTGACAAAACATTACGACATAGCAATAGACAAATGTGGATAGTAACTACACCCAAAAGTATTTAAATAAATACTTAAAGTAAATGCAGTAATTTGAATCAATATAACTTTTGAAAATTGGGTTTAATATGATCAAAGGTTTAATGTGAGCAACCGTAAAGCGAAGCACTCAACCATAGCTCATCCATCACTCGATATTATCAAAATCATAGCCCAACTTTTTTTTACTGATAGGCAATTAGCAAAACAATCATGTGCACAAGCCCTCGAGTATACACATGCACGATCCATGTCAAGTGATGTTTATCATACACCAGGTTCAAAATTTCGGCCTATTTTCACCGAAAATTGGTTGTATCGGACCCTCGTTAAAATTTCAAACCAGTTTTGAAATTTTTGTTTTGCATGAATTTTGTTAAATATAGAAGAATTTTTTTACCGAATTTTATTTTCAAAACTTTTGGCAGATATTTTCAACCAATTTCGGCCGATTTTTTTAAAAAATCAAATTTTATTTTGAAATTTTCAGCCAAAATTACGACTAATTAACTATAATTAAATTAATTACGTCTAATTAATCAAGACTAATTTACTATGGCTAAATTAATTACGATAAATTAACTATGACTAAATTAATTACAACTAATTAATCAAGACTAATTAACTATGCCTAAATTAACTATGACTAATTAATTATAACTAATTAACTATGACTAATTAATTATGACTAACTAACTATGACTAATTAACTATGACTAACTTATACGACCGCTAAGCACTCCTTAATTGATAAAGAAACCGGAACACGCTCGCTCAGTGTATTCACTTTGTCATCCAAAAAATCCTAATTTTGAGTAAGTGTATTAAAAATAAATGAGGAAACAGTTTTGTGCATGTTTATAAGTGGAAGAATGATTTGAGCATGTTTTTGAAAATTTTCATCAATGCAACTATTGAAATTATATGCAAATAGTAGAATGAAAGAATTTTCAAGAAAAATATAGAACACATAAATTCTGAAAAAAAATACATAATAAACTAGACTATGTCAGGAACCTCTCCAAAAAAAATTCAAAAATTTTGTGGCCACCATGGCCACCACCTTCTGAACGACACAAGTTGCAACTACTTGACGTCGATGGGAGGACAACGGGAGGGGGACTGCTTCTATTCCAGACTTGGCCACCACCTACTGAAATAGCTGTGACTGTGATCAAGTGTGTGGTCCAGCTCCATGGGAGGTGGTTGAACTGCAGCCATGGCCTCCACCCGGAGAAGGAAGTTATATGTTGCTCAATTCCATTGCACACATTCGATGTGAGCTCAGTGCAATTCTGATACAACATATTGACAATTCATATGTTGTCCAAATTGGTAAGTTCCTTGAACTAATTCTATGGTGCACGATCACTTTTTTTTTGAACAAGGATGAAACCCAGCTTTTATAAAGCTAGTAACCAAACCAGTTACATACATCAACACTAGGGATGCCAGTTTTGAATTGCATATGGTAATTCCCCCAGATGAAATCTTGTGGAGTGCTAGTTGTCTCAGATCCAAGGCATTTGTGTTATCTGAAAGTGAAGTGACACTTGGATTAAATATAGCAGAGCATTATTTGAGTCAATGGCTGAATTGCAGAGCTTGCTTGAATCCTTCTTCTATGGTCCTATCTGACAGCGGATCCACAAGCCGTCAATTCTACATTTAGTTTATAGCTATATCGTGTTGTCCCAGGTGTGAACACACTTTCGCATCCCATGCATATTCTTATTGTGTTGGACTGGGCATTCACTGGCATCCATGGTTTCCACATCGAGACGCACTTGTCAAAGCAAACAAGTATTACTATCAGCGCGCAACAGTTGAGAACAACGCCAAACCTTTGCTAATAATGTTAGGATGTCCCTTTTATTTGAATTGTCCTACTCCAAACCTTTGTAAATGATCACGATGAGAGGTGTTAACCATGCAGCCTTGTCACGGCTTTTGCTGATGAATAATTGACTTGAATAATTGATTTTTTGTTGCTTGGAATTTGCGGTTATGGAAGTTTCGGTTGTTCCTTTTGGGTGGTTGGTTTAATGTCTTCCAAGACCTCCCTAGAGGTCTTTACGACCACCCCAGAGCTTTTCCAGGACCATCACAGGAGGTTTTCGAGGTCATCCTCGGGTGGACTCGCGTGGACTCATCCGGGCCCATTAGGACCTCCCCTAGCATAAATCTGGTCCATCCAAGATCTACTCCTGGAGAACCAACGCGCATCAATCGCGTCTGTCCAGATCATCCCCAGCATCAATCGCGATCGTCCAGGACTTTCCTCAGAAGAGCTAACGCGCTTCAATCGCGGCCGTCCAAGACATCCCCAGGATCAATCGTGTCCACTCAAGACCTCCCCAGAAGAATCAACGTGGAGCAATCTCATCAGTCCAGGACCTCCCCAGGATAAATCTTGCCCATCCAGGAATTTCCCACGAGCATCAACGTGGTTTTATCTGGACCGCTCAGGACCTCCCTATGAACATCAATGTGGATAAATCTGGACCACCCAAGACATCTCCCTGGAGCTATCTGGATCGTCTAGGACCTCTCCCTGGTGAGGAGGTCTTTCGAGTACTGTAGTTCCAAAGTACTATAGCAAGGAGGTCTCCCAGTACTGTTCATCACGGATGTTGTGGCGAGGAGGTCTTCGAGTTACTGTAGCACGGAGGTCTTCGAGATACAGTAGCACGAAGGTCTTCCGATGTACTGTAGTAAGAAGGTGGTCTTTGCAAAAAGACGACCTAGGACATTTACAAAGACAACCTCGGTTATTTACAAAGATGACCCTGGATGTTTTTCAAAGACCACTCTAGACGTCATTGAGGAGGTCTTTCAGGATCTCTCCCGAGGTCTTTGAGGAGGTCCTCCAGGACCCCTAAGTGGTCTTTCTAGAGGTCTTTCAGGAGGTCTTCTAGGACATCCCAGGACATCTTTACAGGGTCTTTTGAGGAGGTCTTCCGAGACATCCCAGGATATTTTTACATGGTCTTTTGAGGAGGTCTTCCAGGACCTCCCAAGAGGTCTTTCAGGATGTCTTTACATGACCACTTACGAGGTCTTTCAGGACTTCTCAGGAGGTCTTTCACGAGGTCTTGCAGGACCACCCGAAGGTTATCTCAGGACCATCCGGAGGTCTCCACAAGTGCTACGGTGCTGGTGAGTGGTCGTAGACTTGGTGGAAGTGGTCGTAGACGTCGTGGATGTCTTGGAGGTGGTCATAGACCTACTGGAAGTGATCGTGGATTTTGTTGAGGTGGTCGTAGACCTATTAGAAGTGATCGCGGATTATTTTTGAGGTGGTCATAGACTTCAAGGTTAATCTAGTTAGTGTTTATTGATGGTTGAAAGTGTGTTATGCATGTGTGAACTAATATTGGTCAAGTTGGCGAACTTGTGTTGGGATATGTTCTTTGGTCTTTACAGGTGCAGGTTGAGCGTGAAGTGAACCATGGCCGATGACAAGGAGGACCGGGACTAGGATGGGGAAATCTGAGTTCTAGGAGGTCGAGGATGTCACGAGATGGTCAGGCTTGCACTGGAGCACGTGGAGATCAAAGGTGGTTGCTGATGCACGGAGAAGTTTCGGGAGGTGGAGTCTTGAAGGCTTACGACGTGTGATGAGATATGGAAAGCATTCAAATATCTGGAAGGTTTAGAGATATTGGAAAACCCAAGTTTAGAAGGGTTTCGGGTCGCTTGATTCTCGGAAGAGATATGATTTTGTGTCCGTGTCGTTTAGGACACGGATTGGTCTCTGCCTATAAAAGAAGGCAGAGGGAAAGTGTTTTCCTAGGGCTGTTACGGGAGATTTTGTTACATAGCTTTAGAGATCTCTTGGTTGAGATCTTTGAGGGGTGTGTGTTGAGCACTTTGTAGACACAAAACAATATTGAGAAATAAGAGACCAGATCTATTCTACATTGTCTCAAGATTGTTCCTGTTCAAGCTATGCGTAAGAGGTCTTCGAAGAGGTCTTCGAGGAGGTCCTGAAGAGGTCCTCGAAGAGGTTCTCAAGGAGGTCGTGAGAAGGCCAGCGCACGGAAGAAAGGTCGAATTTGTGAGCAAGAAATTGGTACAATCATTCACCCCCCTCTGATTGTGCTATACGATCCTACAAGTGGTATTACAGCAAGATTGCTATGGCGTCAGAGAGGTATGTGAATCGACCTCCCATGCTAGAAGGTACTGATTTTGCCTTTTGGAAGCTATATATATTTAAATTTATAATTAGGAAATAATTATTTCAAGATTAACAAACCTCGAGATCCTTCCTCCTAGCTCTAAGGATTAGCTACATATGATAGCAAACGTAGATTGCACATAAGTCATCATCTTTTTGCTGGCGGCACTGCAAAAATAGAATTACATATATAGGTATAGTCAGTTCGAGACGTGTTATTATGAAGTATGATATAGGATTATCGTGTTATAGCGCGTATCGAAAAATCCATCCTGTGTGTTAGTTGGGCGCTCTTTCCATCGTATATTCCTTTTTTGGCAACATAATCGATGAACGACCTACATGATTCCAAAAAGTTATCCTCGGCCATTTCAAACGAATGAAGACTACAACAGAGTTATGTATGGAGGAAATGAGCATACCTCTCGAGTACTCCTCTTAGAACGCTGAAGTCGTGTTTGTTGCGGATTAGGGAATCAAGGTATATCACATGGTTCCTCTTGGGTATAATAACTAAAAGGATCTAGTGGTACCTACTCATGTATGTCGCTATAGTCATTAAACCTAAGTTCGTGCTGCGTATAAAGTACAAATGAAATTTGTATAGCAAGTAGTGACACTTACCCCTGGTTGTAGGGCACCACTATGTACTTCATGTTCTTCTGACAAAGCAATGACCTTGTTATGTATTTCTATCGAAGGATCTAGTCTTCTTGGATGGTTTGCAACGATACCACATGTGGGTCGAGAAACCCAATCGGTTCTTTCCATTCCGGACATTTTTAGCATGTATCTATACATAAGCAATGAGTTGTGATATTTATCGGTATTACATGAACGTAGAACTTGATTATGCGCGACTTACGATTGTCCAACATCATAGAAGCGAGGCGCCGAGGCCAACGAGGTTGAATAGGTCATATAAGTTGTTGAAGCCCATGACGAAGTACCTCGTCCCATTGAAGAAATGCTTATCCTCGTATCTGACGGTGATTCCAGTATCGCACCCCTTCTTTTGGGTCTTCTCCAAGTACCAGGCATGCAAAGCCTGACAAGCATATCGGTAGCGCGTATCATCGTCGGAGCTCAACGGTTTTCCGATGATGTAGTTCCCAGATATCGCGGACTTCCTGGACTTGGGAGCCGCCTTAACGTTCATCAATTTCGATTTGGCCTTTGCAATTGGCAGCGTCTTCCTGTGAGACGACTCGGGAACCGATACGGCGACACGCTTTTGTTGTTCCTTCGGCGTCTTCTCCACGGGAACCGAAAAGGTGACCTTCTGAGGCGAAACATGAGGTGGAGTCATTGAGGGTCCTGTTGGAGAGGAATGGTCATGTCCAGATCGCGGCACTGCTGGGTCCAGGGCGATGTCCTTCTTGGGCCACTGGATAAAAGAGTGGAAGGCATCCCCTAGTGTTCTGATCTCTTCGCTCGGGCAAATCTCCAACGGGACAGCCATGAAATGGTCATGTACATTGTCCACCTCGACCCTGGCGTAACCCTGCGCCAGCTGGGCACCGTGCTGCACTTCCCCTTCCTGGTATGGATACACCATCCCCTGCGCAGCGTCAATAGAAATGGACCCGACTATCCTCACTTGGAGCTTGTAGCGCGTCGGCTCCTACAAAACGATACGCAATTAGCTAAGGCGTCCTATAGGTCTATCTTTGGTGCATTCCATAGATGTACATTACCTTGATGTGGTCTATCGGTAATTGGACGTCGTCATGTTCAGAATTATGCGTGGACGCGACGCTACTCCGATGTCGAGCAGGACTGGCTCTCAAATTAACAGGGCGGCTTATGCGCCGCGGGGAGTTGATTGATTGATCCTGCAATGCTGCTATCTTTCCTTCAAATTTTTCAGACATCATCTGTACCAACCGGTCGTCGTGCTTGCCCTTGGATCTCTTCCTACTCCTATACGTGCAGTAGTCTTCCGCGAATCCATGACTCCAAGGTACGTTAACCCCAAAGCCTCTCATGTGACCGGGTGCTCCTTGTTTCCCAGGGCCATAGATAGTATATCATTCTCCCTGTCTGCTTGGAAGGAGCCTTGGGAATCTTGGGTAGTCAAGTCACGCTACAAGAGGTCATCATGTTATTATAGACACTATAAAGTTATGGACTTATTAACAACTAAGTAGTTCGACATATTTACCACACGTTGGGACACTTCTGATGCGCTGAGTTTGTGAAAGAGATCTTTGCCGAAGATGAGACTTTTGCCCTCGCTTTTAACCAGCTTAGGGAACGCGGGTCTGTGACATCAAGAAACGGGTTCTCCTCCTCCGCCACCCATTCCTCATATTTACCCGCGTAGCCAGCGGTGCCGAGTCTATGCGGGTGAGTGTTTCGTGTCTGGAGAGCTTTGTGCGCCGCACTTTGCTCCTTAAATTCGGTCGTCGTCTTCATAGCCACAAAGGCGTCCCATGCTTCCCGCATCAAGAATCCATACTTCGCGAAGGGCGTCTGACCCGTGTTCACGTACTTCGTGACAAGAATGCTCTTGAAGGTTCTCCACGATTTATCCATCGTGAGCATCGCCGTCTGTCGCACGCGTGCCACGTCTGCTTCTGGAATAGTGAACTTCTCTAAAAGTTCTGTCCACAGCGCACCTTTCACGAGTTTCGTCAGGTCCTTCCACCTTGGTGTGGTGATGGGGACCCGTTCCCTTGCAAGTATCCCGCAGATGGTCCGGAATCTCGCCGCTGATCTCTTGGGACTCACAGGGACCCCAAAGACACTGACCTCCGTGATGACCAGTCGGCCCGCATGCATTTTCGATTGTCCTCTGCCATCTCGCTTCCGTGTCATTATCGTCGACGGTGACGGCGGCCTCGTCGGCGCCTCTTCCATCTGCGATGTCGGTGACGGCAGCCTCATCGGTGCCTCTTCCATCTGCGGCGTCGGTGACGGCGGCGAAGACGGTGCCTCTGCCATCTCGCTTACTTGCTATCTATATAAGTTACATATGCAATAAAATGGATTGCAAGTGTCCCAAATTAACATATACATATGAAGTATCTCCATGTCATTTAAACTGAATAATATGCTCAACATGTGCAATATTAGCAAATAATCATAATTAATTCCAGCATAAATATGAAACAATTAAGCATTAATCCAATGGCATTTAAATTTAAAACAAAATAGAATCAAGTAAAACTTTGCCCGAGCCTACTTCATCGAGGCCGACACACTAGAGTGTACCATTTGTTTCATGCCGTAGAGGATTGGCATGAAGCAAAGGTACACTCAAGTGTGTCAGGATCGACGAAGGAAATGCTAAGCAAAGGTTCAATCCTCTAGGGCTTGCCGCCTCCCTGCTCCTATTCTAACACTCCTTAATCCACCAGCTTCTCTTGTGATCTTTGTATAGATAGAAACTAGTGATACAAATCTTTTGCCGAGCCTATCTTTGCTCGAGCCTACTTCATCGAGGCCCGACACCTTTGGAGTGTACCATTTGCTTCATGCCGTGGAGGATTGGCATGAAGCAAAGGTACACTCAAGTGTGTCGATCGATCGACGAAGAAAATGCTAAGCAAAGGTTTAATGCTTCATGTACGTAAGACTAGCCTTTAATGAAGACATAGAAACAAAATAGAATCAAGTAAAACTTTCTTTTTGGATTGTTGTAAAAATGCGATTTTAGCAAAATTTCAGAATTAATCCCAACAAAATTAATTAGCATTAAAGCATAATTCCTAAAGAATTTAACACTCCTTAATCCACCAGCTTCTCTAAGAAAATGCAAAGGAATCACAGACGGTTCTTAATAAGAACCGTCTGTGATACGAATCTTTTGCATAGATACAACCCGAGCCCATCTTTGCCCGAGCCTACTTCATCGAGCCCGACACACTGGAGTGTACAATTTGTTTTATGCCGTGAAGGATTGGCATAAAACAAAGGTACACTCAAGTGTGTTAGGATCGACGAAGGAAATGCTAAGCAAAGGTACACTAGCCTTTAATGAAGACATAGAAACAAAATAGAATCAACTAAAACTTTCTTTCTAGATTAAACTCTCAGCCAATAAAAGGTCTAGAGATTAACAGTGCACAGACACTATTCCAACATATTGATTGATGATATTATGTGCTCTCAGAAGGAGAGTTGCTAAAGAACAAGTCTTTGCCATCTCAATCCTATTGTCTATACTCTTCATTAAATGAATATGATAATATAAATTCAAACTATGAGCTCTAAACAATACTTTGCTTAACTGTTAAATGATCTCAACTGTTAACGAAAATATATTAAACTTCCAGTCAAACAGAGGAGGCCGACGTGGGGAGGAGGGAGGTGTAGGGGAGGAGGCCAACACAGGAGGAGGACGACGCGGGGAGAAGGCCGATGCAGAGGGAGGAGGCCGACACGAGGAGGAGGACGGCGCGGGGAGGAGGCCGGTGCAGAGGCAGGACACCGACAGGGGAGGAGGACGGTGCAGTGTCGTCGGGATCGGGGGCGCCAAGGTCGGGGGCGGCGCCGACCTCGGCTAAAAGTGCTCTACTTTCTGAAGGAGAGGAGCGTGCTCAATCTTAGGAAGAAGTACAGAGGTTGACTAGAGAGATCAAGATGGCAAATAAAAGGTTGAATGAGCTCATATAGACTACTAGAAGAATCACAAACTAGTCATTAGATTACCAACAAAAACTGAATACTCTCAATAGAACTGAACATGAAGACACAGGTTCAGTGATAAAGCCGATTGGCCGACATAACAGTATCCACTTCAAATGCTAGAGATGAAATGAACCAGAAGAATCAGAATAACTAGCTTTCAACTGAAAGTAACCAATTAACAGTATATCATATTGACAGTAGCAAGTAATACAATAGAGCTCAAGTATGAACTAACTATCACATTCAATCTCAGTATAAGACGCGAGTTCATCACGAGCATGTCAACAAAGCCCTTGATCAATTTGCAATATCTTGAAGACTAGATTCGTAAATCGAGAACTAATCGAGATCAAGGTATCAAGGTAGCAACTATATATATATATATATATATATATATATGCAAAGATCAACCGAATCGCCACAGAGGAGCAATACTCACAGAGAGGATGCCACACAAGAACTCACGGTGCAAGGAGGAGGCCGGTGCGGGGAGGAGGCCACGCGAGGAGGAGGGAGGTGTAGGGAGGAGGCCGACATGGGACGAGGACGGGGAGAAGGCCGATGTAGAGGAGGAGGCCGACACGGGAGGAGGATGGCGCGGAGGAGGCCAGCTCGAGGCGGGGCGCCCGGGGAGGAGGACAGTCTGATGTCGTCGATGTCTCGTGCGGCGGTGATGTCGGGCTTCTGGCCGGGAGGTGAACAGGGCATCGAGGTTGGGGCGCTAAGGTCGGGGCGGCGCATCGAGGTCGAAGGCGCCGAGGTCGGGCGCCATGGTCGGGCGCGGGCCGAGGTCGGGGCACCAAGGTCGGGCGGGCGCCGAGGTCGTAGTCGGCGGTGAACGGGCGAGCCCTAAACACTAGAGCAGGCGAACGCGCGCGCGAGAGCCTAAGGGGCGCGAGAGAGGAAGTGACGAGTGAGAGAAAAACCCTAGCGATTCCCGCCTTATAAGAAGGATATCATAGACGGTTCTATTAAAGAACCGTCTGTGATAAGGCTATCACAGACGGTTCCCTAATAGAACCGTCTGTGATATCCTTATCACAGACGGTTCTGTTAGAAAACCGTTTGTAATATATCACAGACGGTTCTAGTATCAAACCGTTTGTGATATGGAACGTATCATAGATGGTTTCTAAATAGAACCGTCTGAGATTCCTTATCACAGATGGTTCTATTACGGAACCGTCTGTGACAACCTCTTGGTGAGAAATGAACAACAAGTCTCTTCATTTTCCCGCGTGTGTCTCTTCGTCTCACGATCACATGGCTTCGTCTCTTCATTTTCCAACGTCGCTACAGCTCCCCAAATATCTCTTCGTCTCCTGCTCCGGCTTTAGAACTTGTTCTATAAATAGATGTCCCCTTCTACAATGTATTTCACACAAGCTCCTTGATCCCCTTTCTCCACAAAAACAGAAATGGCTGCCTCTTCTGTTTCCTTGTCGCCGGCATTGATGGCCTACCTGGCTGCACTGTACACGCACCTCTCTTGATGTACGTTGAACCGTGCTGTGGAAGAACACTATTTCAACAATGTCTTCACTCCTCTGTCCGAGAATTTGCGGAGCGGTGACGCCACCTTCCGCCGTCTTGACATCCTCCTCCGTCGTGTCTTTGGGTGATCTCCCACTTTCGCCGAAGTTTACTGCGTCGTCGACGTGGTCCTCCAAAACGACGTTGCATCGCCTCGGGAGGCTTGTCGTCACTTGACTACTTAATCGAGGAAGCAGATAATCGAGTCGACAAAGCCGAGACCCTCAAGAAGAGAAGAGAGCCTATGGGCTCAATTCTTCTTGGTTCAACGATTCGAGGGTCTTCGAGACACTGAACGAGCAGCAGCGTCGTGGTGGACGATTTCGTGCTTCATTCGATCACGAACCGTCGCCCGACGCCGTTGCCTACGCAGTATTAAAGACGGAGATAGCAGCCTACCTCCGCCACTAGAAAAACTTTCTTTATTTATAGGTTTCTAGTTTTTTAATCTTTTTGTGTTTAATCGCCACCTTTGTTTGGCCATATATATGAAAATTCCAAAATGAAAAAAAAGTTTGGAGGTGAAGTTACTATATTAATTATATGTTGGAATATATATATATCAGAGACGGTTTAGTGGAACAAATTAATTAATTAAATTAATTATATGTTGAAGGCTAAGATAGGATCGCTAATCGTTTTTTATCGTCTATGATGTAAAAAGGATATGGTCTATTTATCGTCTGCTTATTACAAGTGCATAATATTATCTGGTCGGTCGGTTGGTCTCCTCTTGTTATTCACGTTTAATCTTGCCGCGAAACTTTGAAATGTATTATTACAAATGTATAGGTGAGAAAGATCCTTTATGACTGGCTATCAATATCAAAGATGACAAGTCCATAACACATCAACACATGACAATTTCACGTTGACATCAAAATATATGAGAGATTACAAGTCCATAACACATGATGTTATGGAATAAATTAATTACATTGGAGTAAATTCTTAATTAAAATATAGGCCTTCCTGATGATCGACGCGCATATAGCTAGCTTCCTCACTGGGTTCTTTCTCGAGCCTAATGCCGTTTTTGAAAGGAGGCAAATCATCAAATTGATTGTATTCTTCCTCGTCCACTACATTCTCAACTTCGACAATCCTCCTTTTTCCACGAAGAACTACATGGCGCTTCTTTTTTGTCGGGTCGATTACATAGAAGACTTGAACAACTTGGTTAGCCAAGACGAATGGTTAAATCTTTGTATCCGGACACATTCGAGATCCACGGTAGTGACGCCAGATTTGTCGACCTTCACCGTGGGAGATGGACCCATGACACGAAATAGGGGATCTTGAAAAGCACATAGTCGAGCTCCCATATCTCCTCTATTTTCCCATAGTAGGAGCTCCTCACCCCATCGGTATCTTGAATGCATCTATGCGGACACCGCTGATTCCGACTATGCTCTTCCTATCCTGAGTTCTTTGTATAAAATGTGTACCCATTTATGTCGATCCTTGCCATGCGACAATTGTAAATTGTGGCCCTCGTGCCAACCATAGCGGCGTATCATCACTTGATGACCTCGATGATTTACACCTTTAACCATTCGTTGAATCGACGGTTGTGCTCTCTCGTGATCCAAACCTCCCACCGTCCGATTACATTGGCGTACCATGTCTTTGTGCTCGTCGATGTACGGGGACACTTGGGTCATGTGTTGCAAGACCGTGAAATGGGCTTGAGCGTACGTATCCAAATCGGGAGTGATTGATTTCCTTCCGATGGTCCCGATACCATCCAGTCTCCCCTCATGGCGAGATAGAGGCACACCTATCGGTTCCACCTAAGCCATGTAGTCGACGCAGAACTCAATGACCTCTTCGGTTGCATAACCTTCGATGATGCTGCCCTCCGATCGACATCAATTCCGTACATAGGACTTGAGAATTCCCATGTACCTCTCGAACGGGTACATATGACGCAAGAACACAGGGCCGCATATCTTTATCTCTTTCACAAGGTGAACAATGAGATGGACCATGATATCGAAAAATGACATCTGATATGCCTCCAGGAAGAGAGAATTGTACCAACTCCAAATTTCAACATTTTCACAAAACATCTAGTCATAGATAACTATTGCATACGACAAACATCTAAGACCATACCAAATAGGACTAGAGTACTGAACATCTAATCTTCAATTAGCTACAATGTATGGGAGAAGACAGGACGTTTCACATGACAAAAGAACGACCCTATTTGCATCCCATCTACCTGAATTTATAGTGATATACTGATATTACTTTGGACTAATTAATTTGACCTACACCAAGGTTGTTATTTGCCTACAAAACCACATATGCCTTTTCATAGACATTATAAAGAAAATAATCATATGCAATAACCTAGTGGTAATGCATATCAAATTTCATCACCAAGTATAATGGCAATAACATATGGCGCTTATTTAGTATTCTTACGCTATGCCTCAAAAATTCTAAAAAAGACCGAGCAAATCCAAGTTGAAATTTTTGTGCCAATAATCTTCAACCGCACCTCACTATCTTTTTGAATTTTCACCGAGCCGGACAAACAAGCAGCCCCGCAGTTAGAACAAGAAGGAGCAGGTTGGAGGAGCTAGAGGTGGAAGTGGCACATGGGAGAGGAGAGCAGATCTAAGTGGAGCCAGAGAGCGAGGTTGCTCGAGCAAGAGAGGCGAAGGATGAGGCGTGGCAAGTCTGCAAAGGGACCTGAGGCCTCCAGAGCGATAGTACGGTAGAGGTAGCGGTAGTGTGGCAGAGGGATGTGTCAAGCGTAATTTATATGATGTTAGATATCACGAGCGGTTCTAATTAGAACCGCTCAGTGATAACTAATATCACAGAGCGGTTCTCATTCGTAACCGCTCAGGTACTATCCTGAATGGTTCTTATTGAGAACCGCTGCGTGATATCTGGATTATCACAAACAGTTCTTATTGAGAATCGCTCGTGATAGTACCGATTTATTCTCAATGAGAACCGCTCGTGATTGGTTGATTATCGCTGCGGTTCTATTAATGAACCGTCTGTGATAGATGACTATCACAGACGGTTCTAAATAAGAAGCGTCTGTGATAGGTTGGCAGCGCCAAACCCAGGTCCGGACCGACCCAACACAGACGGCTCCAAAGGAACCGTCTGTGATGGGGCGTCTACTATAGCCTATTTTGTAGTAGTGAAGTGTCGTTTGCAAGCTTACATTGAGGCTCAAGGTAATGATGTTTGGATAAGGTGTCTAGACCTTATGAGGTTCCTATTACTGTTACAAATCTGAATAAACCAGATGTTGATCTAAATGCTCAAGCTCGTAACTTGTTATTTGAAGGAATTTCTCGCAAAGAATTTGATCGCATAGCTCACATTAATTCTGCTCATTTGATATGGAAGACTCTTTGCGATTATCATGAAGGAACTACTAAGATCAAGAAAGTTCACAAAAATCTTTATCAAAAAGAGTATTCTAATTTTGCTATGAAATCTGGTGAACCTATTGATGATCTTTTTGCTCGCTTTGAGAAGATACTGAGTAGTTTGCGTGGAGTTGATGTTATTCCTATTGATGAAGATAACGCTTCCAAAATATTGAGATCTTTAGGTTCTGACTGGTTGATGGTTGTCACAACGATCAATCAAACTATCGATCTAGATACCTTAACCATGGATGATCTTTATTCTAGATTAAAAACATATGAGATGGAAGCTTTGCCATCTAAGATTAATAAATCTTCACCTTTAGCTCTTGTGACTAACCCCGTGCAGGCTGCTTCCTCGAGCTCTTTTCTTGTATCCACTTCGTCTTCTTTTTCAGAGGAACAGTTCAAGCTACTTCCTGAAGAAGACTTAGTCTTGATCTCCTCACGGGCATACAAGGCACTCAACAACATGAGGATGAGGAAGCGAGGAGGTTTCTCAAGCTCGATCAAGTGCTATGAATGTGGCGAGCTAGGTCACATTAAAGCTGAATGTTCCAAGCTCAAAGGGAAGGTGATCAGAGAAGAAAAGAACTACCGCGGTCGGTCATCCAAGAACAGCAACCCTAAGGGTGGAAATTTTCGTAGAAAATTTGCTGAAAAGGTACTTTTGCCTATTGAGCAACTTGGTTTAAGCGATGTGGAATATGAGAGCTACGGCGACAACAACCACAACAATAATGATCCTAAAGATAAGAAGAATGACAACGATGACTTCACGGGAATGTGCTTCATGGCAAGAAACAACGACGACAACGAAGATGAAAGTGATCCCGATGAGGTAAGACCATCCTATGATGAACTTGAAGATGGTTTGATTAAACTTGCTGTTGAATTAAAAAAGACTAAAAAGAAACTGAAAGAAAATAATGGTCTTGTTGAAAGCTTAACTTCTGAAATTGAAAAACTCAAGTTCAGTGCACCCACTTGTTTAGAGTTAAATATGTTAAATGCCCAAACTAAAACTTGCTCTAATTGTGGATTGCTAGAAGCTAGACTTAATTCATCTCAAGAAACAATTCAACAGATGCTTTATCATGAGATAGCTTCTGGCTCTAATTGTCCTAAACTCACAATAGAAATTGAAGTTTTAACTAGACAACTTGCTGACTTTGCAGAAAACAAAAAGGAGGCTCAGTCTAGTGCTTCTAAGAAAATTGTGAATGAATCTATTAAATGCACAGCTTGTCCTACTCTAGTTAAATAAAATGAGTATCTTAAGGACACATTAGAGAGATTTTCCTTTAGCAAGAAAAATTTGAATATGATCCTAGATAAGTCAAGAGTTAGTGTTAAAAATCATGGTCTAGGATTTAACTTTGTTGAGCATGCCAAGAATAATCCTCCTAAGATTGTTGAGTTTCTTGAACCTGGAAAATTTGCAGAAGAACCTGAACCGAAACAAATTGTTTTCAAATCTGCTGGTGTTACAACAAACTTATCTACCAAAGTGAGTGCTGTAAAGGAAGGAGACACATCCTCTCATAAATTCAAGTATCATTGCACTCATTGTGGTAGAGAAGGTCATTTGGTTCAATACTGTTTTCGGAAAGCAAAGGAAGAAAAGAGAGACATGTTAAGAAAGATGTCCCAGAGAAGGACGTCCCGCTTAGCAGGTTTGAGAGGTCTTGAGATAGGACCAGTCAGACCAGAATTCTTCACACGGCCAGACAGGACAGTGGTCAGACCAAAACTTAAATGATGGTCTAACCAACAGTGCACCAAATCTAACAACTCTTTGTATTTGCCGGCTGTTGCTCCTATTCATCGAGTGTCTCGGTACTGGTTACCTAAATCCCTATTTGCTAACCCCAGTACTAAGATACCGACGATTGTTCGTGCTTTGTAGGCACGTCGCAAGGGAAATGAGAACATATGGTTCATTGATTCCGGTTGCTCCCGTCACATGACTGGAGACTCACAGTGGTTCTCCTCCCTCACTCAGGCCACCGGTGATGAGATGATCACTTTTGGAGACAATGCACAAGGACGAGTTCTTACAAGAGGTACTGTGCGTGTCAATGACAAGTTCATTTTGAAAGATGTGGCTCTTGTTAGTAAGTTGAGCTATAATTTGCTTTCGGTCTCACAGTTGATTGATGACAATCTTGAGGTAAGTTTTAAAAAGCACTCTTGCTGTATTTTGGATGCATCTGGTGATCTAGTTTGTAAGATTACTCGAGTTGGTCGATTGTTTAAAGGTGACTTTTCATTCTCATCATCTTCTGATCTTAGGTGTCTTGTTTCATCTGATTCCAAAGATTTGTTTCACTGGCATCGTAGATTAGGTTATATTGGTTTTGATCATCTTGCTCGCATCAGTAATTTGAATCTTGTTAGAGGCTTGCCTAATCTTAAAATTAAAAAATCTATGAATTTTGTGTGCTCTCCTTGTCGTCATGGTAAGATGGTTTCAGCATCTCATCCTCCTCTCTCTCTTGTCATGACTGATGCACCTTGTCAATTGTTGCACATGGATTGCACATGGATACTATTGGTCCTGCCAGAGTTCAGTCAGTTGGAGGTAAATGATATGTTCTTGTTATTGTTGATGATTACTCTAGATATTATTGGGTCTTTATCATGGCATCTAAGGATGAAGTCTTTGGTCACTTTAGAGAACTTGTCCTTAGACTTACCACTGAACTCCTAGGAGCACTTAGAGCAATTAGAAGTGATAATGGAACAGAATTCAAGAACACATTATTTTCTTCCTTTTGCACTGAAAGAGGGTTAGACCATCAGTTCTCCTCAGCTCATGTGCCTCAATAGAATGGTGTTGTAGAGCGTAAAAATAGAACCTTGGTTGAGATAGCAAGGACAATGTTGAATGAACATGTTACTCCTAGGAAGTATTGGTCTGAAGCTATTTCCACTGCACGCTATATTTCTAATAGAGTTTTTCTACGTGCTAAATTGAATAAGACCTCTTATGAGCTTCGCTTTGGTCATTCTCCTAAGATCTCTCATTTGAGGGTGTTTGGTTGTCGGTGTTTCATTCTTAAACATGAAAATCTTGATAAATTTGAATCTAGATCGTATTTTTCTTGGATATCCAGCTCACACCCGAGGCTATCGTGTACTCAATTTAGAAACTAACAAAATTGTTGAGACCTACGAGGTCACCTTTGATGAGGCTAGTCCAGGTATTAGAATCGACACTGCAGGCATACAAGAAAATGAGGCACCCGAAGACCTCTTCTATGATTCAGATGACAATGAAAGGGTTACCCCGATTCACATTACACAAATGAGGACTACATCCAGTGGCTCTGCTCCTACCTCCAATGAGGTAGAGGCCACTGATGCTATAACTATGTCACCAATGACTACACAGGCTCCTCTACATATTCAACGATGTCATCCTCCTGGACAAATGATTGGTGAGTTAACTGAGAGAGTTCTTCACAACAGGTATAACTCCAATACATCATATGCTCATGCTGCTTTTGTTTCCTCCTTCGAACCCCAAGATATAAATCATGCTTTATCTGATGAGTCTTGGATTAATGCCATGCATGAGGAATTAGAAAATTTTGAGCGTAACAAAGTCTGGTCCTTAGTCCCACCTCCTCTGGGTCATAATGTTATTGGAACTAAATGGGTGTTTAAGAATAAGCGAAGTGAGGATGGTGTTGTTGTTCGGAATAAGGCAAGACTTGTGGCTCAGGGTTTTACTCAGGTGGAAGGTCTTGATTTTAGTGAAACATTTGCACCTGTTGCTCGGTTAGAAGCAATTAGAATTCTTTTATCTTTTGCTGCTTCTAAAGGTTTCAGGTTGTATCAAATGGATGTTAAGAGTGCCTTCCTTAATGACTATATTGAGGAAGAGGTCTATGTAAGACAACCACCTGGGTTTGAAAATCCAAAATTTCCTGGCCATATCTTCAAACTGTCCAAAGCTTTATATGGTTTAAAGCAAGCTCCAAGAGCTTGGTATGATAGACTTAAATCATATCTGCTGAGTAATGACTTTCAGATGGGCAAGGTAGACAAAACTTTATTTTCACTCAAGCATGGCAGTGATCTTTTACTTGTTCAGATTTATGTGGATGATATCATCTTTGGTGGTTCCTCTCATGCTCTTGTTTCCAAGTTTTCAGATACTATGAGCAGGGAATTTGAGATGAGCATGATGGGAGAACTCACGTTCTTCCTAGGTTTTCAGATCAAGCAATCAAAGTAGGGTATTTTTGTTCATCAAACCAAATACACCAAGGATCTCCTTCGACGTTTTGACATGGGGACAAGCAAACCAGTCTCCACACCAATGGGGTCCACAGCAGTGTTAGACCCTAATGAGGATGGAGAGTCTGTTGATCAAAAAGAGTACAGAAGTATGATTGGATCACTTCTGTATCTCACCGCTTCAAGGCCAGACATTCACTTTGTTGTATGTCTATGTGCACGTTTTCAAGCTTCCCCATGTGCTTCACATCGTCAAGCAGTCAAACGAATCTTCAGGTATCTTCAGTCCACTTTGGAATTTGGCTTGTGGTATTCTTCTTCATCTTGCCTTACCCTTAGAGCTTTCTATGATGTGGATTTTGGGGGTTGTAGAATTGATAGGAAGAGTACTTCTAGCACTTATCACTTTTTAGGCACATCTCTTGTGTCCTGAGCTTCTAGAAAACAATTGTTTGTTGCTCTTTCAACAACTGAGGCTGAATATGTTGCTGCTGCCTCTTCTTGCTCTCAATTAATTTGGTTGACTTCTACTCTTAAGGATTTTGGCTTAAATTTGGATAGTGTTCCACTCTTCTGTGATAACACTAGTGCTATTTGTATTGCTAAAAATCCTGTGCAACATTCAAGAACCAAACACATTGATATTCGGTATCATTTTCTAAGAGATCATGTTGAAAAGGGAGATGTTACTTTGCATTTTGTTGATAGAGAGTCTCAAGTTGCTGACATTTTCACAAAACCGCTTGATACTGCTCGGTTTGCTCTTTTGCGAAGTGAATTGGGTGTGTTGCATCCAATGGGCTTATTTTGAGGGGGAGTTTGGGATTTTAAAGGTTCAGAAGCTTTGTCTTGCCAAACAGATCTTCAAGTCCAAGCCATTGAAATCAAATCAGTAGTAGAGCTTTCTTTATCATATTTATTCATGTGCTGTGTAGCAATGATCTTTACTAGTTATAATTAATTTGCTACATAAGAACTAAAGTTTGACATGGCTGAATTCTTTGACTAGATTGATTATTGTGATCACTTTGTGGTGTTCATCGAAAAGGATGAGCTTGTTTGTGAGTCTTATTTTAAATCATGGATTTGAAACAAATATGTCTCTCATTGCAATCCTGTGATGCTCACTCATTTTGGCATGTTATAAACAATTAAAAAAATGAAAAAGAGACTTCTGAAAAGATGTATGCTTCAAGCATGCCATATATATATATATATATATATATATATATATATATATATATATATATATATATATATATATATATATATATATATATATATATATATATATATATATATATATATATATATATATATATATATACAAAAGTGCTCAAATGAAAAGAAATATGCTTCAAGCATGCCACCTTGAAAAGAAGTATGCTACAAGCATGTCATATGCATAAGATTTGAATGTGAAGCAATATGGTGCTGATATGAGACTGATGGCTGATCTAGATTTAACCTTTGCCTCACTATTAGGCTTTAACTTTTCATGGTGATATCTCTTTGTGGTCGTATAATCGTTTTAGTCATTGTTTGAGATGCCGTGTCATTGAATTAAAACTGCTTAATCATTCTACAGACCTTGCTATATGATACATGTTTTTATATGATCATGTTAAGCTCTACTCAAAAATGGCTTGGTTAATCTATTAAATTGAATTGAAAAATCGACACAGCTTCTGGCTTTTTATTCTCCTTGCTCTTCTCTCTAATGTCTTCTCTCTCAGAAGTTCTTGCTGAAGTACATCGCCAAAGGGGGAGAAAGATGGAGAATTTCATTTGGATTTGTGCTTGTGTCTTTTGAGGAGGTCTTCTAGGACCTCCCAAGAGGTCTTTCAGGATGTCTTTGCAGGACCACTCACGAGGTCTTCAGGACTTCTCAGAAGGTCTTTCACGAGGTCTTGCAGGACCACCCGGAGGTCTTCTCAGGACCATCCGGAGGTCTCCACAAGACCACCCTATTCATTCCAAATAATGTATGCTTCAAGTGCTACGGTGCTGGTGAGTGGTCATAGACTTGGTGGAAGTGGTCGTAGACATCGTGGACGTCTTGGAGGTGGTCATAGACCTACTGGAAGTGATCGCGGATTTTGTTGAGGTGGTCGTAGACCTACTGGAAGTGATCGCGGATTATTGTTGACGTGGTCGTAGACTTCAAGGTTAATTTGGTTAGTGTTTATTGATGGTTGAAAGTGTGTTATGCGTGTGTGAACTAATATTGGTCAAGTTGGAGAACTTGTACTGGGATATGTTCTTTGGTCTTTACATGTGCAGGTTGAGCGTGAAGTGAACCATGGTCGATGACAAGGAGGACTGGGACTAGGATGGGGAAATCTGAGGTCTAGGAGGTTGAGGAAGTCACGAGATGGTCTGGCTTGCGCTGGAGCATGTGGAGATCAAAGGTGGTTGCTAATGCACGGAGAAGTTTCGGGAGGTGGAGTCCTGAAGGCTTACGACGTGTGATGAGATGTGGAAAGCATTCAAATATCTAGAAGGTTTAGAGATATTGGAAAACCCGTATTTGGAAGGGTTTCGGGTCCCTTGATTCTCGGAAGAGATATGATTTTGTGTCCGTGTCGTTTAGGACACGGATTGGTCTCTGCCTATAAAAGAAGGCAGAGGGGAAGTGTTTTTCCAGGGCTGTTACGTGAGCTTTTGTTACATAGCTTTTGCGGTAGAGCTTTAGAGGTCTCTTGGTTGAGATCTTTGAGGGGTGCGTGTTGAGCACTTTGTAGACACAAAACAATATTGAGAAATAAGAGACCATATCTATTCTACATTGTCTCAAGATTGTTCCTGTTCAAGCTGTGCGTAAGAGGTCTTCGAAGAGGTCCTGAAGAGGTCCTCGAAGAGATTCTCAAGGAGGTCGTGAGAAGACCAGCACACGGAAGAAAGTTTGAATTTGTGAGCAAGAAATCGGTACAATCATTCACCCCCTCCCCCCTCTGATTGTGCTATACGATCCTACAAGAGGAGTGATTGATCTTGAAAGCCTTAACTGCAGAGGCAAGGGCGCTTCAAGGGGGCCTTTCAGAGGTGAGGTACAGAACCAGACATGGGGGGAGGGAGATTGAGAGATGGCGAGAGATGCCTTCCGCTGCAGGGAAACCACCGCGTTGCGCTACGTTGGCATGTGCCGACGCGTACGGCCCTTCGTTTTGCTTGAATCCCTCTTCTATGGTCCTAGCAGAGCACATGTTTGCCAAAGAGGTGATGTGTTGTGCTTAGACAGTGCCTGTGATGTTACATATCAGCAACTAGCTATTGAGAGAAGCTGGTTACATCTGGGTATATTTGTGTGGCCAAAGTGTAACTGAAACAAGCATGCAGACGCCATATGGACTTGTGATTGAATTAATGGAGCCATATGTAAGTGCAAACTGCAGTGGAGGGGATACTCACCAGATCAATGTGCCAAAGGGCAGGCTTGTTGGTGATGGCAAGTTCCCGTCTGGAGTTAATATACAAGTAGCAAAAATCCCTTCAATTTACAGGTTCAGAAAGTATAATGGTCTGCGTGTGTGTCGACAAGAAGATTTTTTAGATAATGGAAGTACAACTCTCAGCCTCTGCACTAACTAGGGATGCACACATCTATTACACCACCATCAGCTAAAAGCTTAATACAAAAAACGACCAAAAGCCAACAATGACAAATAAATTGTCATGCAAAGGCTAGCCTAAAAAAACCACCTAGCCCCGCCTCCGGGACCAACCAGGAGATCGTCCACACGCGAACAGCAGCTACGTAGGAAAACGATAATGATGGGCCAGTCTCCGTAGCGACGCCTCCAAGAAGGGATATGACTCATGTCGTTGTCGTCTGGTCCAACCAGCGAAGGTCAGATCAGGAGTTTTCACTCCGGAGCTCAGGTACCAGTTCTCCAAAGCAACGCCTTCAAGAAGGTAACAATGCTCAGGTCGACGTCCTTGCCGGATCCATCCAGTGAAGGCCAGATCAAGAGTTTTCACCCTGGATCGAAGGTACCAGCGCTCCAAGACCACGCCACAGCACGACCTCATCGCTGGATCCAACCAATTAAGGCCAGATCGCCAAGACGATGTCTGTAACATACCCAACGGCATCGGTCGGTTAACAACCGTCCACCGGGGAGGAGTCGAACGCCGCACAAGCCACAGCCACCGAGCCGTTGTGATCTCTACCAACTGCGCCAAATCTGGATCTGCACCACGCCTCCTCCATCGTCATGCCATCGACGAAGCCCCCGGATCGCCACACCCGAAGACGAGCCGGCGGAGAAGGGCCCCAGATCCAACCCCAACGAAAGTCCACACCGTTGGAAATCGGCGGACAAACGTCAGGCGTCAGAAGCGCGATGTAGATCAGACGCCACCACTGAGAAGAAGAAGCCCCGCCGCCACCGCTGACTGGCCGGCAACCGCTGACGGCGGCGATGAGGAGGAAGGGAGGAGGAGAGGGGTGCTTGTTTGGTGGCGGCTAGGGTTTTTAGGAGGAGAGGGGGAGGGGGATGCACGTACATATGTAGGGAAGAAGATGATCTTTGCACAGCCACAAAGACTTCTGAAGTTCTATGATCTGGTGATAAAAGACCCTTGAGGGCAAGGGTCTCAAAAGGGGGAGTAATGTCATGTACTAAGTCATTAGTTGCAGGGATGTGTCATGTGTGTGGGCTGACAAGTGGGGTCAAAGAGAGTGTGTAGGTGAAGGCTTATATATGCCTTGCCTTGTATCAGAAGGGGAACGAGCAGTTGAGACGAAAGAACTACATTTTCCCCCAGGTTGTTGCTCTTCCTCTCAAGTTCTTCTCCCAGTCCACAAATCTCCTGCTGTTCTACCCAAAATTCCTTGCTATTCCGGGTCTAAAGATATTAAACTGAGCTTCCATGTTCAGTACAACACTATGCAATGTTTAAACTTTTTATTTAGTTAGGATGATCCCTTCGAAAACAATACCATTCACAATCTACATACATAAAAAAAGAAATTAGAAGTGAGATTATTTCAAATTTTGTCCGTATTGCATATATTTATATTAATTACTATTTTTAAAGATAATACCATATGTGTACTTAAATTCTAGTTGCATATACAACTTCAAAGTTCTAAAATAATATAAAATTTACATGTTTTCATTGGAAATTTCTTCAGGAACTCTAAGTTTTTTAATTTACAATTTGGATACCACATTTTTTTCATTCAACATTTGAATTATGTTTTCTGAATTTAATTTAACAGACCAAACTGAGATATATAATTTGTTCCGACGTCACTTCATGTGATGCAAATGCCTACGCGGGTCACGTTAAATAAGAACAACATCACCCACGGGTGGTTATGTAGTTGCACTCGGCCATCGTTGTCTGAACCGCTGTGTGATCGAAAAGCATGCACCCAGACCACTAGCTAGATATATCTCCAGGCATGGTATCCTTGTCCGGTCTGTCTAATCTGCTCATAAATGCCGTGTCTCACCTTGAATTGGACGTTGAGTCTAGCACGTAGACACGCATCCATCCAATTCAACGTGGGACTAGGCCTGCTATTGGTCAAGAACTCACTCAATCTAGACCACAACAACAAACTGGATTGTCTTAAAACAGATCAATATACTAATCATTCATTAGGACCTTAATTAATCCAACCCACGTGACAATTCAACCCAATTCAAACCAAACCAAACCAAACCGTATCCTAATAATTAATGATGCAACTCATTTTCCCAATCCATTTGAACTCATCTCCAGCCCACCTAGTCTCAGCCTGTAACCTACATGGAGTTCGAATCTCTCGGGCATAGTTTCTTTTTTCCCTTCTCCTTCCGATCAAACTGCATCTGTAGTTCATGCTGCAAAAGGCTACCACCATTAATTGTCATAATTTCTATAACTTTTTTTTCGCATCAGTCAGCCATAAAAAAAGAAAAGAAAAAAATACAATGTATCCTGAAGTGTGAGCAACCATAAAGAGAAGCACTCAACCATAGCTCATCCATCACTCGGTATTATCAAAATCACAGCCCAACATATTTTACTGATAGGCAATCAACAAAACAATCATGTGCACAAGCCCTCGAGTATACACATGCACGATCCATGTCAAGTGATGTTTATCATACAGCAAAACAATCATGTGCACAAGTCCTCAAGTATACACATGCACGATCCATGTCAAGTGATGTTTATCATGCACCAGGTTCAAAATTTTGGCCTATTTTCACCGAAAATCGGTTGTATTGGACCCTTGTTAAAATTTCAAACCGGTTCCGAAAAATTTGTTTTGCATGAATTTGGTTAAATATAGAAGATGTCTTGCTACGATCACCTCATAGTCATAAGTTCTTGTACGATCACCTACTAATCGTAATACCTACTACGGACACCTCATGATCGTAAGTTCTTTTACGATCAGGTCATCTACGACCACCCTATGGTCGATAAAGCTTACAGACATGTGCATCCAGTCAACTATGGACATTCGTGCGCTGTGTTTAATACACAATAGTAGTTAATATCTGTCGTTATTCCTAGGATAATTGCACGTATTAAAACCTCTGTCTCTGACATAATCGCAAGTCGACGTGAGGGGGATGTGTCCCTAACAATAACTACCCTTAAATGTGTGCATTACATCAAACAACAAGGTGCCTCTTGGCATGAACAACTGTCACCCCTTCATACGATATATAAGGAGTAAAGTCGATGGACAGAGGACACAGAGAGAGGACGAGACAAGAAAGGAGGATCAAGCCCTAGTTTTAGTGACTTCTTTTTTATTGTAAACACAATAAATACAGCAAACACCTGAACAGGGTTATTATTCTCTTAAGAGAAGGCTTGAACATGTATAAAACTCCCTTGTCTTTTTTTGTGTGGTTTCACTCTAAGGAGACCCCAACATTCATTCATAATATCGGTACTAAACCATCGACAAAGCTTGTTCGCGGAAAACTGTCAATTAAAGGCTTAGTCCATTGTGTAGTTGTAGGCAAGTGTAGCTTGAGGTTTAGGTGGATGTTCAACCTTAACCGTTCTCCACTGAAAAATTGGTATATCAACAACACTTTGTAATTGTAGGCAAATTCGTTGTGCTTTTAGGATCTGGTTGGGGATTGTTGGAGTTTGTGGGCTTGGCCCAAATAATATTCTTCATAAATCCTAGAAAATCACAAACGGTCACTAATGCATGGTGGAAGGTGAGAAGTTTAGTACCATATTGCTAGTCTAGGTGGGAGGAGACCAACTTATAAGGTGGAGTTGGTCTTACCTAGTTGAAGCAAGCAAAAGAAGACTACACACATGCGTTCGCTCGCCTCGCCATGCCTTCGCCCGCCCGCGCGGCATGCACATGAATGGTGTGGTGATTTTGGATCCAGTTGTGTGCGGAGCCGTAACTTCTTTTTGCACCTCATAATCCTATATGATTGTAACACCCCAGCCCAACAAAGGCCTGGAATGCTACTAAACTAATATTGTAACCAACTAAAACTAATACATCTTACTAGATTTCGGTAGAACCTCATTTGTATAGTTAACTATATCGGAGGTCCCAACAGTTAATTATAATATAACTAAATAATCCAACATCTAGTATAATCAAGAGACATCCAAAATTGAGCTAATCATTACTATATCATCCATAGCAAGCTAAACAACTAAAGTATAATCCAAAGGGCATCCATAATCCTCTAGTCAACGCTATTACAATTTATTCCAAGTAAAGGGAGTAAACATAGAGGATTCTTTAAGCAAATTACCCAACTACTAAATTATCATTCTATCAACTCAACAGTGAGTAGTTCGTGCCATTGTGCAACCACTCTAATCTTTATTTCCCCCCATGCATGCCGTTCTTGTAAAGGGTACCTAAAAACACAACAACAGCAAGAGTAAGCCCGAAGACTCAGCAAGTACAATAAATGGCAACGATAACATAAACAACTGTAATCATCAACAACCATCCACAAATCTCTATATCAAACATATTATATGATCATGCTATGCAAGATTCTCAAATGCACTTTCTCTTTTGCATTTTACCGGTAATGCAAAGCATGCATCCGTCGATGCATACCCAAGCATGTGCCATCTAGCACAGGGACCATTGCCCATACTCCACAAGTATGGGGACCTAAGCCCACACTCCACAAGTGTGGGGACCATAAGCCCGTCATATTCATGACGGGGACCTCAATCAATGCTTGGTCACCATGTGACCAAGTTTTCAATATGTCAGCATGATGCATATGAACGAAACCTTAAACTATCATAATCATGCATTTGCAACATCACACATGAATAAACTTATTCATACTTCTAGCATTCATAATCATTGACATTTATAATATTCTAGCATCCATGAATAGCACATATTTTCATAATATTAGTAAGCATGATCGATGACATTCATAATATTCTAACATCCATGAATAGCATATATACTCACAATACTAGCAAACAAGATCATCAATTCATAATAAATCTATCAATCAAAGTACTTGCCTCAATCGTGCGAGAAATGAGGACGTAAAGAGGCCGCTGCCCCCGGAACCACTCCCCCACCTGAATTAAGTTTAGCAAACATTCTAAGATAACAACCCTGGACCAGCAACAAGACTAGAAGTAAATACGAACTCGCTCTACTCTTTAGCGCAATCCCAACCCAAACTCCTAATTATCGATCTGTCCCCTTTGTAGACAGTCATAATCAAAAATTCATATCTTTTAGTACAGAGGTCCAAATGGGGTGGTTTTTGACTTTCTGGAAAGCGGATCAAATTCTCCAACTACACCTAGCTGGTGAGCCTTCCAGATTCAGCCATCTACTACCCTTACCAAGTTGATTAACAGAACAGCTATTTCACGTTGGGTTTCTGGACAGAAATATTAAAACGATGATAACTTTCAGTAAAATTATCCAAATTTCGTGTTCTTTAGCTTTCTGGAAAGCTACGACAATTATCTACATCTTTTGTTATAGTGAGATCCCCTAAAAATTCGATTAACTATTCGCTACAGTCTGATCACCAATGACTATTAGGATTACGACAGATTTACCGAACAGCAGCGCTACGAAATTCATAACTTTTGAACCGCTCGTCCAAACGATATGATCTAGTACTCTACGGAAAGGTATTGACGTCGCCTACAATTCTCTAGGAGGCGTCTAGGATAGATTATGTCTTTAACCTCATCAAAATCATCGGCCAAACCTGACTGTCCTAAACAGATCTAATACCGACATTACTTAATAATCATGAATTCGCTACTAAACGAGTGGGGATCGAGATTATCCTTGATGAACCGCTGAAGATCACGATGAACACCACGCGATCCCTCTCCCCTCCCTTCTTCCCCTTCCTTCTTCCTTCTTCCTCCTTCTTCTTGGCCGACAGCAACGGGAGAGCACCACCAAGAGGGAGGGGAATAGCAAGGGGTGTCTACTGTAGCAGGACACTGTAGCAGCGGCAGGGATACTGTAGTTGCACGTGCTACAGTACTGGCTAGGGTTTTCCCCCTTCTTTTATTGGTGGCCGGCCCCTCATGGGCCTCCTGGGCCAAGGCCCGAGGTTCAGGTTACCGAAGAACTACAGAAACCCCCTTTTTCTTATGTCTAATTTCTCTTTTGAACACTTTCTTTCTTAGGATAAATCAGAGTATTACAATGATGACATGGCATATCTACCTGCAACAATTTGGAAAGGAGAAGAACGGTTCAAACCGAATGTTTGAATCCCACTAATCCTGCAAGGCTATTATGGCATGCATTAATTGTGTTTGAATGCAGTTTCCAATTTTGTTGCGTGGTGATTTGCCTTCCTTGCGAGCTCATCTGTGTATATATGAGGAGATGTCCTCTCTAACTAGATGATCTGAGAGTGAACTAGAATTGTCGTCATGTTCCTCTGTGTTGCGCTACCTCTACTACTCCATCACTATGCCGGTATGCACCGTCGTAGGGAGAGCAGTGTCTCCGAAGCCGACGTCCCTCGTGTTGCTGTATGGGTTGGGACGAATCAGTTTTTTGGGAAGCTTTCACGCGATTGCTCATAGTTTCCGTCGTTATCTGATGTGCATCTTCTTCTTCGCATCAGACTCTACGGCAACCTTCGTCGAAACGATTTTCTGTAAGTCGCGGTGATATCTCTTGACATGGCTAGGTCTTTCTTTATATATATATATATATATATATATATATATATATATATATATATATATATATATATATATATATATTGAGTGCTAAGATACTAATGCCAATTTTGGTTGTTGGATCATACATGGTGTTTAATGTAGGGCATAGGAGGTGGGAGCATGCATGGTGTTTAATGAAGTCGTATTCGAGGTGGGATCATGTAGGGTGATTAAATGGTTTGGAGGTGGGAGCCCATATTAATCTTGTCTGTTCAATCTAGATCCAACGATCAAGATTGATATTAGCACCTTAACACTCAATTACCCATATATATATATATATATATATATATATATATATATATAATGTTGTTAAATCGATTATTGTTTTAGAAATTAAAATAATCACAACGTCACCCGGCTCGACGTGTGCAAGTAACACCATGAGTGACGTCACACGTACGAGTGGAGTAATAGCAGCGATGAATCAGAGCAGTAGACTACACAGGTGTGAACTAATTAGACTTTGGGGGTGATGACGTGTTATGACTAGCTAGGAGTGGCACTGTCAATTTGGATGTGTAATTAATGGAGTAGTAATCATTGTTCCAGCAGCTGCCACGTAAATAGGGAGGGCATCTTCGTTTCATGGACCATAACACTGCATCGAAGACACACAGGCAGATCCACCGCTACCAGATAGCTAGCGATCAATGGTAAAAGCGCTCACGCGACTGCTGATAGCTTCCGTCGTTATCTGATATGCGTCTTCTTCTTCGCATCAGGCTCTATCATGATCTTTGTTGGAGCGATTTTCTACAAGCTGCAGTGATAGCTCTTGATATGGTTAGATTTTATTTCCTAAAAATTAGTCATGAGACAGTGATGATTTCTACTTTTGTTAGTAGTATTTTTGTTCTACGTTTTGCCTTGTTAGCGTATACATATGAGATATGTGTATTTTAGATGATAAATCATGTTGTTGTTTGTAGTTTTGTAGTTGCAAATATATATATATATATAGAGAGAGAGAGAGAGAGAAAATAGTATGATACTCCTGGGAGTACGTACTCCCACCTTTTATATACCATTTAAATTGTATCATGATACCTCTTTATCAATTTGAGCATACTTCAATAATGATTATAAGTACCTCAAAGTGAGTTCCATAATTTTTTTTATTAAAGTCCACTTTTTATAGCAAAATTTGTGTCTATATTTCTTTTATATATGAAAAAAAAGGTATATAGTAAAAATAAAGAGCTCCAATGAGTCTTTTTCAATCAAGTCGTATTGGAGTATCTTATAATTGGTATTTAAGTATAATGAAGGTGATAAAGAAGTATAATATATTCGTTTAAGTGGTATATAGGACGCTCGTTTTGTACACCCAGGAGTACATACTCTCACTTCTAATATACCACTCAAATGAATATATTATATTTCTTTATCACCTTCATTATACTTAAATACCAATTATAAGATACTCCAATGCGATTTGACTGAAATTTTTTCATTAGAGTCCTTTATTTTTGCTATATACCATTTTTCATATATAAAAGAAGTATATACACAAATTTTGCTATAAAAAGTAGACTTTGACAAAAATTTTTATAGAACTCACTTTAGAGTATCTTATAATTATTATTGGAGCATGCTCAAATTGATAAAGAGGTATCATCATACGACTTAAATGGTATATAAGATGTGGGAGTACGTATTCCCAGAAGTACCATACCATATATATATATATATATATATACACACACATTGTTGTTACATCGATTGTTTTAGAAATTAAAATAATCACAACGTCACCCGCGCTCGACGTGTGCAAGTAACACCATGAGTGACGTCACACGTACGACTGGAGTATTAGCAGAGCAGTAGACTACACATAGGTGTGAACTAATTAGACTTTGTGGGTGATGACGTGTGTGGACTAGCTGGGAGTGGCACTGTCAATTTGGATGTGTAATTAATGGAGTATGGGAAATGATAAAGGGTAATCCGTTTTATTCGATCTTCGTATCTGATAAAACGTATATGTGGTAAGTAAAATCCGTATTTTTTTGCGGATAGTATTCATTTTTCATTTGAATACTATCCGATCAATGGTAAAAGTGTTGCTTGATTTTCCATCGATGATGTATCATTAGTTATACTACTCCCAGTTCAAATATGGTAGCATGCATGTTGGTTTTGTTAGCAAATACTTCCTCCGTTTCCTTGTATTATGTCTATCTTCTCCTGAAGATTCTTGTCCGTTAAGAAAATTAAGAGTGGAAATCACGAGTCTAATTAATTAGTATGTCATTTAATAGGAATAGGTATGTATAGTTCAAATTAATACCATTAACTATTTGTAGGATTTTTTTTTGTTGTTGAAGAATCATGGGTTGATTGGGTGCACGCACGCATGCAGGCGGCGACACCGAAGTGGGTGAAGATTGGGCCGTTCGGAGCGGAAGACGGCACTCCGGTGGACATCCCCACCGATGCGCCAATTAAACTCAACAAACTTGAAGCTTGGACCGATGCCACCCGGTGGATAATCAACGGCATCCGGTTCACTTACATCGACAGAATACAGGGCGAAAAAACAGTAACCTTTGGCTCGACGTACGAGCGGTACACCTCATGTTCTGGTATGTACGTACGTATATGTATTCATGCTTGGCACCCTATTCATTTACATGTTCAATATCCCCATAATGAATGAATGTGCATGCAGTTTGACACTACGCGAGATCAGCTAGACTCTGTGGTCAATCTATGCGGTTACGCTGATACCGATTTTGTCCATCAGCTGGGTATCAAATCGCATGACTGGTGGGGGGCAGAAATAGGAAAAAGTTTCGAAATCCCGGTGGCGAGCGGCTCTATCGTCGCCTTCTTCGGCCTCTCCGACGGCCACGCCCTCAACGCTGTGGGTGCCTACGTTGTTCCCCGCGATCCTGTCAGTACGTAATACAGTTAGCTAGCTTGCTGGCTAGAGTACTTACTAGTAGTCTAGTACTGCCTCTGCATGCCGTATATGCATGAACGTATTGGATCCTCCTCCCTGTGTGTCTCAACTGCTTCTAAACATGTTTGTGTACATTTTTTTTTAGATAATGAAAGAGAAAAATCTCTCCCGGTCTCTGTATGCAGGATGCACGCAGCCTATTTTATTAAGAAGTAAAGTAACACAATGACCAAAGATGGCTAACAAGTGACTGGAAGCCTTACAACCAAAAAGTGATTAGAAATGAAACTTAATCATTACAAATCATGTGACTAAACCGCCACCCATGAAGGCTTAAGATTTGCTTCACCACGATCTCTAATCTGGCGCTTCCAGCTATCATTGCCTCATTCTGAGGCGAGTTCTGTAAATTTGCCCAAGCACTCAGCCAATGTCCACTCAAAATGATAACTTGTAAGGGATTAGTGATAATCTTTTTTTGTCAAAAACAACATCGTTCCGACATAACCAAATAGACCAATATAAGGCACTAACTCCCACTAGGAGTTGTGACTATAAAACTTTTGGAATATTGGCTAGCCAATTTCCAAACAAGTGCTTTATACTCACAGGAGGGGATAAATTAAACGCACATTGAGTAGCCCACCATACAAGGCGTGCAAAAGGGCAATTAATAAAAAGATGTTGAATTGTTTCCTCGTTAATACAAAAACAACACTTTTTGCTCCCCCTCAAATTTCTTTTAAACAGGTTATCTTTAGTTAATATCACCCCTCTTTCGAGATACCATAGGAATATTTTCACTTTTTAACGGAATTTTAATGATCCAAAAAAAATTTCCACTGGGAGCTTGATTGGTGCCAATTAGTGCCCCACAGAAAGATGGTATTGAGAAAAGACCAGATTTATTCAGATTCCACCTGAAAACATCTTTTTGATAGTTTAATGTTAAATTAGCAATTCTCAAAATTAACTCATTCCAAGCATGTAACTTAGGTCCAATAATAGGCCTTTGAAAGGAAATATGTAGAGGATCCGATCTCAGTACATTTGTCACTGTATCATCCTTTCGCCGCACCACATTATAGAGTATTGGATATTAAATTTTCAGGGGAGAGTCTCCTAACCAAATATCTTTCCAAAACTTGGTTTGCATTCTATTTTTAACCTGGAATGAACCAAATCGAAGAAATTGGTTTTTAATTTTCATAAAACCCAACCAAAATTGGAAAATCCCAAGTTTATTAACCACCTATGAGAGACTTTTTCTACCCAAATATTTCCTTGTTAGCAAATATTGCCATACCCCTTCTTCATTATGCAACTTAAACAACCATTTCCCTAATAAACTTTTATTTTTATGTCTAAATTCTGAATGCCTAACCCATCTTGCACATTGGGAGTACACATTAAACTCCATTTAGCAAGCCTATATTTACGTTTATGGCTGTCACTTTGCCAGTAAAATCTAGATCGAAAGAAATCAAGTCTTTTAAGAACCTCTCGGGGAACTTCAAAAAAAGATAGCATAAATATTGGCAGACTGTTGAGTACCGAGTTAATAAGTACTAGTCGTCCACCAACAGACAGATTTTTTCCTTTCCACCCACTTGAGTTTTTTATCTACTTTATCCTCAACCCCTTTCCAATCACAATTTCTTAATTTCCTAAAATGAATTGAAATACCTAGGTATCTGAAAGGAAATGTACCCACTTCACAACCAAAATAACTTAGTATATTGTGATTCAACTTCTTTGGCGTTACCAAAATAGAAAATCTCACTCTTATGGAAATTAATCTTTAAACCTGATAATTGTTCAAAGACACATAAAATAAGTTTGAGATTTTTTGCCTGTTCTAAATCATTATTCAAAAAGATGATAGTGTCATCAGCATATTGTAATATGGATAACCCATCATCAATCAAGTGAGGGACTACTCCCGATAATAGACCTTCATCTTTAGCTCGTGAAATAAAAATGGCAAGCATATCCGCAGCAAGATTAAAAAGAATTAGGGACATCGGATCACCTTGCCTAAGACCCAAGATCATCATTAACTTTTATGGCCACACTCCCACCCTTAACGAAACTTTCTACCCAGGAGCACCATTTAGGTGAAAAACCTTTCATTTTTAAGGTTTGAAGTAAAAAATGTCATTTTATTTTGTCATAAGCTTTCTCAAAATCGATCTTAAAAACTATTCCATCCAATTTTTGTTTATGTAACTCATGGATGGTTTCATGAAGGATGATAACACCATCAAGAATAAATCTCCCCTGCATAAAAGCCGACTAGGAAGAGCTAATAACCTTTTGAGCTACACCAATAATTCTATTAGTAGCCACTTTAGAAAAAACTTTAAAGCTAACATTTAGAAGACAAATCAGTCTATACTGCTGTATTTGCTTAGCGTCAGTTTTTTTGGCAATCAGTGTAATGATCCCAAAATTTAAGCTAAAAAGAGGCATTGAGAAAATATTAAACTCATGAAACATGGCCATCATGTCATTTTTAATGACTTCCCAAAACACCTGATAGAACTCAGCTGGGAAGCCATCTGGCCCAGGTGCTTTGTTATGTTTCATATGAAAGATAGCTTCTCTCAACTCCTTCTCCGTAAAAGGTTCTGTAAGTAGATTGTTTTCAGCAGCTGACACTTGAGGAATATCATTCCTAAGTGTATCAATCATGGAGAAATGATTAACTGCAGATGGTCCAAATAGTTCTTTATAATAATTGGTGATATACTTTTTTAATTGTACATCACCCTAAATTATCCCCTCCTCTTGTTCGAGTTGAAAAATTATTTGTCTTCTATGCTTACCATTCGCAATCAAATGGTAATAGCGTGTATTTCTATCTCCCTCCAAAAGAAATTTCGCTTTAGACCTTTGGTACCATTTAATTTCTTCTTCTCTTAACAGATGTGCCAATCTCTCATTATCCAACTTTTTAAGAGTAAGATCTTCATGAGACAAACGCATAAGCTCATCTTTTTTATCTAGCTTATTAATAATCAAGTTGAGTTCAAGCTTTTCCTTTTTATAAGTACCACTACAATTTTTAGCCCAACCACGAAGAAATTGTCTAAGAGTTCTAACCTTACACTGCCAAATTTGTAAGGCAGACTGACCTCTAGTTTTCTTTTTCCACACATCAGCCATCATCTCCCAAACCCATCCCTACACAATTAACCTAATTCAAATTTAAATAAAGAGTGACTCCCTCTAAAAGAGGCCTCTCTTGCATTAACTGTGACCAAAGGAAATTTAAACTCCCGGTCTGAACTCATTAAAACTCTGTCTAGCTTTTCAAAGGTTGGATTATCTAACTAATTGGCCCAAGTAAAATGTCTCCTAGATAAATCTATTTCTCTTAAGTCCAAATTATTAATCACAGCATTAAACAAAAAAGGCCATCTATAACCAAAGTTATCATTGTTTTTTGTGTACATATGTCATGGCTTGTAATGAATAAAAGTATCAGAAACTAAGTATTTTCCTTGAAACTACTGCTTTCTAAGTATTTTCCATCTTTGTCAGTGTGTCTCCTTGTTTATTAAACGATGCCTGATTTTTTTTACCCTCCTGTCAAATATGCACAACAATTAAGGAGGTGGCTGAAATGACCTTGTTGTCCTTCAATTATTAACCTTGGAAAACATGTCTCCTTTATTTATTTTTTTGAGGTCTGGGATTTTTCCATCCAAACTGTCTTAAAGAAGAAGAGCACCCTACTCTGCGAGGCGCCCACGGGAGCAGCGCTCGAACCGTTGCGGGCTGGGAGCCTAAAGCACCCCAGCCACTGTGCCCCATGCACAGCCCTCGCAACACACTGTGACCCAGCATAGCCTCTGTGAGAATCGGGGGTCGAACCCCCGACCAGTCGCTAGCATTAACGCCAGCCAACCAAACGAGCAAGCTCACTCCTCTGTCTCCTTTATTTTTGAGTCGTAGGATATTATTTCGAAAAAAGGGTGGATAGGTGGCTACAAATTATAGGATGACTTGTATTTTAAGCAGGCTAAAACGACTTATATTTAGGCGTAGCGTAGAAGTGTATATATATATATATATATATATATATATATATATATATATATATATATATATATATATATATATATATATATATATATATATATATATGCAACTTATTCATGTTATGCTGCAAGCAGTCTGCTGTTAAAAGTAAAACCTCATGAAATTCGTCAAGGCATCTCATATTAATAATCTAATAAGCACTAGCTCCTACATAGAGGCCACATGCATCATATTCCGTGGCATATCTTTTATGGCGCAACTCGATCGGCTTACAAAAGAAGAGAGAAACAACTAGATCTAGTACTCGCGTGCGTCTTCTCCCGCCTATCACATATTCCGTTTGGGCCGAGTGGGCGCGCCAAAGCAGAGGCCACATGCATCATGACGGTAATTCATTGTGAGCCAGTTGTTGGTGCTCATTCCGTGCATATTTCATGTGTTGGAGTCTATCGGGTTGGTCCAAATAATATTCTTCATAAATTCCATAAAAATTTTAAAGACTCACTCATGCATGGTGAAAGGTAGGAAGTTTATTACCATATCGTTAGTATAGGTGAAAGGAGACCAACTTATAAGGTGGAGTTGATCTTACCTAGTTGAAGCAAGCAAAAAAAGAACACACACGCGAATGGTTCGTTGATTCCGTGTCCGGTTAGGTGTGGGGTTGCTTCTTCTTGGAAACTGAATGTTTAAATTACACTGATTCCAAAATGTTTCTACGGAATTATTGCGGCAGTTTCCATTCTTGCTACTGATTCCATACGAGGGAAAGACGTCTCCACTCAGACCTGGAATTAAAGACATCAGCATCTGGTTTTTTTGCCCAGTTGTGCTGCGCAATCTCATACACTGCATATGGGAGTACATTGTGCCATATTAAGCATCCTACAAACCATGTCCAAAAATCCTATGTTCAACGGGTGAATGCAACATAGCGCGCCTGATCACCTAGTATAAATATCTTTTATGGCACAACTCGATCGGCTGACAAAAGAGAGAAAACACGGCGGCCATGCGGCAACATCACCGCACGGTGGTGAAGAATCTAGATCTACCATTATGAGTTTAATAGAGTATTTTGGTGATTAATGATAAATCTAAATGTGACACTAATATGTTTATTGACTATGATATTATTTAGTCTTAATTGGATGAAAAGGTGAAAATCATGGAGGTATGCATTCGACATTATATTCTTATATATTGTTGCATTCCTCAGATCCAAAATATAGGTTGAACTCCACCAAAAGTTTAACTTGAATATGTGCATATGTTTTTATTTACACATTCGCGTATGCACACATTTAGGGAGAGTTCACTCTATGTTTCGTTGTTTCATTAGTATTGATGCATATTGTTTTTATTCACATATATTGGGGATCTCTACTTTGAAACATATCCTTCGAATATATAAAACTTAGTTCATACATACCCATATTGCTTTATATTCAATTATTTGCAATTGTGTTATGGGACTAATGTGTGTGCTAAGATGTTTTCAAGGCTTAGTCCCAGATTATGCAAGACTACATGGAAATGGCAATGCAAAGACAATAGAGGAATCATGGCTAGTAGCTTGAAGTTTATTTTGTACCATTTTTGTTATGCATTGCATTTGTTTTGCTTTTGGAAAGTCTTCAGTGAAAATTGGTATGACCGCATTTGCTTTGCGGTAGTACCGGTGTGCGGTAGTACCGGGTTTTAGATGGTGGTATGTATTTTCCAGAGAGCTTGTTTTTAGAAGGTTTTCTTGAAATCCCAAAATCGGTATGACCGCATTTGATGAGCGGTATTACCGCATCTCGGTAGTACCGAAATCTAGTTGGCGGTATGCCTTTAACAGAAAGGATGTTTTGGGGAGTTTTTCTTGAAACCTGAAATCGGTATGACCGCAATTCTTCTACGGTATTACCACAAGTCGGTAATACTAAGTTTTATTCAGCGGTACGTTATTTCCAAAGAGAGTGTTTTCTTGTGATTTTGATTCTCTAAAAATCGGTAGTACCGATCTGGCCGAGCGGTATTACCGTTGTGCGGTAGTACCGAATTCTAGCTGGTGGTAGTACTGCACCTTTCTGCAACGGCTTGTTAAGAAGCATTTGATGCAGGTATATCTTGGTAATTAATGTTGTAGGACCGGAAAGGCGACTAGAGGGGGTGTGAATAGACGCTCGCTTAAATCTTCACCTTAATTAGATTCAACACGAACTTTTCTCCAATAGCTATGGGAGCTATGAAGATCAAAGTACAAGCACAGCGGATAACTTGTATTGAATCCAATCAACCCCCAAAGCAAAAGACCAACAAAAGGATCAAACCCTAAATTGATAAATCGGTCAGACCGGCGACTAAATTTCGGTCCGACCGATGGGCGGTTTGACCGGCGATATAAAATCGGTCCGACCGGCTGACCGATGAACAGAGGAAAATAGCCAAACTTAAATTGGTCGGGCGGTCCGACCGGCGTATAGAAATCGGTCTGATCGATTTCGTCCAGAACAGAAGGAACAGCCTGAAAACCGAAACTCAAATAGGCCTAACTTTTGATCTACACAATGAAACTTGACCAAACTTGAGGCACACCTTCCTAAGGATATCAGGAACCTATTCCAAGCAACGATCGTCCAGATCTATGCCAAAGTCCTAACCTTTTTCAATAAGAACGAAGGTGGGTTCAAAACCGGGCAAGAACGAAACTTAGATCCAAAAGCTTGCTCGTGGTTGATTGATGATCTAGATGATCCTAGATGTATTCCCACATGTCACAGCAAGCTAGATCTATGCAAGAAACCAAGCAAAAACCCACGGATCAAAGAAAGCCCCAAAATCACAAAATAGAGAGGAAGAACAAGGATAAACTCATCTTGATGCAATCTTCCTTGGATTGATTTGAGAAGATGAATGATTGTTGTTTACAGCCACTCCCTCAAGGAGGACAAAGCTCACACCATGAGCACTCAACTCAATCCATCCTCTAGAACCCTAACCTCTCCATCTTCTCTTTAAGCGCTAAAACCAAACTAGGGTTAACAATAATGAAAGGGTTAGTTGTGCTAGACAGCACCCCTTGCTATTTATACTAGAGGCTAGCATCTAGAGAATATTTCACTTATGGCACCCATTAAACACTAACACACAATGGGTTAACACACGCACGCTTCTCAAAGCACCGTCTTCATCCAAGTGGCACCAATGACTTCCCATCAAGCCTCTCACGTGTTCGGATCCCATCGAACCGTGCTCGCTTGCAGCTGGAATCAAGTCAATTGGCGCACCATCTATTTCACCATGACTGCACCCAGCTTTCTTTACCGTTCAGGACCTCAGCTCATCCCTGAGCCTAGTTCGGACCTCAACTCCTCCCTGAGTCTAGTCCCGGTCAACCTTGCCGCTGCCCATCATGTTCATCACCGGTAGCTTCCGCTCCGGTTCCTTGTCTTCTCGGTTTGTACGCACTTCGCTAGCCTCAGTCATCTTCCAGCAACACCTCAGTCATCTTCCAGAAAAACCGCCAGAGGCCTGACAGAACTAGAGCAACGCCGAAAACGCGTGTTTCGGCACACCCTCAATGCCATTGCCAATTGTATCATCATCCGAAGATCATGAGCATATCCCCATGATATCCACAAACGTAAATCATTGTGGGACTAATATTTTCCATGAGTTGGATGAATATGTTATATTCCATGGTGATGGAGACTTTGGATGGCATCACGAGTTGATCGTCATCAAGTCAAGGTTCAAGAAGATGATGCATCATGTGTTGATGCATATCAAGATCTCGAAGCGGAGATGATCATATGTTGATCATCAAGTCAAGAGAAGACCCATCATGTGTTGATGGAGGGCATATGAAGGGTGCATCATGGGTTGATGCATATCAATGCAATGCCCTGAACTTGAAGTGAAGATGTGTGTCATCAAGCGTCAAGAGGATGATCAAGGCAAAGGTATAACTAGCTAGGGATAAGGATGTGTTCCTAGTCTTTTACCGGTCTTAGTGTTTGGTTGGAAGACCAGATTGCTAGTATAGATTGTTGTACTATTAAGAGGGTTCTTGTCTAGTAGCTTGAGTCTCATCATGTGTTGATAGATCAACCTTGCTTGCTCTAGCTCTCCGTGGCATGATGCTATTATTTGCGAATGTGTTTTGCAAATAGCCGAGGCTCATGCATTCAATCCTTATACCATGTGACTATACTTTGCAAATGGTTGAAGTCCATGTACCTACTCCTTGTGGCATGATCTAAGTTTGTAAATGTGTTTTGCAAATTGTTAGGATTCATGCATTTTCCTTTGGCATGGTCTAAGATTGCTTTTTGCTATTTCTTTGGACTTAGACCATGGTAGTGGCTCTTTGGAGTTGTGCTTTTTGATTTGATCAAATGTGTTTGAGATCAATAAAATAGGTGGGTTGTGTAGCCTTCATAATAAGCTTTCCATAGAGTCCACGATCACTCAATTCCGACATCGGAGTCAAAAGTTATGATATTTTTTCCCGAGTGTCGTCTGTGCTGAAAATGGCCTGCGGTAGTACCGCCCTGAGATGCGGTATGACCGTCCAGTGGTAGTACCGGATTTGTACTACTTTACTACCGCACTAAAAACTTTAACGGCTAGTTTTTGAGTATTTAATGCACCTGTTCCGACCGTTGAATAGTAAAAACAGTAGTACCGGGGTTTGTACAGCGGTACTACCGCAAATCCTAATTTTTGGGGATTTCTGCTCCCAACGGCTAGTTTTTGTTTGTAGGCTATAAATACCTATCTTGGCCGGTTGGGGGATAAGTTTTGGCACTCCATTTCACTCTCTTGATCTAGTGTGAGCTTCTCCTCTCAATTGTGCACGTGTTGCACCTTGTGAGCAAGGAGTGGGGTCTCTAGTTGCATGTGTTACATCTAGAGGTGGATTTCATATCCACTTGAGCTTGTGCATTTGTTGCACGTGGTGAAAGTCAAGTAAGGGGCTTAGCTTATTACTCTTGCTGTTTGCCGACGCCTAGATGGCGTGGAGGCGTCGTGGTCCAGTGATCTCTTCAAAGAAGATTGTGAAGAGGCCCAGCGTGTTGTGAAGGTTGGAGCTCACCTACCCGGAGCGGGAAAGAGCTACCACTGGTGGAATTGACGTGTTTAGCTTAATTCATGGAGCCGATCCAATTAGTTTGGACTTACCTCAACGTGGATTAGGGGAGACCGGCAAGTCTCCGAACACCACGGTAAAACGTCATTGTGTCATTGTGGTTTACTCTCTTGTGATTTACTTTGTGCAATTTACATTCCTAGAATTAAATTGCTTACATGTAGTCTTTGTATGTTTGCTATCATTATCAATAGTCTTATTTTGTTGGTGCACTTAGTTAAGACTAGTTGATTTAGGTTTTAATTGAGCAAAACCGAATTGATTTACAATTCCGCATAAAACTCGGTTTTAGCTAAAAGATTTTAAAACCGCCTATTCACCCCCTCTTATCAGCCTCCTCGATCTGACAAGCAGTTGTGCGGTGAGAGGTGACGTGGCGGGCGTGCAATGGCTGCCGTACGGTGGCCGTGCGGTATGGTGCCAAATTTGCACAAAAAAAATTGTAGATGGCCATACGTGTAAATACGGTTCAAAAAAGTGCCAATACGGCAAAAAAATCCAATAAAATGGGGATCCTGTCAGTACGTGGTACTACTAGTTAGCTTGCTGGCTAGAGTGCTTACTGGTAGTGCCTCTGCATGCCGTATATGCATGGACGTATTGGATCCTCCTCCCTGTGTGTCTCTCAACTGCTTCTAAACAAGTTTCACTACTACACAAAGGGTCGTCACAGACGGTTCTAAACTGTCATCATAGACGGTTTCTGAACTGTCTGAATTTATGTGTCTATGATAACAGACGGTTATCACAGACGGTTTGTGAGCCGTCTGTGATAAGTCACAACACAGACGACTTTTGGTCCAAACCATCTGTGAAGGCTTGTTATCACAGACAGCTTCTACAAAAAATCGTCTGTGATACGTCGACCATCACAGACAGTTATATGTACCAACCTTCTGTGATTGGAGACATATCACAGACGGTTGGTGGTGGTAGCCGTCTGTGATAGTAGGCCTTCACAGACGGTTTATACCATAAAATCGTCTGTGATAGTTCGTTCTATACCTAAATATTTTTTCTGTTTTTCGGCTAGCCTCAGGAAATGCTAGCCATGCCCTCTGAAAACAAGAAAGCAGAAAATAGACAAATCACAGATAAGTGAATTATAACTCAAAGTGATTTGCAACTCAAAATCAATTACAAAAGAATGTTCATGTATTGTCGCTAGAGTTACAATTGAATTACAACTCAAAGTGAATTACAATTGAATCAATTATTTGAACATGTATTAAACGGTGTCGCCGGAGTGAAACTCTCCTTTCGAGTCAATGATCTCCGTCATGATGAAGGTGGAGAGCCATCCTCGAACGTCCGAGAGTTTGTTCAGATCGAATGTACTTGATTTGATTGTCATGCCCTGTCGCTAGGAGGAGTAAAGTAGTAAGCATATAATTTAAATTGATAAGTAGAAAATAATTATTGCGAGATTAAGCAACCTCTGGATCATTCGTCTTAGCACTCATGATTTTCTGTATATGACGGCAAACGTAGAATACACATAGGTTGCCTTCTGTAGTTGCTGGTGGCACTGCAAAAATAGAATTACATATATAGGTATAGTCAGTTCAAGATGCATTATTACGAAGTGTGATATAGGATTATTGTGTTGTAGCGGGTACCGAAAATCACTTCTTGTGTTGCAGTGTGGCGTTCGATTCCTTGTGTCTCCCTCCCCTAGCAACATAGACGCTGAACGACCTACGTGATTCCAAAAAATTATCCTCGGCTATTTCAAACAAAGGAAGACTACAATAGAGTTATGATGAGACGTCCAGTATAGCATATTCTGTAGTAGAGTTTGTATACATGTGTCATGGCTTGTAATAAATAAAAGTCTCGGAAACTAAGTATTTTCCTTGAGAAACTACTGCTTGTTAAGTATTTTCCATCTCTATCCGTGCGTCTCCTTGTTTATTAAACGATGCCTAATTTTTTTTGTACCCTCTCCATGTCAAACATAAGAGCATGTACAATGGGTTTATGTCAGCCGTCTATAGTCATGTCACGTATGATTTTTGCTGACGTGGATGAAAGAGAATGAAGAGAGAGAAAGAAGCTGTCTACAATTCTGTAGTCGACTATAGCACAAGAAACAAGAAAAGCATTAAAGTTTGTGTGTTCTATAAAGACAACTAAAAAGACAGCAGCTGTCTGTACCATTGTATGAGATGTCTTTAGTGTTGTCTATAAGTGACATGGAGAGTTATTATAGACAGCAGCTGTCTATACCATTGTACATGCCCTAAGTTATTTTAGACTTGTGCACAACAATTAAGGAGGTGGTTGAAATGACCTTTAATTATTAACATTGGAACCATGTCTCGTTTATTTATGAGTCGTAGGACATTAGAGGGGAAAAAAGGGTGGACAAGTGGCTTCATATTGTAGGATGACTTGTATTTTAAGCAGGCTAAAATGACTTATATTTAGACACGGAAGTAGTATATATTTATATGCAACTTATTCATGTTATGCTGCAAGCAGTCTGCTGTTAAATGTAAAACCTCATAAAATTCAAGTCACCTCATGAAATGTCTGGAAATTACCGTGGGCTTTCACAGAGTAAACCCGAGGTGGGACCCACGGCCCAGGGATGACACCGACAACATCCCTTCGTTTCAGGGAAAATGAGATAACAATAGAGCCAATTCCCAAACCATAAGAGCACAACTCTAGAAATGGTGCCAACCTAAACCAAGCTTCATGCCTAGTAATGAATTGGGTTGAAATGGAAACCATACGAACCCTAAAATTTGTTATTCCAAACCAAAATAAACCAACTCATTTTCTCTACAAATCCAAACCAAACCAACCCATTTGTGGTATCAACCCATTTCCACCTACCCAAAGCCAACGCATTTCACCCATCTCAACCCAACCCATTATCATGTCTAACTGAGATATATAATTTGTTCCGACGACACTTCATGTGATGCGCATACGTACACGGATCACGTTTTCATCTTAGTTACTAAAATGTCATGTTTTTCTAGCCAAGTGGTTAAAATGTGATGCTTAGGCTCATATCTATATTTGTTTATGTGTAAGCTAGCTGATTTTTTTTCCCAAATCACATTCTTCTATCCATTGGATTAACACCCAATTAGACAGACACCAATCTCCATACCAATCAAGGTTTACTACTGGGAGGCTCTCCAGAAGCCTTCACGTTAATTCTAAGTGGTAAATAAGCTAGAAATTCTCACATTATTTAGAGAAATGAAAAAAATGCTAGAAATTCCCACATTAATCGTGGAAAAGAGAAAAGCTTGGTCGTCCAAATTCTCTTAATAATTTTCTATGGCTTAGATTTATATGTACTCCCTCAAGTTCACAAAACAAGTTATTTTGGACATCGACACGATTATCAAAATGTAGCTTTCACTGCTAATTACTATCGTAATATATTTGTAAAATCCAATAAAATTATAATATTATGAAAGTACTTTTCGAGACAAATCTATACATATAATTTTCATATAGCTAATCTAAATATTTAAAAAGATATCGATAGCTAGAGTCACTACTACAAAACAGGCTATAGTAGACGCCCCATCACAGACGGTTCCTTTGGAACCGCTCGTGTTGGGTCATCCAACTCTCGGTGGTGGCGGAACAACTATCACAGACGGTATTTTTAGAACCGCTCGTGATAGTCATCTATCCTGACGGTTGAGAAATAGAACCGTCAGGAATTATCACGACGATTCTATTCACAAACCGTCGTGATAATCCTCTAATCCTGAGCGGTTTTACGTTACAATCGTGCATGTAGTATCCTGAGCGGTTCTTATTTAGAACCGCTCAGGTGATCTTTGTTATCCTGAGCGGTTCTTATTAAGAACCGCTCGTGATATCCCCGCACATCGATCCTCTCAAGATCTGCGTCAGTGTCCATCGCCGATCGCCGCGATGGGACGCCTCTTTGCCTTCGCCGCAGTGGAGCAACCTGGCCGGCCCCCTGCCGCTGGCTCTAGATCAACATACCTACACACTTCAGTACCGATGGGATGAGGAGCTCTTACTATGGGCAAATAGATATAGTAACTTCACCTCCAAACTTTTTTTTTATTTTGGAATTTTCATATATATAGCCAAACAACATGGCCAGTCGCTTACAAAAAGATTAAAAAACTAGAAACCTATCTAGTGGCGGAGGTAGGCTGCTATCTCCGTCTTCAATACTTCATAGGCGGCAGCGTCGGGGGCGAACGGTTCATGATCGAACAAAGCCTGAAATACGTCCACCCGCTGACGCGCTCGTTCGAGTGTGTCCCGAAGACCCTCGGACTGTTGAACCAAGAAGAATTGAGCCCATAGGCTCTCTTCTCTTGCTTGAGGGGTCTCGGCCTGGTCGACTCGATCGCCTGCTGCCTCGATTAAGCAGTCCAAGTGACGACAAGCCTCCTGGAGACGTGCAACGTCGTTTTGGAGGACCACGTCGATGACACGGTAAACTCGCCGAAAGTGGGAGATCACCTGGAAGACACGGCGGAGGAGAATTTCAAGACGGCGGAAGGTGGCCGTCACCCGCTCCGACAAATTCTCGGACAGAGGAGTGAAGACATTGTTGAAATAGTGTTCTTCCGCGAAGACGATTCAACGTCTGTGAGAGAGGTCTGCAGCGACTGAGGCGTGTCTGAAGAGGAGGCAGCCATTTCTGTTTTTGTGGAGAAAGGGGATCAAGGAGGTTGTGTGAAATACATTGTAGAAGGGGACAAATCTATATATAGAACAAGTTCTAAAGCCGGAACGGGAGACGAAGAGATATTTGGGGAGCTGTAGCGACGTTTGAAAATGAAGAGATGAAGCCGCGCCGTGTGATCGTGAGACGAAGAGACACATGCAGGAAAATGAAGACGAAGAGACACGCGGGAAAATGAAGAGAGTTATCACAGACGGTTCCGTTGTATAACCGTCTATGAAAAGGAATCACAGACGATTCTATTTAAAAACCGTCTGTGATACGTCCATATCACAGACGGTTGTAGTTAAAAACCGTTTGTGATACCGTCAGTGGGCTTTGTTGACATGCTCTGTGATGAACTCTGTCTTATACTGAGATTGAATGTGATAGTTAGTTCATACTTGAGCTCTATTGTATTACTTGCTACTGTCAATATGATGTACTGTTAATTGGTTACTTTCGGTTGAAAGCTAGTAATTTCAGTTCTGTTAAGAGTATTCAGTTTTCGTTAGTAATCTAATGACTAGTTTGTGATTCTTCTAGTAGTCTATATGAGCTCATTCAACTTTTCATTTGCCATCTTGATCTCTATAGTCAACCTCTGTTTGTTGGAAGTTTAATCTGTTTTAGATTAATGATTGAGATCATTTGACGATTAAGCAAAGTATTGTTTAGAGCTCATAGTTTGAATTTATATTATCATATTCATTTAATGAAGAGTATAGACAATAGGATTGAGATGGCAAAGACTTGTTCTTTAGCTACTCTCCTTCTGAGAGCACATAATATCATCAATCCAGAAAGAAAGTTTTACTTGATTCTATTTTGTTTCTATGTCTTTATTAAAGGCTAGTCTTCTGTACATGAAGTATTAAACCTTTGCTTAGCATTTTCTTAAATCGATCTGACACACTTGAGTGTACCTTTGCTTCTTGCCAATCCTTCAAGGCAAAAAGCAAATGGTACACTCCAGTGTGTCAGGGTCGATGAAGTAGGCTCGGGCAAAGATAGGCTTGGGCAAAAGATTTGTATCACTAGTTTCTATCTATGCAAATATCACAAGATCAGTGGGCTTTGTTGACATGCTCTGTGATGAACTCATCTTATCTTCGAGATTGAATGTGATTGTTAGTTCATACTTGAGCTCTATTGTATTACTTGCTCTTGTCAATATGATGTAATGTTAATTGGTTACTTTCGGTTGAGCTCATAGTTCTATTGCAAATTGATCAGTTCTATTGACTAGTTTGTGATTCTTCTAGTTATGCAGTATGAGCTCATTCAACTTTTCATTTGCCATCTTGATCTCTGTAGTCAACCTCTGTTTGATGGAAGTTTAATCTGTTTTAGATTAATGATTGAGATCGTTTGACAGTTAAGCAAAGTATTGTTTAGAGCTCATAGTTTGAATTTATATTATCATATTCATTTAATGAAGAGTATAGACAATAGGATTGAAATAGCAAAGACTTGTTCTTTAGCTACTCTCCTTCTGAGAGCATATAATATCATCAATCCAGAAAGAAAGTTTTACTTGATTCTATTTTGTTTCTATGTCTTCATTAAAGGCTAGTCTTCTGTACATGAAGCATTAAACCTTTGCTTCGTTGATTAAGGAGTGTTAGGAGTGTTAGAATAGGAGCAGGGAGGCGGCGAGCCCTACAGGATTAAACCTTTGCTTAGCATTTCCTTCGTCGATCCTGACACACTTGAGTGTACCTTTGTTTCGTGCCAATCCTCCAAGGAACGAAACATATGGTACACTCTAGTGTGTCGGCCTCGATGAAGTAGGCTCGGAGAAATATCGGCTCGGGCAAAGTTTTATTTGATTCTATTTTGTTTCTATGTCTTCATTAAAGGCTAGTCTTCTGTACATGAAGCATTAAACCTTTGCTTAGCATTTTCTTAAATCGATCTGACACACTTGAGTGTACCTTTACTTCTTGCCAATCCTCCAAGGCAAGAAGCATATGGTACACTCCAGTGTGTCAGGGTCGATGAAGAGTATAGACAATAGGATTGAGATGGCAAAGACTTGTTCTTTAGCTACTCTCCTTCCGAGAGCACATAATAGGAGGCGGAGGAGGCGAGCCCTACAGATTAAACATTTGCTTAGCATTTCCTTCGTCGATCTGACACACTTGAGTGTACCTTTGTTTCATGCAGGTCCACCGGCATGAAACAAATGGCACACTCGATGTGTCGACCTCGATGAAGTAGGCTTTCTTAGAGAAGCTAGTGGATTAAGGAATGTTAGTACTCTGCATGAGCTCATTCAACTTTTCATTTGCCATCTTGATCTCTATAGTCAACCTCTGTACTTCTTCCTAAGATTAATTGTTTCATATTTATTTGGAATTATTTATGATTATTTGGTAATATTGCACATGTTGAGCATATTATTAAGTTTAAATGTATATGTTAATTTGGGACACTTGCAATCCATTTTATTGCATATGTAACTTATATAGATAGCAAGTAAGCGAGATGGCAGAGGCATTGTCTTCGCCGCCGCCACCGACGCCTTGAGATGGAAGAGGCGCCGACGAAGCAGGCCGACACCGACGCCATGAGATGGAAGAGGCGCCGACGAGGCGCGCCGTCACCGTCGGCGATAATGACACGAAGCGAGATGGCAGAGGACAATTGAAAATGCCTACGGCCAGCTGGTCATCACGGAGGTCGGTGACTTTGGGGTCCCTCTCGAGTCCCAAGAGATCGTGGCGAGATTTAGGACCATCTGCGAGATACTTGCAAGGAACGGGTCCTCATCACCACACCAACGTGGAAGGACTGACGAAGAAGCGAAATCGCGATTGTGGACAGAACTTTCAGAGAAGTTCACTATTCCGTAGCACATGTGGCATGCGCGGCGACGGACGGCGATGCTCACGATGGGTAAATCGTGGAGGACCTTCAAGAGCATTCTAGTCACGGCACGTGAACACGGGTCAAACGCCTTCGCAAAGTACAAATTCTTGGCGTGGGAAGCATGGGGACACCTTTGTGGCTATGAAAGCGACGGCGAATTTAAGGAGCAAAGTGCGGCGCACAAAGCTCTCGGACACGAAACACTCACCAAGACGACTCGGCACCGCTGGTGCAGCGGGTAAATATGAGGAATGGACGGCGGAGAAGGAGAACCCGTTTCGATGTCACAGACCCGCGTTCCCTAATTTGGTTAAGCGAGGGCACAAGTCTCGTCTTGAGCAAAGATCTCCTTCACAAACCCGGTAGACCGTGAAGTGTCCCAACGTGTGGTAAATATGTCGAACTACTAAGTTGTTAATAAGTCCATAACTTCATAGTGCCTATAATAACATGATGACCTCTTGCGGCGTGACTTGATCGCCCAAGCTTCCCAAGGCTCCTTCCATGCGAGCAGGAGAATGATATACTATCTACGGCCTTGGGAAACAAGGAGCACCGGGTCGTCTGCGAGGCCTTGGGGTTAACGTGCCTTGGAGTCATGGATTCGCGGACGACTCTCGCACGTATAGGACTAGGAAGAGATCCAAGGCGAGCACGACAACCGGTTAGTACAGATGATTACTAACCAATTTCAAGTAGAGATGGCAGCATTGCGAGTCAAATGGATATACTCATGAGCGGTGATGCAAGTCGCCTCGCTAATTGGGAGGCGGTCCTCCTCGGCGTCGGAGTAGCGTCGCGTCGTCGCAAGATAATTGTGAACATGACGACGTCCGATTACCGATAGAGCGACATCAAGGTAACGTACATCTATGGAATGCACCAAAGATAGACCTATAGGACGCCTTAGCTAATTGCGATCGTCTTGTAGGAGCCGACGCCTGTAAGCTCAAGTGAGGATGGATGGGTCCTTTGTATTGAGGTCTTGCAGCAGGGATGGTGTATCCATACGAGGAATGGGTAGTGCAAAGACGGTGCCCGGTGGGCGCACTGTTACGCCAGGTCCGTGGATATGGTACATGTCAATTTCGAGCCGTTCGTGAAGATTTGCCCGAACGAAGAGATCACAACACTAGGGATGCCGTCCTCTCTTTTATCCGATGGCCCAAGAAGGACATCATACTCGACCCAGCGAGGCCGCGATCCGACACGACCATTCCTCTCCAACGGGACCCTCGATGACTCCACATCATGTTTAGCCTCATAAGGCCACCTCTTGATTCCGTGGAGAAGACGCAGGAAGGAACAAAGAAAAGTGTGCCGTCGTATCCGTTCTCGAGTCGTCTCACAAGAAGACGCTGCCAATCGCTAAGGCCAAATCAAAATCCACAAACGTTAAGGCGCCTCCCAAGTCCGGGAAGTCCGCGATACCCAGGAACTACATCATCGGAAAACCATTGTGCTCCGACGCAGATAATGCACGTTGGATATGCTTGTCGGGCTTTGCATGCACGGTACTTGGCGAGACCCAAAAGAAGGGTGCGATCATCGAATCACCGTCGATCTGAGGACAAGCATTTCTTCAACGGACGAGGTACTTCGTCGTGGGCTTCAATGACTTATTTGAACTATTCAACCTCGTTGGCCTCGACGTCTCGCTTCTCACGATGTTGGACAATCGTAAGTGCGTATAATCAAGTTCTACATTCATGTAATACCAATAAATATCACAACTCATTGCTTATGTATAGATACATCTTTGAAAAATGTCCGGAATGGAAAGAACCGATTGGGTTTCCTCGACCCACATGTGGTATCGTTGCAAACTATCCAACAAGACTCATCTTTCGTCGAGAAATACATAACAAGGTCATTGCTTCGTCAAACGAACATGAAGTATATAGTGGTGCCCTACAACCAGGGGTAAGTGTCACTACTTGCTATACAAATTTCATTTGTACTTTATCTGCAAACCACGAACTTAGGTTTAATGACTATAGCGACATACATGAGTAGGTACCACTGGATCCTTTTAGTTATTATACCCAAGAGGAACCATGTGATATACCTTGATTCCCTAAACCGCAACAAGCACGACTTCAGCACTGTAAGAGGAATACTCGAGAGGTATGCTCATTTCCTCCTTACATAACTCTATTGTAGTCTTCATTCGTTTGAAATGGCCGAGGATAACCTTTTCGAATCATGTAGGTCGTTCATCAATTATGTTGCCAACAAAAGGAATATACAATGGAAAGAGCGCCCAACTAACACACAGGATGGATTTTCCGGTACGCGCTACAACACGATAATCCTATATCATACTTCATAATAACATGTCTCGAATCGACTATACCTATATATGTAATTCTATTTTTGCGGTGCCAAAGAAAAAGATGATGAGTTATGTGCAATCTCGTCTACTATCATATGCGACTAATCCTTATGACTAGGAAGAAGGATCCTAAGGTTTGTCAATCTCGAAATAATTATTTCCTAATTATAAATTTAAATATATATATCTTACCACTTTACTCTTGCTAGCTTACGGGCCTTGAATTTACAATGTGATTCACTCGTTGCGGAAGAGATCAAGGACATTCGAGGGAAGCTCTGCGCCTTTATCAACACAGAAATCATTAACGACAACGGAGAGTTTCACTCCGTCGCCAACCCAGAGCATCACCCCACTAAAACCTCTCAACGCAAACAATTGTAATCTAGTTGTAACTATAGCGACAATACTTGAACAAATGCGATCTTTTATAATTTATTTTGAGTAATGATCACTTTGAGTTGTCATGGCTGCTTGAATCTGTTTTTGTGAATGCTTGAATCTATTTTTGTGAATGCTTGAATCTGTTTCTGTGAATGCTTGTTTTCAGAGGGCATGGCTAGTAATTTCTGAGGCTAGCCAGGAAAACAGCAAATTGTGGGCAGGGGGTGCGAGCTATCACGAGGCGATTTTTGTTAAAACCGCTCAGGAAGGCAAGTATCACGAGCGGTTTCGATCGCAAACCGTGCGTGATAGGAGAATATCACAGATGGTTCTACACAAAAGCCGTCTATGATATTCAGAAATCACAGACGGTTTTTATTTAGAACGATGCGTGATATTCTCCTATCACGAGCGGTTTTCTTTAGAACCGCTCGTGATATTCTCGAATCACGAGCGGTTTTAGTTGAAACCGTCTGTAATACTTGACTTCACAAACGGTTTTTTAATAAAACCGTCTGTGATATTTCGTATCATAGACGGTTTTTATACCGTCTGTGATAATATCCTGTTATCACAGACCAACAAACATAGACGGTTCGGAAACCGTCTGTGATGACGGTTCCGAACCGTCTGTGATGTCGGTTCCTGTAGTAGTGAGTTTTCAAAATTTTATTACACGTATTCCAAAACGACGTTACCAGGAAAAAGATCACGACCGGCATGCATGCATGCACACAGCCAGATTCATGCATGATCGAGTACAACTCTAGATTAGTCCCGTTAAAGAGCTCCTCACGCTGGCTCTGTCCGTGGTGAATTTGTATCTCTGTCTCTCTCACGTTTCCCTCCTTTCCCCAGTGATTTTTAGTTAGAGTATAAAAAACATCACGTTAATCCTAGGTAGGAGATAAAAAAAGTGAGAAACTACTAGTTTTACTTTTATAGGATAAAAGTAAAGATCTATGAATTCCCACATTAACCGTAGAAAAAAAAAGTGGAAAATCTCGGTCTTCCAATTTCCTTTACTTAATTATCTCTTACTAATTGAAGATTCCTCTAGAAACCTTCACATTAATCCTAGGAGTAGGAGGTAAATAAGAGCACCATCACTCAGGGTAGAACCCTGTATGTGGTATGTAGTTGTACACGTACACGCGCTAGCTTGCGCTCGGCCATCGTTGTCTGAACCGCTGCGTGATCGAAAAGCATGCATGCAAACCACTAGCTAGATGTATATCTCCACGCATGGTATCCTTGTCCGGTCTGTCTAATCTGTTCATAAATGCCGTGTCTCACGTTGAATTGGACGTTGAGTTTAGCACGTACACACGCATCCATCCAATTCAACGTGGGACTAGACCTGCTAATGGTCAAGAACCCAACTCATACTCAACGTGACCACAACAACAAACTGCATTATCCTAAAACAGATCAATCTACTAATCATTCATTAGGACCTTAATTAATCCAACCACATGACACTTCAACCCAATTCAACCCAACCAAAACCATATCCTAATAATGGTGCAACTCATTTTTCCAATCCATTTGAACTCATCTCCAACCCACCTAGTCTCAGCCTGTAACCTATACGAGAGTTCGAATCTCTCGGGCATAGTTTCTTTTTTCCCTTTTCCCTTCTCCTTCCGATCAAACCAGGGCGGTCCTAACAATAGGGCAAGGCTGGGCGGCCGCCCTAGGTAGACGGCGCCGACGGAACACCCCCCTCTCTCCTGGGCGGCCGGCGGTAGTGAGCCACTGAAGACAACAGTTCGATCTAACGACGGAGGAGGCCATGGGCTATTTTCGCTAAATCACAGCCCACCCAACCCAAGTGCCCAGCCCAACCGAGTATCACTGCCTCCACTCCGGCCTTCCAGATCGCGCGATCGGTAGATCCAATCCCCACACTCTCTCAACCCTAGCCCTAGGCGGCGGCGGAGCGCAGGCGGGGTGAGGCGTGGCGTGGGCGCAGTACGGCGTGGCCGACAGAGCGCTGGCTGGCCGGGCGAGTGGGCGGCGGATGGGCGTGGCGATGGGAGCGCGAAGCACGGAGCAAAGCGGGCGAAGCGTCTGGCGTGGCGGCTCCGCGGTTGGGTGCGTGATGGTGCAGGGGCCAGTGCTGGGCGGGGCGACTAGGCGAGCTCTGTTCCCGCCACCCAAGCGCGGGCGACACTACCGGCTGATCCTCCCTAGCGCAGCCGACGCCTGGTTGGACTCTGCTCCTAGGCTGGCACCTGGCAGGGGGCGGCGTCCAGGGTCCGGCGGTTCATGAGGCCCAAGCTTGTGCTGCTCGTCTCCCACGTACTCTCCCTATTTGGTAACTAATCGCTCGCGATATGCTTCAGTTTTTCCTTATGTGATTTGTTCTTGTGCTTCAGTTTCCCCTTGTGTGATTTGTTCTTGTTACTTTGAGGAAATATCGTACCATCGCAAGATCGGTAGATGGATTTAGAGTTTGCAGCAGTGCCCGAGCGAGTTAAGGTACTAGGAATTGTGTTTATTTTTCCAGAGAGCAAACATAGAGGTAGGCTAGTGAAATTTCTACTTGATGGAGTAACATACTAACATGAGTGCTTAAGGCATCTAGGATGTTTGTATATTCCAAAAGGATCTATTTTATTAGTTCAATGAGCACTTGTTCTCTAGAAAAAGAGGTTAGTTGAACTTATTATTAATTCATTGAGGAGCCATCGAACGAGGGCCTAGTGACCAAGCTCTAGTGGCGTGCGGGGAGGCGGCGGCAGCCGGTACGCCCACTGAGAAAGCGGCACCTGACAATGCGGTGACGAGCCGCCATACCTAAGATTTAGTCCGGGTCCGCCACTGGATCAAACTGCATCTCTAGTTCATGCTGCAAAAGGCTACCACCATTGTCATAATTTCTATAACTTTTCTTCGCATCCCTCAGCCATAAAAAAAGAAAAGAAAAGAAATACAATGTATCCTGAAGTGTGAGCAACCGTAAAGAGAAGCACTCAACCATAGCTCATCCATCACTCGATATTATCAAAATCACAGTCCAACTTTTCTTACTGATAGGCAATCAGCAAAACAATCATGTGCACAAGCCCTCGAGTATACACATTCACGATCCATGTCAAGTGATGTTTATCATACACCAGGTTCAAAATTTCGGCCTATTTTCACCGAAAATCGGTTGTATCGAACCCTCGTTAAAATTTCAAACCGGTTTCGAAAATCTTGTTTTGGCATGAATTTTCTTAAATATAGAAGATTTTTTTTTGCCGAAATTTATTTTCAAAACTTTCGGCTGATATTTTCAACCAATTTTGGCCGATTTTTTAATAAAAAAATTCAAATTTTGTTTTGAAATTTTCAGCCGAAATTACGACTAATTAACTATGACTAAATTAATTACGACTAATTAACTATGCCTAAATTAATTACGACTAATTAACTACAACTAAATTAATTGTGACTAATGAATCATGACTAATTAATTACAACTAATTAACTATGACTAATTAATTACGACTAAATAATTTGAACCAAATACTTAAGATTAAATTAATTTAGCACTAATTACACAGTTAATAAACATAATGCATATATAGGAGAAAAAATTACCTTATCTTGATGTCGAACTTTTTGTACTAATACGACCGCTAAGCACTCCTTAATCGATAATGAAACCGGAACACGCTCGCTCGCTGTATTCTCTTTGTCTCTCTACGCCGAGCAAGAATGAGAATGAGAACGAGAACGAGAACGAGAACGAGAATGAGAGCGAGAGCGACGCTGTAACATCCAAAAAATCCTAATTTTGAGTAAGTGTATTAAAAATAAATGAGGAAACAGTTTTGTGCATGTTTATAAGTGGAAGAATGATTTGAGCATGTTTTTGAAATTTTTCATCAATGCAACTATTGAAATTATATGCAAATAGCAGATTGAAAGAATTTTCAAGCAAAATAGAGAACACATAAATTCTGAAAAATTTACATAATAAACTAGACTATGTCAGGAACCTCTCCAAAAAAAAAATTCAAAAATTTTGTGGCCACCATGGCCACCACCTTCTGGACGACACAAGTTGCAACTACTTGACGTCGATGGGAGGACAACGGGAGGGGGACTGCTTCTATTCCAGACTTGGCCACCACCTACTGAAACAGCTGTGACTGAGATCAAGGGTGTGGTCCAGCTCCATGGCAGGTGGTTGAACTGCAGCCATGGCCTCCACCCGGAGAAGGAAGTTATATGTTTCTCAATTCCATTGCACACATTCGATGTGAGCTCAGTGCAGTTCTGATACAACATATTGACAATTCATATGTTGTCCAAATTGTAAGTTCCTTGAACTAATTCTCCGGTGCACGGTCACTTTAGAATTGCACATGGTAATTCCCCCAGATGAAATCTTGTGGAGTGCTAGTTGTCTCGGATCCAAGGCGTTTGTGTTATCTGAAAGTGAAGTGACACTTGGATTGGCTATAGCACATCATTATTTGAGTCAATGGCTGAATTGCAGAGCTTGCTTGAATCCTTCTTCTATGTCCTATCTGACAGCGGATCCACAAGCCATCGATTCTACAATTAGTTTGTATCTATATCGTGTTGTCCCAGGTGTGAACGCAGTTTCTCATCCCATATTCTTATCGTGTTGGACTGGACATTCACTGGCATCCATGGTTTCCACATGGAGAAGCCCTTGTCAAACCAAACAAGTATTACTATCAGCGCGCAATAGTTGAGAACAGCTCCAAACCTTTGCTAATAATGTTAGGATGTCCCTTTTATTTGAATTGTCCTGCTCCAAACCTTTGTAAATGATCGCGATGAGAGGAGTGATTGAGCTTGAAAGCCTTAACTCCAGAGGTGAGGTGCAGAACCAGACATGGGGCGAGGGAGATCGAGAGATGGCGAGAGATGCCCTCCGCCGCAGGGAAACCACCGCGTTGCGCTACGTTGGCATGTGCCGATGCGTACGGCCCTTCGTTTTGCTTCCATGTTCCAGTACAACACTATGCAATGTTTAAACTTTTTATTTAGTTAGGATGATCCCGTCTAACACAATACCATTAACAATCTACAAACATAAAAAAGAAATTAGAAGTGAGATTATTTTAAGTTTTGTCCGTATTGCATGTATTTATATGAATTACTATTTTTAAAGATAATATCATATTGTGTACTTAAATTCTAGTTACATATACAACTTCAAAGTTCTAAAATTATATAAAATTTACTTGCTTTCATTGGAAATTTCTTCAGGAACTCTAAGTTTTTTATTTACAATTTGGATACCACATTTTTTCATTCAACATTTGAATTATGTTTTCTTGAATTTAATTTGAAATTTGAGTTATTATTTAAGAAGTTTAAATTAATTTCTATGGTTTAATGGTAATCCAAATTCCAATTTATGTATTCTGGATCAAATTATATTTATATCAAATTTAATTTTATATCTGGATTAAAGTTAAGTCCAATTTGGGGCTTCATGCATGAACGCATGCATCGCTCACACCATCTGCACTGCGACACGTAGACGACGTACGTGTGCATGGTGTTAACGTAGAGGACGTACGTGTGCAAGTAACACCATGTGTGACGTCACACGCCCTCTGCTCATGAATGGTTAAGAGAACCATCGATGGATTTACCGTGGTTGAAAAACTAATTTCAGCTATCCTTATATATTTGCTATAACCAAATAGTTGTTATAAATATGATAAATGCAAAGGATAATATAAAACCCTTAAGACATGTGAAAAGGTGGTTGAAGTCTGTGAGAAAATTAAGAAACTTCATAGTAATAGTCGTGGATTAAATTCGAATAGCTAAAAATCTAACAGATACATTTACAGAGAGACTATTACGAAATATAATTGAAAGTGCATCGAAGGATATTGGGACGAACCCACGTGAATTACACAGAGACCCACGTGATGACGTGTTAGGACTAGCTAGGAGTGGCACTGTCAATTTGGAGGTGTAATTAATGGAGTACTAATCATTATTCCAGCAGCTGCCACCTACTAGCATCGTCTCTGTCTCAGGCATGCTATAGCTAGCTAGTAGACTTGACCGGCAGCGGATTTAGCTCTATAAATAGGGAGGGCATCTTCGTTTCATGGAGCATAACGCTGCAACCAAGACACACAAGCTGATCCACCGCTACCAGATTGCTAGCGATCAGCAACCAATGGTAAAAGTGTTGCTAGCGATCATGTGTCATTAGTTATACTATACGCCTAGTTCAAATATGGTAACATGTTGGTTTTGTTAGCAAATACTACCTCCATTTCCTAGTATTTTGTCTGTCTTCTTCTGACATTTTTTGCACGTTAAGAAAATTAAGAGTGGAAATCACGAGTCTAATTAATTATTGCGACATGGTTGCTACTATCTACCCTACTTTGGTAAGTTGTAGAAGCTGTACATAGTTGTAGTATGTCATTTAATAGGAGTGTGTATGTATAGTCCAAATTAATACCGTTAACTATTTGTAGGATTGTATTTTTTTGTTGAAGAACTTTTCTCGTAGAACATAACAAACATTAATTGTCACCGTTTTTAGTAATTTGTAGGCAACAGATTTCCACTAAATTTGTGCCCATGCATATAGTTGTACTACTAAGCACGACCTGGTTCATATGCCGAAGTCAACAAACAAATACTCTCCCGTTTCAAAATATAAGGCCTATACTATTTGCGAATCCCCCCTTATGAGTTAAAACCCCCACATCCACATAATAACACCATGTACACTATGGTCATTTCTCTACCATTCTCTTGTTTTATGTGCTCCTTAATCTACCGTATGTTTTATGCGCAATCAAAATACGGGTTATAGAAAGACGAGTTGGTCGCTTTGGGTAAAACGGAGGGAGCAAATTACGGCTTCTTCAATAGTTAGAGATAATCTTGTCTCTAACATATGCTATATCATCTTTAGAGATAGCATCTTCAATAGATAATTTCTAGCACACTCTCTAACATTTATATTTTATAATTTTCCTTTAAAGCAGGTCTACATGTCAGCTTGAGTATATTAATGTATCATGTCTTGTTTCACGTACACGATAGTCTCTTTAAGAAGACACGACCTATGCTCTCTCTCATCCGCCTCTCTCCTCCACATAGGATTTTGTTGACGTGACATAGCTAAGAGACGACAATAAATACACTATTAGAGATGCCCTTACAGTTGCTTTGGGTGCGCACACCCGCATGCATCCAGGCGACTTGGTCGAAGATTGGGCCGTTCGGAGCCAAACATGGCACTCAGGTGGACATCTCCACCCGTGTGCCAATTAAACTCAATAAATTTGAAGCTTGGATCGATGCCACCAGGGGGATCATCAACAACATCCAGTATATAGTCTCTAGCACACTCTCCAATATTTATATTTTATAATTTTTCTTTGAAACAGGCCAAATATCAACTAGAGTATATTAATGTATCATGTCTTATTTCGCGTGCACGATAGTCTCTTCAGAAAGAGACGACATGTGCTCTCTCTCTCTCTCTCTCCTCCACGTAGGATTTCGTTGATGTGGCATAGCTAAGGGCATCTCCAATAGTGTATTTATTGTCGTCTCTTAGATATGCCACATCAACAAAATCCTTCGTGGATGAGAGAGGGGGAAGAGAGAGCACAGGCCGTCTCTTCCTGAAGAGACTGTCGTGCATGCGAAACAAGACATGATGCATTTATCTACTTTAGTTGACATGTAGGCCCGTTTCAAAGGAAAATTATAAAATATAAATGTTGAAAAGTGTGTTAGAGACTATTTATTGAAAATATTGTCTCTAAAGATGATGTAGCATATGTTAGAGATAAGATTGTGTCTAACTGTTAGAGATGCTCTAAGAGACAATAAATATACTATTAAAGACGTACTTATAAACTTAGCTTACTATCGCTTTTGGGTGCGCACAACCGCATGCATGCAGGAGACTGGTTGGTCGAAGACTAAACTCAGTAAACTTGAAGCTTGGACCGATGACACCCAGGGGATCATCCGAGGCATCCGGTTCACTTACACCGACACAGTAGTAACCTTTGGCGCGGGGGCCGGTACATCTCCTCATGTTCTGGTATGTATGTACGTCCGTGTTCAATATATATGTCCATGCTTGGCACCCTACTCATTCACATGTTCGATATCCCTATAATGAATGTGCATGCAGTTTGACACTACGCCAGATACCGGAGAGTGTGTGGTCAATCTATACGGCTACGCTGATACCAAAGGTATCCATAAGCTGGGTGTCAAAACGAAGAAAGGCGCAGATAACTGGTGCGGGGCAGAAATAGGAAAATATTTCGAAATCCAGGTGGCGAGCGGCTCTATCGTTGCCTTCTTCGGCCTCTACGACGGCCAGGCCCTCAACGGTGTGGGTGCCTACGTTGCTTGCCACGTTGCTCCCTAGATACACGTGGTTACCTGCTATTGTCTGCAACTAAATAAAATGGGGATCCTGTCAACACGTAGTACTGCTAGTTAGCTTGCTGGCTAGAGTACTTACTACTAGTCTAGTACTGCCTCTGCATGCCGTATATGCATGGACGCGTATTGGATCCTCCTCCCTGTGTGTCTCTCTCTCAACTGCTTCTAAACATGTTTGTGTACATGCGTCATGGCTTGTAATGAATAAAAGTCTAGGAAACTAAGTATTTTCCTTGAGATACTACTGTTTCCTAAGTATTTTCCATCTTTGTCACTGTGTCTCCTTGTTTATTAAACAATGCCTGATTTTTTCTGTACCCTCTAGGTGGAAGAAGAGCAACTTATAATGTAGAGTTGATCTTAGATAGTTGAAACAAGCCAAAAACAAAACACACACACACATGTGCGCGCGAATGGCCCGACGATTTCGAAACTACATATATGTATCCATGCTTGGCACCCTATTCATGCAGTTTGACACTGCGCAAGCTCCCGGAGACCATGGAAATTTTTTTTTGATTTGGCCCTGTAGCGTCACGTGAATACAGAAATAGCCCCTCTTCCACCATATTTTCAAAATTAGCCCCCAGACGAGCATTGAAGAACCGGGTGCTGACGCGTGGCTCCTTCCGCGCTCGGTGACCGCGGAAGGTAGTTCTACACCGCCGCAGGCTGTCCCAGCGCGGCATTGAGCGACGGCCGCGGGAATTGGTGGGTCCGGCCAGCTTTTCGCGCTGCTGGACCGTGGTATGTGCCGGACAGCTTTCCGCGGTCGGCGACCGCAGGAGGTGGCCATCCTATCCGCTGAGCGCAGCTCGCCCGCCCGCCACGCGCTGACCGCCCTCGCCCGGCCCCCATGCGCAACGTGCTGGCGTGTGCCACGCGTCCGGCCACTGTCTCGTTTGCAGCCCTCAGATGGATTTAAAACAGACCGAGTGAAAAACTTCACTCGTTCGCATTTCTTCAGCCTGAGTGAGAGAGCCAGAGAAGAGAGCGAGAGAGGCAAAGAAGGCAAGAAGGGTTGGTGGTTATCGATTGGATTTTTGCTGGTTTTCAGCTGCATTTTGGGTGGTTTTCAAGTGCATAAGTTGTTGGTCAACTTGCGAGCATCAAGAAAAGGTAATTTTTATCTACATGCGACTATAGTTTTAGCTAGGTGATTAGCATGTAATTAGCTTAGTGGTCTTGTAATAATTACGTAAATACACATGCAATGAGAGTAGTGAATTTGTTATTACCGTATTGGTTTCTTGAGAGTGTAGAATGTGTTAGGTAGCCATGCTTAGGTAACGTAAATGTTTAGTTAATGTGGATATCATTGTTTAATTAGTCGTGTTAATGTCGTCTTAGTCACGAAAAAAATGTGCTTGATGTTATTTGATCGTTACTTTAGTGTGGTTAAGTAGTACATTTGTTGAGGTAATTAACTATGGTACTTGGGTAGTACGTTGTACTTTCATTGTATGCATGCATCTCTGTCTATATTACGATTTGATGAATTTAGTATGTAGGGATTAATATGGTAATCCTTCATGCAGTAAAAATCTCCATTTTGAAACCATGTAAATATACGAATTATTTGAATTGTTTTTTTTTAATAAAAGAACATTGTGTAGTTATGCAAACCATTCGACCTAGTGAGATATTATTTAGTATTGAAATAGAAGTATGAAATACATTTAGGAAAGATTAATCAAGAGCAGAAGAAGTCACATAGCCAAACTGCGAAATATATTAATAATTTTTGTTACTTGATTACCCATTTAAGTCATGTGTTTTTATTTACAACTCCATATATATAATTGAATCATGTAATACTCAACTAAATGTGAATTAGTAGGAGCAAAATTAATCCAATCTATTAAGATTCAAGTTTGGTACTAACATCACATGGTTAGCAAAATTAATCCAATCTATTTTTGTCCATTGGTTAATACTCATGTAGTCAAGTATATTTATTTATTTATGTTTGTCGTTTTGCGCGTAGAACCCAACGCCGTCTTCTCTGAACATGTCGATTCAAGACTTGTTCGTGTTCTATGATGATGGTCTCGTACTCGACGGGCCGTACGGAGCGAACCTATCAAATTATGACCGGACCCAAATCCGGGCACCAGGCCTGAAGGACATGAGTCTATGCGAGCTAAGGAGGTGTGTACGTTCCGCGTTCAATCGGGACACCGGAAGGAAGAAGTTACGCATCGAGGCATTTGTATGCCTCGATGGTTGGTGGTGAAGGTCAGATCTTTTGGCAACTTATGAAGGTGAGTAGTGACGCTTCGTGGACCAACTACATGGAGGTTGTGTGCAACCCCACCGCTGCAATATACGCAGGCCGATGGTGTATGTCTAGTTTGTGGAGAGGACGGAATCATCTGCCATGGGTAGTTCTGGTGGAGTTGATGCAGACGCTGCTATTGGCGGAGATGTGGGCGAGGAAGTTGGTGATGGAGACTTGAGGAGGCGTGCGGAGGCTTTCGAGCCGAACGAAGGTGTGGAGAGGTGGTGGGCGGCCCGTATTGACTGCCACGAATACCTTGCCGAGCAGGTTGAAAGCGAGGAGGAGGCTGTGAATACAACTAGTTCTGGAGAGGAGCCTGATGAAGAAGTTGCTACGGGAGGTGTATTAGGTGGTGTTGTGACCACCGATGTTGCGTATGTCTTGTCTATATTGGACGATATCGCAGCGACATCCCTGGTTTTGCCGCAGCCAGAGGAGGCGGGGTGGGGGTTCAATGAAGACACTCTGCTCTTAGGGCAGCGCTTTCCAAACAAGAGCGCTGCCTAGCAGGCTATTGCCAGATACGCCGTCAACATTAGCCGGACGTATCGGGTGCACAGGTCCAATCTTGACACCTACATCGTCAGGTGTGTGAATGGATCTTGCCCTGGCAAGGTTTGTGCGCAGCGGTTCAAGAGTGCCGCCACGGACTTCTGCATAACGGTGCTGAAGGATCACACATGCGAGCTTGCAGAGCCACTTCATAGGCACCGCAACCTGACATCGTCATATATTGCAGAGCTGATAAGCCACCTTGTCATAGCTGATGTATCTATCTCGCCGAAGCTGCTTTTGGCAGATGTTGTCAATACGGTGGGCTTCTTGGTTGGCTACAACAAGATGTGGCAGGCGAAACAGAAGGTTCTAGAGCGTATGTTCGGCACATACGAAGAGGCCTACGACTTTGTCCCAAGAATGCTCCATCAGATTGCAAAGTTGAATCCTGTGACATACATTGACAAGCTGGACGGGTGCATCCTACGAAGGGACCGAATTGTTTTATCCTTAACAGGGTATTCTGGTCCTTCCCCCAAGCGAGCGGAGGGTTCAAGTACTGTCGTCCTGTGCTATCGATGGATGGCACCTTTCTTACTGGCAAGTACAAGGGCACCATCCTCACCGCGGTTGCAGCCGACGCGAACGACCAGTTACTCCCCGTGGCCTTCGCGATTGTTGAGAGCGAGAACACAGATAGTTGGCCGTGGTTCCTTGCAAATGTGAAGCGGGCGGTGGTTCAAGATCGCCCAGGTGTGTGCATCATCTCATACCACAATGCTGGGTTGCTATCCGCGTTTACCACGTTGCAAAATGGGACACAACCTCCCTTCTAGTGGAACGACCTAACGAACCGATGGTGCATGAGGCATCTCACGACAAACTTCCACACAAGGTTATGAAACAAGGACTTGATGAAGACCTTCAAGAAGCTATGCATGCAGAACCAAAGGCGGAAGTTCGACGCCGTGTGGAGACAATTGGACGAGGAGACTAGCAAGCATGTAAGGAATTCCTAGGACGCCGAGGTAGGGGCATCGACAGGAGGCTCCGTCAGAGTTGGGGAGTTCACACCGTGGGTAAACTCGCACGCTCTCGACTTAGAGAAATAGTCTCTGCTGCATGACACCGGCGGTGCACGGTACGGAATCATGACGACCAACATGTCGGAGGTGTACAACGGTGTCCTCAAGGGTGTTTGATCCCTCCCGATCACCACAATTGTTGAGGAGAGCTGGAACCGTACCGTAGGGTACTTCGTCAACAGAGCCATGATGGTGAAGAAGCATATGGATGAAGGCAAGCAATTTTCGGAGCTGGCGCAGGCCTACATGGACAAGAAGATCCAAAAGGCTCGTTCGCACACTACTAGGACCATGGATGGCATCAGGAAGAAGTTTGAGATCCATCTGAGGCAGAAGTATGTCACGGGCTAAGCTAGGGGTGATCGTAAACAAGTCTACTCGATCGATGGTGAAGCGTCCTGCACTTGCAATAAGCTGTAGCTTCTTCACAAGCCATGCTACCATGTATACGCGGCGTGCACAGCGTGGTGCCAGGCGTCGACGCAATACGTCTCTGAGTTCTATGACATACACCACCTGTACGGCACTTGGAGTGCTGAATTCAATTCGTACGGGTTGGACATGCATTACAGGGACCTCTGGCCTAGGCACGTGAAGTGGGTGCCGAATGACACACTCAAGAAGGCCAGCCGCGGAAGACGACAGTCCTGTCGCATCTGTAACGACATGGATGATAGCCAGCGATGGGCAACGGGCTAGGCACCTGAGATGTAGACTCTACAAGACGATTGGCCACTCGTTCGCCACTTGCCCGAACAGGCCTCGGTCAAGCAACGCACCGTAGCGACGGAGTTTCATCGTCCATATATGTATGCTATATGTTTGTTGTAATGCGTGCTTGCGCACTCCCGTTAGGCGTTATCGTGTTCTACGTGTTGGAATGTGTCGGACAATGGCTGTTGTCATATGTTTGTTGCCTATGTATGCTATATGTTTGTTGTAATGCGTTCTTACGCACTCCCGTCAGGTGTTATCGTGTTCTATATGTTGGAATGTGTCAGACAATGGTTCTTGTCATTTGTCTGTTGTGTATGTATGCTATAAGTTTCGCTTTCGTTTTGCTTGTTTGTACGTCCTGTTTTATTTGCACACTAACTTGTTGTTGTACGTATCTCAGGAGATGGCGCAGCCTGCAGACGATGTCGCGTACGAGCTACTTGACCCACGGTGGGATCGGGGACACCGATGCCACGCGTGGTCATCCGGCGTGGGCCCTCCGAGCTTTGTCCTTAGGAGTCCCAGAGAGCACTGGCCTTTGGACCAGTGCGGTACGTCCCGCTACTATAGGACACTGGGCTTTTGCCCATTGCCTGCCTGCTGGACCTAGAGCATGTGTTTTAGTTTGACGCACCACTGTTGTCTCCGCGCTCGTGGATCGTTGGAGACCGGAGACGCACACCTTCCACTTTCGGTGGGGGGGAGATGACCGTTAACTCTGCAGGACGTCGCTATGCTTACAGGACTACCACTGCGGGGTCATGCAGTAGTGCCACCTCCCAGCGACTAGACTGGAAGGTGCAGATTGCTGACAGGTTCGGAGACCCGATCTCGGAGAACATATTAGTTGATGATCCTGAGGTTCTATTTGTAGGCCCGATCTTTCGATGAGAAACGATAAGTCCGGTAGGCGTCGCTCAACCTTGACGATCCTGGCTACGAACACGCAAGGCTCGAAACCACGCAATCGCTGAACTGATTGATAAGTCGTTATCAACCGTGCACGAATACCCGGTTGACCTGACCACGAAGGTCGATTCCTACATACACTGAAGAAGCACGCAAGAACAAGATAAAGCAATCTGAAATTGCAAATAAAGATTGAAATATTGAATTTGGGATTTTGATAGCGGTATTAAGGTTGGTCTAGTCGACATAAGCCAATACACGAAGTTGCAGCAATGCTAACTCTTAACTCAACAAAATCCAAGAAAACTAGAGGGGGTGTGGCCTCCTTAAATAGGGAACGAGGAGCCACAAAACTAAAGAATTAGCGGGGTGGTACTAAAGGTCGTGGTTACTGTTCACATGAACAGTACCACGCCCCAAGTGGGTCGCCGGACAGTTGGGCCAAGTTCAGTACGATTACAAAGCCCAGATTGGCCCAAACAGGTGACATGACGCCTTCTTTTGATGATTACGGTCAGTCCAGAAGGAGTTTGGAGGTGAGGCCAGCTCCGTTGGAAAGAGGACGAAATAAGCTTTCCATCGAGTACTCGTGGATCTCCAACGGACTCCGTATGTGAAAGTTATGGATGTTTGAAGTCAGTGTTGTCAGGCTGATTCCGAACTGATCTGACCAAAATGTATCCAGCTTGAACTCCTGATTGGCACATGCAGTAGCACCATGGCATGTAGACATAGCACCATGACATGTAGACATAGCACCATGGCATATAGACGTAGCACCATGGCATGTAGACGTAGCGCGGTCCAATTGGGTAATATGGTATTGTAGTAGCCGAAAGTCCTATTGGAGAAGATGTTGTTGAAGTAGAGGATGCAGTGCAGTAGGTCGAAGCTGTGGTTGCATCCTTAGGGTCGATGTCCTCATCATTAGGTGTGCCACATTCCATGGCGGGGTCTTCTTCGACACCAGATGTTGCTTCATCAGGCTCTGGATTTGGATTGGTCGGCCTGAAGTCCCCTAATGTGCCGTCGCCTCGCCGCAGCCTGCGCCTCGAGGGTGCCGCGAGCCTGGCCACACCCACGGCGGTGTCTTCTCCGCGCCGAACGATGCCATCGGCCTCTGGATCTGGGTTGGGTGGGAAGAGGAGGGGCTCTGGATCTGGGTTCCTCCGGTGTGGCGCCGCCTCGCTGCAGCCTGTGCCTCGAGGCTGTAGTGGGGAGTTGGGCGGCGTCTTCTCCGGCGCCGAACAGTGCCATCGGCCTCTGGATCTGGATTGGGCGGGAAGAGGAGGGGCTCTGGATCTGGGTTCCTCCGGTGTGGCGCCGCCTCACCGCAGCCTGCGCCTCGAGGCCGTAGTGGGGAGTTGGGGAGCGATGCCGTCGGCGGCCCAACATTCCTCCCACAGCGCCTTCCTCCTTCCTCCATCCTCCGGCTCAGTTCCTCCCCTTCGGCCGCCGGTCTTGCAAATAATGGGAAGCGATGCCGTCGGCGGCCTCCCTCGAGTCCGGACCGTACACCCTCAAGTACCGCAGCTCCATGTGGTAAGCAGCTGCCTCTGAATGTCCCTACTGCCTCGACTAGATTTGGTTTGGTATAGCTGTGACAATGGCGGTGAATTGGCATGCGTGGAGATTTATCTAGTACAATTATTAGTCTGTGATTCAGTTGAGCTTGAGTGATATCATGAGACAAAAAAACAGATGGAGGTACTGCTTATTATACAATATGTTTTATCATCTTATATGCTTCGACTATATCCTGAATGAGCATTCTATATTTTTTTAAGGCAAATATCATTGTTGGCACTCCTTTCGGTGCCCGCTCCTTCGATCCTTATCTCTCTCTTTTGAAAGTTTTAGTGTAATGGCACTACTTACCTTTCCAAAATAAATCGAAGTCCATGACCATATACTGTTTAGCATGGCATCATTATTACACACTTTTTTCGATTTTGCTATTCCTATTTTACTGGTGCTGGTCATAGTACTTGACCATGTACTGTCCAGCATGCCACCATTAATGCCCAAGTTGTTTTTGTGCCATGTGCCCTCTACGCTTTCGCACGAGCCATTTTTGCTACACCCAGCGGGCCCTGCCTTCGGCACTACGTGTGTGCTGAATGGGCCACGGAAACGGCCTGCGCCAAAGGTATACGCGCCATCTTTTATGGCGCAACTATATCAGCTTACAAAAGAGAGAAACAAATCGATCTAGTACTCGCATGCGTCTTATTCCATTTGGGCGCACCAAAGCAGAGGCCACATGCATCATGACAGTAATTCAGTGTGAGACAATTGTTGGTGCTCATTCCGTGCATATTTCATGCACCAATATTATGCTTACATGATAAAATGTGCATATTTCTGCCACTTGGCGGCTCCAACTAACTCTCATCAAAACCGAAGATGTTTTGTTGTTTTGCGGAAAAAGCCGGAAATCAAGACAAAATCACGTCAAAATACCGATAATCAATGTATGGAAATTACCGTGGGCTTTCACAGAGTAAACCCAAGGTGGGACCCACGGCCCAGGGCCGGCACTGTTTGTGGAGCTAGCAGGCGCCAAGGCCGACACCGACCCCTGGATGACACCGACGACATCCCTTCGTTAGAGGGAAAATGAGATAAAAACAATAAAGCCAACCCAAATCATACGAGTACAACTCTAGAAATGGTGCCAACCTAAACCAAGCTTCAGGGGTTGGGTTGAAATGGAAACCATACGAAATTTGTTAACCCAAACAAAACTAAACCAATCCATTTTCTCTACAAATCCAAACTAAATCAACCCGTGGTCTTAACCTATTTTCACCTACCTAAAGCCAACCTATTTCACCCGTCTCAACCTTACTCATTAACAGACCACACTGAAATATATAATTTGTTCCGACGTCACTTCATGTGATGCACATACCTACGCGGGTCACGTTAAATAAGAACACCATCACCCACGGATGGTATGTAGTTGTACGCGTACACGCGCTAGCTTGCACTCGGCCATCGTTGTCTGAACCGCTGTGTGATCGAAAAGCATGCATCCAGACCATTAGCTAGATATATCTAGGATATGGTCGACGCATGGTATCCTTGTCCGGTCTGTCTAATCTGTTCATAAATGCCGTGTCTCACGTTGAATTGCATGCATGTGTGTGTGCGTGCAAGACGCAATGACCGAACAACGAACTGAGATTAGGCCCGCTAATGCTCAAGAACCCAACCCACAATTAATCCAGATCACAACACAAACTGAATTATCCTAAAACAGACCAATCTACTAATTATCCATTAGGACCCTAATCAATCCAACCCACGTAACATTTCAACCCAACCAAAACCATATCCTAATAATGGTGCAACTCATTGTCCCAACCCATTTGAACTCATCTCCAACCCACCTAGTCTCAGCCTGTAACCTATACGAGAGTTCAAAGCATAAAGGTCAAAACTACATGTACCTCGGAACCCAATCTGGATGTAGCCTTCACGCGCCAAGCTCAATCGGCACCTCGCCCTCCGGGAGGAGTATGGTACTAAGGTGGCTACGATGATGCGCGTTAATCACCAGGTCAAGCCACTCGTAGTGGCCTGCGTCTACCATACCTATAAATTAAGTACATACATTGTAAAGACTACGAAACATGTACAAAAACGAAAATTCCTACTTTAAAAATAATTTTCAATTAACGAATAATTACCACACAAAATGTAAAAAATGTAATAGAGTGTAATAGAGTCTTCCAATTTAGAGGATATTTTCAATATTTTCCAAATGCCTATCGCTTGTTCAACTGGCGACAGGGAGCCATGTTTGTAATTTTTTGGGGCGGCTATTTATTTTTGTAATTATCTTTTAAAATAATATTATTTTTATAAAAAATTCTCGTTTCTTTTTTCCCCTTTTCCCCTCTCTCCCTATCAAGCTGCATCTCTAATTCATGGCGCAAAAGGCTACCATCATTACTAGAATTTTTTTATATTAATTAACCCTTTTTTAATTTATTTTTATTGTAACCCCCCGCAAACTTTATTTCTAATTATGACCCTTTTGGTCACGCTACCACCCGTGGCATGACAAAACAACAGTGTCACGTCAGCCCGTATCTTGTCAAACTCTTGTCACGCCACTACTAGTGGCGTGACAGTGTTGTTTGGTCATGCCACTACTAGTGGTGTGACAGTGTTGTTTGGTCACACTATGCTATTTAGTGGATTTATCCTATAGTGTGATAATGTTGTTTTGTCACGCTACGGGTGGTGGCGTGACCAAAAGGGTCAGAATTAGAAATAAAGTTTGCGGGGGATTAACAATAAAAATAAATTTTAAAAGGGTTAATTAATAAAAAAAAGTTCTCATTACTACTCTTAATTTGTGAGAGAAAGGGCTGCATCCCGCGCCCTCTACGTCGTCAAGAAAAGGCCGGTTGTCGGATGCGCGTACGGTCATCTCCGCCCTGTTCGGTCGGCTCTGTCTGCGCACATCCCGTCTCCGCCGTCGGATTGCGGCCCAATTGTTTCCGGGTCGCTCAATCGTTTCCTATGCCTACTCGCGCACAACCCTTCCTCCCCCAGCTCCCCTTCTGGAATTTTTTTAAAATAATATTTTTTTAAAAAATATAATTACAAAAATAATTTGTCGCCCCAAAACATTACAAAAATATGTCCCTATCGCCAGTTGAACTGGCGACAGGGACCCTCTCGCCCCCCTGTCTCCGGTCCACGTACTTGTCGCTAGTTGAACTGACGATAGGTATCTGAAACCCTAAACTAGCTAATCTGATTTGTCTACTTGTGATTTTCATAGATTTTGAACGGTAAGAAATCTGTTAGACTCGCAATAACGTTTTGTGATCGTCGTATGTTGTTCTAGTGCGGTGAATTTCTGAAGAATTTTGTGAGGACGATTGAGGAATCAATGACTCATAAGTAGAAAGGTAAGTTATATTGCGATGCGCTGGAGAATTCACACACAGTGCACAATATTGGAGAAATGGCGAACCGATAACACGACAGTTGATCCGACAAGAGGGGTTACATGGCACGCAGGTTAACGAACCAATGACGGTACATGCATGCCTTTAGGGAATTAGAAATACATGGGACATATGGACAAAGAGGGTCGGACTACTACGTGGACCGGGGACATTTGCTCTTCCTTGCGAGCTCGGCGTTGTACTCCTCGTTGGCCACCTTGGCCTCGGCCGCCATTTCCCTCTTTTTCTCGCCACTACTACAAAAATGCTAATACTAGATGCCTAATCACAGACGGTTCATCGAAACCGTCTGTATTAAAAACAATCTCAGACGGTTTTTGTTTACCGACCATCTGTGTTATCTTTCGCGCTAAAAACCGTCTGTGAAGAGGCCATATCATAGACGGTTCATGTTTAAAACTGTCTGTGAAGTGTCACAGATGGTTCTGACAAAAAACCGTATGTGATATTACCCAATATCATAGAGGTTTTTTGTCAGAACCGTGTGTGATACTTCACAGACAGTTTTATTACTACATATCACAGACGGTTTTTGTTGAAAACCGTCCGTGATAATTAACTCATCACAGGCGGTGCGATGTCGTAGCTCCCCAACGAGTCTTCTTGATCTCCATCTCTGGCGCTACGGTAATCGTGGGAGATCTCCAAGCCGGTCGTCCATCGCCCACTCCGTGCGGTTGGATATCGCCTCACCTCGCCGAGCCCTTCGTGTGGTCCATTTCGACTATTGTCACCGAGGAGCTTGCCGCCGTCGCCTCTATTCACCGATCGACGACTAGCCGCCTTGGACCTTCCCCGACTTCATTGACACCTTCCTCATGATCGAGGTGAGCTATTGGAGCATAAGCATCCTTTAATTTGAGTAGTTTCAAGCGTTTACGCCGCCACGGGACATCACCGTCGGTTCGCCTCAGGCGACCTTAGGGCCCCGAGCCACGACTATTAGCAATACGATGTCACCCTAAGCCCAATTTAAGCTTCAAATCCTACTGTTTTTAATCATTTAGTTAATAAACTAACAAAAATCCAGAAAAATGAAAAAAAAATAAAAAAAAAGCCACTTTTAATTCAGAGAAAAATACGCTTTCTCTGTTGGAAAGCGTAATTAAGCCTCAGAAAATACGCTTTCGAAGTCACCCTTTTATTTATTTCCAGGGTTTTCAATACGAACCGTGTGATGGACCGAACTTGGATGAACGCTGAGAACCGTGTGAGTGAAGATTACATTAATGGCGTGTGTGCTTTTACAAGAGCTGCCGAGGAGGATATGTTGAATACGGGGGCGGAATATATGTACTGTCCATGCATTAACTGCGAGAATCGAAGATGTTTAACAAGCGAGCGCAGATCGAAGCACACTTGATTCGAATGGGTTTCAAAAGGGTTATACATGTTGGACCGATCACGGTGAAGAGCATATTATACAGAAATCAACGATATGCATATTATCAGAAGTCAACGATATCTGGCGGATGATGTCGATTGTGGTTCCAATTCGGATAGGCTGCACGATGACAATCTAGATCAGATGCTTCGCGATGTAGAAGGGAACTGTGATGAGAGGGAGTATGTTCAATTCCGGGGCTTGATGGAGGACTCGGAGAAACCTTTGTTCCTGGGCTGCAAGCCGGAATACACAAGGTTGTCATCCGTGCTTAAACTTCTGAAATTGAAGGCAAGCAACGGTTAGTCCGACAAGAGTTTCACGGGGCTGTTAGGTCTCTTAGCGGACATGCTTCCGGAGGGAAACGAGTTGCCCAAAACCACCCACAAAGCCAAGAAGGTTCTTTGTCCATTGGGAATGAAAGTAGAAAGAATACATGCATGTCTGAACGACTATATCCTCCACCGTAATGAGTATACAAACATGCATGTATGTCCGGTGTGCAACTCATCCCGATACAAGTGTAAGAATCAATTAGATGACGACGAGGGAATCGAGGTGAAGAAAGGACCTCCTGCTAAGGTGGCGTGGTATCTTCCTGTAATTCCCCGTTTGTAGCGGTTTTTTTGCGAACCCAAAGAATGCAAAATTGCTGTATTGGCACTCAGAGAAGCGTAAGAATGACGGAAAGCTAAGACACCCTGCCGATTCTGCCCAGTGGAGAAATATCGATAGGAGGTTTGCAGACTTCGGTGCGGAACCGAGGAATATAAGGTTTGGATTGAGTACAGATGGAATGAATCCTTTCGGTAACATGAGCAGCCGACATAGCACTTGGCTCGTGACGCTCTGTATCTACAACCTTCAATACTACAAAACAGGCTATAGTAGACGCCCCATCACAGACGGTTCCTTTGGAACCGTCGTATTGAAATCATCCAACTCTGCGGTGGCGGCGGAACAACTATCACGAGCGGTATTTTTTAGAACCGTCGTGATAGTCATCTATCACGAGCGGTTGAGAAATAGAACTGCTCGTCGTGAATTATCACTGACGGTTCTATTCACAAACCGTCGCGATAATCTAATCACGAGCGGTTTTACGTTAAAACCGTGCGTGTATATCCTGAGCGGTTCTTATTTAGAACCGCTCGTGATCTGAAGTTATCCTGAGCGGTTCTAATTAAGAACCGTCGTGATATCCCCCACTACCGCGCCTTTGCGTCTGTGTCCATTGCCGCACTACCGCGATGGGCCGCCTCTCGCCATCGCCGCGATGGAGCAACCCGGCCGACCCCTACCGGCTCCGGATCAACATACCTACACACTTCAAGATGCCGATGGGATGAGGGGCTCTTACTATGGGCAAATAGATATAGTAACTTCACCTCCAAACTTTTTTTTCATTTTGGAATTTTCATATATATAGCCAAACAACGTGGCCAGTTAAACACAAAAGATTAAAAAACTAGAAACCTATCTAGTGGCGGAGGTAGGCTGCTATCTCCGTCTTCAATACTTCGTAGGCGGCGGCGTCGGGGCGGACGGTTCATGATCGAATGAAGCCTGAAATGCGTCCACCCGCTGACGCGCTCGTTCGAGTGTGTCCCGAAGACCCTCGGACTGTTGAACCAAGAAGAATTGAGCCCATAGGCTCTCTTCTCTTGCTTGAGGGGTCTCGGCCTGGTCGACTCGATCGCCTGCTGCCTCGATTAAGATCAAGTGACGACAAGCCTCACGAGGCGTGCAACCGTTTTGGAGGACCACGTCGGCGACACGATAAACTTCGCCGAAGTGGGAGATCACCCGGAAGACACGGCGGAGGAGAATGTCAAGACGGCGGAAGGTGGCCGTCACCCGCTCCGGCAAATTCTCGGACAGAGGAGTGAAGACATTGTTGAAATAGTGTTCTTCCGCAGCACGATTCAACGTCTGTGAGAGAGGTGCGTCTGGGCGTGTCTAAGAGGAGGCGACCATTAATTTACTGTTTTTGTGGAGAAAGGGATCAAGGAGGTTGTGTGAAATACATTGTAGAAGGGACACATCTATATATAGAACAAGTTCTAAAGCGGAGCGGAGACGAAGAGATATTTGGGGAGCATGGCGGCGTTGGAAAATGAAGAGATGAAGCCGCGCCGTGTGATCGTGAGAGGAAGCTAGAGCATGCAGGAAAATGAAGAGCGAAGAGACACGCGGGAAAATGAAGAGAGTTATCACGAGCGGTTCCGTTGTACAACCGTCAGGAAAGAAATCCTGAGCGGTTCTATTTAAAACCGTCATGATAAATCCATATCACGAGCGGTTGTAGTTAAAACCGTCGTGATCGTTCCATATCACTGAGCGGTTCGTTTATAGAACCGTCGTGATATAATATCCTGAGCGGTTCTCGTTAGAAACCGTCTCGTGATATACTTTTTATAAAGCGGGAACGCTAGGGTTTTGCTCTCACTTGTCACTTCCTCTCCCGCCCTTAGGCTCTCGCGCGCTCGTTCGCCTCCTCTAGGGTTTAGGGCTGCTTGGTTGTTCACCGCCGACCACGACCTCGGCACCGCCGCCCCGACCTCGGTGCCGCCGCCCCCAACCTCGGCGCCGCCGACCTCGGCACCGCCGACCTCGGTGCCGCCGCCCGACCACGGCGCCCCGTTCACCTCCCTGGCCGTAAGCCCCGAGGTCGCCGCCTCCGACCTCGACGCCGCCGTCCTCCTCCCCGTGTGGGCCTCCTCCCTCTGCACTAGCCTTCTCCCCGCGCCGTCCTCCTCCCTCTGCACCGGCCTTCTCCCCGCGCCGTCCTCCTCCCCGTGTCGGCCTCCTCCTTGCACCGTCAGTTCTTGTGCGGCATCCTCTCTGTGAGTATTGCTCCTCTGTGGCAGTTTGGCTTTGTTGATCGATGGGCTTTGTTGACATGCTCTGTGATGAACTCTGTCTTATCTTGAGATTGAATGTGATAGTTAGTTCATACTTGAGCTCTATTGTATTACTTGCTCTTGTCAATATGATCTCTTCGTTAATTGGTTACTTTCGGTTGAGCTCATGGATTACGGTGCAAATTGATCGGTGGGCTTTGTTGACATGCTCTGTGATGAACTACATCTTATCTTGAGATTGAATGTGATAGTTAGTTCATACTTGAGCTCTATTGTATTACTTACTACTGTCAATATGATGTATTGTTAATTGGTTACTTTAGGTTGAAAGCTAGTTATTACGATTCTTCATTTTGATTCATTGAGAGTATTAGTTTTAGTTGGTAATCTAATGACTAGTTTGTGATTCTTCTAGTAGTCTGTATGAGCTCATTCAACTTTTCATTTGCCATCTTGATCTCTATAGTCAACCTCTGTTTGTTGGAAGTTTAATCTGTTTTAGATTATGATTGAGATCATTTGACGATTAAGCAAAGTATTGTTTAGAGCTCATAGTTTGAATTTATATTACAATATTCATTTAATGAAGAGTATAGACAATAGGATTGAGATGGCAAAGATTTGTTCTTTAGCTACTCTCCTTACGAGAGCACATAATATCATCAATCCGTAAAGAAAGTTTTACTTGATTCTATTTTGTTTCTATGTCTTCATTAAAGGCTAGTCTTCTGTACATGAAGTATTAAACCTTTGCTTAGCATTTTCTTCGTCGATCCTGACACACTTGAGTGTACCTTTGCTTCTTGCCAATCCTCCAAGGCAAAAAGCAAATGGTACACTCCAGTGTGTCAGGGTCGATGAAGTAGGCTCGGGCAAAGATAGGCTCGGGCAAAAGATTTGTATCACTAGTTTCTATCTATGCAAAGATCACAAGATCAGTGGGCTTTGTTGACATGCTCTGTGATGAACTCTGTCTTATACTGAGATTGAATGTGATTGTTAGTTCATACTTGAGCTCTATTGTATTACTTGCTACTATCAATATGATGTAATGTTAATTGGTTACTTTCGGTTGAGCTCATAGTTCTATTGCAAATTGATCAGTTCTATTGACTAGTTTGTGATTCTTCTAGTTGTTTGTATGAGCTCATTCAACTTTTCATTTGCCATCTTGATCTCTGTAGTCAACCTCTGTTTGACTGGAAGTTTAATCTGTTTTCTTAACAGTTGAGATCGTTTGACAGTTAAGCAAAATATTGTTTAGAGCTCATAGTTTGAATTTATATTATCATATTCATTTAATGAAGAGTATTGACAATAGGATTGAGATGGCAAAGACTTGTTCTTTAGCTACTCTCCTTCTGAGAGCACATAATTTCATCAATCCAGAAAGAAAGTTTTACTTGATTCTATTTTGTTTCTATGTCTTCATTAAAGGCTAGTCTTCTGTACATGAAGCATTAAACCTTTGCTTCGTTGATTAAGGAGTGTTAGGAGTGTTAGAATAGGAGCAGGAGGCGGCGAGCCCTACAGATTAAACCTTTGCTTAGCATTTCCTTCGTCGATCTGACACACTTGAGTGTACCTTTACTTCTTGCCAATCCTCCAAGGCAAGAAGCATATGGTACACTCCAAAGGTGTCGAGGTCAATGAAAGTATAGACAATAGGATTGAGATGGCAAAGACTTGTTCTTTAGCTACTCTCCTTCTAAGAGCACATAATAGGAGCAGGAGGCGGCGAGCCCTACAGATTAAACCTTTGCTTAGCATTTCCTTCGTCGATCTGACACACTTGAGTGTACCTTTGTTTCATGCAGTCCTCCACGGCATGAAACAAATGGCACACTCAAAGGTGTCGACCTCGATAGTAGGCTTCCTTAGAGAAGCTAGTGGATTAAGGAATGTTAGTACTGCATGAACTCATTCAACTTTTCATTTGCCATCTTGATCTCTATAGTCAACCTCTGTACTTCTTCACGAGATTAATTGTTTCATATTTATCTTTGGAATTATTTATGATTATTTGCTAATATTGCACATGTTGAGCATATTATTAAGTTTAAATGTATATGTTAATTTGGGACACTTGCAATCCATTTTATTGCATATGTAACTTATATAGATAGCAAGTAAGCGAGATGGCGAGGCACCGTCTTCGCCATGCCGATCACCGACGCCATGAGATGGAAGAGGCGCCGACGAGGCGCCACTTGTCGGCGATAATGACACGCAGGCGAGATGGCAGAGGACAATCGAAAATGCCTACAGCCGATGGTCATCACGGAGGTCGGTGACTTTGGGGTCCCTCTCGAGTTCCAAGAGATCGTGGCGAGATTCCGAACCATCTGCGGGATACTTGCAAGGAATGGGTCCTCATCACCACACCAGCGTGGAAGGACTGACGAAAGAAGCGAAAGCGGCGTGGGACAGAACTTTCAGAGAAGTTCACTATTCGAAGCACATGTGGCAGCGCGCGGCGACGGACGGCGATGCTCACGATGGGTAAATCGTGGAGGACCTTCAAGAGCATTCTTGTCACGGCACGTGAACACGGATCAAACGCCTTCGCAAATACAAATTCTTGACGGGAAGCATGGGACACCTTTGTGGCTATGAAAACGACGGCCGAATTTAGGAGCAAAGTGCGGCGCACAAAGCTCTCCAGACACGAAACACTCACCAAGACAGACTTGCGGCACTGAGTGCGCGGGTAAATCTGAGGATTGGCGGCGGAGAAGGAGAACCCGTTTCGATGTCACGAGACCCGCGTTCCCTAAAATTTGGTTAAGCGAGGGCACAAGTCTCGTCTTGGGCAAAGCATCTCCTTCACAAACCCGAGACTGTGAAGTGTCCCAGCGTGTGGTAATATGTCGAACTACTAAGTTGTTAATAAGTCCATAACTTCATAGTGCCTATAATAACATGATGACCTCTTGCGGCGTGACTTGGTGCCCAAGCTTCCCAAGGCTCCTTCCATACGCATAGGAGAATGATATACTATCTCGGCCTTGGGAAACAAGGAGCACCGGGTCGCCGCGAGGCCTTGGGGTTAACGTGCCTTGGAGTCATGGATTCGCGGACGACTCATCGCGTATAAGACTAAGAAGAGATCCAAGGCGAGCACGATAACCGGTTGGTGCAGATGATTACTAACCAATTTCAAGTAGAGATGGCAGCATTGCGAGTCAAATGGATAGACTCATGAGCGGTGATGCATAAGCCGCCCCGCTAATTCGGGAGGCGGTCCTCCTCGGCGTCGGAGTAGCATCGCGTCAAGATAATAGTGAACATGACGACGTCCGATTCGATAGACGACATCAAGGTAGCGTACATCTATGGAATGCACCAAAGATAGACCTATAGGGCGCCTTAGCTAATTGCGATCGTTTTGTAGGAGCCGACGCCTGTTAGCTCCAAGTGAGGATGGATGGGTCCTTTGTATTGAGGTGCGCAGGGATGGTGTATCCATACGGGAAGGCGGTCGCGACGCGGTGCCCGGTGGCGCCACAGTTACGCCAGGTCAGTGGATATGGTACATGTCAATTTCCGAGCCGTCCCGCTGAAGATTTGCCCAAACGAAGAGATCACAACACTAGGGGATGCCGTCCTCTCTTTTATCCGATGGCCCAAGAAGGACATCGCCTCGACCCAAGCGGTCGCGATCCGACACGACCATTCCTCTCCAACGGGACCCTCGATGACTCCACCTCATGTTTCGCCTCATAAGGCCACCTCTTCGATTCCCGTGGAGAAGACGCCGAAGGAACAGCAAAAGCGTGCCGTCGTATCCGTTCCCGAGTCGTCTCACAAGAAGATGCTGCCAATCGCTAAGGCCAAATAGAAATCCACAAACGTTAAGGCGCCTCCCAAGTTCGGGAAGTCCGCGATACCCGGGAACTACATCATCGGAAAACCATTGTGCTCCGACGCAGTAGTAATGCACGCTGGATATGCTTGTCAGGCTTTGCATGCCTAGTACTTGGCGAAGAGCCAAAAGAAGGGGTGCGATACTGGAATCACCGTCAGATACGAGGACAAGCATTTCTTCAACGGGACGAGGTACTTCGTCGTGGGCTTCAATGACTTATTTGAACTATTCAACCTCGTTGGCCTCGGCGTCTCACTTCTATGATGTTGGACCTTCGTAAGCGCGTACAATCAAGTTCTACATTCATGTAATACCAATAAATATCACAACTCATTGCTTATGTATAGATACATCTTTGAAAAATATCCGGAATGGAAAGAAACGTGGGTTTCCTCGACCCACATGTGGTATCGTTGCAAACCATCCAACAAGACTCATCCTTCGTCGAGAAATACATAACGAGGTCATTGCTTTGTCGAGCGAACATGAAGTACATAGTGGTGCCCTACAACCGGGGTAAGTGTCACTACTTGCTATACAAATTTCATTTGTACTTTATCTGCAAAGACGAACTTAGGTTTAATGACTATAGTGACATACATGAGTAGGTACCTTTGGATCCTTTTAGTTATTATACCCAAGAGGAACCATGTGATATACCTTGATTCCCTAAACCGCAACAAGCACGACTTGACACTCTAAGAGGAATACTCAAGAGGTATGCTCATTTCCTCCTTACATAACTCTATTGTAGTCTTCATTCGTTTGAAATGGCCGAGGATAACCTTTTGAATCATGTAGGTCGTTCATCAATTATGTTGCCAACAAAGGAATATACAATGGAAAGAGCGCCTAACTAACACACGGGATGGATTTTCGATGCAGCGCTACAACACGATAATCCCATATCATACTTCATAATAACGCGTCTCGAACCGACTATACCTATATATGTAATTCTATTTTTGCAAAGGCCATGCCTTGACAAAAAGATGATGAGTTATGTGCAATCTACATCTGCTATCATATCGACTAATCCTTACTGACTAGGAAGAAGGATTTTGAGGTTTGTCAATCTCGAAATAATTATTTTCTAATTATAAATTTAAATATATATATCTTACCACTTTACTCTTGCTAGCGACAGGCCTTGAATTTACAATGTGATTCACTCGTTGCGGAAGAGATCAAGGACATTCGAGGGAAGCTCTGCGCCTTTATCAACACAGAAATCATTAACGACAACGGAGAGTTTCACTCCGTCGCCAACCCAGAGCATCACCCCACTAAAACCTCTCAACGCAAATAATTGTAATCTAGTTGTAACTATAGCGACAATACTTGAACAAATGCGATCTTTTGTAATTTATTTTGAGTAATGATCACTTTGAGTTGTCATGGTCGCTTGAATCGCTTTTTGTGAATGCTTGAATCTATTTTCGTGAATGCTTGTTTTCAAAGGGCATGGCTAGCAATTCTGAGGCTAGCCAGAAAACAAACAAATTGTGGGCGAGGGTGCGAGCTATCACAGATGGTTTTTGTTAAAACCGCTGTGAAGTCAATATCCTGAGCGGTTTTATCGACGCAAACCGTGCGTGATAGGAGAATATCACGCAGCAGTTCTACACAAAAGCCGCTCGTGATATTCGAAATCACTGACGGTTTTATTTAGAACCGCTGCGTGATATTCTCCTATCACGAGCGGTTTTCTTTAGAACCGTGCGTGATATTCTCGAATCACGAGCGGTTTTCGGTTGAAACCGCTCGTGATACTGACTTCACTGAGCGGTTTTTAATAAAACCGTGCGTGATATTCGTATCACGAGAGGTTTTGTACCGTCGTGATAATATCTGTTATCACAGACCAACAAAGATAGGCGGTTACGAAGAAACCGCGTGATGATAGTTCGAACCGTCTGTGATGTCGGTTCCCGTAGTAGTGCTTCCTCCTTGGTTGTGTATGAAGCGGAAGTATATTTTGTTGTCGATACTTATCCAAGGGCCGAAGCAACCTGGGAATGATATTGATGTGTACCTAGACCATTGATGGAAGATCTAAAAATACTGTAGATTGAAGGGGTCCAGGTATGGGATGCGTACAAATGAGAGAACTTCACTTTACGTTCCTTGTTGTTCTGCACCATAAATGATTATCCTGCCCTTGCTAATCTATCGCGCTAGAGTTCAAAAGGGGCCAAAGCCTGTACTCACTGCTTAGATGATACCGAGAGTGTGTGAGGAATCACTCACGCAAAACCGTGTACATGCGTCATCGTAGGTTCCTTCGGAGGGCTCACCCATACCGCAGGATGAAGAAACAATTCGACGGAGAGAAGGAGGACAGTTCAGCTCCAAGGCATTTAATCGGAAAAGAGGTCTATGATATGGTTAAGGATTTAGATGTTGTGCTTGGAAAGGGATATAAATCGAGGACCCGTAAGAAGAACATGTGGAAGAAGAGATCAATATTTTGGGACTTACCTTATTGGGAGTACCTAGAAGTTCGCCACTGCATTGACGTCACGCACGTAGATAAGAATGTATGTGACAGCTTGATTGGTCTCTTACTGAACATTCGTGACAAACAAAGGATGGTGTCAACGCACGGCTTGACTTAGTTGATATGAACATCAGACCTGAGTTAGCAACAACAAAGACCGATAAAGGTCGAACGTACCTTCCCCTGCTTGTTACACTCTGTGCAACGCCGAGAGAACTGAACTGTGTTGGTGCTTACATGGTGTGAAAGTTCCGTCCGGTTACTCCGCCAACATGAAGAAACTTGTTTCGATGGAAGATTTGAAGTTAATTGGCATGAAGTCTCATGATTGTCATGTGTTGATGACACAAATGCTCCCTGTTGCAATTAGAAGTATTTTACCGACAAAGGTCCAAGAGACAATCATGAGGCTGTCTTATTTCTTTAACACAATTGCTCAGAAGGTCATCGATCCCAAAGGACTAGATGCTCTGCAGGACGAGGTGGTGACGACTCTACGTGATCTTGAGATGTATTTCGCTCTGTCGTTTTTCGATATCATGGTCCATCTCATTGTTTATATTGTGAGGGAGATAAAGATGTGTGGGCCTGGGTTCCTACGTAGCATGTACCCGTTCGAGAGGTTCATGGGAATTATCAAGTCCTATGTACGGAATCGATCTCGGCCAGAGGGCAGCATCGTCGGAGGTTATACAACCGAAGAGGTCATTGAGTTCTGCGTCGATTACATGGCTCAGGTCGAACCGATAGGTGTGCCTCGATCTCGCCATGAGGGGAGGCTCGAGGGTATCGGGACCATCGGAAGGAAAACAATCACTCCAGATATGAATGCGTATGCTCAAGCCCATTTCACGGTCTTGCAACACATGACTGAAGTGTCCCTGTATATCGACCAGCACAAGGACGTGCTTTGACAATAGAATCTGGTGCAGCCAGATGTTTGGATCACGAGACAACACAACAGACGGTTCAACTAATGGTTGAAGGAGCGACTTGCTAGAAGCTCGTCAAGTGATATGCTGACATGGTTGGCAAAAGGGCCAACATTTACAGTTGTGACATGGCAAGGATACGACATAAATGGGTACACATTCTATACACATGCTCAGGATATAAAGAGCACTAACTAGAACAACGGTGTCCGCATAGATGCATTCAGTACCGATGGGGTCAGGAGCTCCAACTATGGACAAATAGAGGAGATATGGGAGCTCGACTACGTGATTTTCAAGATCTCCCTATTTCGGTGCCGTTGGGTCCATCTCCCACAGGTGAAGGTCGAATACAAAGACGAACCATTCGTACTGGCTAACCAAGTTGTTCAAGTCTTCTATGTTACCGACCCGACAAATAAGAAGTGCCACATAGTTCTTCATGGAAAAAGGAGGATTGTTAGAGTTGAGAATGTAGTGGACGAGGAAGAATACAATCAATTTGATGAGTTGCCTCCTTTCGGAAACGGTATAAGGGTCGAGGAAGAAAAACGTGACGAAACTAGCTACATACGCGTCGATCATCATGAAGGGCTAATTTTTAAAGATTAGTTGAACAATGTGTGTATATGTACGTTCTGATGAATGGTTAATTTTAGTTCATTTAAGTTAATTGATTTGTGCTGTGAAATGGATGTGATTGTTTCTCGAATGAATGTGAATTAGATGTATATACATGTACTTGTTGTCTTTTACGCTTGTTTTAGAGGGCATGGCTAGCATTTCTGAGGCTAGCCAATAAATGCGAACTAGATTAACCGATACAAAAAATATCACTGAGCGGTTTGTAGATCAAGCAAATGCAGTGATTATATATCCTGACGGTTCCTTGGTAAAAACCGTCAGTGATACAATATATCCTGAGCGGTTGTTGATTGGAACCGCTCGTGATACATCTATATCACGAGCGGTTGTTGATTGGAACCGTCTGTGATACATCACATATTACAGATGGTTCAACTTTGGAACCGTCTGTGATACTATGTTTCACAGACGGTTCTAATTTAGAACCGTCTGTGATGTTCATCCCTATTTATATTCGGACTCTAGGGTTTGCCCGCACCCGCCACTCAAACGATTAAGTTTCTCAACTCCTCGCTCCCTCCTCCCCTGAGCCCGTCACCGCCGTCCTCGACACCACCTCCTCGAGCCCGGCGCGACTCCTCCCTCGATCCCGTCGACACCGCCTCCTCCTCCAGCCCGGCGCACCTCCCCCTGAGCCCGTCGCGCCTCCTCCCCCGAGCCCACCGCCTCCTCCCCTCCCCCGACCCGACGCGCCTCCCCTTCGACGCCGCCCTGCTGCTCCGGTACTGCTCCCTGCTCGTCCTTCTCCTCGACGCCCAAAGGTAACCAATGCCGAGTTGCCAACCCCAACGCCCCTTTCCCTAACTATTTCTATCAATAATCTGTCATGGTCCCTCATGATAATTGTACTTGTTTTAGGAATTTGTATTTGTTCTAGTTAGTTATTCATATGGTATTTCTTTTGATACTACTACTGGAATATATTGCAATGTTGTGTGGTGGGCTTGAGATGAATGCTCTATGATGATAATAGTCTTGTACTGAAATTGTTTTGATAATTGGGTTTGTACTTGAGCTCTAATTGGAATGCTTACTCTACATCTAATAGCAATATCAAAATGTTAAATCTTAGCTTTATGCTGATTTCATTTGTTCACATGATGTTCTATTTCTTGTGAAGATGTCTTTCGCTCATTCTTCGCCATCGCCGCCTCATGTGTCTAATGATGCACTATCCTCTAGAATATCCAACCGCGGTAGAAGAAGAGGAATATCGAAAAGGCCCACGGGCCGATTTACCATCACGGGGGTCGATCAGTCTGGGACCCCTATCAATCCTCGCCGAGCAGCGTCTGCATTCCGGAGAATGGTCAGAATAGTTGCACGGGAACGGGTCAGCGTCACCTACGATTCGTGGAAGGAGTTGCTCGAACAACTGAAAGCTACGTTGCTGACGGATATTCTCAAATCGTTCGAGATCCCGGAACAACACCTGGACTCCGTGCGACGACACGTGTTGCTACAGGCGTGCAAAGCGTGGAAGAACTTCAAGAGCACGCTTGTCAAGAACTACGTGGAGAAGGACCTCAGGCCCTTCCACAAGTATCAATTCTTGGAAGAGTCCTGGGCTGAGTTTGTGGTGAAGAAGACGACATATGAATTTAGGAGTGAAAGTGCGGCGCACACGGCCCTCCAGGCAAAAAAACAAGCACCCCACAGACTCGGCACCACTGGGTATGCGGGTAAAATCCCGATATGGATGGATCAAGACCAGCAGGCAAGCTGTTCGAATGTCTCCCCGTCATTTCCCGAGATCACTAATGTGCGCTCCCGACAGTGGTTATTTGGGAGGTTACGTCTTGGGCCTCTGAAGTCTACTTTCCAAACCCCAGACCAAGAAGTGTCCAATACCCTGGTAAGATATCGAAGTACCTAGTTTGTAATTACTCCATAACTTCATAGGAAGTGAAATGACATGTCGGGCTATTGCAGGTAACGCTGAGTGCACAATCTTCCCAAGGCTCATTCTAGGCAGACAGGGGGAAAGTTATACTCTCATGACCCTAGGAAGCGAGAAGCATCCCGTCGCACGAGAGGCGCTGGTGTTTATGTTACATGGGCAAAATGGTTCCAAGCGGACTCCGAATCGTATCGGAGTAGGAAGAGAGCCAAAGCCGAGCGCAATGCAAAGCTACGAGAGGAGATTCATGAATCCCTCAGAGATGAGCTCACTGAATCCTTCAGAGATGAGATCAGAGCTGTGACGCAATGGCAGTTGGAGACCTTTGAGCAAAGGATTAGGGAATTGCAAATCCCAAATCAGTTGGAAGCCCCTACCCCTACTATGCTAGCTAGCCCCCCCCAAACTTCCGAGTAGTTGTGCGTCCAACCCTACCCCAATAGGTGACAGCAGATTTTCTGTCGATGACATCCAGGTAATAATTATTATCTCTGGAATGCTCGATCCATTAATAGGACTGTTGGAGTAGCTAATTTTGTATCGTAATGTAGGTGGCTATGAAGTACAAGCTCCAAGTGATATATGCCTCTATTGCCCTAGATGCTGCTAGGGCCAGGTGTATCCATCCGGTGTCGGGTCTTTGGTGCACGGTGCAACACTTACTCCTGGTTTCGCAAAAGTGAATGTGGACGGTGTTTGTGCCAATTTCGGGGCTGTCCCGCTGCATATTCCCCCAAACGACAAGGTCATGACTCTAGAGCAAGCCGTTGGAACATTCATCTAGTGGCCCAAGGGGGACATCTGCTTGGAGCTACCTGCTCCGGTGTCAAGTCCACGGTAGCTGACTGCACCGAAGCTACCTACACCGACACGGCAAGGGCCTGGTGCATCAGATGCATCTACATCTTATGCTCAGTCGACTCTTGTGAAGTCGACCTATACAAAGCGAGGCAGCAAGGGCAAATCAAAGATGGTCGACTCCTGTTCTGATATCCCCTTCTTGCTATTGGCCCGAAAATTCATGCTAGGCAAGCCGTTGGTCGAGAGGTTAGACAGCCCTACCCTAGGACCGGCTTGCATGGCATTGCATACATGGTACATGGAACAGTCCAACAAGCCGGTTGAACAACGACGCTCGGGTGTCACCGTCAATTCAAGGAGGATCATTTTAACCACGAGCATCAAGACTGTGTCTTCACGGTGACCTTCGAGGACTTGTTCTGCCTCTTCAACCTCAACGAGCTCGACGTTTTAATCATACGATGTTGGACACTATAAGTGTGTACAATCACGGTCAATGTTCGTGTAATACTGATAAATGTTATATATAACTCCTTGCTTTTGTATATAGATACATGATGTCTGAAGCTGTAGGATCAAGGATAACCGACTAGAGGGGGGTGAATAGGAGGTTTTTAAACTTTTTAACAATTTAACAATTTAGCCAATTAATAACTTAGTCTAAACAAGTTATACTTCTAGCTAAGCGAATTAATTACAATAAACAAGTTAGAAATATAAATGCAGAAAGTAAAGACTAGAGATAACCACAAAGACTCAACGATGTTTTTCCCATGGTATCGAAGACTTGCCGGTCTTCACTAGTCCACGTTGAGGAAGCTTGACGTCTCAAGCCGGCTCCACGAATTAAGCCTTCCCTCAAATCACTATAGTTGTTCTTCCGCCGCTCCGGAGATGGTGAACACCGAACCACTCACAAGCTTGCACCGGGCCTCTTCACAATCTTCTTTGAAGAGATCATCGTGCTCCACCACCAACCGTCTAGGAGTGCGGCAACACTCCAAGAGTAATAGACCAAGGTTTTCACTTGACAGCACTCAAGTGCAAATGGATCAACTAGGAGAATGAATGCACTTGAATGTATCTCAACAAGCTCACAATGAATGCACAAGAGTGTTTTTTAGTGTTGAGTGAATGCAAGGGCTCTCAAGGCTCTATAGATGTCAAATGGGCACTAGCAGCCTTGACTTGAGCAGTTGGGGGGGGGTATTTAAAGCCCTCACCAACAATTATGACTGTTGGAGACGAAACCCAACTACTCAGGCAAAATCGAACGATCAAGAAGTACAATTTGCAGATGATCAAGACTTCGACCGAAAGCACCAACGGCTAGAACAGATGCTAAAAAAAGGAAATACTAGCCGTTGGACATCTAGTCGAACGCACCGCAGCAAACATGCGAGACGTCCGATTATTCCTGTCGCACCGCTTTTAGAGCGGTACGACTGTTTGTAGGGTTTCGCGATATGCTGAAGATTTGCAAGTGTTCTGGAAATTTTGTACCGCCATGTAAAAATTGGAATGACCGCAGGCCGGTACGACAGTGCCCAAGAGCGGAATGTCCGATTTCCAGATTGAGTTTTTGAGCAGATTTGCACTTGTTCTGTTTTTATTGAACCACCTCACAAATTTTGAAGCGACCGCACATCAGATGCGACCGATTGTCACGCAGGCGATACGACCGATTCCATGAGTGATTACGAGGCAATTTGCAACGCTTCGTTTTCTTGAACCGCCAACTAAAATTCGGAATGACCGCTTTGCGGTACGACCGTTCAAGGGACCGGTCGTTCCGCTTGAGTACAAAGTTGGCTGTTCCCTTCAAAATGCGGTACTACCGCCAAATAAAGTCCGGTTATACCGCACCAAGCGGTACGACCGCAAGTATAACTACGGTAGTACCGATTTTGGACAGAAGCACTAAATACTTTTCAATTTAATTTCAAGTTTAAATTCAAATGCATGCATGATCCTAAATTGATCCATGTGGCACAAGAACATGCTATCAAGCTACTAGCCATGATCCTTCTTAATAGTACGGTATTTATCATATAATCCGGTCTTCCACCCAAAACTCCTAAGACCGGTAAAATAGAAAAAGAGATCCTAGACTACTTGTACCTTGTCTTAAAGCCAAAAGATCTTTGTGTAGTCCAATTTGCATGCCACTTTCCATCAACATGTTCACCAATGGGATTTAACCTTGTAAATACTCAATAAACACGTTAATCCCATATTCACATATTATCATTAATTACCAAAACACTTTTTAGGGGCCTAGATGCTTTCAATCTCCCCCTTTTTGGTAATTGATGACAACACTAATAATATGTGAGAAAGATTGGTTTGAATATACCATAATTGTATATTCTTTTGATGGCTTAACAATAAAACAATTCTTGCAATGAGCACAGATGAATGTATGAGAATTATTTTCTTGTTAAGTGTAATTTAAAGAAGGCTCCCCCTAAACGTGTGCATATAAAGATAGAACATTTTAAGCACATGTAGAAATTTTGAGAAATTTGGGCGGAGTTTCTTTAGCATATTTGAACTTGAGGAAATGCAATAGTAGGATATGACGATAATTGAGATTGTATTTAAGATAATAACATGACAGCATCCACAAGTTCAACAAGTTAAAAGACGCATAATTAAACTATTACAAGCACATAAAAGTTCAACATTACATAATAAGTCCAATATATAAGTCCATAGTATAATGGCAAAAGCTTGCGCTTGCTCCCTCTAAAGCTATGTCTTCTATATCTTTTCACTTCTCTCCCCCTTTGGCATCAAGGTACCAAAAACAACTCAGACGATGGGATCCTGAGGAGGAGGGATGACGTCCTGTGAAGCTGTCTGTCTTTGGAGTAGGAGCGGAAGGCAAGCAGATCTCGAGAGTCTGGGGCTGGAGGAGCAGAGTCCTGAGAAGCAGTGGCCTGCTTTGGAGGAGGAGTCAAGACCGATCTGAGGCTGAAACAATAGGTCTTGGATCGAGTTCTTGACTCTGTGGTGAAATTTGGATCTGAGTCTCTACCTCGGTGGTGGTCTTTGCAGGAGCAACAGAGCCAAGCGAGGCTGTATCTGAGATCTTTGGTGCTACTGGTTGGAGTGGAGGAGGTACAGGAGGCACAGAGGATGTCCTAGAAATAGGAGGACGTCGAGAGAAGCGCTGAGGAGTCCTCAAAATCCCTTCTAATTCAGCCATGCTCTCCATCAGTGCAGACATTCTGTTATGAGTCTCATCGAAGAAATCATTCTGAGTCTGTTCCATCTCAAGTAATCGTCCTCGAGTCTCACTCTGAAATTCAGCTTGTTCAGCCTTGATTTCTTGCAAAGAGCTAAGAATGAGTTGCTGATTCTGAAGAATCTGTGCAAGAGAGCTATCAGCAGGAGCATCAGCAGTAGCAATAGCAGGAGCCTCACCAGCTTCTTCCTCAGTACCATCACGACGTGGGCGAAGACCGTCTCGTGGCCTGTGGGACTTGTGAACAGTTCCCAAACCACCATGATACTCAATTTTGTTTGTTATCCATGCCATGATGTATGGAGCATAATAAATCCTCTTAATTCTGTCATTCTTAGAGGAGACTATCCCCTGAAGTATCACATCCACAACATCAAATTTGATCCCCTGCATAATATTATCAATAATATTCCATGCATGACCATGAATTACATCAAAGTTACCACTTTTGGGGTAGAATGTATGGTTAATAATCCTGTTGATCATGCTAGGAATTGGTCTCAGTCCAGTGATTGTGCCTAACTTGTTTTTGACAGTAGAATCATAGTAATCAGACCAAGCAGGACACAATAAAGCAGGCCTCTCAAAAACTTTATCCCAAGTTCCGGATTGAACCCTCAAAACTTGCTCAAACTCTTCCTTAGTGCTCTTCACATACTTTGCAGCTGATATCCATCTGATAGACTTCAAGTCGGGAGAGACATGCACTGTGGCATAGAATTGTTTGATAAGCTTGTCGTCATAGTTCTGTTTCAGTGCAACAAGGTCATGAAGACCTACTTGAAGAAAGAGCTGATAAATACCACTGTAATTGTCCAAAGAATTTTAGTGAGTCCACTTGATCCATTTATGATCTGCGAATTTTCTGTTAGGACCATACAGCTGCTCAAACACTTGCTCCTGGAAGACAATGTGAAAATTAGGGTGTACATTGTCTGACTTTAAAAGATATTGATTTACATGCCTTTTGATGGCATAATCATCTGCTGACAGGAGGCGTAAATCAATTGGAGATGCTGGAGGATCTTCTAAATTATCAAAAGTACCTTCTGGAGAGTCGGGTTCAGGCTGAGTCTCATCATCAGAAAAATATTCCTCACTTTCTTCTATCTCAGATGCTGGTGCTGGCCCTTTCCCTTTGCCATGCACGACCTTCTGGTGAACGGACCTAGATTGCTGCACTGGAGCTGACTGTCGTCGACGTTGAGGTGATTGAGTTGAAGCGACAGTGGATTGAGGTGACGACTGTCCTCTAGGGGGTCCATGAGATTTTCTTGTCGCAACCCTCATCCTAGGCATCTTTAGAAACAGAGAGTAGGTTACAAGATAATCAAAGGAATGATTGGAATTGAATTTAGTGAAAAAGTATTGAAATTTACATTTTCGTCGGGACAATCGACGTCTGCCGTTCATTGGCGATGCGACCGCTTTTCTGACGGTCGCATCGCTCAAGAACGATCGTTCGATTTTCTGACCAAGTTCTAGGGCATCAAATCTTGCATATTTGGTGATTTTTCATGGATTGAATCCATGGGTCTGATGCGCAATCATCTTTAGACACCAAATAACAACTTTTGCTCAATTAGAACTACATAAATCAATCACATTTTCAAAAAACCCTAAAAAGGGACATCCTAGGGTTCCAAAGGAGATAAATCTTGAATCAATTAAGGTTTTACCTTCGGATTTGGAGGAGATGAACCCTTGAGAGGCTGGCAACACGAAGGAATCAAATATTGTAGAGATTTGGAGTGGATTGGAGAAGGGTTGAGGCGCACGGGTTTGAGAGAGAGAGAGAGAGAGAGAGAGACGGGAAAAATTTGTATAGTTTGTTGTTCCAGGCCATTTTCTCGCTTAAAGGGCATGTTTTGATGTTATGGGTGTTGGTTCTTTTGTGCTGTGATCGTCAACTGGTGTCCCCAGCCGTGTGGTGGTGTGTTTTGGGTTGTATGGACTGGTAATCTGCTTTCTATAAAAGCTGGGATGAACTCCTGTTATCAAAAAAAAAAAGAACGGGAAAAAGGAGGCGGAAGGACCGCTTCGGAGAAGTTAAGGCCGAAGAAAAGTAACTGTTGGGAGTTAAGTTTCCTTCACAAACCATCACGGTCGTACCAACCAAATGCCTTCGGTTGATCCGCATCCCGGTCATACCGCTGTTATAACGCCGGTTGTACCGCAGAGCGGTCGTACCGCGCGTATAACGCTGGTTGTTCCGATTATCCTGGAGCTTTCTAGATTTTCTAGGAAACTTAGATTATTTTGCAAATGATCCCTAGTTTTGCACTCAAATAAATATCATTAAGGATCATTATGCATAGAATAGACTATTGTCTATATAGGAACATAATTTTTTTTTATGATCATAGCTATTCTTAATAAAGATTTAAAAAATATTTTCATAAAATACTCAAATAATATCAAATAGAGCACCAAACATGAGGCAAGAGTTCAAACAACATTTGAATAATCTATGATATTTAACTCATTCCTCAATTTGCAAAAGCGGCCTTCATCTAATGGCTTGGTGAAAATATCCGCTAATTGGTCCTCGGTTCTTATGTGGCTAATTTCAATGTCTCCCTTGCTCACATGATCTCTCAAGAAGTGGTGACGGATATCTATATGCTTGGTTCTTGAGTGTTGAACAGGGTTATTAGCAATTTTCACGGCACTATCATTGTCACACAAAAGAGGTATTTTATCAATTTTAATTCCATAATCCATCAATGTTTGCCTCATCCATAGCAATTGAGCACAACAACTTCCCGCGGAAACATATTCGGCCTCGGCGGTGGATAATGTTACGGAGTTTTGTTTCTTGGATGACCATGATACTAAAGATCTTCCTAAGAATTGACAACTACCCGAGGTGCTTTTTCTATCCACTTCGCAACCCGCATAATCGGAATCCGAATATCCAATTAAATCAAATTTAGTACCTTTAGGATACCAAAGGCCAATGCTAGAGGAATGTTTTAAATATCTTAGTATTCTTGTAACGGCCATTAAATGGCACTCTTTTGGAGTTGCTTGAAAACGTGCACACATGCAAACACTAAACATGATATCGGGCCTAGATGCGGTAAGATAAAGCAAGCTACCAATCATAGATCTATAAAGTTTTAAATCTACCGGTTTACCTACCTTATTTAGATCAAGATGACCATTTGTAGCCATGGGAGTCTTGATGGGCTTTGCATCTTCCATGCCAAATCTTTTAAGTAAATCCTTCACATACTTGGTTTGACTTATGAAAGTCCCATCTTTGAATTGCTTGATTTGAAGTCCAAGGAAATAGCTTAATTCTCCAATCATTGACATTTCAAATTCCCTAGACATCATATCACCAAATTCTTCGCAAAAATCTTGATTAGTAGATCCAAAAATGATATCATCAATATAAATTTGACATACAAAGAAATCATCATTTATGACTTTAGTGAATAGAGTTGAATCAATCTTCCCAATTTTGAATCCTTTTGAGACTAGAAAATCTCTAAGGCGTTCATACCATGCTTTAGGAGCTTGTTTAAGACCGTAGAGCGCCTTGGAGAGTTTGTAGACATGATTTGGATTATTTGGATCTTCAAAACCGGGAGGTTGTTCAACAAAGACAAGTTCGGATATTTTACCATTTAAGAATGCACTTTTAACATCCTTTTGAAATAATTTAATATCAAAGTATGATACAAAAGCAAGTAATATCCGAATTGATTTATGCCTAGCTACGGGAGCAAAGGTTTCACCAAAATCCAAACCTTCAATTTGTGAATACCCTTGAGCGACCAACCTTGCCTTGTTCTGAGCAACCAGACCATTCTCATCTTGCTTATTCCTAAAGACCCATTTTGTACCAATAACATTGTGTTCCTTGGGTCGATCCACCAATGTCCAAACTTCATTCCAAGTGAAGTTGTTGAGTTATTCATGCATAGCATTCACCCAATCCGGATCTTCAAGTGCTTCTTCTACATTTTTTGGCTCAATAGAAGAGACAAACGAGTAATGTTCACAAAAAGAAGCAACACGAGAGCGAGTTTGGACACCCTTACTTACGTCACCCAATATTTGATCTATTGGATGATCTTTTGCGATTGCATTGTGGATTCTTGGTGGTTGGTTGGATGGTTGATCATCTTCTTTATTGTTCTCTTCACTAAGTTGAACTTGATTTGTGGAAGAGGTGGGTAGTTCAACTTGAGTAGAAGATGTTGGATCGTCTTCGGGCTTGACGTCGCCTATTTGCATATGTTCTGTTGCTTTTCTTAAGGCTTCATTACCTACATCATCCAAGTTCTCATGCTCTTCTTGAGAGCCGTTAGTTTCATCAAACTGCACATCGTGTCTTTCTTCAACCAAACCGGAGTTTTTGTTGAAGACACGATAAGCCTTGCTATTTGAAGAATAACCAAGCAAGAAACCAACATCACAACGACTATCAAATTTTGAAAGACGAACACCCTTCTTTAAAATATAACACTTGCAACCAAAAACTCGGAAATAAGAGATGTTCGGTTTTCTTCCTACAAGAAGCTCATAGGAAGTCTTTTTCAAAAGACGGTGCAAATAAAGACAATTTATGGCATGACAAGTGGTGTTAATAGCTTCCGCCCAAAAGATATTGGAAGTATTATATTCATCAAGCATTGTCCTAGCCATTTCAATTAATGTACGATTTTTCCTTTCTAACTCCATTTTGCTCCGGAGTGTAGGTTGTGGAAAGTTCATGCTTTATTCCAAGTTCATCACAAAAGTCTTCAACTTTAGTATTCTTGAACTCGGAACCATTATCACTACGAATTTTCTTTATTTTGAAATCAAATTCATTTTGGGCCCTTTTTGCAAATCTTTTGAAAATTCCGGAGGTTTCACTTTTGTCATCTAGGAAGAATACCCATGTATATCTAGAGTAGTCATCCACAATGACTAAACAATAGCTATTACCTCCGATACTCTTATAGGTTGTTGGCCCAAACAAGTCCATATGTAAGAGTTCCAATGGTCTAGAAGTTGACATAATACTCTTGGAAGGATGAGAATTTGCGACTTGTTTACCGGCTTTACAAGCACTACAAAGTCTATTTTTCTGAAACTTCACATCTTTCAAGCTAACAACTAAATCATGTTTGAAAAGCTTTTTGAGTTGAATCATTTCAACATGAGCTAGCCTTCTATGCCAAAGCCAACCCAATGAGGTTTTTGCCATTAAACAAGTTTTTAAACAAGATTCACTTGAACTAAAATCAACTAAGTAAAGATTTCCAAATCTAAAGCCTTTGAAAGCTAAAGAGCTATCTTTTGCATTAGAAATGGTTACACCTTCACTAGAGAATGAATAAATTAGTCCAAGATCACATATTTGGGCAACGGATAGCAAGTTAAAGTTTAATGATTCTACTAAAGAAACATTAGAAATGGAAAGGTCATTCGAGATAGCAATTTTACCCAATCCTAGTACCTTTCCTTTGCTATTGTCTCCAAAAGTGATCTTTTCCATTCCTTGGCCATTCTCGAATGTGGTGAATATTTTTCTATCACCGGTCATGTGTTGTGTGCATCCACTATTAAGCACCCAATGTTTTCCACCGGTTTTATAGTTCACCTACAAAACAAAAATCAAGTCCTTTTAGGTACCCAAATTTGTTTGGGTCCTTGGAAGTTAGTAACCAAGGATTTAGGCACCCAAATAGCATTCTTTTTAGCGCCTAAAATTGAAGTGCCAACAAAACGAGCAATTATTTTACCATCCTTAGACTTTTTAAGCATATAGCAAGAATCATATATTCCAATGGATAGAATCTTACCCTTAGGACAATCTTGTTGCACATGTCGTATTTCCCGGCATTTATGACAATGCTTACCATTTTGCCTCACAAATCTTGTGGGCATGTTTGCCGGCTTCTTACCTTTCTTAGGCACATACCCAAGACCTTCCTTGTTGAATGAGCACCTTTGCTCACTCAAAAGTTTGTCAAGAGTGGCCTTGCCCTTGAAGCATCTTTCCAAGCTCTTGCTTAGCTTGGTCACCTGTTCTTTTAGCTCATTGTTCTCATGAACAAGCTTTGAATCATTTTGCTCAACAATATTATGACTAGTATCAACATTAGAGCAACATGGCATAGCAAGAAGGTCATCACATGAAGTAGATGCACTAGTCTTAGCAATTTCTACACTAGGCATTTTATCAATAATATTGCATGTAATTCCTATACTAGAACAAGACTTCTGTGAATACTCTTGGATATGCAAGTTATGATCTTCCTTAAGCTCCATATAAGAATCTTTTAGAGTATTGTATTCTTTATTTAAGACCTTATATTTTGATTTTTCTTTTCCAAGATATTCATTTAAATCATCAAGCATATCCATTAATTCATCATAAGTTGGTTCATCACTAATAGTGGATTTTACCTTATCTCCTTTTGCCATGAGGCAAGTAGGAGTGGAGAATAGTGATGAAGCTTCCTTGATGGCGATACCGACTAGTCTCTTCTTCTTGGAGGACACCTCTTCATCGGAATCGGAGTCGCTTGACTCATCATTTGAATCCCACTCTCCAATGTGGGCTTCATGCTTGCCATCTTTGTGAAGCTTCTTGAAGTGCTTCTTCTTGACATTGTATTCCTTCTTCTTGAATGACTTGCCCTTTCATCCTTCTTTTCGGGGCAATGAGAAGTAATGTGCCCATTCTCTTCACAATTATAGCATCGAATGTTGCTATAACGCTTCTTGTCACTTGAGGATTGCCCCTTCTTGTACTTGTCAAAGTTATAGCTTCTATTGGGGCGTCTCTTCATGACCCTCTTCATCCTTCTCACAAGGAGTGCATACTCCTCATCGGAATCTTCTTCTTCATCTTCATCATCACTTGATTCCGCCTTGCCCTTGAAAGCGGTGATCTTCTTCTTTGAGGAGGATGTCTCCAAGAGCTCTTCCTTGTCCTTCTTGAACAACTCATTTGTGATGAGGTTGCCCAAGAGCCCCGTTGGTGTCATCCTTGGCAACTCGGGTGAGTTGAGAAATAGAGTCACCAACGTCTCATATTTTTCCGAGAGAGCCCTAAGCATCTTGCGCACAATATCAACATCAAGAAGGTTAGTTCCAAGGCCTTTGAGCTCATTCACAATGTTGTTGAGTCGTGAATACATCTCATTGATGTTTTCATGAGGCAACATCATGAATGTCTCATATTTGATTCGAAGCCTATGCAATTTGGCTTCTTTGACCGTGGATGTATCCTCATGGATTTCCGAGAGAGTGGTCCAAATATCATGAGCGGTTTCCAAATTGCTCACTCTATTGAACTCATCCGCGTTCAAAGCACCAAAGAGAGCATTCATAGCTTGGGCATCTAAATGAGCATTACGCGTCTCTTGATCCGTGGGAGCTAGTGGATTAAGAGGCATAACGTAACCCTCATTTACGATTTTCCGTACGCTTGGATTTATGGCCTTTAAATAAATTGACATTCTAATTTTCCAATAAGCATAATTTGAGCCATCAAATAAAGGAGCATTTCCTATAGCAATTCCCTCACTAGACATCCTTTTCTCTCTTAGACAGTTAAGTCTAAGTCAATGAGAGACCAAGCTCTGATACCACTTGTAGGATCAAGGATAACCGACTAGAGGGGGGTGAATAGGAGGTTTTTAAAATTTTTAACAATTTAACAATTTAGCCAATTAATAACTTAGTCTAAACAAGTTATACTTCTATCTAAGCGAATTAATTACAATAAACAAGCTAGAAATATAAATGCGGAAAGTAAAGACTAGAGATAACCACAAAGACTCAACGATGTTTTTCCCGTGGTATCGAAGACTTGCCGGTCTTCACTAGTCCATGTTGAGGAAGCTTGATGTCTCAAGCCGGCTCCACGAATTAAGCATTCCCTCAAATCACTATGGTTGTTCTTCCTCCGCTCCAGAGATGGTGAACACCGAACCACTCACAAGCTTGCACCGGGCCTCTTCACAATCTTCTTTGAAGAGATCACCGTGCTCCACCACCAACCGTCTAGGAGTGCGGCAACACTCCAAGAGTAATAGACCAAGGTCTTCACTTGACGGCACTCAAGTGCAAATGGATCAACTAGGAGAATGAATGCACTTGAATGTATCTCAACAAGCTCACAATGAATGCACAAGAGTGTTTTTGAGTGTTGAGTGAATGCAAGGGCTCTCAAGGCTCTATAGATGTCAAATGGGCACTAGCAGCCTTGACTTGAGCAGTTGGGGGGTATTTAAAGCCCCCACCAGTAATTATGACCGTTGGAGACGAAACCCAGCTACTCAGGCAAAATCGGAACAACCGCAGTACAATTTGCGGTACGACTGCACTTCTGACTGAGCACAGTCAATGACTAGAACAGATACTAAAAAAGGAAATACTAGCCGTTGGACATCTAGTCAGAACGACCGCAGGCAAACATGCGGTACATCCGATTGGCCCCGGTCGTACCGTTTTTACGAGCGGTACGACCATTTGTAGGGTTTCGCGATATGCTGAAGATTTGCAAGTGTTCTGGAAATTTTGTACCGCCATATAAAAATCGGAATGACCGCAGGCCGGTACGACCGTTCCCAAGAGCGGAACATCTGATTTCCAGATTGAGTTTTTGAGCAGATTTGCACTTGTTCTGTTTTTATTGAACCACCTCACAAATTTCGGAACGACCGCACATCGGTACGACCGATTGTCACGGGCGGTACGACCGATTTCCATGAGTGATTCTGAGGCAATTTGCAACGCTTCTGTTTTTCTTGAACCACCAACTAAAATTCGGAATGACCACTTTGCGGTACGACCGTTCAAGGGGCCGGTCGTTCCGCTTGAGTACAAAGTTGGCTGTTCCCTTCAAAATGCGGTACTACTGCCAAGTAATGTCCGGTCATACCGCACCAAGCGGTACGACCGTAAGTATAACTGCGGTACTACCGATTCTGGACAGAAGCACTAAATACTTTTCAATTTAATTTCAAGTTTAAATTCAAATGCATGCATGATCCTAAATTGATCCATATGGCACAAGAACATGCTATCAAGCTACTAGCTATGATCCCGCTTAATAGTACGGTGTTTATCCTATAATCCGGTCTTCCATCCAAAACTCCTAAGACTGGTAAAATAGAAAAAGAGATCCTAGACTACTTGTACCTTGTCTTAGAGCCAAAAGATCTTTGTGTAGTCCATCAACATGTTCAGTATTGGGATTTAACCTTGTAAATACTCAATAAACACGTTAATCCCATATTCACATATTATCATTAATTACCAAAACACTTTTTAGGGGCCTAGATGGTTTCAGAAGCTGAAAGGAGGAATTCACCGGTAGGTTTCCTCGACCCACACGTGGTCTCCGAGCAAACCATCAAGGCGAATGCAACATTCGTCGAGAATTACGTTATAGATTTTTTCCTGGCTCGCCGTAACAAGGAATACATACTTTTGCCCTACAACCAGGAGTAAGTGTTGCACTACTGGCTATACTTATTGATTTGTACTTTATAAGCAACACGAACTTAGGTCTAATGACCATGCTGACATACCTGTGTAGCTTCCACTGGATCCTAATTGTAATTATACCAAAACGGAAATGGGTAATATACCTAGATTCCCTAAAGAGGTCCACTCACAACTTCACAGTTATCCGGAATTTAATCAACAGGTAAACTCATTTCCACCATAGAAACTCTATTGTAGTCTTTCCTTCCTTTGCAATGACTAAGGCTAACTTCTTGGAGTCACGTAGGGTGTTCGACGTGTTATATGCTAGAGGATGGAATTGCAAGGGAAGGTCGCTGCAACACGATCCAACTTTCACGGTACTCGCTAGCTAGCTAGCACACATTAATCCTATATAACACTTCGTAGTACGGCCTCTCGAACTAACCAATTCTATTTTTGCAGTGCTACCAGCGGCCGCCGGGCCACAATGTCTGTAGATACTATGTTTGCCACAACATGGAACTACTTATCGGTTCCGCGATCACCAATAATCCTCAGGTTTGTCAATCTTGCAATAATTATTTCATATATACTAACCAATTTATATAACCACAAATTTAATCTTCCTATCGACAGGTTGTGACCATCGCTGAAACTGCGGTAGAATAGAGCGAGCTCATAAAAGTTCGATCACACCTTGTGTCATTCCTGAATAGTCAGGTCATAAATCCAGATGGGAGTTTCCACAGTGTAGATTGAACTTGATTGGGATAGATTGAACTTAATGGTACATGTGTGTAAATTAATGTACATTAATGGTTAATTTTAGTTAATTGATTTGTGAATTGGATGTGCTTGTTTCTGAAATGAATGCGAATTTGATGTGCTTGCTTCTGAAATGAATGCGAATTGGATGTACTTGTTTCAGAGGGCATGGCTAGCATTTCCTGAGGCTAGCCAATAAAAAGAAATAGATTTAGCAATGTAAAAGAATATCACAGATGGTTTCATCTACAAACCATCTGTGATTTTCTACTATCACAGACGGTTTCATCTACAAACCGTCTGTGATAGTCGAGTATCACAGACGGTTTCATCTACAAACTGTCTGTGATTTTCTACTATCACAGACGGTTTTGAGTTTATAACCATCTGTGATATTATGTATTACAAACGGTTCAAAAACTGTCTGTGATGACCTCATGTCATTACTGACCCATAAACTCAGACGGCTCACGAAACCGTCTGTGATGGCCTTTTCTGTAGTAGTGCGTGCTCCCTCTCGCGAGCCCCGTGCTCCTAGCACCTGCACGCCTCGAGATGGGCATGCGTCTCCCGCCGGATACGCTGGTTGTGCTCTTTGGTGCGGCACTCCTCCTCCCTCCTCTCATAGTTCCTGTTGGCATCTCACTCCTCATAGTCGAGAATCCACTGGTCAAGTGGGTGGATCTCTAGGTCAATCCACTTGCGGTAGCCACATAGAGGATCCAGGGACTACGAGTAGACGGAAGAGGTTGTTAGTGCGGACTTTCAAAGAGAAATGGTAGAGGAACATACTGCTACCTGTCCTTACCGGCTGCCGATAGCATCTCGTGTCCCAACGGCGGTCGGGATAGTCATTGGAGTAGTTCGCGAAACCCCAGTAAAGCATGCCCGGGCTTAGCCAGTGCTTGGACTTGAAGAACTTATATCTGTCCCTGCACCAACAGAGGGGTGGCATCTCCCCCTCTAGCGGGTGTTGCGGTGAACGCTCGATTGGAATGTTCTGGTAGGGGTTGCTGCTATGGGCGGCGGTGTCATTGCGGGGAGGTGGCCTCCTGACACGCTCCCTTTGTTCCTCCTGGGCCGCATACTCCCTTTTCATTTTGCGGATCTCCTCCTAGTGCTTGTCCATCTGAGCAAGATTGTGTTGAAGTCTGGATGCAGGAGAACCGGTGTGGAAGGGGTAGTACTTATATGCCGAGCCGGCGCTACGTACGTGACTAAATTATAATTTAGTTGAAGGAAATTCGCGTCCGCGAGGCAGCGACCCTGAAAAGCTGGCTCGTCGGGTCACGTTGTCCTAAAACGCTGACTCGTCGGGTCACGTCGTCCTGAAAAGCTGACTCATCGGGTCACGTCGCTCCGCAAAGCTGACTCATCGGGTCATGTCGCTGCGCAAAGTAAGGGGGACTGAAGGCATAGAAAGAGGGTGGTGTGGGGTGTCCCGATGCAGAATCGTACACATGGTCACGGTTTTCAAGCAAAAAAGAGATATCGAAACACAAGACTAGCATAATAATAGTTGTACAGAAATTAATATTTACATGGCATGACTGATATTTGGAGAAACAAATATCTACTAGCGGCCCCTCTTGAGGCACACCCCTCGTGTCACCCCTGGCCTCGCCTGGTGATAGTCCGAGTACGTCAGAGGATTAGGGTGCCTGACTACCCGACCGACGCAAATAGCCTGAGGTGGAGTCGCGAGGGCGGTCCTGCATCGGTTGGGTCGGTCCCGACGCATCGTGTAGCTAAGAAGCCTTCAAGGAGAACGGGGTGTCACGTGGATCCATGAAGATGTCCTCGAGGGATGTCGATAGCTATGCCTCGTCGTGTGACAATGAATCGTCCTCCCAAGGTGTTCCTGTGAAGCATTACATTACAAACGTAATCATGGCGAAAACCTCGAAAAGGAACGTTACGCAAGCAAGCAATGTGGTCATACCTGCTGGCCCAAAGACGTGCCCCAACGACTATGCGTACTCCTGCCCCGCGTACGGGTGGAGCTCAGGACTAGCAAGAGAAGATTGCCGTTAGTAACATGTGCAGTTCGAAATAAAGAAGCAGAAGTGAATGTCTTATGCTCACCTCCAAAATGTCCTGCGATGCCCCCACCATGGTGCCACGATGACACGCCCTCCACGTCTGGGGCAAGAGCCCATGGCGGTGAACCACCTCGGCGGACCCCTCATCCTCGCACTGGTTGGCCCACGGGGTCTCTCGGCGTGCGACAAGTCACGATCTGGATGCCTCGTCTCGAGGCCTCCTGGATCTACTGTAGGACCCCTCTGGTGTCCCCCAGCATCATGTGCTACGTGAAGGCTGCCAACTCGAGAACCTCCCGGTGTAGATCCATCCGCACAAGTAATGAACAAGTTAGAAACTAAAATCTGGCAAATTAAATATGAATTAAAGACCGTTCAATACGTACGGAGCGGTGAAAAGCGGAGTCCGGCTGGGTGGGGTAAGTGTCGGACGTCGCAGCCTCGTGTCGTGGTGGAGCGACCACGACCCGGACGCAGCGAAGCCTCGTCCGACTAACGTACCACTCCATGTACTCCCCGTACGTCCGGTCGTAGGGATCATCCCCACACTGGATGGGGTCCTCGTGCGCACCACTCCAAGCCTCAACCCAAGGACTCATCCTGTCCAACCAGGACATTGTGCCACGTACTCCCTTCCTAGTGTACCTGTGGATGGCAAGACAATTAAGTGATTGGCACGTAACACACATTGTATGAAAGAAGTAAAGAGTGAACTTACGTTTGGACATGCGCTGGCACCCACGTCCCCCCAAGGGGCTGGGACCTCTTGTCATAGACCGAACAGGCATAGGACCCGCTGCACCTGGTACTCCTCCACGAAGACATCATGCACCAAGGCCCTCCGCGTGTACCAGTACACTAGTCTCGCGTGCACAGGATCGACAGTCCTTCGGGCGCGCGTGCGTTCACCCTCTCTTTAGTGTATGGTGTCCAGATGATGCGATCATCGGTCAGCTCATCGAACATCACAACGTACTCCAGGTAGGACCCCTGCGAAGTGATCGGTGTGTAGATGACATGTGCAATAGAACACTGCAAACTAAGCACACGATATTGTAATTACAATACGAAAAATAATAAATGATCATGAAACTAACCCGTCGTTGACACCACACCGTACCCATGGTTGGCCGGTCCACGTCGTCGCCCTGGGTGTACAAGCTGACCGCATACGCTCCCAAGTCCAGCTGTGGTCGTCCGATCTGGAAACGCTCGAAGGACCACAACTGTAGAAGTAGCGGGCATCCGGAGACGATGGTGCTGTCCTGGGCACGGTGGCACGCATCACACAGTGCATGGTACGTCGTGCATAGTACGATCGGACCCTAGGCATAGGAGGGGATCTCGTCCACCGGCAAGTCCGCCAGCTCACGTGCGTACCGAACATAGTGCTTGTCGACGCTGTCACCGTGGGACCCTAGGAACATGACAAACTCAAACAGCCACACACAGATAGGCCTTGAAGTGCCTCCTAATAATGACGTCCCCTACGTTCTGTGCCATACGCTCGGGCTACAAGAAGACATATACACGTTAGTAAGGTTCACATATGAATTGATGTGAGATGACAATAGTTACCAATACTTATGCAGAACTGGCAGATCCACCTCAACGTTGGCCCGTGCGGGCTGCTGAACTCCATGTACCCGTTGCCCGGTGGCAACACATCGTGGAACCTCGCTAGGAGGTTCGTGCGCCACGTGGCCGAGATGTCATACGCCGCCATGGGGGAGCCTGTGCAGGGAAACCCGGTCAGTAAGCTCACGTCCTAGTGCGTTGGCGCCATCTCCCCGCACGGAAGGTGGAACGTGTGCGTCTCTGGCCTCCAGCGGTCAACCAGCGCCGTTAGTAGGGCCCAGTCGTATGGAAAACGCTTAGACGTACGACTAGCATCGCGGTCCTAGTCGTCCTTCCACGTCGCCTCCACCATCCTCGCTAGTGGAAGGAGGTCTACCGCTCTCAACCGTGGTCAAACGATTAAGAACAAACGTGACTGCACGCAAAGTAGTCAAATCGCGATTGAGTGCATGAAGACGTCAGAACTACACGTACCTCGAAACCCAGGCTCAATCGGCGCCTCGCCCTCCTAAGGGAGCACGGTACTGAGCGGCTACGGTGATGCACGTCAATCACCAGGTTAAGCAACTCATAGTGGCCTACGTCCGCCATACCTACAAATTAAGTGCATGCATTGTAAAGACTACGAAACATATACAAAAACAAAAATTCCTACTTGAAAAATAATTTTTGGTGTTAACAGAATAATTATCACACAAAAATGTAAACCTAATTTAGGCTACTCAGCAATTTAAACAGATTTATAAAAGGGTCTTCCAATTTAGAGGATATTTTTAAATATTTTTCAAGTGCAAATATAAACAATAAACAAAGTTCTTCCTATTTTCCTAGTTTTGTAGTTTAAAATTAATTTTCGACATTAACAATATAATTACCACGCACAAATGGGAAGCTAAATAAAGCTGAGATTATTTTTTACATATTTCTAATAGTCGTCTTCCTATTTCTGTTGATTGATCCTAAATCTTTCGACTACTATAACATTCATAACATGTGTACGACGAACTACACTATACACATCTCAAATAATGTAGTATATAATTTGACTACAATTATCTAATCTACTCAATTCTATGTCGCTATTGTACTTAATTCTATGTCGCTATTCTACTTAATTCTAGTCGCTATTTTACTTAATTCTATGTCATTATTCTACTTAATTATAATCGCTATTCTATTTAATTCTATGTCGCTATTCTACTTAATTTATGTACTTAATTCTACTTGCTATAGCTCAAGTGATGTACTTAATTCTACATAATTTGATATAATGTACAAAATTGCAAAAACTATGTACCTCCAAGATGGCCAGGCCCACCGGATCTAATGCTCTATCAATCTCTCTCCTCCGTGACGAACTAGCAGAGCTTTGCTATCTTTCTTCTCTTCCTCTCCTCTCTTTTGTGTTTTTTCTGGAATTGAAATGAGTTTTGGGGGAATTTTTTGGGGATTTTATAGATGGCATCCTGTCGCTAGTTGAACAGCGACAGTACTGTCGCCAGCTCAAGCTGGCGGCAGAAGACTGCTTAGTTCTGTCGCCCGATTAAGCTAGGTAGTTGGACCGGCGACAGGAAGGGAAGAGGGTCCCTGTCGCTAGTTCAACTGGCGATAGCAATCTCTCGCTAGTTGAACTGGCGACAAGGAGCCATTTTTGTAATTTTTTGGGGCGGCTATTTATTTTTGTAAATATATTTTTTTAAAAAAATTCTCCCCTTCTGCTCGCCTTCCCTCGCGCTGCCTCGCCCCCGGCCTCCTCTCTCCCACTACCCTTCGGCCCCTTCACTCCGCGCCGCCTCCGGTTACTTCCGGTCGCCTCGCCTCCAGCCTGCTCCCCGCCTCCGGTCCTCAGTCTCCTCCTTTCCAACGCCTTCTCCTCCCCGCCGCAGCCGCTGTTGCCATCCTCTTCGCCTCCTTTCTCCCACACGCCTCCGGTGGCCCCTCCTCACGCCGCCTCGCCTCTAGCCTCCTCTCTCCCATGCCCTCGCGTTTCCTCGCGGCCGGCCGCGACGTCCTCTCTAGCTTGTGCTTTCCTCCCCTCTGGATCCCCTTTTGCGCTGTTGTGCAGCGTAGCTGCAGCCCGTCTCCTCTCCCTCCTCTCTTCCTCCGTGCAGCATTGCCGTAGCCTGTCTCCTCTCCCTCCTCCGCCCGTTCCTCCCCATGCTACTCCTGCCTCCTCCCTGTGCCCCAGTTCCCCTCCCTATACGTCCTCCTCCCCACGCGACATCGCTGCCTCCCCGCACCGACGCTACAGCCACCACGCGCCTCCCCCTCCTCCCTCTTCTCTCCCTCCTCTCTTCCTTCTCTGGCCGTTACCAACCCACCATCACCATGGCCGAGAGCCTCGCCGTCATCAGTGTCGCCGCCCCATCCTGCTCCCATCCCTCCCAGTCCGCTCGCGCCGCCGCACGATCCAACTCCGCTCTCTTCCCCTCCTCCTCGCAAGCCCTTCCCTGCGTTAGCCTCCGCACTACGCCGTCTCAGCTCACCTAGGTCGATATTGGTTCTGTTGGGAGGCAGGTTGAGCCATAAATGATTATTCCGCCCTTGCAAATCTATCGGGCCAGAGTACAAAAGGGGCCAAAACCTATACTCACTACTTAGATGATACCAAGAGTGTGTGGCTGAAGCACTCGCGTATAACCCTGTACATGCGTCACCGTAGGTTCCTTCGGAGGGCTCACCCATACCGCATGATGAAGAAATAATTCGACGGAGAGAAGGAGGATAGTTCAGCTCCAATGCATTTAAGCGAAAAAGAGGTCTATGATATGGTTAAGGATTTAGATGTTGTTCTTGAAAAGGGACGCAAATTGAGGACCCGTGAGAAGAACATCTGAAAGAAGAGATTAATATTTTTGGGACCTACCTTATTGGGAGCACCTAGAAGTTTGCCAATGCATCGACGTTATGCACGTAGAGAAGAATGTATGCGACAGCTTGATTGGTCTCTTACTGAATATTCTTGACAAAACAAAAGGATGTGTCAAGAATGTATGGAATCGATCTCGGCCGGAGGGCAGCTTCGTCGAAGGTTATGTAGCCAAAGAGGTTATTGAGTTCTGTGTCGATTACATGGCTCAGGTTAAACTGATAGGTGTGCCTCGATCTCGCCATGAGGGGATGCTCGAGGGTATCGGGACCATCGGAAAGAAAGTAATTACTCCAGATATGGATGCATATGCTCAAGCCCATTTCACGGTCTTGCAACACATAACTAAAGTGTCTCCGCATATCGACCAGCACAAGGACGTGCTTCGGCAATAGAATCCGAAGCGACCGGATGTTTGGATCACGAGACAACACAATAGTCGGTTCAACCAATGGTTGAAGGAGCGACTCACTAGGAGCTCGTTAAGTGATATGCTGACATGATTGGCAAAAAGGGCCAACATTTGCAGTTGTGACATGGCAAAGATACGACATAAATGGGTACACATTCTATACACAGGTTCAGGATATAATTAGCACTAACCAGAACAGCGGTGTCCGCATAGATGCGTTCAGTACCGATGGGCTGAGGAGCACCTACTATGGGCTCATAGAGGAGATTTGGGAACTCTACTACGTGCTTTTTAAGATCCCTCTGTTTCGGTGCCGTTGGGTCCATCTCCCACAGGTGAAGGTCAACAAGTACGGTGTCACTACCGTGGACCTTGAACGTGTCGGATACAAAGACGAACCATTCGTACTCACTAACCAAGTTGTTCAAGTCTTCTATGTAACCGACCAAGTAAATAAGAAGCGCCACGTAGTTTTTCATGGAAAAAAGAGGATTATCGGAGTTGAGAATGTAGTGGATGAGAAAGAATACAATCAATTTGACGAGTTGCCTCCTTTCAGAAACGGCATAAAAGATCGAGGAAGAACAATGTGACGAAACTAGCTACATACGCGTCAATCATCATGAAGGGCTATTTTTTAAAGATTGAACAATGTGTGTATTGCATAAGGGTCGAGAATGTGTCATATGGGGAGTTCCACAATGTAGATTGAACTTGATTGGGATTAGATTGAATTTAATGGTACATGTGTGTATATGTTCTGAATGGTTAATTTTAGTTCATTTGAGTTGATTGATTTCTACTGTGAAATGGATGTGTTTGTTTCTGAAATGAATATGAATTGGATGTATACATGTACTTGTTGTGTTTCTACTTGTTTCAGAGGGTATGGCTAGTATTTCCTGAGGCTAGCCAATAAACAGAACTAGATTTACCAATACAAAAGAATATCACATACAGTTTCATCCACAAATCGTCTGTGATAATCTATTACAAACGGTTTTATCTAAAAACCGTCTGTGCGACATAAGCTGTCACATATGGTTTCTTAGGATAAGCCATCTGTGATACATCAGATATCACAGACGATTTCATCTATAAACTGTCTGTGGTACACAATCTTTCATAGATGATTATTTATTGGAACCGTCTGTGATATTATTTATCACAGACGATTCTACTTTAGAACCGTCTGTGATGTCCAACCCTATTTATATTTAGACTCTAGGGTTTCCCCGTGCCTCCCACTCAAACGATTAAGTTTCTCTAGCTCTCCCTCCTCCCCAGGGCCCATCGTCGCCGTCCTCGACACAGCCTCCTCCTTGAGCCTAGCGCGTCTCCTCCCCCGAGCCCGCCACCTCCTCCCCAAGAATGAGCCGCCGCCTCTCCGAACAAAGTGCCCCTCCTCCCCCGAGCTCGGCGAGCCTCCTCCCCCGAGCACGCGTTGCCTCCTCCCCTTCCCCGAGCACGCGTCGCCTCCTCCTCCCCCGAGCCCAGCGTGCCTCCCCTTCGACGCTGCACCCTTCTACTCTGGTGCTCCCTACTCGTCCTTCTTCTTGACGCCCAAAGGTAACCGATGCAATGTGGTACAACTTGATGCTATTACTAGAATATATTGCAATGTGGTGTGGTGGGATTGAGGTGAATGCTCTGTGATGGTAATAGTCTTGTACTGAAATTATTTTTATAATCGCATTTGAACTTGAGCTCTAATTGGAATGCTTACTACTGTTGATTGATTTTTAGCGTTTAGTCTGTTACATTCAGTTGATTAATTGGTTGAACCTCCAGGTTCTGTGATCCTTAGCGATTCATAATACAAGCTATTCTGTCAGTCAATTGGGCTTATTGCTGAACTTGTTAAACTGTGATCTTTTATACTGTTAGTAGATCAAGTTTTGTTGGCTGACTGGAGTGTTGTTTTGGTGATCATTTTGCTTTGATCTCCTATTGGCCGGAAGTATTATCTGTTGCCTTTTGTTTAAAGATCCTATTGGCAGATAAGTAAAGCACTATTTTAGAGCTCAAAGTTTGAATTAATATTGTCAAATTCAATTAATGAAGAGTATAGACTAAAGTAGCGAGAAGGCCAAGATTAAATCTTGTGCAACTCTACATCTGAGAGCAATATCAAAATGTTAAATCTTAGCTTTATGCTGATTTCATTTGTTCACATGATGTTTGTGTTGAGCATATTATTCCTTTTAAATGACTTGGAGCATTTACATGTTTACATATCAATTATGTCATCGTATCGATCCTAATTTTTCCCTACATATCACAATTATTTATTAATTAGTGTGTATACCCATACATATAGAGATCGAATCTTGTGAAAATATGTTCATGCGTGTCAGAACTTCTATTTCTTGTGAAGATGCCTTCCGCTCATTCTTTGTTGTCATCGCCTCATGCGTTTGATACGTCATCCTCTGGAATATCCAAGCGCGGTGCAAGAAGAGGAATATCGAAAAGGCCCGAGGGCTGATTTACCATCACAGATGTCGATGCGTCTGGGACCCCTATCAATCCTTGCCGAGCAGCGTCCGCACTCCACGTGAGTTACACACAGTGGTAACCCAAACCTATGTGATCAGAGATCTCATGAAATAGGCCTTGGGAAAAACAATCTATTTGTATAATAGGAGAGTACATTTTTACTTTATATCCCACTCCTTTGGAGATGCAGTACTCTTATTACTGTAAGGCATGATGACTTTGTCTTAATAAGTTGTGAGGCTTAACAGCAAAATACCGTCCTATATGGTATTCTTGTAAGAACATACCTATATGAGCCCAACTATTGGTCACAATACATGAGATGTGGGTGGTTTCTAAGAAGCCCATGAAGAGACACAGGAGTATGACATATATGCTCCACTGTAATATCCCAAAGTGTTGTTACCAAAATAAAAATTAATAAAGTTATTATTTTGTTGGATTTTCTGAGTTTGAAAGAGTTTTATTTCTTTTATTTGAATTTCTGAAGTTTTAAAAGTCAAAAATAAAATTTATTGAAGTTTCGGAGTTTGCTTGGATTTAATTTGAAAAAATAAAAATTTAATTAATTGCTAGAATTTTCGAAATTTTAAAAGCGTTTCTCTAATTATTTTAAAGCAAAAATGAATTATGTGTAAAAATAAAAGCTAACTTTAAGTTGAAATTATTTTTATTAATTTCAAAATAATTCTAGAAATTTTAGGACTCTATTTGCTTTGTTTTAAAAATCTAATTGGACTATTGCTTAACAGATATTAATTTCGAATTTTTAAAAACAATAAAAAAAAGTTCGGCCCAGTCCGAACATACACTTTGAATTGTTCGGACCATCCAAGTGGTGAACAGTAATTTCGGGAAAAAAATATAAAAGCAATTATCTTTTTTCCCACGAGTGCTCGCGTGGTCACCCAACCCAGAGCTGCCAATAGCCCAGCACGCTTAACCCAGCGCCTCATCCTTGCACAACCACCCATCCATTTCTTTCTCAAATGTTAGAAGCCCTCTTTATTCTTTTATTCCCTTCCTTCTCTCCCCTATTCACCTTCTTCCCGAACGCTTCTTTCTGCTTTCTTTCTCCACCGAGCCAATAATGGTTTGTCAAGATGCCTTCCATGGCGACCGCGCCACCTCGCTTGACTTCGCCACCACCGCCGCCACTTCGCCGGCGCTTCTAACTCAACCACTGCCAAGCCCGAGCTCCAACTGTCATCAATGGCAGCCGGCCACTCGTTCTCCCTTTTCTCCCCATTCAATCCATTAAAAGCAATTCCGTTTGAATCTGAACGTGCGCATTAACGTCACGCACGTTACCACACCATCAAATGGACGTTTTCCCCTCTAAATGCAATTAATTTTGCAGTTTTCATTCGTTTTCATTGCACCTCAAACCGCCGCATCGATTCCCCTCCCCTGGCCATCCCTTGCCCTATAAAAGGAGCCTCCGGTGCCCCTCCCTTCACTCATCCCTTCCCCCTCAATCACCCTTCCTCTCTCCCTTTTCCTTCTCCATGGCGCCATTTTCCTCCGTGTGCTGTTTGGCTGGAGAAGAAGAACAGTAAGAAATTATCTAGTTGGTTGCTTTCCCTCTGTACATGATTGGCTGTTGGTGTTTTCCATCGGCTGCTTGAGCTTCTTCATTCGACTACAACATAGCTAATTTGCAATCTGTTAGTATTGAAGAAACATGAACAGTGCGGCTGCTAGATAATTCTTGCATGGATGCCTTGTACATGCATGTTTAAGATAACACATCTCTCGTCTGTTCTCTCTCCTCGGTCACTCATTTCCCAAGCCAACCATGTCATGGCGTGCTCCTCGGCTTCCTCTTCATATGCCTAGAATTCGCCCCTCTATCTCGCCACAAGCAAAATAAATTTCGCAAACGGCCAAACAACCTTCTGTCGTCGTTTTCGGTGCTATTTTTGATTCCCCGATCACATCATCCACGCTGTTAGCTTCACCTTGCAATGTTCTACGCGGTGCTCCCTTCCTTTTTCCTGAAACACCCACAGCTCACCGGCGCTACTATTCCCCTATTCGCCTTTTTGCGCACCGTCGCCGTACCGGACCTCCACCAATGACGCGACCACCACCATTGAGTCCGTCTCGCTCCTAAGATTCCATTTTTGTGCTTCGTCTGCCGCCTCTCCTTTCCCTTTTGCCAGTGTCGCCATTTCTCTGCGCGCTGTGCTTTTGTTTCAAGCTTGCTTACTATTCACATGCATGGGATTGAACAGTGCCATGCAAGCCACACATGCATCTCATTTTTTAGATTTGATTTTCAGCAATTTTGTTCGTTGTCATACGAACTCCAAATCCAACGATTCTTTCTCCTAAATTCATCTAAATTCATTCTCTACTTTCAGTATTTATTTTGTAATTTTTTTTGGATTTTATTTGAATTTGGCTTATTTTCACGTATAGATTTCGACGACTTCGGACGACCGGATTTCGACACCGTTTGAGAACATCGATTAATCAAGCAAAGAAAGTTACATCTTTGATCACATTTGATCCTATTATTTCAAATTATTTAAATTCTATTTTAAATTATTACTACATGCTTATTTATATTCAATAATTTAAATCCCTGTTTTAAATTTATAGTTATTCCTAATTCCTTTGTACTGCCAATCTTGACATTGAAACAAACCTACCTTGACACCCTAGATGAAAATCTAGTTTATGCAATAGTATGAACTAGAACATTTTGAGAAAAATTATGCTTAGCCATGCTTAGACCAAAAATGTTTGATTTGGGGAGTTTTAGCCAAAAATCAAATGTTGTTTAAAAGTCTATGGCATTGGTTTGTCATGGAAGATTTTGTAAATGATTTTGAAAGGCAAAAAGGAAAAGTTGGTTTGTACTTGGGCGAAATGGATGGTTGGGGGGTGCAGGTTTATGCACGGGCTCAACCTGGTCAGGGTTGAGGCCCAGGGTTTTTATTAAAAGTCACCCAAGTCAGTTAAGAACCGGCCTGAGAGCCGCTCTTGCTAAGCCACATCATACTACCACATGTCTTGAATGGGCGAGACCTGGCCAACTAATTTACAATGTTCCACTGTGGTCGTTCCCTTCAGATGCGGTGGGTAGTCATGTTATGACCTACGTTAGTCCCACCTGGCGCAAGAGGGGGCTCAAATCCTGCGGGTTGTAGCCCAAAGGGAGCAAAACCTTAGTGAGGGGAGACTGCGGTGGAATGGCGCTTTGTAAAGGCCTTGACACGTGCTCTAGACCGCTTACCTAAGGTAGTGAGCGGTTGTATCGACAGATGCCAAACAAACTAGAGAATTCATGTCATGTGGGTAAAGCTGTACAACCTCTACAAAGTGTTAAGAACTATTTAAATAGCCGTGTCCACGGTCATGGACATGCTTGACAAAGCCACTCAAAGTTAGACTTTGGTTTTGATTTAAAAATGATTTTGTAAAACAGTTTTGACATGGATGGGTGTCCATGAGAAAAGTTATGGGTTGAAGCCCGGGTTGGTGCCCGTGTTTATGTTGGTGTTAGGTTGGTGCCTACACTAGCTTTATCAATTCATTTAAAACTCAATTTTAATTATTGTAAAAATGGAGCCTTTGAACTTAGTATTGTATTTAAATTGTCAAATATTGCTTTTGCACAAATAACCCTCTTTGTTACATCCATACATGCATTAACTCTGTTATTTGGGTGTAACTTGCGAGCACAGTAGTTGTGCTCATTCTTACTTTATGCAAACTGTCGGTGTTTTAGAACCGATCTTACGTAAAGATTGTTTGATTCGGGGGGTCTCCTACAATGGAATCACGCAGAGAGATTAACACGGGTATTTTTATACAGGTTCAGGCCTTCTCTGGAGAGAATAACAACCCTACTCCTGTGTGTGTATGGTATTGAGTGTGTTTCGTACAATCGGGAGAAAAGACTAAGGCTATTACAGAAGATAGTGTCTAACTGTCTTCCTGATTGCTTGTCGACCCCTCCGATCGCCCTTTTCCCTATCTGATCGCTGCCTTTATATAGTCGTGAAGGAATAGCCGTTTTCCCTTGGTGAAGAGGCGCCTTATCAAATCCAGTAATGGGCGCATGTTTGCAGTAATCATCGGAGTGGTAACCCCTTCACGCCGCCTGGCAGTTACTTGTCAGAGATAATGGGGTATTACGTGCTATTACTTTCAGAGAGTAATGTACTTATCGATCGCTGATTTCTTAATCAATCGGACCCACTCGTTTGTAGGTTTTATTGATCATAAGGTAGTTGTGGCTGACCTGGTCGTAGAAGAGCTTACGACTATGAGGTAGTCGCAAAATAACTTACGACTGGATAGTGATCGTAGAAGAACTTACGACCATAAGGTAGTCGTAGCAAGACTTACGACTATGGAGGTGGTTGTAGAAGAACTTACGACCACCTGGTAGGCTTCTCCCTTGTGAATATAAGGGGTATACCTAGGGACCACATGACATCATATTTACCCATAATAAGAAAGATAAAATGAGGATTATTAGATCCTCGTCATCTAGCCCCCCAGCTTCAAGTGAAAATAACTTACTTGGTTAAGGAGTCGTAGATGGTCCTATGACCACGAGAAGGTTGTGAAAATATGGTCGCAGGAAAAACTTTTCAATATTTGTACATTACTTTGACCAGAAATATACTTGGTCAATAAGATTGCTTACGACTACCAAATAGTCGTAGAAAACTTTTTCGACCATGAAGTAGTCGTAGTATGGTGATCGGAAGTAAAACTTTTCCGATTGATATTTCATTTGGCCAGAAAGACTTGGCCAAGAAAGTAATTTTGCTTGAGGTGTAAAAACGAACCTAATTTTCTTGGGCAGACAAACTTAGAGAGTCGCAACCGTCTCTTATACGTCTGTTTGTTGGAGCGGTTCCCGAAACGGTGGCAACCCTTGGATTTCCACCCCTTCAGCCCAAGTATACGGTTATAAATACTTACCGAGGGGTGAGACTTGGGTTTCTACTTTTCCCCAAATCGCTCTCGCTGTTCATCTAGTTCTTGCCTTCTCCGTCGTCAACCCAATTGTGCCTTCTCCTAAGACCTTCCTTAATCCAAAACCTCCCCTTTCTGAGAGAGATGGCCGGGACAGTTTCTGAGTGGGCCGAGTCGGAGATGGATGCGGTGAAGATTCAAGCCTTGGTCGACGCCGGGAAGATTCCAGAGAAGGTTCTTGTGAAATGGATTGCGGCGGTTGGACAGCATTGGCCGTCGGGGGAGATTGGGCAAATCCCCATCTTCCAGGCATATTGTGAGTGTGGCCTTCAATTGCCTGCTCACCCCTTTCTCATACTCATACTCGAGCACTTTGGGGTGGAATTAGTGAACCTCGGTCCTAATTCCATCACTATGCTAAGTGTATTTGTGTATCTATGTGAGGCATACAGGAATTCCAAATGACCTCGAGCTCTTTCAATATTTCTATGGAATGGCTCGACAACTGGGATTTTGGGAGTTGTGGTCTGAAGCTCCATGACGGAAAGTCGAAGGAGTATATTCAGATGTTTTCCCGGTTTTCATGGCCGGGATGGAGGAAGAGGTGGTTTTACTGGAAAATCACCCAAGATGACAGTCTTACTTTCGAGGGGAAGGCTGCCGAAAAGAATTCTTCCTGGGATTCGACTCCCAGGGATCTCGGTCGGATTGCTCCCTATATTTAAGCCATCAAGGACTTGAAAGAGGAGGGACTGACCGGATGGCATATGGCGAAGGATTTCATCACACATCGAATTAGCCCTTTGAAGAAACGAGCACCTCCTATGTGGAGGTACACGGGGCCGAAAGACCCGACCAAGGATTACGAGGCGGGTAAGTGAATATTCGACTTAGCCCTCGGTTTGGTCTTTCTTTAAAGTGGTCTAATGAATGTCATATATGTTTGCACAGATCTTTCACAAGCAGAGATTGATGTTCGGGTCAAACTTGTTTGTGAGAAATCTCCGCCACCTGGAGTGGCGGTTCCTCAAATCCTTGCGATTTTATCCGCAGAAGAGAAGATGGAGCGCCTAAAGGTAATCAAGGGTTGATTTTATCCTTAGGAATTTTAGAGTCGTATAAAGACTTACGACTGGTTGTTTGTCGTAGAAAAACTTACGACTTGGTAGTGATCGTAGAAGACCTTACGATCAAAGAAATGTCGTAGAAAAACTTACGACTTGATACTAGTCGTAGAAAATCTTACGACTGGTGGGTAATACTTTTCTGTTTTTCTTACAAAAAGTAGGCATGGAAAACCGTTAGGACGACCAAGAGGTCGAACTGATAACCATCGGCGCAGGGATGACAGCGAAAAAAAGTCCAGCTCCTCCGTCTAAGAAGCGTCGACTCGTGAAAGTCGTCGACAAGGGAGGGGCAGGCTCAAGTTCTTTTATTTCGACCAGATCTTCTACAAAATCTGCTGCAGACACGGTACGCAATGAAGCTAGGAGGTCGGCTATCAAGTCAAGACATCGGGCTACGAACCTCTTAAGCGTAAAGTTTGCAAGGCCAAGGTACCCTTCTATTATGACAAGAAAACTTTCGCAGTTTCTGCCTCTCCTAGTTTTGTTAAGCAACTAGAAAAGGAGAACTGGAAGGACTTTATGTCTTTTGTGAAGGACAATGCTAATCTAGCAGAGCCTACGGTCGAGGGTAGCACTACTCTTGGAGTGGTCGAGACTGATCTCGGCCATCCGAAAAGTCAGGAGACCAGAGAGATGGCTCCTATTCAAAATCCACGACCAGATGTGGTGGGTGTTTCAAAGTTCTATTATCAAAATAAAAATAAATAAAGTTATTATTTTATTGGATTTTCGATATTTGAAAGAGTTTTATTGCTTTATTTAATTTCTGAAGTTTTAAAAGTCAAAAATAAAATTTATTAAAGTTTTTAAAGTTTTATTTGAGTTAAAGTTAAAAAAAACATTAAATTAATTTGGAGAATTTTCTGAAATTTTAAAAGCTTTTTCCTAAATGTTTTAAAGCTAAAATAATTTGATTACAAAATTTATTATCAACCTTAAGTTGGAAATAATTTTATTAAGTCCAAAATGTCTTTGAGAATTTACGTGAATTTTCTCATAATTTTTGGATTTAATATGCTATTTTCTAAAGCCCATTTGAATTATCTAGATTTAATTCAATTGTTAAATCAATGAAAATTCCGGAAAATCAAATGGGCTGAATCTCCTAGGCCCATCCCTGTTTTTCGGCCGCGCCAGCCTTTTCGGCCCAACTCGGCCCGCTCGCACACTCTCTCCCCTTCATCCCGCTTCACCTTTCGTGGACCGTCAGGATTACATCGGACGGCCAACAAGCCTCCACGCCGTTCAATTCGTGCCGGCCGCCCGATCTGCATCTAACCGCCACTTACCTGTCTTCCCCACCCCCTTTCTTCCTCGCGAGTCCGCACGAACCGCCGCCATGGCCGCCCGCTCGAGCTCCAAATCGGCCACGTTTTCCCTTCCCCTTCCCTCGCGTGAATGTGCGCATTCATGGGCCTTTACTCCGCCACCTTCCTCTTCCCCGTTTCCCCTTTTCTCGCGGCCATTTCGCCAGAGTGCCCGCACGCCATAAACGCCGCCGCCATGATTGCCGCCCACGATCTCCTCCTCTAGCCTGCCCCGGCCCCTATAAAAGGATGCCCCGGGTGCGTCCTCCTCACCTCATTCCATCTCCGCCTCTCTCATAACCTCAATCGTCTCCATCTCGCCGGAATTTAAGAAATAGCTCGCCGCCACGAAGCTTTTTCGCCGATTGCGCGCCACCGACGACTCCTAGCCACCCCGACAACACAAAAGCTTCGCCGCGACCATCGCCTACCAGGCTCTCCTCTCGTGGGCGGAGCACCACCGAGCTCGTCGCCGCCGCGAGCCCGCATTCGCCGCCGCTCAACGTCTCGCTGCCGGTCACTCCGCTGTTCGCGGCGCCACCGCGGTGAGCACTGCTTTCGCCTCGTCTCCCTCTCCTCCTCATGCTCTCGCCGGCCGCGCAGAAGACGCCACGGTGACCCTCGGTCCCGCACGCAAGATCATCTCGCCGACGTGGCCTTGCCACACAAAGCGCCACCGTGGCGCCACCTCGCAGCCACGTGGGCGCCACGCCGCCAACTCGTGATGTGGCGCCACGCCACAAACCCCGGTGAGCCAAAGCTCCGTGGACCAAGTTCACATGCACCGTGTCTATGACACGTAGGTCCCACATGTCAGAATTAGTTTAACTTAATTTAAAAATCGGAAAATCCTTCGCTGACGTCACCTTGCGCAATAATTAGAATTTTCTTTAGAAAAATAATTCGGAAAAATTGTTTAAAATAACAGATTTAGGATTAAAATTTGTAAAAATCGTATCTTTTGATTCATAACTCCAAATTTAGTGAATCAAATTTCTAAAAACTTATAAAATTGTGATTCAGCTAAATAAAATATAAACACATGTTTTAGAGTAAGTTTAAATTGCCTATTTGAATTTTAAAATAATTTAAACTACAATTTTAGGATGTAAACTGGTAAATTCATATCTTTTACATTTTAGCTCCAAATTGGATGTTTCAAATTTCTAAAATTATATAAAATCAAGATTTAGCTAATCAAACCAAAATTATTTAAATTTGAATTTTGTTTAAACATAGAAATTCATTTAAATTTCAGAGATAGGTTAAAACTTGTAAAATTTATATCTTTTGAATTCCAAATCCAAATTGGATGATTTAAATTGCTAAAATCTTAGAAAATTATTGACTAACTAAATAAAATATAATTATGAAATTTGGAGTTCAGTTTAGTCTTGTTTTGGAATTTAAATTTCATTTAAATTCCAAATTTAAGATTTAAAACTTGTAAAATTCATATCTTTTAAATCCCAACTCCAATTTGAGTGTTTCAAATTTCTAAAATTTTATAAAACTATTACCTAACTAAATAAAATAGAATTATTTAGTTTTGAGTTAATTTGAATTGCCTTTTGATTTGTTATTTGAATTTTGTTTGAATTTGGATCGTTTTAGATATAGATTTTACGACTTCGGACGACCGGATTTCAACATCGTTTGAGAATAATCCATTAAGCAAGGAAAGTTACATTCTTGATCATATTTTCACCTATTATTTAAAATTATATAATTCTGTTTTAAATTATTATTGCTTGCTTATTTACATTCAAGTAATTTAAATTCTGTTTTAAGCTTTATAGTTATTCCCAATGCCTTTGTATGTCTAATTATTGTCAAGAGAGGTGGTATGGATAATTTTATCGAATGCAACATATTTTTGAAGTTAGAATTTGATGGGTTTGGATAATAAAAGGAGATTGTACATGGATGTGTGAAGATAGAGGAAAATTGTTAATAGATAATGAATGATTACGTAAATAGGTGATTATTGGTATTGGATTATGGAAATAGATTATTATTAAGGATCGGATTGTGGTATTATTAGAGTTATATGATTGTTGGATATTAGATGTCAATCATAGATATAGATTATCATTGGATTATTGGATATTGGAATGAATGATGTTGGATTATTAGAAATACATGATTATTATGGTTGGATTATAGAAATAAATAATTATTGGATGCGGATTTTAGAGGTAGATTGTTGTTGATGTTGGATTAATAAAGATTGGATGATAGATAGATACTATAGTCAAATCTTGAATTGTTGATATTGGATTCTAGAAATAGATTGTCATTGGATATCAAATTATCTAAAAATTTGATTATAGGATTACATAGTCATTGGATTGATAGATATCGGATTATAAAATTTGAGTATAGTTAAATATTTGGATCAATTGAAGTTGGATCATAGAAATAGACTTATACGGTGTAGATTGGACTAATGAATTTTGGATTGCTGAAGGTTGGATTATCACAATGCTGATGGATTACATACTGATCTCGTTCTTGACAAGTCTTGGACATTTAACCCTCATCCTAGATAAAATCTAGTTGATACAATAGTATGAACTAGAATATTTTGAGAAAGATTATGCTTAGCAATGCTTAGACCCAAAAATGTTTGATTTGGGAAACTTTCAGAAAAAAAAAAAACAAATATTGTTTAAGAATCTATGGCATTAGTTTGTCATGGAAGTTTTGTCGTAAATGAATTTGAGAAAAATAAAATAAAATTATGGTTTGTACTTGGGCGAAATGGTTGTTTGGATGGTGCATGTTAATGCACGGATCGAAGTCATTTCCATGATCGAGGCCCATGGGTTTTGTGGAAAGTCGCCCAAGTCGCTTGAGGACCGCCTCTGGCGTGCCTTTGCTATGCCTATAATGGGCTATGCCTCACCGCACAACCACATGTCCTCGAGAATGGGGCGAGGACCTCGCTAATTAATTTGTAAAGTTCCATCGCGGTTGATCCTGTTTATGCGTGGGCGGTCTTTCATGGCCATTTCTTTTGACAAAGTCTTTCATGACTATTGTTCCCACTCGGCGCAAGAGGGGCTAGGAACTCTGGATTTCTATTCCAAAGGGCGAAACCTTAGCGAGGGAAATGCGGTGGAATGGCGCATTGTAAAGGCCTTGGCACGTGCTCTAGACTGCTTACCTAAGGTAGTGAGCGGTGGCATAGATATATGCGGATAAACTAGAGAATTCGTGTCTTGTGGGTAAAGTGTACAACCTCTGCAGAGTGTAAAACTATTGAATAGCGCGTCATGATCATGGACATGCTAGCAAAGCCACTCAAAGTTAGACTTGGATTTTGATTTAAAAGACTTCATCAACTGGTTTATCCAAATGGGATTAGGCGGTTAGCCATTGTGATAGGAGGGTATCCTTCACCATTCTTGTGTGAATGTTATCGACTATAAAATTGATTTAGAAAATGAATTTTAGTTATAGAATAACTGCTTTGGAACTTAGTACAAGTATTTACGTAAAATCTTTGTTTTATGCAAATTCAACCATATTAAGCTTTCCTTTGAGATATCCATATATGCATGTCATTCATTATTTGGGTGTAACTTGCGAGCACGGTAGTTGTGCTCATTCTTGCTTAATGCAAATAATTTCAGAGGAGAAGGACTTTCCCACGGTGTGGATCTCGACGACTAGGCCGCTTCCTCGATCGATTGCACGTGGCGATTAAGCTGGACTCTACTACATCTTCGTCTTCATTTGTGTTTATTTTATTGTTGGCTGTAAGCCTCCTTTGTAATCAACTCTGTTGTTATTTATTAATAAAGTTGTGATATGATTTTGTTACCATATTTGTTTACTGTGTGGACTAGCTACTGATCATGGGACTAGTTCAGAAATACACAGAGGATTTGGGAGTGTTAATCCCGGGTCTTACAGGTCGTGGCCGAGCCCATTCTTCAACTTGAACTCCGACCAGACGTGGTCGTAGAAAAGAAGTCGAAGATATCTTCCGTTGGGAAGATGAATCCTAAGTTCCTGGTTAGGTCCAGGGTGCAGAGGTATGTGAAAAAGACTGAAATATAGGAATAGTATTTACCTTTTGCTTTTCACAATTTAACGTGCTTTCCTTTTGTTGCTCTTAGCCTGACTCCTTCAGCCCCCGAGGATGCTTCTATTGAGAAGCCCATTGCCGCTTCTCTAGCGGATGGAGAGACGACAATAGGAGTAGTCGAAGGATCCTCCACTACCCGAGTGGCGGAGGAAATCGTGGTTTCTGAAGTGGTTGCTACAACCACTGAGGTAGTTGCTACGACCACTGAGGTGGTCGTGGAGACAGCAGAGGCAGCGGTAGAAGCCTCTGGCCAAGGTGGTGATGTACCTGTCCACCGTGTTGGGAAGAAAGTCGTTGCAGACGTTCCTCCCGGTCTCCAAAGAGAAGATGCAGTTAAAGAATCAGAAGACGAGGATTACTTCAACTTCTGTGCTGATTTCTTTGGGCCTGCTTCTATCGTGGGGTCTTCTGCTTTTAGATCTTGCGATCGAGTCCCTCATCCCAAAGATATTCCCAACAGAGGGGAAACTTTTGACAACGAGCGTCTCGAGAAGGTTTGGTGGGATCAAGTCGCGAAGATAGATAAGCTGAAGAGTCCAGCAATGGTTTTTTCGATGTTTGCTCGGACAACCATGAATGTAAGTATTTAAGGATACTTATATGTGTGGCCTTCCCTTGCTTCTTACTGTCTTTCTTTTTGCAGAAAGCTCTGGAACAAATTGCCACTGTTGGTGAATATCACCGACAACTTATAGAGCTACGACAGGAAAAAGCGAAACTCTGTGAACAGGCAGAGAGGTGGTAAGTCACTGTTATTCGTAGTCGTTTTAGGGTTTGACTACTTATACAGTGCTTATGAGGTTTGTCGTGGAAAAACTCACGACTAGGTACTAGTCGTAGAAAGACTTACGACTAGTTAGATAGTGCTCATGTCTACTTTTAACCTTTTACAGTTAAATAGCAACGAAAGGACTCGGCCGACTCGCTCGATTATGAAAAAGAGGAGTCGAGAAAGCTAGGGGAATAGATAGAAGACCTCTTGAAGAAGCTTCAGGAGGCTAACTCTGCAATTGAAAAATTGCAGGGAGAGATAAACAGTAAGTGCTGAATTTAAGATTGATTATGTCGTTGATCTTTACCTTTTTAACTCTTACTTCTTTTCAGAAAAAGAGGACGAAATAAGAAGGCTCCAAATTGAAGTTAAAGATAAAACTTTGGTCGTTCATGAGATTTCTCGACGCCAAAGATAAAGATCAAGAGGTTGAAAGGTGAAATCTCAAAAGGTGTAAGCATTTCTTTACCTGCAGTCCTTCATGAGTTCTTTTCTTATTCTGATTCTTATTTCTTTTTAGAAATTGAACTCGAACTGGGAAGGCTCAAAACTAAGGATCAGGAAAAAACCATGATTCTTAACGAGACCATCCACATTGCCAAGGAAAACGCAAAGGACATAAGATTATGGGAGGAGCGGCATGCTGAGACCATTGCTTCCCATAATAAGGAAATCGAGAAGTTAGATTCTCGACTAGCAGGTAAGGAATTCTTTACCTGTGAACTAGTTCTTTCCTCTTCTAGGAATTATTTTTGCTTGACTGGTCTTACCCCTTTCAGAGCAAGTAGTCGAGAATGAACAACTCCGCAAGGCTTTGACTCGTAACCAACATGAGATGAAGTCGATGAAGATTAATCTTCAAGGCAACATCATGCTCCTAAACAATATACTTGGTGAGCCACATGGTGAGGGAAAAACTCCTCCAGAAGACACGATAGCTGCTCATATAAGTACTATTGGGGAACAAGTCAGGACTTTGCAAGAACTGGTGACCACTCGGAAGGCCAACCAAGCTGACTCGATAAAGGAGGCGGTCGAACGTGCAGTAAGTTATGTATTGGCAAAACATAAAGCTCATGACCCCAGCCTTAATATGCAACTAATCGACGCCGACTTCGACTGCCCCAAGGCAGAAGTAAGTCGTTTGATTGAAGAAATGCAACCAGTTGGCAGGAAGGTCTCGGAGGAGATGCAACTGGGATCTTCCTCTTCAGAGTAGTTTGTAATAAAAATCTGTGAAAACAAGCTTTTGCTGATGTAATTTATAATCCATCTTGTTTCCTGCAAATTATCTTGTCGAGTAGTTAGTAACTAAAAATATAATTGACGAACAAAAGACTAAGAATTGAAGTCAAATTAATAACTTTATCCTAGCCCCCGACTATTTACTTAGTTTATTTAAATAAACTAGGTGAATAGTGTTAAAAGGGTTTCTGAAAACAGAGAGGTTTGATAAACTCGTAGTTTTTTTTATCACGATTGTCATGCACTGGTCAAAAGAGTTGTAATGAATCGACTCTAGGAAGTCCTTCTAGTGGGCAGGACCACGTGCAAAGAGGAAAGGCTTTGACTAGGTGATATTACCATCTCCGATCAGATTAATCAAATCGAGAATGGCAACTTGAGTTAGGCAAACGTCTAGAGGACTTTAAAAAATTCGTTCGTCCTTCCTTGGTGGACTCGATAAGTCTGTCCTAGTAGCAAAAGTAGGAAACTGAACTATGCTAGGAAGTTCCTTCTAGTGGGCAGGACCACGTGCAGAGAGGAAAGACTTCGACTAGATGTGTTTCTTCCTCCGACTAGTTGAGACGGAACAAGTACACCAAAGGTGGTTGAATAAATCTAAGAAAGTGCACTCTACTTAGAGTATTTTTTAAAATAACTAAAGAAATAAACTAAAGTGAAAAGAACTGGCTTTAAGAATATTTCGACCAAATAGAACCCGAGCTATTTGTATTGGTAGCAAAAGTGAGTAACGAGTCGACACTAAGAAGCTCCTTCTAGTGGGCAGGACCACGTGCAAAGAGGAGAGGCTTTGACTAGGTGATGTTATCTGCCTTTCGACCAGTGTAAAGAAAACTGGGTGTTTGAAATGTAGTCGAAAGATTATAAAAGCACTACTAAAAAATAAGACAATAGAGGTAGAGAGAACCTGAGGCTTTATTGTCTGAATGGTTTGTTACACATAAAACTTGCTTAACTAGTCGATGTTCCAAGAATTCGAGAGAACCTGGCCGTCTTCCATTGCTAATCGTGATCGACTCGCCGGTAACTTTGACCACTGTAAGGACCTTCCCACTTGGGAGAAAGTTTATTCCGGTTAGACTTGGATTGGTAGAGCCTCAATACCAAGTCACCTACAGCCAAGCTGCGAGGTTGGACCTTACGATCGTAGTATCTGCGCAGGGCTTGTTGGTAGACTGCTGAACGGATTAAGGCCTGGTTTCTCATTTCTTCAAGTAGGTTAATGTCATCCGCTCGAAATTGTTCATGGTTGGAGTCATTGAAAGTTTCGACTCGTGTTGACCGTATCTTTAGTTCCAGAGGAAGCATGGCTTCGGCTCCGAAGACCAGAAAAAAGGGTGTTTCACCAGAGCTCGACTAGTAGTCGCATTTAACCGCTCATAATACGGAGGGTAATTTTGTACCCAAGCCCCGAGTGCTTAACGAGCTGGTCAAGACTCGGGTTTTAATTCCCGCATTATTTGGCCGCTTGCACGCTCGACTATCCCATTACTTTGGGGATGTGCAATGTAGCATAACATAACTTGGTACCTGAACTCGTCATAAAATTCTCAAATTTTGCGCTCAAAATTGTTTACCATTATCTCGTAATTATTCGACTTGGAACTCCAAATCGAGTAATTACGATCGCATCATGAACTGCTTTGTCGCTTCGTTGTTATCCCAGCATGATGTTCGACTTGATCCATTTTGTGAACGATCAAAAGCCACAAAAATGAACTCAAACCTCCCGGAGCTTTAGGAACGGTCCTAGGATATCGAGACCCTAGGTCGCAAAAAGGCCAAGACAGAGGTATCATTTGTAATGCTTGAGCCGGTTATGTATTTGCCACCTATGAAACCGCATTGGACACACTTTTAACCAACTCTTTAGCATCGCATAAGGTCTGTTGGCTAGTAGAAACCTTGTCGAAAGGCCTTATCGACCAAAGATTCTCAGAGGAAGCATGAGTTCCACAGATGCCACTGTATGTTGTGAAGGAGTGTTAATCCTTCGCTCTGCGGAATGCATCGCATGAGCACCCCTTGAGTACCTCGCTTATAGAGGACTTCTTCAACCAAAGTATACATTTTGGCTTTTCGGGATAAGCGATCCGCCTCTGGATCGCCTTCTGCACAGAGCTCTTCAAGATACTCGAGATGGGAGCCATCCGTATCCTCGTATTCTAGAGAGGCCATCTCAATAGGAGGTGTCTCTGGTTCTTCAACCAGGGACGACTTCTAGAGTTGTTCCAGCAAGACTCCTTTTGGTACTACAGACCGGGAAGAAGCCATTTGAGCAAGCTAGTTTGCAAGGAAATTATCCTTTCGAGGGATGACTTGTGCCTCGAAACCGAAAAAATGCTTTTCTAGCTTACGCACTTCCGATAAGTACCGAGACATTGTCGGGTTAGAGCATTGGTACTCTTTCCTGACTTGATTCACGACTAGTTGAGAGTCTCCCCTCACGAGTAGTCGACGAATCGAGAGCGCTTTCGCAGCTCATATGCCAGCTAGTAAACCTTCGTATTCTACCACGTTGTTAGTGACCGAAAGTTTAATTGTATGGCATACTTTAAGGTCTCTCCAGAGGAGATACCGTAACCACCTCACTTTCGAGCCACTTAAAGTAAGTGACCCGTCAGTACATCGCCCATCGGTCGTGGGAATCAGATCGGGGATCCCTGAACAGTTCAGATTTATCCATTCGGCGACAAAGTCTGCCAAGATCTGGGATTTAACGGCCGTTCGGGACACGAAATGGAGGTCGAACTCCCCAAGTTCGACTAACCATTTTTCTATGTGGTTTCACTCCAAGAGAGGCCCCAGCATTCATTCATAATATCGATACTAAACCATCGATAAAACTTGTTTGCGGAAAACTATCAATTAAAGGCTTAGTCTATTGTGTAGTTGTAGGCAAGTGTAGCTTGAGGTTTAGGTGGATGTTCAGCCTTAACTGTTCTCCACCGAAAAATTGGTATATCAACAACACTTTGTAATTGTGGGCAAATTCGTGGTGCTTTTAGGATCTGGTGGGCGATTGTTGGAGTTTGTGGGCTTGGCCCAAATAATATTCTTCATAAATCCTAAAAAATCACAAACGGTCACTAATGCATGGTGCACTGCTACAAAACAGGCTATAGTAGACGCCTGTCGTAGCTAAAAGACTAGACAGATGGATACGGGGACCCTCCGTACTGTGGAGGCCCCCGTACCCTTTGTCTTGGGTGAAGGACCGGATGGAGAAGGAAGTCAAAGACATGTATGAATATGTGTATTGCTTGTATGTAAAATGAGAAGAGAGATCTCCCTATTACATGCCCATAGGGCTTTATTTATAGGAGGCAAGAAGGGACATTTACCTTCTTGCCCCCAGAGGCGAGAGAGAGAGAGAAAGGGCATTCTAGGTACATTTGCCCTAACATACACTATATAGACTGGATTTACGCATGGACAGCATCCCTGACGTCACACCGCTATTCCCGACGATCCGAGGGCGCGGAGCACCCCTTGGTGCCCTGCTACGACAACTCCCTCGTCTGCGTGGTCCGAGGTCGCGAGGACTGATCCCGTGATCCCGAGGGCGAGCAGACGAATCAGACGCTTCGCCCTCGGAGTCGGGATACCCCGGAGAAGTTGACGCGAATCGCCCCACCGAGGCATGGGCCTCAAGCGGCGGCGGTCGGGCCGGATGAGCCGCCCATCGAGGCCATAGCCTCGAGGCGGGCGGTGGACGGTCGAGCGAGCCGCCCACCGAGGCATCGCCTCGAGGCAAAGCGACGATGTTAGCCGCCCGCCGAGGCCGTAGCCTCGAGGCGGACGGCGAGCGAAGCCGGAGCGGAGCCGCCCCACCGAGGCCATAGCCTCGAGGCGGGCGGCAGGCGAAGTCGGAGCGGAGCCGCCCCACCGAGGCGTTAGCCTCGAGGTGGGCGGTGAGCGAAGTCGGAGCGGAGCCGCCCCACTGAGGCATTGGCCTCGAGGTGGGCGGCGTGTAGTGGCGGAGCGTAGGCGCCATGGCAGTCGCTGCTGTCTTCAAATTTCGATTATTTCTCTGGTGTGGCCGCTTGGGATGCTCCTGTTGGGGGCCTAGTACCGTCCCCCCCTTTGTCCGCTCCTGGTCAAGCGTCCTCGTGACTTGAGGGTGCGGCGGTCTTGCCCGATTGCCCGAGGGTTACCGCTGGACTCGCTCGAGGTCGCCGAGGCTGGCGAGGGGGAGGCGAAGCCTCGCGCCGTCCCCCACACTTTTTTAGATAGGGCTCCGGGGAGCCCTAACGCTATGTTGCGAGGGGGAGGCGAAGCCTCGCGCCGTCCCCCGACTTTTTTAGATAGGGCTCCGGGGAGCCCTAACGCTTTGTTGCGAGGGGGAGGCGAAGCCTCGCGCCGTCCCCCCCACTTTTTTAGATAGGGCTCCGGGGAGCCCTAACGCTTTGTTGCGAGGGGGAGGCGAAGCCTCGCGCCGTCCCCCACACTTTTTTAGATAGGGCTCCGGGGAGCCCTAACGCTATGTTGCGAGGGGAGGCGAAGCCTCGCGCCGTCCCCCGACTTTTTTAGATAGGGCTCCGGGGAGCCCTAACGCTATGTTGCGAGGGGGAGGCGAAGCCTCGCGCCGCCCCCACACTTTTTTAGATAGGGCTCCGGGAGCCCTAACGCTTATGTTGGGGGGGAGGCGGCCTCGCGCTGTCCCCCGACTTTTTTAGATAGGGCTCCGAGGAGCCCTAACGCTTTGTTGCGAGGGGGAAGGCGAAGCCTCGCGCCGTCCCCCACACTTTTTTAGATAGGGCTCCGGGGAGCCCTAATGCTATGTTGCGAGGGGGAGGCGAAGCCTCGCGTCGTCCCCCGACTTTTTTAGATAGGGCTCCGGGGAGCCCTAACGCTTTGTTGCGAGGGGGAAGGCGAAGCCTCGCGCCGTCCCCCACACTTTTTTAGATAGGGCTCTGGGGAGCCCTAACGCTATGTGTACTGGTGTGGCTCTAGTCCATGCTCTCATGCCTGCGGTGGGCGACGGTTCGCACCTGGGCCCCCGGCCTCGTTTATGCACTCGCGCCCTTGAAGGGCGCCGGTGTGCACCGGGGCCATGCGCCATGCGCGGTGGCTTCGATCATACACTGAAAAGAGCGGCTAAGGCCGCGAGGCACGCTATACTTGTAAAGGCCTCCGACAACCTTCTATGCTTGGGCTCGCTTGAGAGCCCGTGAGGCTAGCGAGGGGAGGCGGCCGATCGCCGCCCCTTGGTATGTTTTGGTCTTGGGGCCGTCTTTGTGTGGTTATTTTCCCATGGCATCTTCGCCGAGGCAATCATGCTGCGGATGCTTCCTCGTCGCCGCGAGGCCAAGGCCATGTATGGTTGCCCTTTTCTTGGGAATGACTAGGTCTCTTGGAAGCGAGCTGAATGTGCGCAGCCCCCACCGAGGTGAGTCGCCGAGGCGGAGGCTCCCTAGTCTCGAGGCGATCCTCCGAACGACTAGGGATGCACGCTTGAGCGCGGCTTGATGTCTCCCCGCCGGGCGAGGCCTCACGGCGGAGACTCCTAGTCGCCGAGGCAAGGCCTCGAGCGACGAGGTCTGCGCTCGGGCGCGGTGTGACATGTCTCCCGCCGGGGCGAGGCCCTCACGGCGGGAGACTCCCTAGTCGCCGAGGCGAGGCCTCGGAGCGACGAGGGGTGCGCGTCTGAGCGCGGTGTGACATGTCTCCCGCCGGGGCGAGGCCCTCACGGCGGGAGACTCCCTAGTCGCCGAGGCGAGGCCTCGGAGCGACGAGGGGTGCGCGTCTGAGCGCGGTGTGACATGTCTCCGCCGGGCGAGGCCTCACGGGCGGGAGACTTTAGTCGCCGAGGCGAGGCCTCGAGCAACGAGTGGTGCGCGGCTCGAAGCGGTGTGATATGTCTCCGCCGGGCGAGGCCTCACGGCGGAGACTTTAGTCGCCGAGGCGAGGCCTCGAGCGACGAGGGTGCTGCTCGAAGCGCGATGTGACATGTCTCCCCGCCGGGCGAGAGCCCTCACGGCGGAGACTCTTTAGTCGCCGAGGCGCAGGCCTCGAAAGACGAGGTGTGCGTTTGAGCACGGGTTGGCGGGGAATTTCTCCCGCCGGGCGAGGCCTCGCAGGGGTGGCGGGGACTTTAGTCGCCGAGGCGCAGGCGAGGCCCTGGCGGGGGAACGATTAGGGATGCGCGCTTGAGCGCTGCTTTTAATCGCTTCCGCAGGGGGCGGCGGCGAGGCCTCGAAAGGGCGGGGACTTTAGTCGCCGAGGCGCAGGCCTCAAGGGCGGGGAAACGATTAGGGATGCGCGCTTGAGCGCTGTTTTAAATGTCTCGCCGCCGGGCGAGGCCTCTGGCGGGGACTTTAGTCGCCGAGGCGACAGGCCTCGAGCGACGAGGGTGCGCGGCTCGAGCGAAGGCGGTGTGACATGTCTCCCGCCGGGCGAGGCCTCATGGCGGAGACTTTGTCGCCGAGGCGAGGCCTCGGAGCGACGAGGGTGCGCGCTCGAAGCGGTGTGATATGTCTCCCGCCGGGCGAGGCCTCACGGCGGAGACTCCCTAGTCGCCGAGGCGAGGCCTCGAGCGAGCGACGAGGGTGCGCGGCTCGAAGGAGTCGCGAGGCGCAGGGTGACGAGGGTGCGCGTTGATATGTCTCCGGCCGGGCGAGGCCTCACGGCGGAGAGGGTGCGCTTCTTTATTCGCCGAGGCGAGGCCTGGGGAAAGACGAGGGTGCGCGCTTGAGCGCTGGGTTTAAACTCTTTCTCTCCGCCTTGGGCGAGGCCGGCGGGGGACTCCTAGTCGCCGAGGCGCAGGCCTCTAAACGACAGGGATGCGCGCTTGACGCTGTTTAAATGTCTCCCCGCCGGGCGAGGCCCGGCGGGGACTTTAGTCGCGGGGACTTTAGTCGCCGAGGCGAGGCCTCGGAACGACAGGGATGCGATGCTTGAGCGCTGTTTTAAATGTCTCGCCGGGCGAGGCCTCGCGGCGGGGGACTTTAGTCGCCGAGGCGAGGCCTCGAAACGATTAGGGATGCGATTAGGGATGCATGTCTTCGGGCAGGAAGGCATGCGACATGTCTCCCACCCGCCGGGCGAGGCCTCGGCGGGGAGAGCGATTGGGGTGCGCGGCTCGAAGGCGGTGTGACATGTCTAGTCCGGGCGAGGCGCAGGCCTCGAGCGACGAGGTGCGCCGCCGGGCGAGGCGGTGTGACATGTCTCCCGCCGGGCGAGGCCTCACGGCGGGAGACGCTCTAGTCGCCGAGGCGCGAGGCCTCGGGCGACGCCGAGGGTGCGCGGCTCGAAGCGGTGTGACATGTCTCCCGCCCGCCGGGCGAGGCCTCACGGCGGGAGACTTTAGTCGCCGAGGCGCAGGCCTCGGGAGCGACGCGGAGGTGCAGGATTCTCTGAGCGAGGGTGTGCGCCGAGTGTGACATGTCTCCCGCCGGGCGAGGCCTCACGGCGGAGACTTTAGTCGCCGAGGCGAGGCCTCAGAAAGACGAGGGGTGCGCGTTTGAGCGCGGGTTTAAAATTTCTCCCGCCGGGGCGAGGCCCTCACGGCGGGAGACTCCCTAGTCGCCGAGGCGAGGCCTCGGAAAGACGAGGGGTGCGCGTTTGAGCGCGGGTTTAAAATTTCTCCCGCCGGGGCGAGGCCTGTGGCGGGGGACTTTAATCGCCGAGGCGAGGCCTCGGAACGACAGGGATGCGCGCTTGAGCGCTGTTTTAATCGCTCCGCAGGGCGGCCTCGCTGGGCGGGGACTCTTTGTCGCCGAGGCGAGGCCTCTGAAAGACGAGGGTGCGCGCTTGAGCGCTGGTTTAAATTTTCCGCCGGGCGAGGCCTCGCGGGCGGGGACTTTAGTCGCCGAGGCGCAGGCCTCTAAACGACAGGATGCGCGCTTGAGCGCTGTTTTATCAGCCTCCGCAGGGCGGCCTCGGCGGGGAACTCCCTAGTCGCCGAGGTGAGGCCTCGGAACGATTAGGGATGCGCTGCTTGAGCGCTTTTAAATGTCTCCGCCGGGCGAGGCCTCGGGCGGGGACTTTAGTCGCCGAGGCGCAGGCCTCTAAACGACAGGGATGCGCGTTGAGCGCTGTTTAAATGTCTCCCGCCGGGCGAGGCCTCATGGCGGGGGACTTTAGTCGCCGAGGCGAGGCCTCGTAAACGACAGGGATGCGCGCTTGAGCGCTGCGATTTTTAAATGTCTCTCGCCGGGCGAGGCCTCGCGGCGGGGACTTTAGTCGCCGAGGCGAGGCTTGAAACGATTAGGGATGCAAGATCTCGAGCTGGTGGCGACATGTCTCCCGCCGGGCGAGGCCTCACGGCGGAGACTTTAGTCGCCGAGGCAGGCCTCGGAGCGGCGAGGGGTGCACGCTCGAAGGTGTGACATGTCTCCCGCCGGGCGAGGCCTCACGGCGGAGACTTTAGTCGCCGAGGCGCAGGCCTCGAGCGACAAGGGGTGCGTCGAAGGCGGTGTGACATGTCTCCCGCCGGCGAGGCCTCACGGCGGAGACTTTAGTCGCCGAGGCGAGGCCTTGAGCGACGAGGGGTGCGCGGCTCGAAGGCTGTGACATGTCTCCCCGCCGGGCGAGGCCTCACGGCGGGAGACTTTAATCGCCGAGGCGAGGCCTCGGAGCGACGAGAGGTGCACGCCTCGAAGGTGGCGACATGTCTCCCGCCGGGCGAGGCCTCACGGCGGAGACTTTAGTCGCCGAGGCGAGGCCTTGAGCGATGGAGGTGCACGCCCGAAGGCTGGTGTGACATGTCTCCCGCCGGGCGAGGCCCTCACGGCGGGAGACTCCTTAGTCGCCGAGGCGAGGCCTCGGAGCGACAAGGGGTGCGCGTCTGAGCGCGGTGTGACATGTCTCCCGCCGGCGAGGCCCTCACGGCGGGAGACTCCCTAGTCGCCGAGGCGAGGCCTCGAGCGACGAGGTGCGCGCTCGAGCGCGGTAGACATGTCTCCCCGCCGGGCGAGGCCTCACGGCGGAGACTCCTAATCGCCGAGGCGCAGGCCTCGGAGCGACGAGGTGCGCGGCTCTGGCTGCTGGTGATATGTCTCTCGCCGGGCGGCCTCACGGCGGGAGACTCAGAGTCGCCGAGGCGAGGCCTCGAAAGACGAGGTGCGCGCTTGAGCGCTGGTTTAAAATTTTTTCGCCGGGCGAGGCCTCGTGGCGGGGACTTTAGTCGCCGAGGCGCAGGCCTCGGAACGATTAGGGATGCGCTTGAGCGCTGCTTAATCGCTTCCCGCAGAGGCGGCCCTCAAGGGCGGGGACTTTAGTCGCCGAGGCGCAGGCCTCGAAGACGAGGGTGCGCGTTGAGCGCTGGTTTAAATTTTCCCGCCGGGCGAGGCCTCGCGGGCGGGGACTTTAGTCGCCAAGGCGGCCTCTAAACGATTAGGGATGCGCGTTTGAGCGCTTGTTTAATCGTCTCCGCAGGGCGGCCTCGCGGTGGGGGACTTTAGTCGCCGAGGCGCAGGCCTCGAAACGATTAGGGATGCGCGTTGAGCGCTGTTTAAATGTCTCCCGCCGGGCGAGGCCCTCGCGCGGGGACTTTAGTCGCCGAGGCGAGGCCTCGAACGATTAGGGATGCGCGTTGAGCGCTGTTTTAAATGTCTCCCCGCCGGGCGAGGCCTCGCGCGGGGGACTTTAGTCGCGAGGCGCAGGCCTCTAAACGATTAGGGATGCGCTTGAGTGCTGTTTTAAATGTCTCCCGCCGGGCGAGGCCTCGCGGGCGGGGACTTTAGTCGCCGAGGCGAGGCCTCGAAACGATTAGGATGCTTGATCTGAGCTGGTGCGACATGTCTCCCGCCGGGCGAGGCCTCACGGTGGGAGACTCCTAGTCGCCGAGGCGAGGCCTCGAGCGACGAGGGTGCGCGGCTCGAAGCGGTGTGACATGTCTCCCGCCGGGGCGAGGCCCTCACGGCGGAGACTCCTAGTCGCCGAGGCGAGGCCTCGGAGCGACGAGGTGCGCGGCTCGAGCGCTGGTGACATGTCTCCCGCCGGGTGAGGCCTCACGGCGGAGACTTTAGTCGCCGAGGCGCAGGCCTCGGAGCGACGAGGGTGCGCGGCTCGAAGGTGTGACATGTCTCCCGCCGGGCGAGGCCTCACGGCGGGAGACTCTAGTCGCCGAGGCGAGGCCTCGGAGCGACGAGGGGTGCGCGTCTGAGCGCGGTGTGACATGTCTCCCGCCGGGGCGAGGCCCTCACAGCGGGAGACTCCCTAGTCGACGAGGCGAGGCCTCGGAGTGACGAGGGGTGCGCGTCTGAGCGCGGTGTGACATGTCTGCCGCCGGGGCGAGGCCCTCACGGCGGGAGACTCCCTAGTCGCCGAGGCGAGGCCTCGGAAATACGAAGGGTGCGCGTTTGAGCGCGGGTTTAAAATTTCTCCCGCCGGGGCGAGGCCCTCGCGGCGGGGACTTTAGTCGCCGAGGCGAGGCCTCGGAAACGATTAGGGATGCGCGTTTGAGCGCTGCTTAACCGTCTCCGCAGGGCGGCCTCGCGGGCGGGACTCCTAGTCGCCGAGCCGAGGCCTCGGAAATGATTAGGGATGCGCGTTTGAGCGTTGTTTTAAATGTCTCCCGCCGGGGGGAGGCCCTCGCGGCGGGGGACTCCCTAGTCGTCGAGGCGAGGCCTCGGAAACGATTAGGGATGCGCATCTGAGCACGGTGCGACATGTCTCCCGCCGGGGCGAGGCCCTCACCGCGGGAGACTCGGTGAGTTTGTGCACCTCACACGTACGAGGGTGTGTTAGCACGCCATGGGCTTCGGGGACGACGCTTGGCGTCTTTGTTGCCACGGTGATGGGCTTATTGACGATGCCATCCTTGTGGGCTTATACACCGAGGCCGTAGCCTGCGAGGTGTGCGCCGGGGCTCTTCGGAGATGCGCGGCGTCTTTGTTGCCACGGTGATGGGCTTATTGACGATGCCATCCTTGTGGGCTTATACACCTAGGCCGTAGGCTGCGAGGTGTGCGCCGGGGCTCTTAGGCCATGCGCGGCGTCTTTGTTGCCACGGTGATGGGCTTATTGACGATGCCATCCTTGTGGGCTTATACACCGAGGTCAGAGCTGCGAGGTGTCTTGCCGGGCTCTTCGCCATGCTTGGGCGTCTTTGTTGCCACGGTGATGGGCTTATTGACGATGCCATCCTTGTGGGCTTATACACCGAGGCCGTAGCTCGCGACGCAGCGCCGGGCTCTTCGCCATGCGCGGCGCCTTTGTTGCCACGGTGATGGGCTTATTGACGATGCCATCCTTGTGGGCTTATACACCGAGGTCGAGCCTCACGACGCAGCGCCGGGCTCTTCGCCATGCGCGGGCGTCTTTGTTGCCACGATGATGGGCTTATTGACGATGCCATCCTTGTGGGCTTGTACACCGAGGTCAGAGTGCGAGGTGTGCCGCCGTCCGGGAGAGTGAGGTTTTATTTTTCTTTTTTCTTTTTTAAGGCACGCACAAAGAAAACTGAGACCCAGAGCGCCACACACTTCCACTATTATTGAAATACTATCATCTATCAATAGCTTATGCCTACGGTCCCAGAGCCAACGATCATGTATGAAAGTATTGAATTTTGTTGACGAAGAAAACTAACCTCATGCCCCGCTAGCCTGCCGACTCACACCCCTGTGGCACCAGGAAGAGGCAGGACCTGCCTGGCCGGTCTAGTGTCCAGTGTTGGCCCTGCCCTTCGAGGCCATTATGGAGGTGTCTTCGAAGGAAGTTTTGGATTTGCTTTGCCGAGCCGGCTTAAGAGGGCGAGGGGTCCTCGGGGCCGGAGGCGTCGCGGCGAAGGGGGCTCGAGGGGTGCTCGGGGCGGAGCTTCGAGGTCGACCCGGAGGGGGCTCCGGAGGCTCCGGGCGGCCAGAGGTGTCATGGCGGGGGGCCGAGGGTGCTCGGGCGGAGTCATGAGGTCGACCCGAGTGGGCCAAGCGCGCTGCTAAGGCGTTCGGAGGGGGAAACCCGAGGGCGACGAGGGCTACTCCGAAGGGGCTCCGGCGGAGGCAAGTCAAAGGTGGCAGAGGCACTGGCGAAGGTGCTCCCCGGGCCGAAGCAGGATATGCAGGCCGGGTCCTCCGGAGGGGACCCGAGGGTGGCGAAGAGGGCCCGAGGGGTGGGGAGCCTCAGGCGGAGCCCAAAGCTTCGGGACCGAAGGCGGATGATGCCGATGAGGACCGAGGCTGCCACGACGATTCAAGGCTTGGGCCAAGGCGGGCAACAGATCGCCTGGGCGGTGGCGGCCTGTGGAGGGGCGCCGGGGCGGATGGCTCCGGGTGCCGATGCCTTGGGCGCGGCGGTGAAGGGGCTGTGCGATGCTCCCTCCGAAGCACGGTTGCCTCTGGCAGCCCCTCCGGCATCTCCTGGCCTATGTCCGAGGCTGGAGCAGGGGAGGCCCCCGTGGCTAGGTGCTTCGGAGGCTTCGGCTGGTACACTTCGACTGAGCGAAGGGGCTACGAGGGGTCCCTGGGGGCTTCGGGTTTTTTTTTTTGACCGAAGGTGCTGTGTGGGACCGAGGTGCTTTGGCTGTTCTTCGACTTTGGCCATGTGTTTTTTTTTTTGTTGGCCGAAGGTGTGTAGGGCTGAGGGCTGAGGCTCTTTCCATATGTCGCTTCTTGTTCGGTCCCCACGGACGGCGCCTAACCGTCAGAAGCTAAAAGACTAGACAGATGGATACGGGACCCTCCAGATCATGGAGGCCCCCTGCACTTTGTCTTGGGTGAAGGACCGGATGGAGAAGGAAGTCAAAGACATGTATGAATATGTGTATTCTTTGGTATGTAAAATGAGAAGAGAGATCTCCTATTACATGCCCATAGGGTTTATTTATAGGAGGCAAGAAGGACATTTACCTTCTTGCCCCCAGAGGCGAGAGAGAGAGAAAGGGCATTCTAGGTACATTTGCCCTAACATACACTATATAGACCTGGATTTATGCATGGACAAAGATCCCCGACGCCACACCGGTATTCCCGACGATCCGAGGGCGCGAGCACCCTTGGTGCCTCACATTTATTAACGCCCATCACAGATGGTTCCTTTGGAACCGCTCGTGTTGGGTCGGCCGACTGCGGGTGGCGCGGGTCGACTATCACAGATGGTATTTTTAGAACCGCTCGTGATAGTCATCTATCACGACGGTTGATGAATAGAACTATTCGTGAATTATCGCGCAGCGGTTCTATTAACAAACCGCTCGCGTGATAATCCCTAATCACGACGGTTTTAGGTTACAACTCGTCAGGTACTATCACGCGGTTCTTATGTAGAGCCGCTCGTGATAAATAGTTATCACGCACGGTTCTAATAAGAACCGCTCGTGATATCTCTACACATCCTCTCGCCGCATTGTGTCCAGGTTCAAGCGGCGCGCCGACCTCGCACGCTTCGCTGCCGCCACTCTCGCCATGCCGCTTTGGAGCAACCTGCCTCGGCCGCCTCCACTTAGATCTACTCCAACATACCTGCTGCTCCCCCAGCGCCACACTTCAAGATCCGATGGGATGAGGAGCTCCTACTATGGGCAAATAGATATAGTAACTTCACCTTCAAACTTTTTTTAATTTGGAATTTTTCATATATATAGCCAAACAACGTGGCGACCGCATAAAAAGATTAAAAACTAGAAACCTATCTAGTGGCGGAGGTAGGCTGCTATCTCCGCCTTCAATACTTCAGAGGCGGCGCGCCGGAGGCGGACGGTTCATGATCGAACGGCTCGAAATGCGCTCACCACGACGCATTGCTCGAAAGTGTCTCCCAAGACCCTCGGATCGTTGAACTAAGAAGAATTGAGCCCATAGGCTCTCTTCTCTTGCTTGAGGGGTCTCGGCCTGGTCGACTCGATCGCCTGCTGCCTCAATTAAGCAGTCCAAGTGACGGCAAGCCTCCTGGAGATGTGCAACGTCGTTTTGGAGGACCATGTCGACGACGCGGTAAACTCACCGAAAGTGGGAGATCACCCGAAGACACATGAGGAGGATGTCAAGACGGCGGAAGGTGGCCGCCACCCTCCCGCAAATTCTCGAATAGAGGAGTGAAGACATTGTTGAAATAGTGTTCTTCCGCAAAGACGATTCAACGACAATGAGAGAGGTGCGTGTACAAAGGCGTGTACGTAAGAGGAGGCAGCCATTTTGCTTTTTGTAGAGAAAGGGGATCAAGGAGGTTGTGTGAAATACATTGTAGAAGGGACACATCTATATATAGAACAAGTTCTAAAGCCGTAACGGAGACTAAGAGATATTTGGGGAGTCAGAAGCGACGTTAGAAAATGAAGAGATGAAGCTGCTGTGTGATCGTGAGACTAAGAGACACATGCGGAAAATGAAGACGAAGAGACACGGGAAAATGAAGAGTTATCACAGACGGCCCGTAGTATAACCGCTCAGTGAAAAGGAATCACTGAGCGGTTCTATTTAAAAGCCGCTCAGGATACGTTCATATCACAGACGGTTCTATAATAGAACCGTCTGTGATACGTCCATATCACAGACGGTTATATTATAGAACCGTCTGTGATATCATTATCCACGGTTCTCATCAGAAACCGTCTGTGATATACTTTTTATAAGGCGGAAATGCTAGGGTTTTGCTCTCACTTGTCACTTCCTCTCCCGCGCCTTAGGCTCTCGCGCGCTGCTCGCCTCCTCTAGGGTTTAGGGCTCGCCCAGAGTTCACCGCCGACCACGACCTCGGCGCGCCGCCTCTAACATTGGCGCCCCGACCTCGGTGCCGCCTCGACCTCGGCGCCTCAACCTCGGTGCCGCCGACCTCGGGCGCCGACCTCGGCGCCGACCTCGGTGCCGCCCGACCTCGGCGCCTGCTCACGCCCCCGCCAGAAGCCCGACGCCACCGCCTCCGACCTCGACGCGCCGTCCTCCTCCCGTGTCGGCCTCCTCCCTCTACACCGGCCTTCTCCCGCCGTCCTCCTCCCCTCAGACTCGCCTTCTCCCCGCCGTCCTCCTCCCGTGTCGGCCTCCTCCTTGCACCGTGAGTTCAGCGGCATCCTCTCGTGAGTATTGCTCCTCCGTGGCGCTCGCTTTGTTGATCGCTGGGCTTTGTTGACATGCTCGTGATGAACTCGCCTTATAATCGAGATTGAATGTGATAGTTAGTTCATACTTGAGCTCTATTGTATTACTTGCTATCACAATATGATCTACTATTAATTGGTTACTTTTGCTGAGCTCATCGCTCGCTGTAAATTGATCGCTGGGCTTTGTTGACATGCTCTTTAATGAACTCGCCTTATATCGAGATTGAATGTGATAGTTAGTTCATACTTGAGCTCTATTGTATTACTTGCTACCGTCAATATGATCTACTATTAATTGGTTACTTTCGCTGAGCTCATCGCTCGCTGTAAATTGATCGCTGGGTTTTGTTGACATGCTCTTTGATGAACTCGTCTTATATCGAGATTGAATGTGATAGTTAGTTCATAATTGAGCTCTATTGTATTACTTGCTACCGCCAATATGATCTACTATTAATTGGTTACTTTCGTTAAGCTCATCGCTCGCTGTAAATTGATCTGGGCTTTGTTGACATGCTCTTTGATGAACTCGCCTTATAATCGAGATTGAATGTGATAGTTAGTTCATACTTGAGCTCTATTGTATTACTTGCTACCGTCAATATGATGTATCGTTAATTGGTTACTTTCGTTGAAAGCTAGTTATTTCGATTCTTCACGCTCAGCTTCTATTGAGAGTATTCAGTTTTGGTAATCTGATGACTAGTTTGTGATTCTTCTAGTAGTCTCAGATGAGCTCATTCAACTTTTCATTTGCTATCTGCTTTTGTGCATGCTTGAATCTATTTTTGTGCATGCTTGAATCTGTTTTTCACACAATTGAGATCATTTGACGCTTACAAAGTATTGTTTAGAGCTCATAGTTTGAATTTATATTATCATATTCATTTAATGAAGAGTATAGACAATAGGATTGAGATGACAAAGACTTGTTCTTTAGCTACTCTCCTTCCGAGAGCACATAATATCATCAATCAATATGTTGGAATAGTGTCTGTGTAATCGTTAATCTCTAGACCTTTTATTGGTCGACATGATCCGCACGGTTCTTATTAAGAACCGCTCTGTGATTCCTTTGCATTTCCTTAGAGAAGCTGGTGGATTAAGGAGTGTTAAATTTTTAGGAATTATGCTTTAATGCTAATTAATTTTGTTGGGATTAATTCTGAAATTTTGCTTGATTCTATTTTGTTTCTATGTCTTTATTAAAGGCTAGTCTTCAGTACATGAAGCATTAAACCTTTGCTTAGCATTTTCTTCGTCGATCTCGACACACTTGAGTGTACCTTTGCTTCATGCCAATCCTCCACCAAGATGAAGCAAATGGTACACTCCAAAGGTGTCTGCTCGATGAAGTAGGCTCGCAAAAGATTTGTATCACTAGTTTCTATCTATACAAAGATCACAAGAGAAGCTGGTGGATTAAGGAGTGTTAGAATAGGAGCAAGGAGGCGGTGAGCCCTAGAGCATTAAACCTTTGCTTAGGATTTTCTTCGTCATCTCGACACACTTGAGTGTACCTTTGCTTCATGCCAATCCTTCACGGCATGAAGCAAATGGTACACTCCAAAGGTGTCGGGCTCGATGAAGTAGGCTCGGCAAAGATAGGCTCGGCAAAAGATTTGTATCACTAGTTTCTATCTATACAAAGATCACAAGAGAAGTCATTGGATTAAGGAGTGTTAGAATAGGAGCAGGGAGGTGGTGAGCCCTAGAGCATTAAACCTTTGCTTAGCATTTTCTTCGTCGATCCTAACACACTTGAGTCTACCTTTGCTTCGTGCCAATCCTCCACCGCACAACGCAAATGGTACACTCCAGTGTGTCAACTTTTCATTTGCCATCTTCATCTCTATAGTCAACCTCTGTACTTCTTCCTGAGATTAATTGTTTCATATTTATCTTTGGAATGTTAGTAGTCCGTATGAGCTCATTCAACTTTTCATTTGCCATCTTGATCTCTATAGTCAACCTCTGATTTCTTCCCGAGAGCAAGTAAGTGAGATGGCAGAGGCACCGTCTTCGCCGCCATCACCGACGCCGTAGATGGAAGAGGCGCCGACGAGGCCGCCAACACCGAGCCCGCAGATGGAAGAGGCGCCGACGAGGTCGCCGACACCGACGCCGCAGATGGAAGAGGCGCCGACGAGGCCGCCGTCACCGCCGACGGTAATGACACGAAGCGAGATGGCAGAGGACAATCGAAAATGCCTACGGCCGATCGTCATCACGGAGGTCAAGGACTTTGGGGTCCCTCCGAGTCCCAAGAGATCGTGGCAGATTCCGGACCATCTCGGGATACTTGCAAGGAACGAGTCCTCATCACCACACCAAGGTGGAAGGACTCGACGAAAGAAGCGAAAGGCTACTGTGGGATGTAACTTTCGAGAAGTTCACTATTCCGAAGCATATGTGGCGCGCGGCGACGGACGGCGATGTTCACGATGGGTAAATCGTGGAGGACCTTCAAGAGCATTCTTGTCACGGCACGTGAACACGGTCGACGCCTTCTTCAGCAAAGATGATTCTTGACGCGGAAGCATGGGACACCTTTGTGGCTATGAAAACGACGGCCGAATTTAAGGAGCAAAGTGCGGCGCACAAAGCTCTCTAGACACGTAAACACTCACCAAGACAGACTCAAGACCGCTAGGTACGCGGGTAAATACGAGGAATGGGCGGCGAGAAGGAGAACCGTTTCGATGTCACGCACCGCGCTCCTTGAGCTGGTTAAAAGCGAGGGCAAAAGTCTCGTCGTCGGCAAAGATCTCCTTCACAAACCCGCAGACTGTGAAGTGTCCCAACGTGTGGTAAATATGTCGAACTACTAAGTTGTTAATAAGTCCATAACTTCATAGTGCCTATAATAACGTGATGACCTCTTGCGGCGTGACTTGATTGCCCAAGCTTCCCAAGGCTCCTTCCATGCAGATAGGGAGAAGGATATACTATCTACGGCCTTGGGAAACAAGGAGCACCTGGTCGCACGCGAGGCCTTGGGGTTAACGTGCCTTGGAGTCATGGATTCGCGGACGACCATCGCACGATAGGACTAGGAAGAGATCCAAGGTCGAGCACGACAACCGGTTGGTACAGATGATTACTAACCAATTTCAAGTACAGATGGCAAGATTGCAGAGTCAAATGGATATACTCATGAGCCAGCGGTTTCAAGCCGCCCCCGCTAATTTGGGAGGCAGTCCTCCTCGACGTCGGAGTAGCATCGCGTCCACAAGATAATCGCGGAACATGACGACGTCCGATTCCGATAGACGACATCAAGGTAACGTACATCTATGGAATGCACCAAAGATAGACCTATAGGACGCCTTAGCTAATTGCGATCGCTTTGTAGGAGTCGACGCCTGTAAGCTCCAAGTGAGGATGGATGGGTCCTTTGTATTGAGGCTGCAGCAGGGATGGTGTATCCATACGAGGAAGGGCGGCAAAGACGGTGCCGGTGGCGCGCGGTTATGCCAGGTCCAGTGGATATGGTACATGTCAATTTCGAGCCGCCCCAATGAAGATTTGCCCGAACGAAGAGATCACAACACTAGGGATGCCGCCTCTCTTTTATCCAAAGGCCCAAGAACAACATCGCTCGACCCAAAGAATGCCGCGATCCGACACGACCATTCCTCTCCAACGGACCTCGATGACTCCACCTCATGTTTCGCCGAAGGCCACCTCTTCGATTCCCGTGGAGAAGACGCCAAGGAACAACAAAAGCGTGTCGTCAGACGGTCGGTTCGAGTCGCCTCACAAGAAGACGCCGCCAATCGCTAAGGCCAAATCGAAATCGATTTAACGTTAAGGTGCCTCCTAAGTCCGGAAGTCCGCGATACCCGGAACTACATCATCGAAAACCATTGTGCTCCGACGCAGATAATGCACACCGGATATGCTTGTCGCTTTGCATGCCCGGTACTTGAACAAGACCCAAAAGAAGGGTTGCGACATCGAATCACCGCCGACACGAGGACAAGCATTTCTTCAACGGACGAGGTACTTCGTCGTGGGCTTCAACGACTTATATGAACTATTCAACCTCGCTGGCCTCAACGCCTCGCTTCTACGATGTTGACACCGTAAGCGCGCATAATCAAGTTCTACATTCATGTAATACCGATAAATATCACAACTCATTACTTATGTATAGATACATGCTTTGAAAAATGTCCGGAATGGAAAGAACCGTGGGTTTCTCGACCCACATGTGGTATCGCTGCAAACTATCCAAGAAGACTCGCCCTTCGTCGAGAAATACATAACGAGGTCATTGCTTCGTCGCATTTAACATGAAGTACATAGTGGTGCCCTACAACCGTGGGTAAGTGTCACTACTTGCTATACAAATTTCATTTGTACTTTATACGCAAACACTAACTTAGGTTTAATGACTATAGCGACATACATGAGTAGGTACCATCGATCCTTTTAGTTATTATACCCAAGAGGAACCATGTTGAGATACCTTGATTCCCTAAACCGCAACAAGCACGACTTCAAAGATTCTAAGAGGAATACTCGAGAGGTATGCTCATTTCCTCCTTACATAACTCTATTGTAGTCTTCATTCGCTTGAAATGGCCGAGGATAACTTTTTCAATCATGTAGGTCGCTCATCAATTATGTTGCCAACAAAGGAATATACGATGGAAAGAGCGCCTAACTAACACACAGATGGATTTTTCGACGACGCTACAACACAATAATCCTATATCATACTTCATAATAACGCATCTCGAATCGACTATACCTATATATGTAATTCTATTTTTGCAAAGGCCGCCAAAGAAAAAGATGATGAGTTATGTGCAATCTACGCCTGCTATCATATGTAGCTAATCCTTAGAGCTAGGAAGAAGGATCCCGAGGTTTGTCAATCTCAAATAATTATTTCCTAATTATAAATTTAAATATATATAGCTTACCACTTTACTCTTAATTAGTAGTGACAGTCTTGGATTTACAATGTGATTCACTCGCTATGAAGAGATCAAGGACATTCGAGGAAGCTCGCGACCTTTATCAACACGTAAATCATTAACGACAATGGAGAGTTTCACTGCCGCCAACCGAGAGCATCACCCGCCGACACCTCTCATCGTAAACAATTGTAATCCAGTTATAACTATAGCGACAATACTTGAACAAATGCGATCTTTTGTAATTTATTTTGAGTAATGATCACTTTGAGTTGTCAACAATTGATTATCTCTAATGAATCTGCTTTTGTGCATGCTTGTTTTCAGAGGGCATGACTAGCAATTCCCGAGGCTAGCTAGGAAAACAAAGAAAATTGTGGTTAGGGTATGAGCTATCACGAGCAGTTTTTGTTAAAACCGTCTCGTGAAGGCAAGTATCACAGACGGTTTCTATTGAAAACCGCTCGTGATACGAGAATATCACGACGGTTATCAAAACAAACCGCTCAGGATCGGAGAATATCACGACGGTTCTAAACAAAAGCCGCTCGTGATATTCACAAATCACGACGGTTTTTATTTAGAACCGCTCGTGATATTCTCCGATCACGCACGGTTTTTATCCAAACCGCTGCGTGATACTAGCCTTATCACAGACGGTTTTTTACCGTCTGTGATAATATCCTGTTATCACAGACCAACAAACATAGACGGATCGGAAACCGTCTGTGATGACGGTTCCGAACTGTCTGTGATGTGGCTTCCTGTAGTAGTGGTGGAAGATGGGAACTTCAGTACCATATTGCTAGTCTAGGTGGGAGGAGACCAACTTATAAGGTGGAGTTGGTCTTACCTAGTTGAAGCAAGCAAAAGAAGTACACACGCGTGTTCGCTCGCCTCTCCACGCCTTCGCCCGCCCACGCGGCATGCAGATGAATGGTGTGGTGATTTTGGATCCAATTGTGTGCGGAGCCGCAACTTATTTTTGCACCTCATAATCCTGCATGATGACATGGCATATCTACCTGCAACAATTTGGAAAGGAGAATAACGGTTCAAACCGAATGTTTGAATCCCACTAATCCTACAAGGCTATTATGGCACATATTAATTGTTTTTGAATGTGGTTTCCAATTTTGTTGTGCGATGATTTGCCTTCCTTCCGAGCTCATCTGTGTCTATATGAGGAGATGTCCTCTCTAACCAGATGATCTAAGAGTGAACTAGAATTGTCGTCATGTTCCTCTGTGCTGCACTACCTCGACTACTCCATCCCTATGCCGTCATGCACCGTCGCAGGGAGAGCAGTGTCTCCGAAGCCGACGTCCCTCGTGTTGCTGTATGGGTTGGGACGAATCAGGTTTTTGGGAAGCGTTCACGCGACTGCTCATAGCTTCCGTCGTTATCTGATGTGCATCTTCTTCTTCGCATCAGACTCTACCGCGACCTTTGTCAGAGCGATTTTCTGTAAGTCACGGTGATATGTTTTGACATGGCGAGGTCTTGCTTCCTAGAAATTAGTCATGAGACAGTGATGATTTTTTACTTTTATTAGTAGTATTTTTGTTCTAGGCTTTACCTTATTAGCATCTACATATAAGATATGTTTATTTGAGATGATAATCATGTTATTGTTTGTAGTTGCAAATATTACGTGTGTGTGTATATTGGCATTAGCATCTTAGCATTTAATTATCCTTTAGCACTAGATATGTTCCATATATTACATCGATTATTGTTTTAGAGTAAAAGCAGCAATGAATCAGAGCAGTAGACTAGACAGGTGTGAACTATTAGACTTTGGGGGTGAAGACGTGTTAGTACTAGCTAGGAGTGGCACTGTCAATTTGGATGTGTACTTAATGGAGTACTCATCAAGTATCATTAGTCCGGCAGCTGCCACGTGAGACCCACGTGATGACGTGTTAGGACAAGCTAGTAGACTTGACCCGCAGTGGATTTAACTCTATAAATAGGGAGGGCAGCATCGTTTCATGGAGCATAACACTGCAACCAAGACACACAAGCAGATCCACCGCTACCAGATAGCTTGCGATCAATGGTAAAAGTGTTGCTTGATTTCCTATCGATCATGTGCCATTAGTTATATATGGTAGCATGTTGGTTTTGTTAGCAAATACTTCCTCCGTTTCCTTGTATTTTGTCTGTCTTCTTCTGGCGACTTTGGTGCGTTAAGAAAATTCTGCCAATTCTTGTCCGTTAAGAAATTTAAGAGTGGAAATCACGAGTCTAATTAATTATTGCGACATGAGTACTACTATCCACCCTAATCTGGTAAGTTGTAGAAGATGTTAGATAGTTGCTTTAATAGGAGTACATATGTATACTCCAAATTAATACCATTAACTATTTGCAGGGGTTTTTTTTTTAAGAACTTGTCTAGTAGAACATAACAAATATTAATTGTCACCGCTTTTAGTAATTTGTAGACAACAAATTTCCACTAAATTTGTGCCCATACATATAGTAGTACTATTAAGCATGACCTGGTTCAGACGCCAAAGTCAACAAACAAATACGCTCTCCATTTCAAAATATACAACCTATAATATTTACAATCTTGTTTTAAAATATAAGATGCGCATGCAGAGTTTAACAATGTTTTCTCTCTTTTGCTCTCATTAATCCCCCGCTCTTCAACATTTATGAGTAAATTAACCCCCACACAATTATCCTCTCTCAAATTCCCAAGATAATAACACCATGTACACTATGGTCATTTCTCTCTACTATTCTCTTGGTTTCATGTAGGGATGGCAATCTTGCCCGATAACCCAATTACCTGCGGGCAAAAACTCTAATGGAGGTGGGTATGTTCCCCATTTTATGCCCACAGGTATATTCATGGGAAGAAAACTCCACCCGATGGGTAATCGGGTGTGGGCATGGGGGAGTCTCACCCGTGCCCGCTTCACCTGATAACCCACCAAAGGAATTGACATGTAGACCCAAATAACCTCTCCACTCCAAAGTCCAGACTCAGCCCCAGTCTCTAGTCCACTCGGCGTCGCACACCCAAACTCCAGAGTCCAGAGCACCCCACACCCAAACTCCAGAGTCCAGAGCAACCCTCAGCTCCCTATTCCCAGATCCCTCCTCCCAGATCTACTCCACATCCCCACCTCTCTCCCCAGCGGCCATGTAACATCCCAAATGTATAAACAGGGTTATTCAAGTATAATTATATGTGTAGAAATTAAAACTTTTTCTCACATCTTGAAAAACCCTAAAATCTCATGGAATTCTTGTCCAAGAGTTGTGTAATCCAAAAACAAAAAGCTCTTGTTGACCAAAAGTCAAACTCATTTTCCAATTATCTCAAACCTTGGGCCAAACAATTGGAAATATTTTCCTTGGTCCAAAAACTAATGTGGGACCCTCTGAAAATATCACGAGTTGTAAAACTAGTTTGATAAATTTTGGAGGTTCATCTTAATGTCAGCGAGCTCCTGTAAAAATTTCATGAAATTTGGAGTTCAATTGCTACCTCAAACAATTCTGTAAAGCCTCAGCTGTTAAAAAAATTTTAATTTAAAGCGTAGATCGTCCCTTGGGCCGAGCCAGACTCAAACCCGGGTCCACCCCAACCCCATCGACCTCCTTTCCCATTTGATGAGGTCGAGCCGCTGGATCCAATCCAACCGCCACGACCTCCCTCAACCAACAAGCACCAGACCTCCCCCCTCAAGCATTCGGCCGCTAAGACCTCTCTTTGCACTTAGTTGAGGTCGAGCCGTTGGATTTACATCCAACACCACGACCTCCTCCTCAAACGTTCTCAGATAAGACCTCCCACCTCATCGGTCATAGCCGCTGGATCAAAGATCCACGGTCATGACCTCCCCGTGTGTTGAACTTCACGACCTCCTCTGAAAAACCTCACAAAGAAGGTCCTCCCGCTTTGTTGAGGTCATAGCCCTTGGATCGAAAAATCTAAGGCCATGACCTCCCCTCGGTTTCTTAAAATTGTGCGGTTAAGACTCACAGAGGTCCGCACCGCTGATTGAAATCCAACGCTTTGGACCTCTGTCCATTTCTCACGTCGTTTTCACGTGAAGTGAAATCGTGAGGCCATGACCTCCCCACGTTTGATCGTGTGGTGGGACCTCCTCCCGGCCACTTAAAACGTAACGGTTCAAAAATAGGATCCGATGGCGGGACCTCCTCGAGGTCTTATCCAACGCCCGTAGGACCTCCCCCTGTTCTTCTCCTTCCTCCGCGCGGGCAAGCTTCGAAAGCAAATGCATTTAATGCATGTCGAGCAGGAGGTACTGCTCATCACTTTTTCTCGACCAAGATTTAATGCTTGGTCGACTTTCGCCTCAATGGTCACCCGAGCTCGCCCCTTGTCACCCCAAGTCTTGTCCACTCCAAGATCGTGCCATGGGCCAAGCTCACAAGGAGCTTAGCCAATGGTCCATGACCTCCTGTGCCCTAGTATAAAGCCCCATTGGGTTCCTCCCGTAGCTTCTTTGGCACACTTCCAAGCCTTAGCTTGCACCGTGTTTTTGAGCTTACTCTTTCACCGACCTCCACACTTGGCCGCCATTGTTGAGAAGCTTGAAGCCCTTGGTGGTGAAGGCTTGCTCCGGTGGCTCCCTCTCAAACTCTTGCTCCATTGAGCTCCCCAAATCTCTCGGAGTTAAACCTAACTCATTGTTAGGTTGACCTTTTCAGAGGGGCTAGTGGAGCTTGAGCCGAGGCTTGAGTTTGGAATTTGGACTTGAAGCGGTGGAGCTCTCCATCTTCCCCAACTCCGTGGCACCATCCTCAACCTCTTCGACATCTTTAGGACCTCCTGTAATTCCCCGTAGTCCTTTAGTGCCGCACCAGCGTGAATGCATGTTGCGGAGCTTATGTTGGGCCAAGCTTGATTGTCGCTGAGCTGCTTTTGCATTTTCGTATTTTGGCCGTGAAGGTCGTCTCGTCCTCCGCTCGGCCATGGCGATTAAGGCCGCCGCCGCCGTTGAGAGGAGGTCCGTTGAGTGCGCATGGTTATTGCGGACCTAACGGTACCATTGACCTCACCGCGGGCTCTACATCGCCGCGGGACCATTTCTTCAAGCTCGATTTTGTCGACGCCCCGAGCGTGTCGTGGTCGCTTTTAGGACGAGATCCGGCGTTAATGGTGCTAATCATTGCTCAATCTCGCAATCATTGGCGTCTTAACCGCCTTTAAATCCACCATTTATTGTGCGCGATTAAGACCTCCGCGCGGACCTCCTCGTGGTCTGCGGCAAGATAACCTCTTGTCCAAGCGCGTGCGTGCGCAAGCACGCGTGGTTGCGAGCTCGACGCCCGGACCTCCTCCGAGGAGATCTCGAGCGCCAAGACCTCCTTGGCACAATCTGGGCCGCCCTGCACCTCCTCGAGGTTCTGTGGACGCTGAGGACCTCCTCTGGGACCTCCTCGAGGTCATCTCACCATGAGGACCTCCCTTTAGACTGGTCCGTTCCGACCTCCTTCCTGCTAGGTCCGTTGGATCTCCCATCTATGGCCACGACCTCCCTCACCTCGCAAGATGTGCGTGGTTAGGAGGTCCAGACCTCTGGACCTCCCATCTGCGTGTGTGTTGTCCTCCGGGAGGTCTCGAGCCGTTAGATCTGTGATCTGTGGCTCACGACCTCCCATGTCTCTGTGAGTTATAGAAATGTCAAAATTCTTAAGTATGAACTGAAATAAGGTATAAACTTTAGAATTTCATATCTTTCTCATTTTAATTCCAAATGAGGTCATTCAAATTGTGTTAGCTCTATCTTGAACTTGACTTTAATCCAAAAATGATTGCAAGTTGAGTTCAGTCCCAGAGCACAGTTAGCCACTAGGTTTTAAAACTAACTTTAAATATACATTCAAATTAATGCTTAACTTGTAAAATTCATAACTAATGCTCTGTAGATTCTTTTTAAGTGAGACCAACTTTGTTGGTTTCTCTAGTAATGAACTCACTGTGAAAATTAGTGTTGAGCTTGTTGCTGTTAGAAAAATGAGGACTTGTGCATTATAATTTTGTTCAAGTTCTTGTTTTTGAAAAGTTATAGAAATTGCATAATAGCTCCAAATGAGATGAACTCAATTGTGTTATTCATCTCATGAGGTGCTGGTTTTACAGTAAAAGTTTCAGCCTCACCACTTTTCTAGAAAATGTTGCCTCATAATTAAATTAGTGAATAGTGCAGTTTGGTATTTTTAGGGCTGAGCAGAGTTGTTTTGCTCATAACTTTTGCATTGAGAATCCAAATCCATTGGTTCTTGTTGCTAAATTCCTAAAAATCCTCCTCTTGCTGCAGTAGAAATTTCAGAGGATTTGGAGTTCTGTTGCTGTGTTATCTTTGTTGCTTTTCGTCGTTCTTATCGGTTCTTTATTGCTTTTTCCGTTAGGGTTCGACATTTGTGGTGATCCCGCCGAATCCACCCTCCGCAACAAATTGACCAGCAACAAGGCAAGCAGTTTGATCATATCCTCTAGCGTCCCATTACTTTAAAGGTTAATATGTTGTTTTACTTCTATGTATGCATGCTACTTTGTGTTAAAGGTCGCTAGTAATCCTATAGTTGCATAATCTGTAGGAGTGTTTATCCTCTACTACCAACGAGCCTAGGTTATTTGCTGTGATTTGAGCTCGTTGGATGAGCTCTTATCACTTAGTAGTTATGCTCCCTCACTGCTTAGACATGCTTAGCTATCGGTAGTAATGGGCCATCATCGACTTAGTCGATGGTCTTGATCACACAAGTATAATTATTCCTCCTATATGTCCAGCACTTGTGCTTTGATTAATTTGTGAAGTCAAAACTGAAAATAAAGGATTGATTTAGACTTGGGCATATTGGATGGATGGGGTGGTTTTTGGAATGTGGTAGTATGCCCGAGTCATTAGGACCGAGTTACTTGCGCCACTGCTCGAGCAATGTTGCGTGCTAACCACACGAGGGGATATGGGACCTCTCTTGACTAAGTACTTTGGGAGGTGTTAATTATGAGCTGGTTGGTGGGTATGTTTTAATAAAATCTGTGTGTGTGGTGTTGGGAGGGAGCATTGGCGGCACCGGTTAGGCTGTCTAATGTGTCTTGTCCCGTGGGTTGCGGCTCGTAATTAGCATCGCCCATTGGAAATGTCTCGTAGGACTTAGCCGTGCGGCACACCAAAGGTAGTGTGCCTAAAGGAAATGCGGTCAGCGTGTGGGTACATTGGTACACCCTCGCAGGTTAAAACTATTCAATAGCCTCGCCCTAGGTTATGGACACGCCGAAACGCCTGTAAGAACTAGACTCAACCATTTAATTAAAACTTGATGGGTTGGTATGAATGGATGTTCATACTATTGTTGTGGTGACTTGGGTTAGTCACTTCCGTGATGTTCTTGTTGTTGATATTAGGTTATTATCTCGTTGTTATTTCAACAATTACAAATGCTTTATCAAATTGCCTTCAATCTATTATGTTATTACAAATGAAACTTGCTTTATGCTAAAATGAGTCCAAAGCCTCATCCACTTAAATGAAGCTTGCATGTAGCTAAATTATAGTTCTCGTTATCTTACACGTCAGTTTTGCGAGTACAATAAACAAGTTATTGTACTCATTTGCTTTGCTTAACAAATTTGTTGCAGAGGACGGAGGAGAGCTCCAAGAGCCTCTCTTACGTGCCACGTGTTGCGCTTTCTTCGACGACTAGTCGGTCGGTCCCGAGATGCCTAGGGTTTAGGCACACCGATTGGCTTTGTGTTATAGCCATCTTTATAGCACTTTTGCTTCATTGTTATCTTTTTAATTGTTGCTATTTGGCCTAAGGGCCTCTCTTTTGTAATAGCTATTTTCCTTTTTAATATTAACTTCGGTTTGTGGCTTATGTACTATGTGTTGTATGGAATTGGTACATTCTTTTGTTGTGAGGTATGTATAACGCATTCGGGAGTATACATCTCTCGAGACCGGATTTATTTGGTTGATAATACTAGGGTCAATTGGGTGACTAAGTATTATGAGCCTAATAAATATACCCGGTCTCACAAAAGTTGGTATCGAGCCGTTATGACCGTAGTAACGCAAGCTTGGTCGTTTTTAGGATATTTTGAAAACCTATTTTCAAAGTATAAATGAGTTTTGAAAGCTTAAGTAATTCTCGGATTTTACTCCTTACCTATCTTAGCTTTCTTCTCATCTCACTCTAATTTGAGTTTTAAAAGTTGTTTTCCTCTCTTCCCTTCTACACAATAGTTGTTATCGACTAATTCGGTTTTGGGAGAACCAATGAGATTGGCAAATTTAAGTGTGAGCTGCCCACTACAAGGTTTTGAAGTTCTGGAGTCGGTGATTCGACAAGGAGCTTGGATGCGAAACCTGGACAGCAAGCATCAAATTTCCGGACAGCGGTCTCAAAGGTGTCTAATTAGGATAGATAATGAGAGGCTAATCAACTAAAACTTGTGGGAATGAAAAGGGGTAAGATGTGATACTAGTTAGCTAAGTATCTAACACTTATTTCGCTGCAATAACCCTGCTCTCTAATAGTTTTAGATCTCATCTTACAATCTGATTTTTAACCTTCTCGGTCAATTACTCGTTCATTCAATACGGGTTAGTTGAGTTGAGAAGTTGAGCCTTCCGTTTGGTGTTCCTTTGCTGTTTTTAGAGTCTTTTAGAAGCTTTTTAAAGTTTAAATAACCGCTGATTTTGGCCTTCGCTTAGGGTGATATTCCATTCCCTAGTCGATCGCTTTTGCTTACCTTAAGGCTTTGTTTTCGGTCTAGTTGCTAACCAAAAATTCATTGTAACAGATGGCGGGACTTTTCAGAGCGGCCAAGGCGACCACCGGTCCGGACGAGGAGCTTCCTCCTACTCCGACCATGGCCGAGGTTCTTCTTCAGATCGGCGATCCGCGGATGACAGAGAGTTCATCGACATCATCGCGCAACACTACTGCACTTTCCGGAGCTTCGTGATCTGGGCGAGAATGCCCATCACCGTGGAGGACTCGCGGAGTTTCTTCGTACTCAGCCCCTACCTTTTCCGGCCCGAGGACCCTTTGATGCGGACGATTGGCCGTCGGTGGAGCGAAGCCAGATCGCGCAGCTGCTGCAGGAGCACGAGAAGGCGCTGTTCAGATCGCACCGGTGGAGGGTGCAGCTTTGTCATGGTGGGAGAGCTATCTCGCCATGCAGCCCGTGGACCATACCGTCTCTTGGGAGGAGTTCGTCTTGCCTTCCGTCTGGCTCACATCCTCGCCGGCTTGATGGAGATCAAGAAGGGGAGTTTCTTGTGCTCAAGCAAGGGCGAGCTCACCATGGAGTATGTATACGAGTTCAACCATCTAGCTCGTTATGCTCCTGAGGATGTGGCCACTGATATGGCCAAGCAGGCCAAGTTCAGGCGTGGCTTGTCCGAGGAGCTGAAGGACAAGCTATCCATTGTCGACTTTCCTGATTTTCAGTCCTTGGTCGACAAGGCCATCGTCGCTGAGCATGCGGCTCGAGAGCTTATGGACTCCCGCAAGCGCAAGTGGGAGGCCCATAAGTCATCTAGGGCCAGTTCCTCCCGCCCCCGCCGCAGCGATCTCGGGGTACCATTCTCACTCTTGGCGCCCCGAGGTCACTGCGCCGTTCCTCGTCCTTCGCAGCCGTGTCCGACCACGCACTGCGAAGTCGCCAGAGCGCCCCCGAACCCGGCCGCCGGGTCACATGTTTCTCATGCAACTGAAGGGGCATTATGCGAACCAATGCCCAAAGAAGACAGAGCAGCCCCTCGCCCTAATGGAGGACGCGGTCGAGGTGGTGCACCAGACCAAGATCGTCCCGCTACCCAAGGCGTGGGTAGTGGTCGCGTCAACGCCATCACCGCAGAGGAGGCTCGGGAGGCACCCGACGCCGTGCTAGGTACACTTTTCGTTAACTCTCACCCGCTATCGCTTTTGTTTGATTCAGAGCTTCTCATTCCTTTGTTTCGAAGTCTTTTGTCTTTGTCGGAGAGCTTCTTTTCTCTCCATTGTTAGTCCCGCTTACTCATTCGCTCTCTGGTTCGGAGTTGAGAGTGAATCTGAGTGTAGGGATGTCCTATCGAGATCGAAGGCGAGGGTTCTTAGCTTAACCTTATCCTTCTCCATTCAGCGAGTCTTGATGTAATTCTTGGTATGGATTGGTTGTCTCAAAGACATGGGACAAATCGATTGCGCCAGAAGCTCATCTCCTTATCTAGTCCCTCCGGCGCGAGTTCGTTTCGTCAAGTCGCTAGATCCTCATCTCTTCAAGACTTGAAGCGAAGCCCGCCCAGATATTAGCTAAGTCCCAACAGTTTGTGACTTTGTTGATGTCTTTCCGCTGATCTTCTGGGATGCCACCCGCTCGAGACCTCGAGTTTGTCATTGAGTTGGCTCCTGCATCGCCCCTATCTCAAAGAGGCCTTATCGGATGCCACCGAACGAGTTGGTAGAGTTGAAGAAGCGATTAAGCGAGCTGCAAGAGAAGGGTTTCATTCGCCTAGCTCATCTCCGTGGGGTTGTCCACTATCTTCGTTAAGAAGAAGGACGGTACTACGCATGTGCGTTGATTACCGCCCACTTAATGAAGTGACGGTAAAGAACAAGTATCCATTGCCCCGCATTGACGATCTCTTCGATCAATTAACTGGAGCCCGAGTTTTCTCCAAGATTGATCTGAGAGTGGGGTATCATCAGGTTCGTATTCGGCCTGAGGATATTCCCAAGACGGCGTTCTCTACTCGCTACGGCTTGTATGAGTACACTGTCATGTCATTCGGCTTAACCAATGCTCCTGCCTTGTTCATGAACCTCATGAATTCGGTATTCATGGAGTACTTGGATAAGTTCGTCGTGGTCTTCATCGATGATATTCTTATCTATTCCAAGAACGAGGAAGAGCATGCCGAGCATCTGCAGCTTGTGTTAGGCAAGCTACGTGAGCACCAGCTGTACGCGAAGTTCAGCAAGTGCGCATTCTGGTTGAGGGAAGTGGCTTTCTTAGGCCATATTCTTTCAGCAGAGGCGAGCTGCTGATCCTAGCAAGGTCAGCGATGTTCTTTCATGGAGTCACCGCTTGGTCACCGATGTGCGGAGTTTTCTCGGTTTGGCGGGATATTATCGACGCTTTATCGAGAACTTCTCCAAAATCGCTGGCCGATGACGGAGTTGCTCAAGAAGGACAAGAAGTTTGTGTGGTCCGTTGAGTGTGAGGAAAGTTTCCAATACTCAAAAGCGCTTGACCACCGCTCTGTTTTGTTCTTCCTAATATCCATCGAAGCTTCGATATCTTTTGCGATGCTTCTCGTCGAGGCCTCGGTTGTGTCCTTATGCAAGAAGGCAAGGTAGTGGCCTATGCCTCAAGGCAATTGAGACCTCATGAACTCAACTACCCTACTCATGATTTGGAGTTGGCTTCTGTGATTCATGCACTTAAGATTTGGCGACATTACCTAATCGGTAATCGCTAGAAGTGTATTCGGATCACAAGAGCCTTAAGTATTTGTTCACCCAGCCTGACCTGAACCTCAGGCAAAGGAGATGGTTGGAGTTGATCAAGGACTATGATATGGGTATTCACTACCATCCGGGCAAGGCTAATGTCGTTGCCGATGCGCTTAGTCATAAGCGCATTGCAATGCCTTGTTGTCCGAGGAGTTTCACCGCTCTTCCGAAGAGTTTCAGCGTCTCAACTTGGGTTTAGTTGAGCATGGTTCTCTCACTGCCTTGGTTGTGCAACCAACCTTGGTGGATCGGATCAAGTCCGCTCAGCAGTCGGATGATGGAGTGAGCCACATTAAGGCAAATGTCAAGAACGGAACGACCAAGTGCTTCTCTGAGGATGAGCATGGTGTCGTGAGGTTCGCAACGCCATGGTTCCAAAGGACATGGAGCTGCGGAATTTGATCCTCCGCGAAGCCCATGATTCGCCATTATCCATTCATCCCGGGGCCACAAAGATGTATCAAGATCTCCGCCAGAGATTTTGGTGGACCCGAATGAAGAGGGAGATTGCGGTTCGTTGTCGAAAAGCGACGATGTCGCCGTGTCAAGGCCGAGCATCGGCGTCAGCAGATTGCTTCAGCCCTTGCTGTCTTGGGAATGGAAGTGGGATTCCGTCGGCATGGACTTTATCACCGGTTCGCCCGAACCCCAAAGGGAAAGATTCCATTTGGGTCGTCATTGATCGGTTGACTAAAGTAGCGCATTTCTTGCCTGTCTTGGGCTAAGATTTCTGTTGGTCAATTGGTCGACCTCTATGTCTCTCGTGATCGTGTGCTTGCACGGTGTGCCCAAGACGATCGTCTCGGATCGTGGTTCTCTTTTCACCTCTCGCTTTTGGCACGCTTTGCAAGAGGCCATGGGAACCCGTTTATTTTAGCACGCATATCATCCCCAAACCGATGGTCGACCGAGAGGGTCAACCAAGTTTTGGAAGACATGCTTCGTGCTTGTGTCCTTTCCTATGGGAAGCATTGGGAGAAATGCTTGTCATTCGCCGAAGTTTTCTTATAACAACGATTTCGAGGCCGGTCTCGGCATGGCACCTTTTGAGGCCTTATACGGAGAAAGTGTAGGACCCGTTGAACTGGTCGAGACCGTGAGAGACCTCTCTTTGGCCGGACTCAATTAATGAGGCCGAGCGCCAAGTCCATCTTGTTCGTGGAGTTTGCGCACGCAGCTCAATCAGCAAAAGAGCTATGCGGATCGTCGTCGACGTGAGTTACGTTTTGAGCCTAATGACTTTGTGTATCTCAAAGTCTCTCCTTTGAAGGGCCATCAACGTTTGGCGTCAAGGGCAGTTGGCTCCTCGATATGTCGGTCCCTACCGCATTATCGAGAAGAAGGAGCTATTGCCTATAAGTTGGAGTTGCCACCTGCACTTGCGGGGTACATGATGTGTTCCATGTGTCCCGGCTAAAGAAGTGCCTCCGTGTTCCAAGCGAGGAAGCTCCGCTGGAAACCCTCGATGTCCGTGAAGATTTGACCTATCGCGAGCACCCTATTCGCAGACTCGATGAGTCCGAACGAAGGACAAGGAATAAGACCATCAAGTTCCTTAAAGTTCAATGGTCAAACCATTTCGAGGATGAGGCTACTTGGGAAAGAGAAGATCGATTGCGTGCGGACTATCCATCTTTCTCATCGAGTGAGCCAAATCTCGGGACTAGATTTTTGTAAGGGGAGAGATTTTGTAACATCCCAAATGTATAAACAGGTTATTCAAGTATAATTATATGTGTAGAAATTAAAACTTTTCTCACATCTTGAAAAACCCTAAAATCTCATGGAATTCTTGTCCAAGAGTTGTGTAATCCAAAACACAAAGCTCTTGTTGACCAAAAGTCAAACTCATTTTCCAATTATCTCAAACCTTGGGCCAAACAATTGGAAATATTTTCCTTGGTCCAAAAACTAATGTGGGACCCTCTGAAAATATCACGAGTTGTAAAACTAGTTTGATAAATTTTGGAGGTTCATCTTAATGTCGTGAGCTCTGTAAAAATTTCATGAAATTTGGAGTTCAATTGCTACCTCAAACAATTCTCGTAAAGCCTCATTTGTTAAAAATTTTTAATTTAAAGCAGAGACCTTGTCCCTTGGCCGAGCCAGTACTCAAACTGGTCCACCCCAACCCCATCGACCTCCTTTCCCATTTGATGAGGTCGAGCCGTTGGATCCAATCCAACCGCCACGACCTCCCCTCAACCAGCGCAAGACCAGGACCTCCCCCCCCCCGCGTTCGGCCGCTAAGACCTCTCTTTGCACTTAGTTGAGGTCGAGCCGTTGGATTTACATCCAACACCACGACCTCCTCCTCAAACGTTCTCGAGATAAGACCTCCCCACCTCATCGAGTCATAGCCGCTGGATCAAAGATCCACGGTCATGACCTCCCCGTGTGTTGAACTTCACGACCTCCTCTGAAAAACCTCACAAAGAAGGTCCCTCCCTTGTTGAGGTCATAGCCCTTGGATCGAAAAATCTAAGGCCATGACCTCCCCTCGGTTTCTTAAAATTGGGTGCGGTTAAGACCTCACAGAGGTCCGCACCGCTGATTGAAATCCAACGCTTTGGACCTCTGTCCATTTCTCACGCGTTTTCACGTGAAGTGAAATCGTGAGGCCATGACCTCCCACGTTTGATCGTGGTGGGACCTCCTCCCGGCCACTTAAAACGAACGGTTCAAAAATAGGATCCGATGGCCAGGACCTCCTCGAGGTCTTATCCAACGGCCCATAGGACCTCCCCTGTTCTTCTCCTTCCTCTGGCGCGCGGGCAAGCTTCTGAGCAGTGCATTTAATGCATGTCTGAGCAGGAGGTACCTGTTCAACAGCTCTTTGCTGACCCGCATTTAATGCGTGGTCGACTTTCCGCCTCAATGGTCAGCCCGAGCCTGCCCCCTTGTCAGCCCCAAGTCTTGTCCACTCCAAGACCGTGCCATGGGCCAAGCTCACAAGGAGCTTAGCCAGTGGTCCATGACCTCCTGTGCCCTAGTATAAAGCCCCATTGGGTTCCTCCCGTAGCTTCTTTGGCACACTTCCAAGCCTTAGCTTGCACCCGTGCCTTTTTGAGCTTACTCTTTCACTGACCTCCACACTTGGCCGCCATTGTTGAGAAGCTTGAAGCCCTTGGTGGTGAAGGCTTGCTCCAGTGGCTCCCTCTCAAACTCTTGCTCCATTGAGCTCCCCCAAATCTCCTGGAGTTAAACCTAACTCATTGTTAGGTTGACCTTTTCAGGAGGGGCTAGTGGAGCTTGGAGCCGAGGCTTGAGTTTGGAATTTGGACTTGAAGCGGTGGAGCTCTCCATCTTCCCCAACTCCGTGGCACCATCCTCAACCTCTTCGACATCTTTAGGACCTCCGGTAATTCCCGGTAGTCCTTTAGTCCGCACCAGCGTGAATGCATGTTGCGGAGCTTATGTTGGGCACAAGCTTGATTGTCGCGCTGAGCTGCTTTTGCATTTTCGTATTTTGGCCGTGAAGGTCGTCTCTGTCTCTCGGCTCGCATGGCGATTAAAGCCGCCGCCGCCGTTGAGAGGAGGTCCGTTGGGTGCGCATGGTTATTGCGGACCCAACGGTACCATTGGACCTCACCGGCGGGCTCTACATCGCCGGCGAGGACCATTTCTTCAAGCTCGGGATTTTGTCAGGACGTCCCGAGCGTGTCGTGTCGTTTTAGGACAGAGATCCTGGCGTTAATGGTGCTAATCATTGCTCAATCTCGCAATCATTGGCGTCTTAACTGCCTTAAATCCACCATTTATTGTGCGCAGTTAAGACCTCCCGCGAGCGCGGACCTCCTCGTGGTCTGCGGCGCATTAACCTCTTGTCCAAGCGCGTGCGTGCGCAAGCACGCGTGGTTGCGAGCTCGACGTCCGGACCTCCTCCGAGGAGATCTGAGCGCCAAGACCTCCTTGGCACAATCTGGGCCGCCGAGACCTCCTCGGAGGTGCAGTGGCGTTGAGGACCTCCTCTGGGACCTCCTCGAGGTCATCTCACCATGAGGACCTCCCTTTAGACTGGTCCGCTCGGACCTCCCTTCCTGTTAGGTCCGTTGGATCTCCCATCTATGGCCACGACCTCCCTCACCTCGCGCATGTGCGTGGTTAGGAGGTCCAGACCTCTGGACCTCCCATCTGCGTGTGTGTTGTCCTCCGGGAGGTCTCGAGCCGTTAGATCTGTGATCTGTGGCTCACGACCTCCCATGTCTCTGTGAGTTATAGAAATGTCAAGAAATTCTTAAGTATGAACTGAAATAAGGTATAAACTTTAGAATTTCATATCTTTCTCATTTTAATTCCAAATGAGGTCATTCAAATTGTGTTAGCTCTATCTTGAACTTGACTTTAATCCAAAAATGATTGCAAGTTGAGTTCAGTCCCAGAGCACAGTTAGCCACTAGGTTTTAAAACTAACTTTAAATATACATTCAAATTAATGCTTAACTTGTAAAATTCATAACTAATGCTCTGTAGATTCTTTTTAAGTGAGACCAACTTTGTTGGTTTCCTCTAGTAATGAACTCACTGTGAAAATTAGTGTTGAGCTTGTTGCTGTTAGAAAAATGAGGACTTGTGCATTATAATTTTGTTCAAGTTCTTGTTTTTGAAAAATTATAGAAATTGCATAATAGCTCCAAATGAGATGAACTCAATTGTGTTATTCATCTCATGAGGTGCTGGTTTTACAGTAAAAGTTTCAGCCTCACCACTTTTCTAGAAAATGTTGCCTCATAATTAAATTAGTGAATAGTGCAGTTTGGTATTTTTAGGGCTGAGCAGAGTTGTTTTGCTCATAACTTTTGCATTGAGAATCCAAATCCATTGGTTCTTGTTGCTAAATTCCTAAAAATCCTCCTCTTTCTGCAGTAGAAATTTCAGAGGATTTGGAGTTCTGTTGCTGTGTTGTCTTTGTTGCTTTTCGTCGTTCTTATCGGTTCTTTATTGCTTTTTCCGTTAGGGTTCGACATTTGTGGTGATCCCCATGAACGACCCTCCGCAACAAATTGACCAGCAACAAGGCAAGCAGTTTGATCATATCCCCTCTAGCGTCCCATTACTTTAAAGGTTAATATGTTGTTTTACTTCTATGTATGCATGCTACTTTGTGTTAAAGGTCGCTAGTAATCCTATAGTTGCATAATCTGTAGGAGTGTTTATCCTCTACTACCAACGAGCCTAGGTTATTTGCTGTGATTTGAGCTCGTTGGATGAGCTCTTATCACTTAGTAGTTGCGTTCCCTACTGCTTAGACATGCTTAGCTATCGGTAGTAATGGGCGATCATCGACTTAGTCGATGGTCTTGATCACACAAGTATAATTATTCCTCCTATATGTCCAGCACTTGTGCTTTGATTAATTTGTGAAGTCAAAAACTGAAAATAAAGGATTGATTTAGACTTGGGCATATTGGATGGATGGGGTGGTTTTTGGAATGTGGTAGTATGCCTGAGTCATTAAGGACCGAGTTACTTGCGCCCACTGCTCGAGCAATGTTGCGTGCTAACCACACGAGGGGGATATGGGACCTCTCTTGACTAAGTACTTTGGGAGGTGTTAATTATGAGCTGGTTGGTGGGTATGTTTTAATAAAATCTGTGTGTGTGGTGTTGGGAGGGAGCATTGGCAGACCGGTTAGGCTGTCTAATGTGTCTTGTCCCGTGGGTTCGTGCTCGTAATTAGCATCGCCCATTGGAAATGTCTCAGAGGACTTAGCCGCAAGCACACCAAAGGTAGTGTGCCTAAAGGAAAGGCGGTGCAGCGTGTGGGTACATTGGTACACCCCGCAGGTTAAAACTATTCAATAGCCTCGCCCTAGGTTATGGACACGCCGAAACGCCTGTAAGAACTAGACTCAACCATTTAATTAAAACTTGATGGGTTGGTATGAATGGATGTTCATACTATTGTTGTGGTGACTTGGGTTAGTCACTTCCAGGATGTTCTTGTTGTTGATATTAGGTTATTATCTCGTTGTTATTTCAACAATTACAAATGCTTTATCAAATTGCCTTCAATCTATTATGTTATTACAAATGAAACTTGCTTTATGCTAAAATGAGTCCAAAGCCTCATCCACTTAAATGAAGCTTGCATGTAGCTAAATTATAGTTCTGTTATCTTACACGTCAGTCTTGCGAGTACAATAAACAAGTTATTGTACTCATTTGCTTTGCTTAACAAATTTGTTGCAGAGGACGGAGGAGAGCTCCAAGAGCCTCTCTTCTGTGCCACGTGTTGCAGTTTCTTCGACGACTAGCTGGCGGTCCGGTCAGATGCCTAGGGGTTTAGGCACACTGATTGGCTTTGTGTTATAGCCATCTTTATGGCACTTTTGCTTCCGCTGTTATCTTTTTAATTGTTGCTATTTGGCCTAAGGGCCTCTCTTTTGTAATAGCTATTTTCCTTTTTAATATTAACTTCTGGTTTGTGGCTTATGTACTATGTGTTGTATGGAATTGGTACATTCTTTTGTTGTGAGGTATGTATACTGCATTCTGGGGAGTATACATCTCTCGAGACCGGATTTATTTGGTTGATAATACTAGGGTCAATTGGGTGACTAAGTATTATGAGCCTAATAAATATACCGGGGTCTCACAGGCCAGCCAACGCACGCCATGGACTCCATCCTCCCCGGTTGTCTGCCTCCCGGTCCCTCCCTAGTCCGCACCCCTCCTTCACCGCCGCTGTGCCCCCAAACCCCATGCCGACCGCAGCCTCCTCGGGTCCTCCCTCTCCCTCCTCTTCACACACCTCCACTCCCACCACTCCTCCACCCGTAGGCGCTTCTCCGGGTCCCGCCACCGCCTCCGCCTCTCGCCCCACGCCGCACCGCCTCCGATGCCTCGACATCGGGTTCCACGACGGCCACGAAGCACTGCCGCCCTGCGGAGGAGAACATCCAGGAAGAGGAGGCCCGTGTCCGCGGCCCGCGTCCGCGACCCGGTGCACAACTTCTCGGCGTGGTACGTGCCCCCCCCCCCCCGACGCCCGACGGCGACTCCGACGAGTGCTACTCGCTTGACAAGGTCGTCTACCGCTCTAGCTCCGGTGGCCTCCTCGATCCGTCGCGCATTTTCTCGGTTCAGATCTGGAACGGAGACGCAATGCTGTGATTTAGACTTTCGATGATTTCTTTTGTGAATGGATTGTGAATTTGTGATGGTGTTTTCTGTAGTGTGGCGGGCACACGGGCATGCCCGTGGGCGACGGGTACCCGCGGGCGACAGGCATGGGCGAGGCTCTCCACTCGTCGTTCTTCGCGGGCATGCCTGTGGGGGAGTTTTGAGCTGGCGGATATGGGTATGGACGAGCACTACCTGAGCCCGACGTGTCCGATTGCCATCCCTAGTTTCATGCGCTCCTTAATCTCCGTGTCCAATCAAAATATGACTTGTAAAAAGAAACGGAGAGAGTACTTATTATAGCTTTGGGTGCGCACACGCGCATGCATGCAGGCGGCGAAGATTGGGCCGTTCGGAGCGGAACATGGCACTCCGGTGGACATCCCCAACGAACATGCGCCAATTCAACTCAAAAAACTTGAAGCTTGGACCCGTGGCCCCGATGGGATCATCACCGGCATCCGGTTCTGTTACACCGTACGTAAGTACTTCATAGTTAAAGAGGGCGAACAAGAAGACTTTGGCGTGGTGGGAGGTCCGCATGGTCATGTTCTGGTATGTATGTACGTATATGTATCCATGCTTGGCACCCTATTCATTTACATGTTCAATATCCCTATAATGAATGAATGTGCATGCAGTTTGACACTGCGCAAAGTCCTGAAGACTATGTGGTCAATCTATTCGGCTACGCTGATACCAATGGTGTCCATAAGCTGGGTATACAATCGCAAGCACGCGGAGATGAATGCTGCGGGAACAAAAAAATAGAAAGCAATTTCAAAATCCAGGTGGCGAACGGCTCTGTCGTCGCCTTCTTCGGCCTCCTGGACGACGGCGGCTTCCTCAAAGCTGTGGGTGCCCACGTTGTTCCGGCGTAGGTCCCTACATAAACGTGGTTACCCTGCTATTGTCTGCAACTAAATAAAACGGGGATCCTGTCAGTACGTAGTACTGCTAGTTAGCTTGCTGGCTAGAGTACTTACTAGCTAGTAGTCTAGTACTGCCTCTGCATGCCGTATATGCGTGGACGTATTGGATCCTCCTCCCTGTGTGTCTCTCAACTGCTTCTAAACATGTTTGTGTACGTGTGTCATGGCTTGTAATGAATAAAAGTCTCGGAAACTAAGTATTTTCCTTGAGAAACTACTGCTTGCTAAGTATTTTCCATCTTGGTCAGTGTGTCTCCGTGTTTATTAAACGATGCCTGATTTTTTTTTTTACCCTCTTCATGTCAAATATAAGTCGTTTTAGACTTATGCACAACAATTAAGGAGGTGGCTGAAATGACCTTGTTGCCCTTCAGTTATTAACATTGGAAAACATGTCTCGTTGTTTATTTCGTTGCTACACTTCCGCCTTTGCAAAGTTCAGTGGAGTCACCACACCGCCAAGGAAGCCACCTGGGAACGCGAAGATCAACTGAAGCAAGACTACCCTTCCCTGTTCTCAAAGCAGCTCAAATCTCGGGGTCGAGATTCTGTTTAAGGTGGGTAGGATTTGTAACATCCGTTTTCGGACGGATGAATAGTAATTAAATTTCGTTTCGTTCTTCGCCGTAATTCAACTAGCGACTATTTTCGAAAACCTCCGTTCTTTCTCGGTCTGTGTTTCAAATGTAACGTTTGAAACATTCGAAATTCAATTTAGCGGTTCGGAGCTTTTCTCCTCCGTTTTGAATCTCCGGGCCAAATCTGATTTGAATCTTCTCTCCTTCTTTTCTCGGGCTCAGCCCACTGCCTCTCTCGAGCCAGCCCGCCCCGGCCCATCTCCAGCCCTTCTTCCTCTCCTTGCCAGCCCGTGCAGCAGCCCTGGAGGTCATCTCCTCCCTTGCTTCTGCCCTGGTCAAAGCCACATCACCCTCTGCTCTGCGCCAGCAAGAGTAACTCCCCCGCCTCTCAGGTTCGAACCGAAAGAAGCGGCCGTGGCGCAGACTCCTCGCTTTCTCTCCCTGCGCCAAAGAAGATACAGCTCCCATCCCTCTGCTGCAAAGCACCACCACTCACCTTCTCCTTCCTCGTCTTCTTTTCCTGGTCAAGGTCAAGATCGCAGAAGAGCCCATGCGGTCCTCTCCTCCCCGCTTCTTCCTTGGTCAACTGTAGTAGCAGCGGCTGGCCTCCTCGCCTTCTGCTACGCGCTACTCCTCGCCGCCCTTTCCTCTGCTCGGTGGCAAGAAGAAGAGCCACCCGATCCCCTACATCGCCCTCCTCGGCCGACGTCAGGCAAAGAAGCAGAAGAAGAAGCCGAAAGCAAATACTGCTTCCTGCGCGACTTCAGCGCCACCAACCCGCTTAACTCCTGCTTCCCGCCGCTCAAGGCCGAGCGCAAAGCAGCGACGACCAAGCTCCTCGCGGCGCAACCCGACGCCACCACTGCCTCTGCTTGTCTCGTCGCGCCAGAGCACCCGAGCCGCCGCGGCGCAAAGGCGTCACCTCGCCCCAACTCCACGTCCTTCCTTGACCCCGAGTCCATCCGCAAGCCATGGCGCTATCACCGCCTCGCCTGTCTTCTCTCCGAAAAGTGCCCCATGCCGCCGCTTCGACGCCAGGCAACCACCTCGTCCTCGCTTTGACCTCCGCTCCCTCCCGCTGGCTTCTTCCCCTATAAAGCCCCTTCACCCCTCGAGCTCCCCACGCCGCCCCCATTGACGAACGGTAAGAACCATACTCGAATCCGCCGCGCTCCCTCTTTTGGCGCGCCGCCACCTTACGACGCGCACGGTGAGCCTCCGCCTCTGGCGATCACACATCACAGGTGCTCCGTAGCCAGTGGACTCCATTCCCCACCTCCCATCTCTCCTCCCCGCCTGTGGACCTCCACCATCGCCGCTTCTTCTTCCGCCTCAGCCGCCATCGCCGGATCACACGGCCATCCCCGAGCCATCCCGACTACACCCGGCTTCCCCACACCCGCTGCTGCCGTGCACACGCTAAGCTCCGCTGCCGCTGCGTCGCACGACGCAAGACCAACCCATGGAAGCCGCCACCGCCCTTGCTTCACCTTTGCCCGACCCGCCTCCCGGCCGGCCACGCCACCAAGAAGGTCGCCGCCTCCTTGGGGCCCCATCCCGCCATCCCACCGCCCTCCCCATGCCGTCGCTCACCGGCGCCGCCACGCCCTCAGGCCGGCCCGAGCACCTCTCTCTGCCCCCCCTATTCTTCTCTATTTTGGGTGAAATCAATTGGGGGATTTTGGATTTTGGTGGCCCCACCGGTCATAGGGCTTGAGACCCCTCCCTTTGGCTGCCCAGTGGGCCCCTCGCACCCTGTTCCCATGGACCAGCCTCGCCACTGTTCACGCGGACCCGGTCCATGCACTGTTCGGTGGACCAGAGGCTCCCTCTCTCCTTTTTCCATTCAATTTAATCTTGTTTAATTCATATCTCCTCCGTTATAACTCCAAAATTATGAAATAAATTTTTAAAATTAGTTAAATCAAGATCTTGCTAATGGCATAGGACTTGATTAATTTGGAGTTCATTTGTGTATTCTTTTTGTATTTACTTGCTCTCTTTGCCGTTGTGTCTTTTTCCGGTAAATCGCTCGTTTAGGATTCGAAGACGCCGGAGATCCTCAAGTTGATCAAGACCAAGACTATCACGATCACTTTGCCTCTAACCAAGGCGAGTCAATACTTTGACCATGTTGCTCCTACATTTTATGTAAATTATATTCTTTTAAATTAACAAATTGCATGCTTTAATTTTTAATCAAATGTATGTTAAAGCTTAAGGTAGTTAAATACCCACTTGATGTTTAATTAATTAATATTGCCATCCTTGATAACTTGAATCCATTAACCTTTGTCACCCTAGTAATTATATGGTAATACTAGTTATAGGGTGTACTTGAGCGACATGCTAGCCTTGCTCAAGTACCGGGGTATTAAAATATCCCAATCATCATGTCTTCAAACATAAAATATTTTGGGTAGTCATTGGTGGTCCATTGACTAAGATGAGAAAATAATTTGGTTTCCTTCTCAAAAAAACCCTAAATTGCTAGCTCTATCTGGGCGGATGGTGAGGCGGTTGGTGCTCCGGGAGCACGAGAATGATTGGGTTGTGGAATGAACCGCCCAGATAACCCTAAAGACTTAATCGGGTCACGACCTCCCGTGTTAAACAAGTACAACCACAAGTCTGCAGAAAAACTTGCGACTTAGCTTAGTAGATTTATTGAACCTTGGATGCCATTTCGCTAGGCGGATAAATGGGGAGCCAAGTGGATTCATTCTGCTTGAATGGGACACCGAGAGGAGGGTGACGTTTTGCCAGTCGCTGAGGTATAGCACCGCTATGCCAGTCGCTGAGGTGAAACATCCCGCTTAACATCATGGGCGTAACCCTATATGTGCGAAATGACAGAAGGGGCGAGATAAGTCGAAACGTTATTGTGACAACCTCTCGACTACACATCTAAGGAATTGTGTAGGGCAACGAGTTAATTGTCTCTTGTGGGTAAAGTGTACTACCTCTGCAGAGTATTAAACTGTTTAAACAGCCGTGCCTACGGTCAAAGGCGGACATGGGAACTTAACTTGAGTTAGTTCTATTTCAAAACTTTGTGGGTAGTATAAAAATGTGGCGGGCTCACCTAGCCCTGAATTTGGTTTTTTTTCCTGGGTGGATGTACCCCAGTGCTGTTAATATGGTGGATGTAACCATAATCAAAATATGCATGAAGGTGGAGGTAACCTCTGCTGAGATAATTATTGCACAATACTTTCTTTATAAAAATTGCAATTTGTTTAAAATGCTAAGTCATAGGATTTGTAACTATAATATTGCAAAACTTGCTTTCGCAAATAAAAGAACCCGAGCCATCCTTGTTAAGCCTTGCATATATATAATTGCATTTGTGTGTTGGCTCGCGAGCACGGTAGTAGTGCTCATTCTCGCTTCTCTCCCCACCCTTCAGATAATGAAGATGAAGGAGACTACGCCTACTACGATGGACCAGAAGATGATGGACAAGGATATGACGAGGAGTAGAATAATTCTGTAGTTTAGATCTCGCCCAGTCTAAGTAGACTCATTGGTACTCGTGTACAACCGATATTATCCAGCCCTTGGTTAATATCTATCGTACACCGGTCACCCCAGTCGCTTGCCTGTGTGAGATGAGCCCTACCTTCCCTTTTGCTTCCGCTGTAGTTATCGTCGTCTTTTGTAATGTAATATATTTGGCCTTGTGCGGCCCTTTTGTAAAACTCGACCCGATGAGGTCTATGTTACCCTGTGTTGTAATATATTTGTTTCAGTTCACGCCTTGTATGAATGATTCAGCGATGTGTACTGTGAAGTGCTAGCTACTGATCCAGGGAATAGCACAGTGATTTCACTGAGGATTTGGGTTCTTGGAATCCGGGTCCGACATTAATGGAACGACGCGCGGCTCTTATGCGTGTTCTCGAAAAAAAGTACAACCTGCAGCCATATATGTGGGAAACGGATCCTCTGCATTGAATAGAAAAATACAGGTAATCTATTTGGTCTTGTTTTCTCTCATCTATTCTCAAAAATATTTCAATTAATCTTCGGTGCTAAGACGTTCTCTTGAAAGTTGTCCTAGAAGCTGGATTTTTAGGCGAGTTCAGAGCAATTTGAGGCTCGAGTTTCAAGATGAAATTTCTTGGAACGTCAGGAAGCCTGAAACCCTATAAAACCTTAAGAAACCCTATGACTGAAATATGAAACCTGAAACTTGAAATATCATGAAATCTAAAACCCCATAAAACTGCAACGCTATAGCGTGAACTAGCAACACTCCTATAACTATTGTGGGCCATGTCATGAAAGTGCAAGATTTCTTTTCTCTCTCTTGATTAATGAGATCTTTTTTCTAATTTAAGGATTAATGCGGGGACTTTTAGCCCTCTAGACAGAGGAGATCCCTTTAATCTTAGCCTTTCAGACAAAAGATGTGTCTTTAATCTCACAAGTTATTTATAGATATGTAGATTTAGTACGCATGTATTTCATTAGACGAAAGAAACACCGTAAGAGCTGTATTTTTTTTTTTATCTTTGGTTGGGAAAACTAGCCCGGGGAGTCCAACGCTCTAAAGCAAAAAGAGGATTTAACTACCACCCACAAAAAAACAATTTCCACACAAGTAGTGAGGCGGGTCACAATGAATCTCGACTAAGCGCACCGTCGGAACCGAGGGTGCGGTATAGACCAAGCACGGCGATGGAGGTGCAACACCTGCTGGGTAGGAGCTTATTAGCTGAGCCTGGAGGCAAAGTCAAGGGTGTGGAGCAAGCCAATTGAGTCGGACGTTTTTTTTTGTCCGAAGCAGAGCACTGACATTCAACTAGTATTTGGAAGTATTTTCTGTGACAAACTTTCCTATACCATTTTTACATATCGAATAAAAGGAGATGGAAGCACACTACATATTACAAAAACGGAGGACGTACGCTGTGTGTGTGTGGATGCAAACACGCATCAAATCGAGACTAAAAGAGATATATTTGGCCTTAAAAGAATATTCTAAAGCCAAAATACCCACTTGGCTATGACTAATCAAATGATCATGAATAAACGATATGACATGCATTCAGTCTTGATTTCGGTCGATATTTGAATAAAGGCAGCCAGGAGGCGCGCCCCCCCTCGCCGCCGTGCCTCCCCTTGCGTTTTTATCTGATCTGATTTGAGTTTCTTTGTGTGATGTTATCTTATTTGAGTTCCTTTGTGTTTAATTTGGTCCAGATGACTAGTGGAATAGCCGGCATGGAAATTTTTCACTGATGTATTTTTAATTTGTGTTGTGAAGCTGAGCATGTTGTAATTCGCTGACGCAAATTTTCTTTTGATGGTAGCAATGCGAGTGTGCAAGTTTGGGAACTGAAAATGCTTGTAGGATCCTTGTATGCGTAGAAATGCTTCAGTTGTAATGAACTTATCGATGCTTCAGTTGTTGTGAACAAATTGTAATGATTCAATTGTAATAACGTTGAATTTTTTTCTGCTATCTTTTTGGTCCGAGCTTGCTCAAAATGTATCTGGCAATGCCATGTTTGTGTATTGAACAGTTTCAGGTTTTCTCAAAATGTTTGTGCTACAACATCAGGTCCATGTACGGTACTAGGTTTCCAAATTTTGTACGTGAATTTCATTACCGCTGCTACTTGCTGCTGGTTGGACATTCTGAGCACAAAATAGAGAACAATGCACAAGGTGCATCAACATTTCTAAGAAGTATCTGAGAACAAACTGAACTGCTGAGAGCAATGGGGATTGGGATGGTGATAGACGGAGTTGGAATGGGGGACCCAACTGAGCTTTACACTAGACTAGAAACCCGCGCGCGCCATTGGCACGCGGAGTTGAAAACGGGCGACTGTGATCAGGACAAAGAATTTATTAGAGATAAACCATATGCAACATATCAGAAACTGCAATAGATGAACAAGAACCTTATAAAAGGATATAGAGCCGATGCTCTATATCCAGCTGCCTACAGGTGCAGTTGCTTATCGTTTGCTGAAGGTCTCAAAAGGGCAGCATGTCTATATTGTTTTAGAGTCGGTAGCACAGAAAATATACATATAAAGACGACATAAGACTGGTACAAACGAAACTATATGTTCTGTAGGCTACAAACGTCGCTGCAGTCAAAGCGTAGACTATAACAGAAGCGTATAGGTGAGAAACAAAACACACGCTGTGTCGTACGATCATACTTGGTGTAGACGCTGCTGTAAGAAAAATAGAACACAAGTCGTGGAAAATCAGATGAAAAAATGGGATGAAGAATATCTTTTGAATAAGAATATCGCAAGTAAACAATTAGGTAAAGTAAGATCACAAAATGCGATGAATCGACATGTGAGACACCGATAAGACATACTTGGTTTAATTGTGCCAGAGGGAAGCTCACAAGTATTGCCATGCGAGAAAACAAAGACAAAAGTTGAAAGCAATTCCATTCGCAGCAGAGCCATTCAATAGCCGCAAAATTTGGAAAATAAAGGCCGAGCAAAACAGTCTAGAAGGTAAATATTTCTTTTCATGAATCGTTTCTCTTGACCAAACCCTCTGATGGTTGCGGCACCAGCAATTGACTCACTAAACAAATGGATCACTGGAGACTTCTGAACGCTCAAGATCCTAGTTAGTTCACTAAACCTCACATTTAAATTAGAATGCAATATCCAGTGTTTGCAAAAATTAGGTACTGCTGAATTGGCAGGCGCATGTTATAAGCAGATGAAAACATTTTTGCATTACAAAGTCCAATAATCCTTATACAACGTATTTCTAACAAACACAGGTCAACATTGCCATAATGCCATATATGGTAAGCATCAGATTATTTAAAAACGCAGGAAAACAAATGACCAGGACATGGTAAATTGGTAACATAAAATGTTATAAATGAAAATATTAATCGATTCTGACTAAGAAACATCTTCCACATAGACAGAGGCTGCTATGTTCAAAACTTGAGAAATTATCACAAAACAGAGTTCGCAGACCACATATTCAGTTGACATGTGGAATGGTGTTCCAAAGGTAGCTAATACCACACGATTTATGATTTAAACATTTCCTGTGCACTTATCATAACCTCTTTAATGGGATAATCAAAGACGAAGCTCGTAGGAATAGTATGGTAGCAAGGACACCCATCACCTCTTGTGTGATGAAGATGAATGGGAAAAGTGTTTCGCTTCCAACCTATTATCTTGAGGGTATTGCTAATGGGAACTCAAAGATCATCAAGATATCTTGAACATAGCCCTTCATGCTTTAACAATGGAGCATACTTGCAAGCTTCAACACTTTAACGCTGAACATGTTCATTGATTTTCCAAACTAATTGGCTAATTAACGGCAGATGTAGACAACATGTGCCCAAAATTCATTTGTTGATTTATCGGGTACCTACCTTTGCTATTTACTTTATTAGCGAAGACGATCTCCACAAAAATAAAATTAAGGATTTGAGGTAAACGCCAACATTAAAGTAAATATGGAAGTTTAGCAATTACCTGCATCCACATGCATGCAATAGCCATGGGAACTATAAGAATCAGAACTTGCCATGTGACTTTGCTCATGACAAGAATAACTCCAAGGAGTTGAATTGTTGTTGATGCAAAACCACCAAGCCCTAATGCTACATCAAGGTCCACAACACTTTGATCTACTGTAAACCCGATATGAAGTATGATTCAGAAAACTTAGGAAGTGCACATTAGAAAAGGCACACGTAAGAGCGTAAATAAAAAGTAATATTAGCAGGAGCAAAAGCAAGTTCATAACTTACTCGATTCAAAATACGTCACAGATGGTGTAGTATCGAAGAATGCCATTGGTGCTCGAAAGACACACCTTAGCATTTTTACAAACAACTTCGAAAGCGGTTGCTAAACGAAATGTAGCCACAAGAAGGCTTCTCACAAACACAAACAATGAACTTCCAAAAGCAAGGCACATATAAACAACCGAAGGACCACTCTGTCTTAGGTGCATCTCCTTCGCTTGTGGGTTCGCCCATGCCATCCACCGATTGCTCATAATCAAGCACTTGGAACAGGTTTGAGCGTAATAATGAGTGGTATTAGTGTGCCTTTGCAAGCTTCCCCATGTATGACAAATAAACCTTTAAGTGAGCTCACCACCAAAACAAACGAAAGAACACGCAACATTGGTGGGGACTTTTGGCATGGATATCGCCCACACGTAAAATCTTCATAATATTACTTAACCAAATTCAGGTTCCGATCAGAAGAAAATTCAGGTTGTCCGCAGTTTGCATCCCGATGTCCCGATGGATACCTTTTCGACTGTCCTAATCAATTTCTAGCTTGACCTGAAAATCATGTCTACCATACATGGTCAGAACTTATTCATCTTGTCCGCTGAAATTTGCTTGACCGCTAACCTCCAAAGTTTCAATTGAACATGGATATTTGTTGAAAATCGGTGATGACAGATCGAAACTACTTTTGTATCGTAATCCCCAAATATTGGGACACAGGATCCTTCTATTCTTGGGAAATCAGATCCTTGAACGAGCGAAAATGTTGGGACTTGTCCCAGCTCTCCCAAGTCCCAATTAGTAAGAACTAAGTGACATGTCCAAAAGTTGAAAAGAGACGAGAATCCTCCCATGGTTCGGACTCGGAGGTCGGTGGTGATGAGGTACTCGTCCATGTCGACGTAGTTCTTGTTGATGGATCCCATGATGAGATTGACGACTCGGGCTCCATCGACGTGGTGACGAACGAGGCCGGAGTTCAGCAAGCGGTCGCCGCCCAAAGCTTCGTTGTTGATGATCTGCACGCCGCCTCCTCGATCGACCGCCCGACATCCAAACTGAAGCCAAAAACACCGGTCTCGCAGACGAAGCGTGACGCGAAGGTGCAAGGTTTCGGGTCATCCTACTGGAGCTCGCGGCGAGAGCACCATGGCCTTTGCTCCTCTCTCAAACAATCTTTTCGCCCGATTCGCAACCGGATCCAGATCCAAAACAAGAACTCTACAAGAATAGGGGAAGAAACACCAGAGCACGACGCAAAAGCGAAGGCAGCTCGAGATGAAAGAGACCGAGCGGCGAAGAGGGAAGCCGAAGCACGGGGACGCGGACGGCAATGAGTCGGGAGGAAGAGGGAAAGCAACGGGGAACGAAGGCGGCGGAAGATGGAAGCCGAGCCACGGGGACGCGGACGGCAGCTGAGTCGGGGAGGAAGAGGGAAAGCAACGGGGAACGAAGGCTCGAGCGACGACACGCGGAAGATGGAGAGGCAATCAAAGAATCGAGAGAGCGCGTGGCGAGTGCGTGGCGAAGCGGAGCGACGGAGAAATCCTCACCGATCGGACGGCAGAAATCACGAACGAAAATCGACGATCATAAAAAAAGTGACGTGGCCATTCTGCCTAGGCCTCAAGTCTGCGCCCTTTTATATAGAGAGATAGACTAGAAGATGCCCCCACGCAAACGCGCGGCCCGTCTTGGTCAAGACCAAACGTTGGGCGAAGCGAACGCGCTTTCGCGTGGAGGCTTGCGACACGGACAACACGCAAGGTGCGCACTGCAGTTCGAAAGCGCTTTGGGCCCACGGACGCTGCGGCTTGTCGAAAGCGAAGAACACAAGCAATAAGCAGACGCCGATCGGACGGTAGCGTGGAGGTCGAAAGCAATCGGACGGCCGCGATTTTTCGATGATGTGGCCGCGCGGTGAGGAGCTAATTCCTCCGGCTGTTAAAATATGTGAATAAGTATAGTAATAATATGTTGCCCTCGTAAATAAGGATCTTTAGAGTTACTATATGACTAACTACTAGGTGGCCTACGTATTTACGTGGCTAGATTTATTTTGATGTTTGTGTAAATGCATGAGAATATATTTATATATCCTGTAGGTTGTTTATATTTTTAAGATATCTGTTGGAATTCGTATTGAAATCAAATTGCTAATTTAATTTAATTTTTATTCCGAATGTCAGTTTTTTTGTATGGATTTTGTATACGAATCTAATTGCCAATTTGTTTTTCTTTTTTATTCGGGTTATAATTATTTAGGATTTTTATTTCGGGTTATAATTATTTAGGATTTAGGATTTTTCTTTTGATTGTGCTTTAATAATCTGAATTAAAATTATTGGAATTCATATCAAAATCAAATTGCTAGTTTTATTTTATTTTTATTCCGAATTTTAGTTTTTGTATTTAGTATACAAATCTAATTGCCAATTTTTATTTATTTTTTCAAAATTATAATTATTTAGGAATTTTACTTAGGAATTAGCATAAAAATCAATAGCTAATTTATTTAGTTATATTCTGAATTTGATTTTATTGTACTTGACATGAACTCTTTTACTTAGGAATTCATATGGAAATTAAATTTCTTATTTTATTTTATTTTTATTCGATTTCTAGCTTTAATCAAATTGACATGGACTCTTTCTTTTAATCTAGACCGTTATAATATGTACCCACCACGATCGACGGTGTATATCTTTATCTTTTTTCGCCAATTAACGTGGGAATTTCTACCCTTTAAGAGCGAACACGGTGGCTTCTTTTGACTCTATTTTTAATAAGATAACTAGCAGGGTACCCCGCACATTTGTGCGGCTAGATTTTTTTCGAAGTTTGTATAACTACTTGATAATATATTTACGTATATTATAGGCTATTTAGATTTTTAAGATATCACAAACATTAGAAACAATAATAGAAGCTTGAAAGAAATTACAACCTAAGGAACGTAATTGAAGTATGTGCTTTGATAGAAGAAAATCATTTAGCATAATAAGTTTTTGGGGTTCTTAGAAACTAACCACTTTTCATCATGCATAGATCATGTAGTTGCATGCCCGTATTCTCACTCTATTAGTTATTTTTTTTGCAAATTGTATGCATATACATTTACTTCTATTTAATCTCAAGCAATATGTTCATTATGTGGGAGGTAAATTATCTTATTAGTTTACATGGCATAATGTATTAGAGTACCTTGCTCACGTATACACCGATGCACCATGGACGACCTACCTTGAACTTATCTTTACTCACACACCAGTTACACCACCAAACCGTGTGGCTTCTATCTCTTCTTGTCGTCACAGTTTTTTTTGCTTCAACCTCCAACATTAAACCCAAATCTTAATCGACCCCTCTCAGCTGCTATCCCTTCTAATACAATACTTTTCCACATAGTTATATTTTACTTCTCCCAAATTATTGCTTACTGCTAACCATTGCGACATCAACACGCATAAACATACAACCATCGCCAATCCCAACTGGGGACACATGTCACGTTCTCTCTAGTGACCCCGAGCATATTCCCGATGGCTACGCCATCTATACTCCAAGCTTTTCGCTCATCTACCTCTGTACGACTGCACTTCTATTCGTACGAATGCATGTATGTACATACGCATGCATGATGTTATACATGCTCGACGTCCTCTTCTCTCATATTAGTCACTCCTCTTCTTCAACATTGGCCAACTCAACGTTGTGGCTCCTCACTAACCGTGACGACCTCTCATCTTCACTAGTGTCAGCATGTCTGCTTTACTCGTTGCCTAACTATACGGAGAATCTTTTCACCATCACCGGCGACAACGTGCCCCTCACCAATGATGTCACGCTCCTAGCCACCTAATGCCCCATATCATCTATAGCTCATCTTTAATACAAAGCTTCATCTCCTCTCTACCAGGGCTTCTCCATCATCGAGCTTCTTTGGTCACTAACTTCTTCAACAATGTAAACGCTTACCACTTGTCATCGCAACCCTTGTCTCATTCAACATTGGTCTTTCTCTTCAATGGCTCTAGCGAGCAACACGACATTGTCCTCATCTCTGTTGTCGCCACCTCGGCTGTTCGCTTCCCGGATATAAATTGTATTTTTTAATAAAAAAATTCAGTTATTTTTTATTTTTATTCCATAGGAAGTGTAACATCCCAAAATTTTCTCTTTGTAAAAATTTAATTCAAAGTGTTGGACTTATTTTGGAGTGTTTGCATTTTTTTAAAATCCAAATTCCAAGTCTTAATTCGAATCTCAAATCAAACTCCAAAATCAAATCATTTCTTAGCCATTTTGAATTTATCTCACCTCAATTTCAAACCTCAGCTGGAAATTTAAATTTAAATTTCTATTTGAATTTTATCTGAAATGTAAATCTCATAATTTCATTTCATTTGTTTTTCCTTGGGCCGAAAACATTTTTCTTTTTCTTTTCCCCTTTCCCTTTTTTCCCTCTTTCTTTCTTTTTTCCTTTGCTTTGCTCTGTTTCGGCCAACGGCCTCTATGGCCGCAAGTGTTATCTCGCGCCTGTGTGCATCGAGCGCCCACGCCATCCGTGTCGTCTTCAAGTCTCGCCAACACCGCACTTGTCAATGCCTCCATTACCACATTTGATCAGTGCATTGCTCGTTTCGATAGTTTCCAAATCGAGCCGTGAATGTCGCCGACGTTCATACTTGCATTCCCGACGCTTCAAGTCTTGCCCGAGCCTTTAAATGGAAGCAACATCACCGCTCCCACCCCCTTCCCTCTCCCCTCGAAATCCCTCGGTCAACCGAGCTCTGTCAATGACGAATTTGCTATCTTCTTGAACGCTGGCCACCATACCCAATTTGTGTTCCCATCGATCCAGTGAAATTTTTGAACTTCTAACTGCCTCACATTGTGTTCTCGAGCTCAGTGATATTTCCCCTCAATAAATTTCATTTTTCGTTGTAGTTCATCGCCGAATTTCGACATTTTCTTCTTCTAGTCTGAAAGCACCTCCGTTGCTCGATCTCTTTTTCTGGTGAGCTTATCGCCGATTGGACCTTGTCACGTCGTGTTCCCGGACATCCTCTTCCTATCCCCTCTATCAATTTGACCTATCCGTCGTCGTGGAGTGCCACCACCGCCGCCACCTCCTCCCCGCCGTCAGCCACCGTCGTCACATCACCTCGGCCACCCTTTGACAGCCCCGACCCACCCGGCCGCTTCCCCATGCCCACATCGCACTGCTGCATGCCGCTTTTTTGTCGCGCCCTTTGCATCGCTGCCACCACCACACGGCCACATGCCGCCACCGCCGCTTTTGCCGCCCTAGACCACCTCCGGTGCCATCACCTCCACCTGTGGGACCACAACCCTCACAGGGTCCCATTTTCACGTTGCCCGGCCGCCCCGCATGCCGCCCGCTCTCAAGTCGCCCCGAGCTCCTTTGTTTCTGTTCTGTTGTGTTCTCTGTGTTGTTCTCATTGAGTTAATGACACTCATGGAAAGTGGGCCCAAGGTGTCATACACTATACCTTTGCATTGCAAAACCAGCACAACATATTCTCTGGAATATTATTCTCATTTCCAATTTTTAGGTTTTTCTTTCCATCAAATCTTTCGGATGCTCGTTCTCCTTCATATGACCTCCGATTTTGTCGATTCTTGTTCCTAAATTCATATAAATTCATAATCTTTATTAATACTAAGTTTATAATTTTTAGATTTTATTTGTTTTTCTATTATTTATTTTGTTTCGTTCCGCACGTGTAGAGTCTTACGCTGCCAACACTAGGTTGGACCAACCGGATGCGTTAACCTCCAATTTCTACGAAGGCGAGTCTCTGAACACTCTATACCTATGATTTTTAAATTATGTTTTCAGTTTTAAAATATTACGCATTGCTATTTCACATAAAATGATAAGTTCAAATTGTAGATTGAAGTTAAAGCTAAAATTGATAATTGCTTTCCTTTGATAATTGTAACCCTAGCATAGTAATTCCACAATATTAATTACAACTTTGTGGAATAGTTAAATACGGTAGAACTGCTTAGACATGCTTTTCGGTCTTGATGGACCATTTGGTGGGGACCATTATTACCTGTTATGCTTTAGTTCGGAAAATGTATGAAATTAGGTAATGTTAGTAATTAGAAAATAAAATAAAATGGTGGAAAATGTTTAGACTAGGGTGAGTGGCATGAATTTTGACTGTCTCGCCCTGGTCGATTAAGGACTGATGCTTATGTCTATTCAAACTGAGCAATACCATACAACCATATGTCCTAAATAGGAAGGATCTGGCCAACTAATTTACCATATTATAGCATTATACCGGCAGGCTGTAGTTGCTAGGTGTTCCTTTTTTGGGATTGTGTAGACGATGGTAGTTAACGTCCATCACTACTACAAAAGGAGCTATCCTGGACGTCTCATCACAAACGGTTTTGGTTTAGCGCACGTCTGTGTTACTGGCTGTGGTAAACAACGTCTGTGAAGATGTAATACCACATACGGTTGATGTTTAAAACCGTTTGTGAAATTATCACAAACAGTTATATTTAAAACTCGTCTGTGATATTTATTAATATTATAGACGATTCATGTTTACAACCGTCTATGATATTTATTAATATCATAGACGGGTTTTAAATATAACCGTCAGTGATAATTCATAGAACCGTCTATGATAATTTTGTATCACAGACGGTTTGTGGTTGAAAGTGTCTATGATATGTTCAATGCCACTTCGCCTCCCACGCAATGCGTCCCTTCGTCTCCCGTGCCAACGTTACTCCTTGCATGTTTTATAGGAATGATCATCCGCTACCGTACTCCACACACATCGCTCTACTATCAAGCACAAACGAGATCATTTGCCACTGTACTCCTCACACATCACTCTACTCTCAAGCACAAACAAAATGGCTCTCCACTCTTCTCCCCTGACACCAGCATTGATGGCCTACCTAGCCATCCTGTACGAGCACCTCGTCGGCCGTACGCTGACGAAAGCTGAGGAAGCACATTGTGTTTACAGTGTCCTCCCTCCTCCGGTGGAGGTTATGCCGGGACACATGACGACGATGTTGCGCCATCTAGACGACCTCCTCTGCCGTGTCTTCTGGGTGGTCTGTAGCTTCCGGCGAACTAACCTCGCCATTAGTGTAGTCCTCGAGCAAGAGGTTGCACATCTGCACGAGGATTACCATCGCTTGGAATGCGACATCGAGGCAGCGAGCGACTGAGTCGACCAAGCCGAGACCCCTCAAGCAAGAGAAGAGAGCCTATAGGTGCTTTTCTACTTGGCTCCTCAGGAGGAGCTTCTTTGGGTGAGTATGGAACGATCGCGTCAACGGTTGGAAGTGTTTCAGGCTACCTGCGCTGATCCTGAACCCTTCGATGCCGATGACATTGCCCACGAAGCTTTGATAACGGAGATAGCAGGCTACTTGGGGCACTAGAAAAACTTGATCTTTTATTATTTCTACTTTTTAAAAATCTTTTGTAAGCAGCGACTGGCCGCGTTGTTTGGCCATATGTAAATACAAAAAATGATATAAAAAATCTAGTTTAAAGTTAAGTTACTGTCTATGTTGAACACTATCATAGGCGGTTTAGTGGAAAAAACCATCTGTGACATATAATTATCACAATTCATTAACAAGAACCGTCTGTGATAATGCATATTTCACAGACGGTTTTTTAAATATAACCATCTGTGATATGTATCACAGACGGTTTGTGGTTGGAACCGTCTGTGAAATGTTCAAGCCGCTTTGGTTCCCACGCGATGCATCTCTTCGTCTTGCGCGTCGACGTTACGATGCGTCTCTTCATCTCGGTTTGTATACATTTTAAAAGAATGATGATGTCTTTCACAACCTCCATCAACAACCAGTAGAGTTAAAAAAATCGATCACTACGGTATTGAAAACTCACAGACCGTACATCACGCACCATGGTGAACACACGGAGCATGACGGCGAGGACCAAGGCGAGGAGGTCGGCAATCGCCGTCGCTCTTCCTCATGATGTCGTCATCAACATTGTCGGCCTCGTGGCCACGAGCTCTCCTCAGCCCATGGCTGACCTCTGCAGCCTACGAGCCACGTACGTATTTATATATATACCTACAAAAATACGTACTGCTATTTGTTGTGGCAACCAATCCATGCATGCATACATGTTAGTCTTTTAATTTGACTAGATAAACATGTCACTAATCTAACTAGAAACAACGCCCTTAATTTTAATTTTCTCTTACGGAGTAATTATAATGTCTTGAATTGTGTACGTATATTGGAGTTGCAAGGCCATGTACAAGGCATTCATGGAGCGCGCCGTGGGGAGGCGAGTGGTCCTGGAGCGGGAGGAGGCAATGAAGTGGCTGGACAACGACTGCTACCTCGCCGTCATCAACCACCAAGCCGGCGCTGGCAACCCGGAGGCTAGCTTCATCATCGGCCTCACGCTCGTCTTCACGCACCAGGACATGCAGCGTGGCCTCGTGTTCCTCAAACGGGGGGCCGTCGCCGGCCACAACACCGCGGCCTACGTGCCCGGCCTCCTCCTCATCTACAAGGCCAGCGAGAAGCACGACGTTTGGAAGCAATATATCAGCCAGGTCGAGGGCAAGCCGACCGGCGGGTGCGAGACGGCCAAGAGGACCAACTAGGAGTGCAAGCGGTGCCGAAGGCTCATTGCGGACGTGGTCCAAGCGGCGATATGGAAGATGGATGGGCCACCGGGTTAGGTGTAGGTGCTTTCGAAGGACGACCACTGGTGCACGAGAATGGCTACAGTATGCATGTTGGACCAGTCATGGTGAAGAGCAGATTATACCGAAAGGTAGTAACATCGTCGAGGGAGAACAATATGTTAGATGTGGACTGTGCTTTCGATGAGGGTAGGTTGTACAATGACAATCTGGATCAGATGCTACGTGATGCAGAAGGGGACCATAGTGAGAGAGAGTTTGGTAGATTCGAGGGCTTAATGGAGGACTCGGGGAAACCATTGTTCCTGGGCTGCAAGCCGGGATACACAAGGTTGTCATCTGTGCTCGAAGTGTTGAGATTGAAGGCAAGCAATGGTTGGTCCGACAAGACTTTCACGGCATTACTAGGTCTCCTAGCGGACATCCTTCCAAAAGGAAACGTGTTGCCTAGAACCACCTACCAAGCCAAGAAGGTTCTTTGTCCATTGAGAATGGAAGTAGAAAGAATACATGCATGCCCGAATGATTGTATCCTCTACCGTAAAGAGTATGCAGACATGCATGTATGTCCGGTGTGCAAAGCATCCCGATACAAGCATAAGAATCACTTCGATAACGACGATGGAATCGAGGTGAAGCAAAGACCTCCTACTAAGGTGTTGTGGTATCTGCCTATAATTCCCCGTTTGAATCTTTTATTTGCGAACCGAAAGGAGACAAGAATGCTACGTTGGCACTCGGAGGAGCGTAAGAAAGATGGAAAGATAAGACACCCTGCTGATTCTACCTAGTGGAGAAACTTTGATAGGAGCATCGAAGACTTCAGTGCGGAACTAAGGAATATAAGGTTTGGGTTGAGTACAGATGGAATGAATTCTTTCAGTAACATGAGCAGCCGACATAGCATCTGGCCTATGAATCTATGTATGTACAACCTTCGTCCTTGGTTGTGTATGAAGAGGAAGTACATTTTGATGTCACTATTTATCCAAGGGCCGAAGCAACCTGATAATGATATTGATGTGTACCTAGCACCATTGCTGGAAAGTCTTGTGACACTGTGGAACGAAGTGGCACAAGTATGGGATGTGTACAAATGAGAGAACTTCGCTGTACGCGCCATGTTGTTCTGCACTATCAATGATTTTCCTTCCCTTGGTAACCTATCGGGGTTTAGTACAAAAGAAGCCAAAGCATGTCGCATTGCTTACATGATCCTGAGAGTGTGTGGCTCAACAACTCGCGCAAAACTGTGTACATGCGTCGCCATAGGTTCCTTCCCCAGTATTACCCATACCGCAAGATGAAGAAACAGTTCGACGGAAATAAGGAGGACGGTTCAGCTCCAATGGTTTTTAGAGGGAAAGAGGTCTATGATATGGTCAAAGTATCGATATTGTGCTTAGAAAGAGACATAAATTGAGGACCCGTCTGGAGAACATTTGGAAGAAACGATCAATTTTTTGGGACTTACCTTATTGGGAGCACTTAGAAGTTCACCACTGCATCGACATCATGCACGTGGAGAAGAATATATGTGATAGCTTGATTGGTTTCTTACTGAACATTCCTGACAAAATAAAGGATAGTGTCAACGCACAACGTGACTTGGTTGATATGAACATAAGGATCGAGTTAGCACCGAAGGAGACCGATAAAGGATGAACGTACCTTCCCCCAGCTTGCTACACTCTATCCAAGGCCGAGAGAAAGGAATTGTGCCAAAGCTTACATGGTGTGAAAGTTTCATCTAGTTACTCCGCCAGCATGAAGAAACTTGTTTCTATGGAAGATTTGAAATTAATTGGTATGAAGTCTCATGATTGTCATGTGCTGATGACACAAATGCTTCCTGTTGCAATTAGAAGTATTTTGCCGAACAAGGTCAAAGTGGCAATCATGAGGCTGTGTTATTTCTTTAACTCAATTGCTCTGAAAGTCATCGATCCTGTAGAACTAGATGCTCTACAGGCCGAGGTGGTGACGACTCCATGTCATCTTGAGATGTATTTCCCTCCATCATTTTTTGATATCATAGTCCATCTCACTGTTCATCTTGTGAAAGAGATAAAGATATGCGGCCCGGTGTTCCTACATCATATATACCCGTTCGAGAGGTACATGGGAATTCTCAAGTCCTATGTACAGAATCGATCTCGGCCGGAGGGCAGCATCATCAAAGTTTATGCAACCGAAGAGTGTTGGTGATATGCCCTAGAGGAAATTATAGAGATGATTATATCACTTCTATGTTTAGGAGTTATTGAATAAGTTCTATTCTGTTCCTTGATTGAATCATCAGTTATAAAGATTAACGAGTATGTGACGTGTTGGTGAAGCTCTTTTAACTTATGATGATGTCATTCTAAAAGTATCCCTGGTCAAATGTCACTGGTCGGGACACTAGTGAATCTACGACCAGCACATGTATTGATTGATGACCATGTTTCGCCGGTCATGGATATAGGGATATCGAATCAATAATGTGAACACATGTTGGAGAAGATGGGGTTGGATTGACCCACCTTGAGACACTGTTGAGCTTGTTATGATTCTATGTGTCGTCAGTTAGTCTCGAGCAATGATGATGTATAATCCTTAGACCTGAGATCAGTATGGTTTCCTACATGCGTAAGAGTACACTTTGGGGTTGCTAAACGCTACTCCGTAACTGGGTAGTTATAAAGGTAGCTTTCAGGTATACTATGAAACATGTGGAGGAATGTGACTAGTCGGATATGGGATTTGCCCCTCCTAACATAACAGGAGAGATATCTCTGGGTCCCTAGATGTGGTCGGATAAAGAAAGTGCATGGCCATGCCACTAGTGATCGAAGTGTTCGACCACGTGAAGTTATCCAACACTCGATCGCGAAAGTATTATACAGTCCATGGATGACATAATATCTCACCTGCAGTTCAACCAGATATCGTGAGGCAAAGGGAGAATACACGAGAAGGTCTTTTAGTTTGATTAGATACAGACTAGTCGTATGAAGATACGAGATGGTCATAGACTGATCGAACATAATCATAGAGTGGTCGAAACCTGGTCGTAAAGAGTTACAAACTGGTCGAGACTAAATATGAACTGGTCGTATAGAGATACGAGCTGGTCGTTAGTGATATGGACATGGTCATAGATCATATTGTATTAAGGTTCATCCGATATAATTTGTGTGTATTCGGGAATCGTTATCTCCTGCTAGGTGCCGCTAACAACTCGTGGTCGGAAAGGTGTTTTCGAGTCACAACCGAATACACATAAATCTAACGGGTCACACACTTAACAGGTTAGAACAAACCAGCACGGATACGATTCATCAAATGTGTTTGGATAGGATCCATCATGGGCACTATATAAGGAGATGCTTGAGGCTATTAGGAGATATACGAGTTGACGTGAGTTGCTCCACCGAAACCCTAGCCACCATCTTCCTGAGAGCTCTGGCGTGCGAGTTGGTGCTAGCACACCGGCGTACGGTTGTTCCTTCCCTAGATGTGTGGATACTGTAGAGGCACTACTGCGGTTGCTGTTGTGCTTGAGGACAATCTACGATCTTCATACGGAACTGTAGAGGTTGCTAGAGGAGATGATCGACTCGCGAGTACGCTGGCCGATCGACTACAACCACTACATCGATGCACCCTACCTTGGACCACGCTGCTCCAACTCTTCTTCCGTTGCTCTACGCATTTGGTGGTAACGATTTGTGATCATCTTTTTGCTTGGCTTCCTAGTTTACGGGGTAGATTTTTGAATTGTTGCTATCGTAGCCTACCCGTATCCCTTCAAAGAGGTCATTGAGTTCTGCATCGACTACATGGCTTAGGTGGAACCGATAGGTGTGCCTCTATCTCGTCATGAGGGGAGGCTAGAGTGTATCAAGACCATCGGAAGGAAAGCAATCACTCCCGATTTTGACGCGTGCGCTCAAGCCCATTTCACAGTTTTGCAACACACGACCCAAGTGTCCTCATACATCAACGAGCACAAAGACATGGTACACCAATAGAATCCAGGTCGGTTAGAGGTTTGGATCACGAGAGAGCACAACTGCCAGTTCAACGCATGGTTAAAGGTGCGATTCACTGGGAGGCCATCATCAAGTGATGAAATGCTGCCATAGTTAGTAAAAGGGCCAAAATTTACAATTGTGGCATAGCAAGGATACGACATAAATAGGTACATATTTTATACGATAGCTCAGGATAGGAAGAGCATAGTCCAGAACAGCAGTGTCCACATAGATGCGTTTCACGAGCAGTTCAATACCGCTGGGTTGAGCTCCTACTATGGGTTCGTAGATGAGATTTGGGAGCTCGACTACGTACTTTTCAAGATCCTCCTGTTTTGGTTCCATTGGGTCAAACTTCCACAGGGTGTGAAGGTCGACAAATACGGTGTCATTACTGTGGAACTCGAATGTGTCAGATACAAGGACGAACCATTCGTACTTGCTAAGAAAGTTGTTCAAGTTTTTTATGTAAAGGACCCGGCAAATAAGAACCGCTGCGTAGTTCTTCATGGAAAAAGAAGGATTGTCGGAGTTGAGAATGTCATGGATGAGGAAGAGCACAATCAATTTGGCGAGTTGCCTCCTTTTGGAGACAGCATCTAGCTCGAGGAAGAATCCAGTGAGGAAGCTAGCTATATACACGTCAATCATCGTGAATGGCTATTTTTTAAAACGAAATAGCAAGTGGAATGATCCCACACGGTGACACCTATTTAAAAAATTGTTCCATTGTAACTAAGAAACTCGGCATGTAATTAATAAATTATTCCATTGTAATTGATTCACTAGTTAAGAAATCATTCCATCTGTGATTGTATCTGCTTTCTTGTTTTCAGAGGGCATGGCTAGCATTTCCTAAGGCAAGCCGAAAAAATATTCTTTTCAGAGGCCATGGCTAGCATTTCCTAAGGCTAGTCGAAAAAAATATTCTTTTCAGATGGCATATGGCTAGCATTTCCTGAGGCTAGACGAAAAATAGAATATTTTTTAGATATATAAGAAACTATCACAGGTGATTTAGTGGAATAAACCATCTGTGATATATGTAGCACAGACGATCCTAACGTGCCAAAACATTTCGCCTCCTGCGCACGCGTCCAAAAATTTCCCTCACCAGCGCTGAGCATCACAGACGGTTCCATATTAAAACTGTCTATGATACTTATCACACACAGTTCTTAAAATAGAACCGTCTATGATATGTTGGCTTATCACACATGGTCCTGGAATAGAACCGTCTGTGATATGCACTTATTGCAGACTATTCTTTAAGAGAACCATCTATGATATTATATATCACAGACGGTTCTTTAAGAGAACCGTCTGTGATATGCATTTATAAGTAGGGCCCCTCTGGGGTTTGCGTCCTTACTCCTCAGTCCTCAGAGCTCACTCTCCAGTCCTCCTCCCCAACGCCCTTACTTCCCTTGTTCATCCCGAGCCTCCCCTCTCCGCGCTGTTGTCCTCCCCTACGCCGCCGTCATCCCCGAGTCTCCTCTCTCCTCGCCACGGTCCTCCCCTACGCAACCGTCATCCCCGAGCCTCCTCTCTCCGCACCGTCGTCCTCCCCTACGCCGCCGTCATCCCCAAGCTTCCTCTCTCCCTGTGCCGGCATCCTCCCTCTGCGACCCCGACCTCGACGATGCCTCGCTCCCCCGACCTTGACTCCCTCTTCGTCCACGCCTCCCGTCAAGGTACGAGCTCACCGCTTTGGATTCTCTAGTATTGTGTCATGTTATTCATGCTCATCAGATCCCTCTGTTTCATTATGTTGATGTTGTTTGGTCATTTTGCTCCATTCTGTTGGTAGCTTCTGTTCACTATGATTATTGTTCTGCCATTGTTATTTTGATGCAGTACTAATTTGTTGATCTTGCTGTAATATCATTTATTGATGCAGTACTGATTTGTTAATCTTGCAAGATAGTAAGTAAGTGAGATGGCGTCCGCACCGTCTTCGCCGCCGCCGTCATCGACATCGTCAAATGCGTCTGGATCTCCGAGGAAAGTGGTACCTAAGCGACATGCCAGAGGAATATCATTTATTGATTTGTTGATCTTGCTGTAATATCATTTATTGATGCAGTACTGATTTGTTAATCTTGCGAGATAGCAAGTAAGCGAGATGGCGTCCGCACCATCTTCGCCGCCATCATCGACGTTATTGAACGCGTCTAGATCTCTGAGAAAAGTGGTACCTAAGTGACATGCCAGAGGAATATCGAAAATGCCTATGGGCCGAATGACCATCATGGCCGTCAGTATCACTAGGGTCCCTCTGCTTCCCGAGAAAGTAGCAGTAGCATTCCAGACCTCATGTGGTATACTTGGAAAGGAACGGGTCCCCATCACCACACAGAAATGGAAGGATCTGACGGCCATAGAGAAAGCGTAGCTGTGGACTGAAATTACAACGTCATTCGATATCCCAGTAGAAGTCTCCAAACTCGTGTGACGGCAAGCGTTCATCTCAATGGGACACGCTTGGAAGACCTTCAAGAGCAAGCTTGTAATGGAGTACGTGAACAAGGATCGAACGCCTTGCACGAAGTATCGTTTTGTGTCGTCGAATACATGGGACGCCTTTGTGCGGATGAAGATGACAGACGAATTTCAGCAGCAAAGTGCGGCGCACAAGGCATCTAGGCACAAAACATTTACCCCCACAGACTCGACACTGCTGGGTACACGTGTAAAATCTAGGGATGGATGAGTGAGAATGATGTGGTGTTGGACCGAAAAGGTGACTAGAGGGGGGTGAATAGGAGCACGCTCACTTTTTCACTTTGATCAGATTCAACACCAATTTCACTCCAGTAGCTATGGAAGCTATGAAGATCAATCTACAAGTACAACGGAAGACTTGTATTGAATACAAACCAAAACCCGAAGCAAAAGACCAAAACAGGAAACCTCAAACCCTAAGGGCGGTCTGACCGGCGGCAATTAGTCGATTTGACCGGTGGGCAGTTTGACCGATTTGTATAAGGTAGTCTGACCGATTCAGGGAGCGGTCTGATCGACAGACACCAGAATAGTACAAAATAGCCCGAGTTTCAAAACACAAATTGATCTAACTTTTGATCTATGACTCTAAACTTGATGAAACTTGGAACAAACCTTCTATGGGATGTCAGGAACCTATTCCAATCAAGGATCATGACAATCGTTGGAAAAGTTCTGATCCTTTTTCAGTTTGAGAGAAGTTTGTCCAAAAACCGAGTCGAAACAAAAACGTGATTTAAAACTTGCTCGTGGGTAAGAGATGATCAAGATGATCCTAGAAGGGTTCCCACATGTCACAGCAAGCAAGATTAGGGGTAGAAATCAAAAGAAATCTGAAGGATCAAAGAAAGCCCCAAAATCATCAAATAGAGAGCAAGAACAAATAGAGACTCATCTTTGAGAAATCTTGCATAGATTGATTTGTGATTGCTGTTGGTTTACAGCCACTCTATCCAGGAGGACAAAAAAACTCAATACATGAGCACACAATCAATCCAACTCTCTAGAACCCTAAGCCTCCACTTTTCCTCTCTAAGCCCTAAAAACACAATTAGGGTTTTTCTTAGCAAAAGGGTTCAAGGGAGTGCAGCCACCACCATCCTCTATTCATAGTGGAGGCTAATCCTTCTAGAAGAGTATTCCTATTGGGCACCTGTTAAGCCCACACACAAACGGGTTTAACTCACGCACGTATTTTAAAGCGTCATCTTTATCTCCTCTTGACCTAATCCGCTTCACCTTGCGCCGTCTTACGCCGCGGGTTGGCAAAAGGTCACCAAGGCAGTATTTAGGTGAAATTACAAAATACCCCTTCTCGATCTTTTTGCAAAGACCGAGTCCCATCTTTGTGAAGCACATCCATGCTTCACCACGTGTAGGTTGATTAACGGCTCTCATCATGTCGGCAAGTCTCTCCCATCCGGCTCCCACCGAAACCACCATGGCACTTGCACCGACCCCTATGCTGCTTGATCCAACCCGTCGCACCGAACTGCCCATCCGGTCGCCTTTGTCCAATTTGCGCCATGCTTGAATCCATTGACCTCACCCGGCATCCCCGATCGTTCTGGACCTCAGCTCTCCAAGCCTAGTCCCGATCATCCTCGCCGTTGACTGTCATTGACCTCCAAGCAACCTGCATAACAATAGACAAAGAAATCGATTCCGGGAACAAGTTCTTCGCAACTTGACCCACGTTAGTCAAAACATGCATCATGCAACACATATGCACTGAAACTCATGAACTTGACCTAACCAAACAATCATTGCCACCGAGTTGGCCGATGAACAAACCAAAACCTATCAGACCGCCACTTTGGCCGGTCTGACCGCCACCTGTTGGCCGGTCTGACCGCCCAACTGGGACTTAGCCAATTTCAACACAAGAAATCCGAAACCTACTAGAATTTTCAAACCAATAGAACTTTTGCCTGGAAACTCCAAAAATTATGAGACCAAGTGTAGTAGAATCTCCTCTCTTGCCTACACTCTCTATTTTTGGCCCAACTTCAAAATCCAAAATCTCATTAAGGCCGGTCTGACCAATTTCCCAAAGCCGGTCTTATCGCCACTCATGGCCGGTCAGACCGCGCTTTGGCCGGTCAGACCGCCACTTGCCTAACAGCACTTTGAACTTTGCCGAAAACACGTGATTCGACAAACCTTCAACGCCATAGCCAATTGTAACATCATCATAAGATCATGAGCATATCCCCATGATATCCACATGTGGCAATCGAGTCATAGGTCTCCTTGCCATTTGCCGAGATCACAAATGAGCGCATCCGAAACTAGTTAAGAGGGAGGGGCACAATCACGCCGTCTGGCGCCATCTCTTTCACAAACTCAGCAGACGAGGAAGTGTCCCAATGCCTGATAAGATATGTCGAACTACCTAGTTGTTAATAAGTCCATAACTTCGTAGGGTCTAAAATAACATGATGGCTTCTTGCAGCAAACATTGAGTATCCAATCTTCCTAAGGCTCCTTTGAAGCAGTAAGGGAGAAGGATATACTATCCACAGCCCTAGAAAACAAAGAGCACCCAGGTTGCACGCGAGGCCTTGGGGTTTACGTATCTTGGAGGTATGGATTCCCACACGACTCCGAGGTGTATAGGAGTCGAAAGTGATCCAAGGCTGAACGCGAAGAACAGTTGAAAGAGGAGATTAATGCACAGATTAGTGCACAATTTCAAGGACAGATAACATCATTGTAGGAACAAATGAATCAACTCATCAACCAGTCGCAAGTTGCCCCAGTGATTTTGGGAGCCAGTCCCCCTCAACATCAGAGTAGCGTCGCGTCTACGCCTGCACTTTCTGAACTTGGTGGTGTCCAATTACCTATCGATGTCATCCAGGTAATGTACATCTCTGGAATTCTCGAAAGATAGACCTGTAGGGTGTATTAGCTAATTGTGTATCGTTTTATAGGTGCCCACGCCCTGCAGGCTCCAAGTGAGGCTGGTTGGGTCCATTTTTGTTGAGGCTGGGCAGGGGGTGATGTATCCATGCCAGGAAGGGATAGTGGTGCATGGTGCCCAACTGGCGCAGAGTTGCGCCAAGGTCCAAGTGGACATGGTACATGATAATTTGATGGTTGTCCCGCTGGAGAAACGCCCGAACAAAGAGAACATAACACTAGGGGATGCCTTGCACACTTATGTCCAGTGGCCCAAGAGGGACATCGCCCTTGACCCTGTAGTGCCGCGATCTCCACAAAATGACCATGCCTCTCCAACAGTACCCTCGATGACTCCACCTCAACCCCCGCTTCAGAAGGCCTCCGTATCAGCTACCGTGGAGACGACGCCCAAGAAACAAGAAAAGCGTATCGAGTCGTCTTCTAGGAAGACAAATAGCACGCGAGGCGCTAAGGCCAAATCGAAGAAGATTAAGGCACCTCACAAGCCCGACACGTACTCCCTCAGATTTCCGTTGGTCTCCGACACAATATTACGTCACGCTGGTTTGGCTTGCGGGACTTTGCATGCCTGGTACATGTGGCAGATCGACGAGGGGAGGGAAGACCGGCCTATTGGATTTATCGTCAGCTACACGGAGAACCATTTCCTCCACAAGGTGGGCTACTTCATCGTGGGCTTTGAAGACTTATTTGATCTATTCAACCTCGGCGCCCTCGACGCCTCACTTCTACGATGCTGGACACTGTAGGTGTGTATAATCAAGCTCTACATTCACGCAATACCGATAAATGTCATAACTCATTGCTTATGTATAGATACATGATGCAAGAAGCCTGACGATCACGACAACTGGTGGGTTTCCTCGACCCATAGTTGATCTCTGAGCAAAGCATCACCCAAGACGCATCCTATGTCGGGAAGTACATAACGAGGGGATTGCTTACTCACCGCGACAAGGACTACATACTCATGCCCTACATCTAGGGGTAAGTGCTTCACTACTTGCTATACAAATTTTATTTGTTCTTTATACGCAACACGAACTTAGGTTTAATGACTATAGCGACATACTCATAGGTACCACTAGATCCTTTTAGTCATTGTACCAAAGTGGGACTAGGTAATATACTTTGATTCTCTAGTTGACAAAAACTACAACTTCACCATTATGCAAAATTACTCAACAGGTATACTCATTTCCTCCATACGTAACTCTATTGCAGTCTTCCTTCGTTTGGAATTTGCAAGGATAACTTTTGGGAATCACGTAGGTCGTTTAGCGCCTATGTTGCCGGGGAGGGACACACAAGGAACAGAGCGCTACACTGCGACATAGGACTAAATTTTTGGTACCCACTACAACACAATAATCCTATATCATACTTCGTAACCTGGCCTCTTGAACTAACTATACATATATCCTATATCACACTTCTATTTTTGCAGTGCCACCAGCAATTACTACAAGGCAACGTATGTGCATTCTACGTTTGTCGTCATATGCTAGAAATCATGAGTGCTAAGATGAAGGATCCAGAGGTTTGTCAGTTAATCCTATATAATTATGAATTTAAATATATATGCTTACTACTTTACTCTTGCTAGCGACAAGGCATGACAATTAAAGAAAGTGCCTACCATCTGGACTTACTCATGGACGTTCGAGGACAGCTCGCCAACTTCATCACGGGGGAGATCATTCACTAGAATGGAGAGTTTCACATCGGCGAACCGATTTATTGTAATTCACTTTGAGTTGTAATTCAAATCACTTTGTAATTGATATTGAGTTTTGAAATCACTTTGAGTTGTTCTATATCAAATCAATTGTGATATATCTGTTTTCTGTTTACTTGTTTTCAGAGGGCATGGCTAGCATTACCCGAGGCTAGCCGAAAAACTAAAAAATCGTCTGTGAATGCATACTATCATAGACGGTTACCACAAAAAACCGTCTGTGAATGCATACTATCATAGACAGCTACGACCAACAAACCGTCTGTGATATGTCAGAAATCACAGACGGTTGTTTTTACTAACCATCTGCGATATATATACAATCACAGACGACTACTACTAACAACCGTCTGTGATATATATATACAAACACAGATGGCTACTACTAACACCACCCGTCTGTAATACGTATCCAATCACAGACGGCTACCACCAACAACCGTCTGTGATATGTCGAATATCACAGACGGCTACTACCAAAAATCGTCTGTGATATTTATGATATCACAGAAGGTTATTTTGACTAACCGTCTGTGTTATGTATTTAGTCACAGACGGTTGGTACATATAACTGTCTGTGATAGTTGGTCTTCACACACTACTACAGAAAAGGCCTTTACAGACGGTTCCGCGCCATCACTGCGGTTGCCCGTGAGCCGCCTCGAGTTTATGGGTCAAGAATGCATTAGGTCATCACGCTGCACGGTTGCCAACCGCTCGTAATACATACTATCACAGACGGTTTGTAGATGCAACCGTCTGTGATAGTCGACTACCATAGACGGTCTGTAGATGAAACCGTCTGTGATATTCGACTACCATAGATGGTCTGTAGATGAAACCGTCTGTGATAGTCCACTATCATAGACGGTTTCATCTACGATCGTCTCAGGTAGTCGATCATCACGCAGCAGTTTCATCTGCACCGTCAGGTAGTCTTTGCATTGCTAAATCTATTTACGCTTATTGGCTAGCCTCAGAAATGCTAGCCATGCCCTCTCAAACAAGCACATCCAATTCTCATTCATTTCGTAGCACATCAAAATTGCATTCATTTTAGAAACAAGCACATCCAATTCACAAATCAATTAACTAAAATTAACCATTAATGTACATTAATTTACACACATGTACCATTATGTTCAATCTATCCCAATCAAGTTCAATCTGCTACCTCGTGGAAACTCCCATTTGGATTTATGACCGTCTATTCAGAATGACGCAAGGTGTGATCGAATTTTATGAGCTCGCTCTGCTCCAACGCAGCTTCAAATGATGGTCGCAACTTCGTCGATATGAAGGTTAAATTAGGGCTTATATAAATTGGTAAGTATATATGAAATAATTGTTGAAAGATTGACAAACCCGAGGATCATTGGTGATCGCGAACCGATGAGTAGTTGCATGTTGTGGCAAACATAGTATCCACAGACGCTATGGCCGTGCCGGTATTCTTGGTGGCACCGCAAAAATAGAATTGGTTAGTTCGAGAGGCATTGCTACGAAGTGTTATATAGGATTAATGTGTACTAGCTAGCAAGTACCGGAATTTTGATCATGTCCCAAAGATCCTTCCTTGATATTCCATCCTTTAGCATGTAACACGCCGAACACCCCACGTGACTCCAAGAAGTTAGCCTTAGCCATTGCAAAGGAAGGAAAGACTACAATAGAGTTTCTATGGAGGAAATGTGTTTACCGATGATTAAATTCGGATAGTTGTGAAGTTGTGAGTGGCCTCTCAGAGGGAATCTAGGTATATTACGATTTCGTTTTGGTATAATTACAATTAGAATCCAATGGTACCTACGGGTATGTCAAGATGGTCATTAAACCTAAGTTCGTGTTGCTTATAAAGTACAAATCAACAAGTATAGCCAGAGTGCAACACTACTTACTCGTTGTAGGGCAAAAGTATGAATTCCTTGTTGTGGTGAGCCATGAAAAATCTATAACGTAATTCTATTTAATGTTGCATTCGCCGTGATGCTTTGCTCGGAGACAATGTGTGGGTCGAGGAAACCTACCGGTGATTTCCTTCTTTCGCTTCACAGATCATGTATCTATTATACAAAAGCTAGGAGTTATATATAACATTTATCGATATTACACTAACATTGACCGTGATTGTACACACTTACAAAGGTCCAAAGATCGTATGAGTGAGACGCCGAGCTCGCCGAGGTTGAAGAGAGAACAAGTCGTCGAAGGTCACCGTGAAGACAGCGCCTTGATACACGTGGTTAAAATGATCCTCCTTGAACTTGACGGTGACACCGGCGCCGTTGATCAACCGACTTGTTGGACTGTTCCATGTACCATGTATGCAATTCCGTGCAATCCAGTCCTAGGGTAGGGCTGTCTAACTTCTCGAGCAACGGCTCGCCTAGCTTGTATTTCCGGGCCAACGGCAAGAAGGGGATATCAGGAGAGGACTCGATCGTCTTCGATTTGCCCTTGCCCTTGCTGCCTCGCTTTGTATAGGTCGACTTCACAAGAGTCGACTGAGCACGAGGTGTAGATGCATGTGATGCAGCGGGCCCTTGCCGTGTCAGTGCAGGTAGCTTCGGTGCAGTCAGGTCCCGTGGACTTGATGCCGTTGCAGGACATTCCCGTGAAGTTGACACCGGAGCAGGTAGCTCCAGGCAGATGTCCTCCTTGGGCCACTGGATGAATGTTCCAACGGCTTGCCCTAGAGTCATGACCTCATCGTTTGGGGGAATTTTCAGTGGGACGGCCTCGAAATTGGCACAAACACCGTCCACATTCACTTTTGCGAAACCCGGCGCTAGATTTGCACCGTGCACCAAAGCTCCGACACCGGATGGATACACCTGGCCCCAAGCAGCATCTAGGGCAACAGAGACATATCTCACTTGGAGCTTGCACTTCGTAGCCACCTACGTACATAACGATACAAAATTAGCTACTCCAACAGGCCTATCAATGGATTGAGCATTCCAGAGATAATAATTATTACCTGGATGTCATCGACGGAAAATCTGTCATCACCTATTGTGGTAGGGTTAGGATTGGACCAGCGACTACTCGGATGTTTGGGGGGTGGCTAGCGGTATAGTTAGGCGAGGGCTTCCAACCGACTTGGCATTTGCAATCCCTAATCCTTTCCTCAAAGGTCTCTATCTACTTTTGCTCGGACGCACGAATCCTTTCCTCAAAGGATTGAGTGACCTCTGTCGACTTTTTCGGTGACCTCTGCTCGATTTTTTGGTGAGCTCATCTCGAGGATGCACGAAGATCCTCTCGTAGCTTTGCATCGTGCTCGCTTTGGCTCTCTTCCTACTCGATGCGATCCGAGTCCGCTTGGAACCATTGTTCCCATGTAACAAAACACCGGCACCTCTCGTGCGACTTCGGATGCTCACTATTTCCTAGGGCCGCAGAGAGTATATCTTTCTCCCTATCTCGCCCGAATGAGCCTTGGGAAGATTGTGCACTCGGCGTTATCTCGCAATATAGCCCGACATGTCATTTCACTTCCTATGAAGTTATGGAGTAATTACAAACTAGGTAGTTCGATATCTTACAGCGTTGGGACACTTCACGGTCTTCGGGTTTGGAAAGTACACTTCCGAGGGCGAATACATAACCTCACAAATAACCAGCATCGGCAAGACATCGCTGATCTCGAAATAGCAGGAGAGATTCAAACCGCTTGTTCATTGTTCTGATCCCTCCATATCGAGGCTTTACCCGCATACCCGGTGGTGCCGAGTGCGTGGAGGTGCTTGTTTTTGCACTGGAGGGCCGTAGCGCCAGACTTTCACTCTTAAATTCATCTGTCGTCTTCTTCGCCACAAACTCGCCCAGACTCTTCCAAGAATAGATACTTGTGGAAGGCGGCAGATCCTTCTCCACGTAGTTCTTGACAAGCGTGCTCTTGAAGTTCTTCCACGCTTTGCACGCTCAGAGTAACAGCGTGTCGTCGCCGGAGTCCGTGAGTTCTCTGGGGATCTCGAGCGATGCGAGAATTTCCGCCAAAGGCGGTTTTGATGGTTCGGGCACCACCTTCCACGAATCGTAGGTGATCTTGACCGGTTCCGTGCAACTATTCGACCATTCTCCGGAATCTGAGACGCTGCTCGGCGAGGATTGATAGGGGTCCGGTGATCGACGACCGTGATGGTAAATCGCCCGTGGGCCTTTTCGATATTCCTCTTCTTCTACGCGGTTGGATATTGTTCGAGAGGATGGTGCATCATCGAGACACATGAGGCGGCGATGACTCGTAATGAGCGGAAGACATCTTCACAAGAAATAGAACATCATGTGAACAAATGAAATCAGCATAAAGCTAAGATTTAACATTTTGATATTGCTATCAGATGTAGAGTAAGCATTCCAATTAGAGCTCAAGTACAAACCCGATTATCAAAACAATTTCAAGATACAAGACTATTATCATCACAGAGCATTCATCTCAAGCCCACCACATCACATTGCAATGTATTCGAAGAGCGATATCAAAACAAATACCATATGAATAATCGACTAGAACAAATACAAATTCCTAAAACAAGTACAATTATCATGAAGGACCATGACAGATTATTGATAGAAATAGTTAGGGAAAGGCGTGGGGTCGATCGGTAACTTCGGCATTGGTTACCTTTGGGCGTCGAGGAGAAGGACGAGCAGGAGCGACGAGCAAGAAGGCGGCGGCGTCGAAGGGGAGGCGGGCTCGAGGAGGAGGAGGCGGCGGGCTCGGGCAGGAGGCGTGGGCTCGGGGGAGGCGGGCTGTAGGAGGAGGCTCGGCGGGCTCGGGGGGAGGCGCGCCGGGCTGGAGGAGGAGGCGGCGTCGACGGATCGGGGGAGGAGTCGCGCGGCTCGAGGCGGCGTCGAGGACGGTGGCGACGGGCTCGGGGGAGGAGGGAGCGAGAGGAGTTGAGAAACTTAATCGTTTGAGAGTGGCGGGCGCGGCAAACCCTAGCTAGAGTCCGAATGTAAATAGGGATGGACATCACAGACGGTTCTAAATTAGAACTGCTCATGATATTACTATCACTGAGCGGTTCTAACTTAGAACCGCTCGTGATATGTGATGTATCTGAGCGGTTTTAATAAACAACCGCCTATGATATGTGATGTATCATGCGGTTCTCACTTAAAACCGCTCAGTGATATATGATGTATCACTGAGCGGTGTTAATAAACAACGTCGTGATATACATGTATCATGAGCGGTTTTAATAAACAACCGCCTCGTGATATATATGAGAGACGGTTTGTAGTTCAAACCGCTCGTGATATTATTTTGTATTGGTTAATATCTAGATCGATCATTTATTGGCTAGCCTCAGAAATGCTAGCCATGCCCTCTGAAACAAGCGTAAAAGACAACAAGTACATGTATATACATCCAATTCACATTCATTTGAGAAACAATCACATCCATTTCACAGTACAAATCAATTAATTAACTCAAATGAACTAAAATTAACCATTCATCAGAACGTACATATACATATACACACATTGTTCAATTAATCTTTAAAAATTAGCCCTTCATGATGATCGACGCGTATGTAGCTAGTTTCGTTATGTTCTTCTTCCTCGACCCTTATGCAGTTTCCGAAAGGAGGCAACTCGTCAAATTGATTGTATTCTTCCTCGTCCACTACATTCTCAACTCCGACAATCCTCCTTTTTCCATGAAGAACTACGTGGCGCTTCTTATTTGCCGAGTCGGTAACATAGAAGACTTGAACAACTTGGTTAGCCAAGACGAATGGTTCGTCTTTGTATCCGACACGTTCAAGGTCCACGGTAGTGACGCCGTGCTTGTCGACCTTCACCGTGGGAGATGGACCCAACGGCACGAAATAGGGGATCTTGAAAAGCACGTGAGTCGAGCTCCCATATCTCCTCTATTTGCCCATAGTAAGAGCTCCTCACCCATCGGCATCTTGAATGCATCTATGCGGACACCGCTGATTCGTTAGTGCTTTTATATCCCGAGCTGCGTATAGAATGTGTACCCATTTATGTCGTATCCTCGCCATGTTACAAGCAGTAAATGTTGGCCCTTTTACCAACCATGTCAACATATCACTTGACGAGCTCCTAGCAAGTCGCTCCTTCAACCATTGGTTGAACAAATGCATTGTGTTGTCTCGTGATCCAAACATCCGCCGCACGGATTACATTGTCAAGCACGTCCTTGTCTTTGGTCGATATCTGAGGACACTTGGTCATGTGTTGCAAGACCGTGAAATGGGCTTGAGCATACGCATCCATATTTGGAGTGATTGCTTTCCTTCCGATGGTCCCGATACCCTCGAGCCTCCCCTCATGGCGAGATCGAGGCACACCTATCGGTTCGACTGAGCCATGTAATCGCGAGAACTCAATGACCTCTTCGGTTGCATAACCTTCGACGATCTTGCCCTCGCCGAGATCGATTCCGTACATATGACTTGAGAATTCCCATAAACCTCTTGAGCGGGTACATGCTACGAGGAACACGGGCCCGCACATCTTTATCTCCCTCACAATATGAACAATGAGATGGACCATGATATCGAAAAACGACGGAGGGAAATACATCTCAAGATCACATAGAGTCGTCACCACCTCGTCCTGCAGAGCATCTAGTCCTTCGGGATCGATGACCTTACGAGCAATTGTGTTAAAAAATAACACTGACCTCATGATTGTCTCGGACCTTGATCGGAAAAATACTTCTAATTGCAACAGGAGCATTTGTGTCATCAACACATGACAATCATGAGACTTCATGCCAATTAACTTCAAATCTTTTATCGAAACAAGTTTCTTCATGTTGGCGGAGTAACCGGACGGAACTTTCACGCCATGCAAGCACCGGCACAGTTCGGTTCTCTCGACCTTGGACAGAGTGTAACAAGTAGGGGGAAGGTACGTTCGTCCTTTATCGGTCCTTGTTGGTGCTAACTCAGGTCTGATGTCCATATCAACCAAGTCAAGCCGTGCGTTGACACCATCCTTTGTTTTGTCACGAATGTTCAGTAAGAGACCAATCAAGCTGTCACATACATTCTTCTCTACGTGCATGACGTCGATGCAGTGGCGAACTTCTAGGTGCTCCCAATAAGGTAAGTCCCAAAATATTGATCTCTTCTTCCACATGTTCTTCTTACTTGTCCTCGATTTACATCCCTTTCCAAGCACAACATCTAAATCCTTAACCATATCATAGACCTCTTTTCCGCTTAAATGCCTTGGAGCTGAACTGTCCTCCTTCTCTCCGTCGAATTGTTTCTTCATCCTGCGGTATGGGTGAGCCCTCCGAAGGAACCTACGATGACGCATGTACACGGTTTTGCGTGAGTGATTCAGCCACACACTCTCGGTATCATCTAAGCAGTGAGTACAGGCTTTGGCCCCTTTTGTACTCGGCGAAGACAGATTAGCAAGGGCGGGATAATCATTTATGGTGCGAACAACAAGGAACATAAAGTGAAGTTCTCTCGCTTGTACACATCCCATACATGCACCCTTCAATCCACAAGTATTTTTAGATCTTCCATCAATGGTGCTAGGTACACATCAATATCATTCCCAGTTGTTTCGCCCTTGGATAAGTATCGACAACAAAATATACTTCCGCTTCATACACAACCAAGGAGGAAGGTTGTAGATCTGAGCGCCACGGGCCAAGTGCTATGTCATTTGCTCATGTTACCGAAAGGATTTATTCCATCTGTACTCAATCCAAACCTTATATTCCTCGGCCCGCACCAAGTCTACAAACCTCCTATCGATGTTTCTCCACCGGGCGGAATCAGCAGGTGTCTTAACTTTCCGTCATTCTTACGCTCCTCGAGTGCCAATCTGTGAGCTTTTGCATTCTTTGGGTTCGCAAAACCGCTTCAACGGGGAATTACAGGAAGATACCACGCCACCTTAGCAGAGGTCCTTTCTTCACCTCGATTCCTCGTCGTCATCGATTGCTTCTTACGCTTGTATCGGGATCGTTGCACACGGACATACATGCATGTTTGTATACTCGTTACGGTAGAGGATACGATCGTTCGGACATGCATGTATTCTTTCTACTTCCATTCCCAATGGACAAAGAACCTTTTTGGCTTTGTAGGTGGTTTTGGGCAACTCGTTTCCCTCCGGAAGCATGTCCGCTAAGAGACCTAACAGCTCCGTGAAACTCTTGTCGGACCAACCGTTGGTTGCCTTCAATTTCAGCAGTTTAAGCACGGATGACAACCTTGTGTATTCCGACTTGTAGCCCGGGAACAAAGGTTTCTCTGAGTCCTCCATCACGCCCCGGAATTGAACATACTCCCTCTCATCACGGTTCCTACGCATCATGAAGCATCTCGATCTAGATTGTCATCGTGCGGCCTATCCGAATCGGAACCACTATCGACATCATTCGGCGGCATATCATTGACTTCCTGTATAATATGCATATCGTTGACTTCCTGTATAATATGCTCTTCACCGTGACTGGTCCAACATGTATAACCCTTTTTGAAACCCCTTGAATCAAGTGTGCTTCGATCTGCGCTCGGTTGTTAAACATCTTGATTCTCGCGATCAATGCATAGACAAGACATATATTCCGCCCCTTATTCAACATATCCTCCTCGGCGGCTCTTGTAAAAGCAGACACGCCATTAATGTACTCTTCACTCACACGGTTCTCGGTGTACATCGACCGGTCCATCACACGGTTCGTATTGAAAACCCCGAAAATAAATAAAAGGGTGATGACTTTCGAAAGCGTATTTTCTGAGGCTTAATTACTATTTTTTTTATTTTTACATTTTTCCGGATTTTATTAACTTACATGTGGGCCCTACTTGTCTCAGTGACTCATTTTTTATTTCATGATTTTATTTATAAAATCTATGGCGATCCCACATGTCATAGACTCGTTAGTTTATTAACTAAATGATTAAAAACAGAGGATTAATTTGAAGCTCAAACGGGCTTAGGGTGACATCGCATTGCTATATAGTCGTGGCTCAGCCCTAAGGTCTCGCCTGAGGCGAACCGACGGTGATATCCCATGGAGGCGCTGAAACTAGCGATTTGGGTGAACGCTCAAACTACTCAAATTAAAGGATGCTTATGCTTCAGTATCTCACCTCGATCACGAGTAAGGTGTCAATGAAAGTCGGGGAAGGTCCGGGCGCGGCTGGGTCGTCGATCAGTGAACAGAGGTGACGGCGGCAAGCTCCTCGGCGACAATATATAGCTAAAATGGACCAGGCCGGCTCAGTGAGGTGAGGCGATGTACTCAAACCGGGCACGGAACGGCGATGGACCTATCGTAGCGCCAGAGATGGAGATCAAGAAGACTATATCTGTTGGCCGAGGAGGCGGAGCTATATATATACGTCTGTGATGAGTTAATTATCACGGACGGTTTTTAACAAAAACCGTCTGTGATATTGGGTAATATCACAGACGGTTCATGTTTGGAACCGTCTGTGAAGTATCACAGACGGTTCTAACCAAAAATCGTCTATGATATTACCTAATGTCATAGACGGTTCCAAACATGAACCGTCTGTGATATGACATCTTCACAGACGGTTTTTAGCGCGGAGAATAACACAGACGGTGGGTAAACAAAACCGCTCGAGATTGTGTTTATCTGAGCGGTTTCGATGAACCGTCTATGATCGGCGTCGATAGATAGCATTTACGTAGTAGTGATGATGGTTTATACTAGAAAATCGTCTGTGTTGTTGCTTATCACAAACAGCTCAAAAATCGTCTGTAATAACCGCCTATTATCACAGACACATAAAGTCAGACGGTTCAGAAACCATATGTGTTGATAGTTTAGAACCGTCTGTGATGACCCTTTCTGTAGTAGTGCATGTCTGTCGGGGCTTGCTCCAGGCGATGGTAACTGACGTCCTGCCCATGTCTGGGCAGGTTATCCCTCACAACGATAAGCTCCGAGTCAATGGTAAATGATGTCCATGACTTGGGTTTAAGCTCATCGGGCAGGTTGGTGTTAGAGCGTGGTATTGTAAAGGCTTTGTGATAATCGCTTAGTCGCACGCGTAAGGAAGAGTGTCATGGCCGACATTATAAGTTGATTATCTCATGTGGGTCAAGCTGTACAACCATTGTAGAGTGTAAAACTATTCGAATAGTCATGCCCATGGTTAAGGGTGGGCAAGGTGCGTTTTCACATGGTAGATTTCAGTTTTGTTTTCAAAGAAATATTTCGGGAATCTGGGAATAGTTGGAACTCTTGGATTGTTGTTCTGGAAGTTAGAGCCAGTTGGGCACCTAGAGCCCTACTCATAAAAACTTGGCGGATAGAGCCTCAATACTAGTGACTAGTAGCTAGAACCTTCACTAGAGAATTTAATTATTGAATTTTCGTTTGTCAAATGTGTTTTTTGAAAAATATTCAAACATAAAATATTCCTTTGTGCAAAAGAACCCTATAAGCCTAATTGTTAAAGCTATGCATATATGCATATTTTCCCAAGACTGGCAGAGTACTTTATGTACTCACATGCTACACTCAAAACAAATATCAGAAGTCTTCAATGGTGCCGAGGACGACCACGACTTCTATGTCTGCGGGTTTGACGAATGACACCTGGAGTACTAGGCTGCGCTCCCCAGTCGAATGCCGGTGGGCGATTCGATAGGCCACCTCAGAGTTTATTTTTGTTTCCACTGCTGTGAGACTCAATGTCTATTGAACTCTTCTGTAATAAGTGAATATAAGGCCGGTACTCAGTTGTTTATTAATGTTATTCCATGATCCAAACTTGTTATCAACGTTGTTTCCACTGTGTGCACTAGCTACTAATCTGGGACTGGTGCAGAAATATACAAAGGGTTCGGATTCAGAAATCAGGTCACGACAGAAGCAACAATAGAAACACGCGACCTTGAGAGCAAATGTGGTGGCTTCTTTTGTGTCTCCTAGGACACCATTCGTGTCATCCTTGTTATAACTTTTAATTTTATTCAATATTTTAATTATTTTTATTGGAGTTCATATATAAATCAAATTGCTAAATTTATTTAATTTATTCGGAATTTTAGTTATTTGGGGATTTTATTTTGGAATACGATGGAAATCAAATTGCAAATTGTCTTTTATTTTTATTTCAAATTTCAGTTCTTTTTCACGAATTCATATCTAAATCCTATTGCTATTTTTTCTTTAATTTTTATTCTAAATTACAATTATTTAGGATTTAAGCTTTGGAATTCATCTTGAAATCAAATTGCTTATTTTATTTTTATTGTATTTTTATTCATAATTTCAATTATATTTTGTATTGTGTATACAAATCTAATTGCCAATTATTGTTTAATTTTTATTCGAACTATAATTATTGGAATTAGTATTGAAATCTAATTGCTAATTTTATTTTATTTATATTCGAATTTCATTTATTTTTTGGTTGGATTTAGTATACATATCTAATTTCTATTTTTATTTTTATTCGAATTATAATTATTTAGGAGATTTTACTTAGAAATTAGTATGGAAATCAAATTGCTAATTTTATTTTATTTTTAATACTAATTTCGGTTTTATTGTACCTAACATGGACTGTTTTACTTAGGAATTCGTATGGAAATCAAATTTCTTATTTCATTTTAGTTTTATTCCAAATTTTAGCTTTATTTTACTTGACATTAACTCTTTCTTTTAATCTAGACCGTTATAATCTAGACCCCCACGATCGACGGTGTAGATCTTTCTCTTTTTTCTACCGATTAATATGAGAATTTCTAGCCCGAGTGAACGTGGTGACTTCTTTTGACTCTGCTTTAATAAGGTAATATATAGATTAAATAGTGTTTGCTTAGCTGGTAAGGATGTATACTTTAGAGCCCATAGAATGCAACAATAATTCGAGATCAAAACTATTCAAGAGTTGTATACAATTTTAGCCCATAGAATGTAACAATAATTCGAGATCAAAACTATTCAAGAGTTATATACAATTTTGTAACAATGATGGCGGTGAATAACGTGAGATCAAAACTACTCGAGAGCTATATACATTTTTGTAAAAATGATGGAGGTTTTGGCTCACGTCAACCATCGGATAGTCCTGGCGGCGTGGGACACATCGATTTGCTAGTTCACGGGTAAAGTTTGATTCCCACTAAGCATATCTTCGATTTATTGATCGCCGGTGTAAGAGGAGTACGCACCAGCTAGTTGTTATTCATGCATCGCGCAAACCATCTGCACTGCGACACGCAGACGACGGCGTACGTTTGTTCAACAAGGTGTTCCACAAGCTGCAACCTGACAAAGGAAGGGAAGTGAGCAGAGGAGATACGTTTGTTTTGTGGCCACCATGGCCACCACCTTCTGGACGAATCAGCTTGCAACTACTTGATGTCGATCGGAGGACAACGGGAGGGGGATTGCTTCTGTTCCACCTACTGAAACAGCTGTGACTGTGATCAAGGGGTGTGGTCCAGCTCCATGGCAGATGGTTGAACTGAAGCCATGGCCTCCACCCGGAGAAGGAAGTTATATGTTGTTCAATTCCATTGCATGCATTCGATGTGAGCACAGTGCAGTTCTGATACTACATATTGACAATTCATATGTTGTCCAAATTGGTAAGTTCCTTGAACTAATTCTCTGGTACACGGTCACTTTTGAATTGCACAAGGTAATTCCTCCGGATGAAATATTGTGGAGTGCTAGTTGTCTCGGATCCAAGGCGTTTGTGTAATCTGAAAGTGAAGTGACAGTGTGACACTCGGATTGACTATAGCAGAGCATTATTTGAGTCAATGGCTGAATTGCAGAGCTTGCTTGAATCCTTCTTCTATGGTCCTATCTGATCCTAAGAAGTGTCAACACTGGGAGACTTACACAACACGGCGAATAGCATGGCTACATGTTTGCCAAAGAGGTGATGTGTTTGAGTGCTTAGACAGTGCCTGTGACGGTACACATCAGCTTCTTCACTCTATACCATTTCTATGCGCTGTTGGTAGATCATTTACTTACATTCAGAATACAAGTACTGATGTTGGTCTCCAGCTAAAGGAAATGGCAATGATTCGGTTTTATGTGGTGACAAAGCTGTTGTTAATGACATTGTTATTTCTACTTTGTTGGAAGCATCGGAACGATATTGCCTAGGAACAGTAACTGAATATCAATGTGCCAAAGATTGAATTAATGGAGCCATATGTAAGTGCAAACTACAGTGGAGAGGATACTCACCAGATCAATGTGCCGAACAGCCGAAGAGCAGACTTGTTGGTGATGGCAAGTTCCCGTCTAGAGTTAAGATACAAGCAGCAAAAATCACGGTGGCGCTACCCTTCAGTTTACATGTTCAGAAAATAGACTGAACATGTGCACCGTGTGTGTCGACAAGAAGATGAACTGTGCACCGCCACTAAGACTTCTGAAGTTTTATGATATGTTGATAAAAGACCGCCACTAAGACTAATTTTATGTCCGAATTAAAGTTAATTTCAATTTGGGGTTCCATGCATGAAAGTGTGCAAGTAACACCATGAGTGACGTCACACACCCTCCACGTACGAGGAATTTTTAAAAAAACAATATTATTTTAAAATATAATTATAAAACTAAATAGCCAACTTTTTTTTTTTACAAAACTAGGTCCCTATCACCATTTTAATTATCGCCAAAGGGAGCAGCGAGGGAGGTTCCTGTCGCTAGTTCAATTGGCGACATGATCCTGTCGTCATTTGAATTAGCAACAAGAGTTCTATCGCCAATTGAACTGACGACATGAGGGCTCTGTCTTTTTTTTAATTTATGTGTAGCAGATTTTTTAAATTTGTTTTTAAAATTTGATAATACGTTGAAGTGTCCACGTAATTCGGAATGCAAAATCGGAGAAGACAATGTAATGTGAAGTAGAGAATGGATAAGATATTTGTGTTTAGGATTGACATGCGCGGTGTAATCCCGATATTTGGGGGGAAAAGATGTAATTTGTTGCATAAGATATGTGGACCATTATTTTTAGTGCCCACTTCCACAACACGTCTTTTGGACTTTTATTTTTATGTTGTTCCCTGCCTTACTACGACAAGAATTGAATTCCAAAAGAGAACGAGATTTGAAGTGGGTGGTTTTACAACACAGTTGCGAATTGAAATAGACTTTGTAATAAAGTTGTGAATTACAGGGTACACAGGGTTTGGTTACGTGCATAAGGAATGACCACATGCACGATGCAACAAACCGAAATACACCTTGATACATATGTGCCTTTTTGAAATAGAAATAAAGTCGATTGGAACAAAGATCATTAGTTTCGGCGGGCCATCGCTCCCTCCCCCTTGTCTCCTTGCTACCCACGGCGGCGGCCAGTCTCGAAGTCATCCATGTCCTGCGAGACAGGCCGTACGGTTGAATGATGTTAGGATAACACAACGTCAGACCAAATTAATAATTATGATGCATATTAAACATAACTTACCTCTTCGATCCGAAGTTCGCCCGGGCGACGGGAAGCGGTAGTACGACCCATGGTCTCACTTGCAAGAGTCTTCCCCTTGTCTGCTTGCTTTCCGTGGCGGCAGTGGCCAGTCTCGAAGTCATCCATGTGTTGCGAGACGGGCTGGATGGTTGAATGATATTAGGATAACGCAACATCGGGTCAAATCAATAATTATGATGCATACTGAACATAACTTACCTCTTGGATCCGGAGAGCGCCTGGGCGACAGGGAGCGGTAGTACAACCCACGGTCTCACTTGCATGATCCTTTCCCTTGTCTGTCGCCCGCATGGCCTTGTCCACCTCATCTGCTTTCTTGGCCTCGTCTGAGGCCTTTTCAGTTGGGTCGTGGTCAGGTACGTATGGTGTCCAGCGCTTGAAGGTCTCGGTTCGCTATGAAAAATTCAACATGTACTTCTACTGGATGAACGCCCTATCGTACATCTCCGGGCCGTCGATCCATTGGAAGAAGTTGCATTGTATCTCCGACTGCCATTATACGCGTGTGTAATCAGGGATTTGTGGAATGAAACGTATGATGTGAAAAATATTTGTGTGTGCAAGATACGTTTACGAGGTGGTGGCCACACGTGTAGTAGGCCCGAGCAGACGTCGCCGGGTGTGTGGACTGGATGATCTTTGCCAGTTCTTCACACACATATTGCAGGCATGGAAACTCCGCTGGTACCGATGCATCCTTCATAGACTTATCCGGGTAGGGTTTAGCCCTCTCGGCAAGTCACTTGTGCTTCTAGTATCCTCTTATTGAAGCTTGCCGAATCCTCCATCTCCTTCCTCTCAATTGTGTGAAGTAAGCTTTCGTGTAGTGTTGGGTGTGGTGGTGTGGTGCTATCTTCCAACTCTCTTCTCCTCCACTTCTCTTCTCCCTCCTTTTATACAAGGATTTTTCGCCATGAAGGGGGGGGGGTTGGCAGTGTGTTTTCATCTCAGAGTGTGGTCTTGTCGTTATGAAAAGTTACCATCACAGAGTGTTGTCATATTGATATGCAAAAGTGGCAGCGTGCGGCATGACAGGGTGCAGTATTTTCGGTCTAAAAAGGTCGCGTGGCGGAGTGTGGTCTTGTCAGTCTGAAAAGTAAGTGTTGCAGTGTGTTGTCATATCGATGTGCAAAAGTGTTCTCTTGTGGCTTGATAGGGGCCGATCTTTTCAGTCTGAAAAAGCCACGAGGCGGAGTGTGGTCTTATCAGTCTGAAAGTAAGTGTCGCAGTGTGTTTTCATATCGGTTTGAAAAGGCGGCGTGGGGGAGTTAAGGTTAGAAAGAGGGTGGTGTGGGGGTGTCCCGATGCTGACTCCCTCACATGATTGCAGTGTGCATGCAAAAAAGAAATATCGAAACATGAGACTAGCATAATAATAGTTGTACAGAAATTAATATTTACATAGCATGACTGATATTTAGAAAAACAAATATCTACTCGCGGCTCCTCTTGGGGGGTACCTCGTGTGTCACCCTGGCCTCGTCCGAGGCGGTTGCGAGCGCTGGCGCGAGTACATCAAAGGCTCAAGCGGCCGAGGTACCCGATCGGCGCAAGTAGCCTGAAGGGGTGTCGCGAGAGGGTCATGTGTCGGTTGGCTTAGTCTGGGCACACCGTGCAGCTATGAAGCCCCCACAGAGACCTGGCTGCTATGCTGGTCTAAGTAGAAGTCCTTAGAGTGTGACTCCTCGTGCGACAAGTCCGGCTCATCCCAAAGCGGTGTACGACCTGTGAAAAATTACGTTGTGCATGTAAATATGGCAAAAACCGAGAAATAGTACGATATGTATGCAAGCAAGATAGTCATACCTGATTGCACAAAGCCAGAGGACGGCTCCGCATACACCTGCCTCGTGTACGGGTGGTACTCAAGACCTGTCAGAGAAAATTGCGGTTAGTAACTAGTGGAGTTCGATATAAAGAACTGGACGTGAGTGTTTCATGCTGACCTGCAAACTGTGCCGAAGTACTCCTAGAAAATTGTGCTGAGGTACTCCCAGCATGGTGCCACGAGGACCTGCACCATGGCTCAACCCCCGTCCACGCACAAGTGGGTCGACCGGGTCCCTCGGCGTACAACAAGACGCGATCTGGATCCCTCGTCTCGTCTTCTCGATGATATGCTCTATGACCTCTCCGATGTCCTACGCTGTCATGTAGAAGTGCTTCCTGAGCGTTAACTGATGCACAGAGACCGCCAACTCATGCACCTCCCAGTGCAGATTGACCTGTACACATAATTAACAAGTTAGAAACCGAAATATTGCAAATAAAAGTATGGACCGTTCAATATGTATCACACGATGGAATGCAAAGTCTGGCTGGGTCAGGTACGTGTCAGACATCAAAGCCTCGTGTCGTGGTGGGTGGTCGTCCACGACCCTAACATAGTGAACCCTCGTCCGACTAGAGTACTATTCGATGTACCCCGCGTGTGTCCCGGGGTCGTACGGAGCATCCTCCTAGACGACGTCAGTGAAGGCGCTGATCCAGCCCTAGACCCAAGAGAACATCTTGTCCGCTCAGGAAGTCGTACCAAGTACTCCCTTCCTAGTGTGCCTATAGAAGGCAAAACGATTGTGTCATAAGTATGTAATGCAAATTTTACGAAAGAAGTAAAACGTGAACTTACGCATGGACATTGGAAGACTCCATCGCCTTCTGTGGGTGGGACCTCTGTCATAAACCGAATTGGCGCATGACCCACTACACCTGGTACTCCTCCACGAAGATGTCATGGACCAAGCACCTCTGCGTGTACCACAACTCGCGATCTCGCGTGCACAGGCTCGACAGGCCTCGCGGCGCACGCGCGCGTACACCTTTTCGGGAGTGTACGGTGTCCAGATGATGCGATTATCCGTTAGCTAATCGAACATCGCAACATAGTCCAGGTAGGAAGCGTGCGTGGTGATCGGCTTGTAGGTGACCTGTGGAAAAGAATAATGAAAACTTAGCACACAAAATTCAATTACATTACAAAGAAGAATAAATGTTCAGGAAACTTACCCGTCGGCGGCACTACACCGTACCCATAGTCGGCTGGTCCATGTCGTCGTCCTTAGCGTACATGCTAACCGACAAGGTTTCGAAATAATGTACGAAGTTGTGAAAACATGTACCTGCAAAATGGCAGACCAGATCTAATACTCCAACAGTCTCCTCTGCTACGAACTGCTAGGGCTTTGCCGCGTCTCTTCCCCTCCTCTTCTCCTCTCTCTTCTCCCTCTCTTCTCTTTTTTTTTCTGGAATTAAAAATGAGAATTCCACCAATTTTTTGGGCTTTAAGTACACAGGAACCCGCGGCTTCCTATCGCCATTTCTACTGACGGCAGAAATACTGTTCACTTCCTGTCGTCAGTCCAAATGGTGACAGAAAGTTGGATTAGTGACAGACAGTCAATATGGTCCTATCGCCATTTTGAAATGACATGTAAAGTTTTTTCGGTTATTGAATTTTATAATTATTTTTTAAAATAATATTATTTTATTTTTTTCCATGTACGAGTGGAGTAATAGCAGCAATCAATCAGTGCTGTAGAATATACAGCGTGTGTCACTGTTAATTTGGAGGTGTAGTTAATGGAGTACTAATCATTATTCCAGCAGCTGCCACCTACCAACAGATTAATACCATTGTCTCTGTCTCAGGCGTGCTTTAGGGCATCTCTAATAGTTTGTCTCTTAGCTTGTCTCTAATACCCTCTATATTATCTTGAGACAATATTAGAGACAACTATTCCAATAGCTTGTCTCTTAGATTGTCTCTAATACTTTCACAAGCATTTAAACTTTGCATGAATCAAATAACTATACTGATCAACACTAACTTCAATCTTTGTGACCTACATGTGTTGTTTGGTTACATCTACATATATAAACAAGCAACAATCTAACACCAAGCCTCACAAGCTGTAACAGCCCAAAATTTCAAATTTGATTTAAGTTGAAAATTAATTTGAATTGGTGAATTTGCTGCAATTTAAAAACTATTGTTTAAATTGTTGAAAGCTAAAAGAATTTTCAATTCAAAATCCAAGATCAACTTTAAGTTTGAATTATTTTATTTAAGTCGAGAATAATTCCGAGTCATCCGTAAATTTTCCTAGGATTTTTGGGATTAATCTGCTAATTTCTAAAGCCTAAATGAATTAACCCGAGTATTTAAAATAGGAAACCGATTTAAATATCCTAAAATCCTTTGGGCGAATTCGCCCATTTCTCCTCCTACCGGTCAAGATCAGCGATGACTGCTGGATTTAGATCCAACGCCCGCAGCCCACCCGCTCCTCTCTCTCCACCATCGGATGCCCATCCGATGGCCCGTGATCGCTTCCACGCCACCCTCTCTCCGCACCGCCGGATGGAAAATCCGACGGCCCGCGTCATCTTCTCCCGCGTTCTTCTCGCGCGGTCAAGCCGCCTCCGCCATTTTTCGCCACGGCGAAGCCAGTGTTGGCGCTCCAACCTCCGCGTCCCGCGACACGCGCGCACGACTCGGCGCCCAACCGCCTCGCCCCACCTTCTCCCCCTCTTTCGCGCGGATTTCCCCACGCCGACGCCGCAACCGCCGCCACTACCCCACCTCCTCCACGCCGCCTCGGACCTCCCGACTCCTATAAAAGGGCGCGTCGTGAAGCCCTCACTCCACCGACGCCAACGCCACCACCCACTCTCGCTCCGTGCCCCTCTTCGCCGGGAATTTGAGTTTCCGCCGCCGGTCCGTAGCATTGAGCTCGATTCGCCGCCGCCAGACCCAGCGCCCCGCCACCGCCACGATCTCCATCGCGACGCCGCGAACTCGTGCGCGCTCGCCCACTCGGAGAGCCACCGAGCGCATCTCGCCGCTGCCGCAACTCACCGCCGATCTTCCTCGCCGCCGCCGCCTGCCCTCGCCTCGCCGAGTGGGTGAGCGCCAAAACCCCGTGATCTCCTCTCTCTTCGCACATCTCACCGCCGCGCCGTCGCGTCGAGCTCGGCGACCCTAGGTCCTCGCGCCGCGCCGCCGCCACCGTGGCCTTGCCACGCGGCGCCACGCAGCACCACGAGGCGCCACGTCGCCGTTTCACGACGTGGCGCACACGCCGCACACGCGTGCCACCCCACCAGTGAGCCAAGCAGTGGACTAAGTCCACGTGAGCCGTGTCTCGACACAAGGGCCCACTGTCGCTTTTGTTTTTATTCATTTATTTTAATCCCAAATTCCTTCTTTGGCGTCACCTTATGCAATAATTAGATTTTCTTTTAGAAAAATAATTCAGAAAATTGATTTAAATCATGATTTAGGATTTAATTTGTAAAATTCATAACTTTTGCATTCTAATTCCAAATTAGGTGATTTCAATTTCTAAAATTTGATAAAATTAATACCTAGCTAAATAAAATATAAAAATTTGAATTGGAATAGGTTTAAACTGTCTGTTTGAATTTGAAATAATTTAAACCACTAATTTAGGAATTTAACTTGTAAAATTCATATCTTTTGAACCATAATTCCAAATTAGATGATTCAAATTGCTAAAATCTTAGAAAATTATTATCTAACTAAATAAAATATAGTTATTCAATTTGGAGTTCAGTCTAGTTCTGTCTTGGAATATAGAAATCCATTTGAATTCCAAATTTAAATTAAAATTTGTAAAATTCATATCATCTGAATTTCAAACTCCAAATTTAGTGAATTAAGTTTCTAAATATTTATAAAAAGATTATCTAGCTTAATAAATTAGAATTAGTTTAAATTGTTATTTTAAATTAAACTATTTAATTTGCAAATTTAGAATTTAAACTTGTAAAAGTTATATCTTTTATTTTCCTATCTCTAAATTGAATGTTTCAAACTTATAAAGTCTTATAAAATTGTTATATAGCCAAATAAAATATAATTATTTTATTTGGAGTTAGTTTGAACTATTGTATTGTCTTTATTTGAATTTCAATTGATTGTCGTATTTTCACGTTTAGATTACTTGACGATTCCGGAATTTGATTCTTCCAAGAATTAGAATTTCAAGACTTCAGCGAAGGCAAGTTATACTTTGATCATCTTGCCCTAATATTTTAAAGTTATTTAAATTCAGTTTTCAAATTATTAAATGCATGCATACTTTTATTCAAGTATTTTAAATTCTGTTTAAATGATTAGATATTCCAAGCTGTCATTGTATGGCCAATATTGAATAGTGAAATGTCATCCCTTGTCACCATAGATAAATTGTTTGGAAATGCTTAGCAAATGCTTAGACCATGATTTTGATTTTGGGAGGATTTAGCCAAATCATTTCAAATTTGTTTAAACTTGAACCTATGGTATTGTTTTACCATAGGAATTTTGTAAAGATGGTTTAATCAAATAAAATGCTAAAATGGTTTAGACTTGGGTAAACGGATGAATGGTGGGTGCAGTTTATGCACGGGTTTAATCTGGTTAGGATTAGCACCTGTGGTTTGATTTTGAATGACGCCCAAGTCAATTAAGGACCGGTCTTGGAGCCGCATCTTGCTATGCCTTATCAGACCACCACACGCCTTGTGCGGGCAAGACTTGGCTTAATAATTTGGGATACCTCGAGATATTCGTGCCATTTTGTATGAGTGGGTGTTGGATAGCAAGAGTCCCACATGGCGCAAGAGGGGCTCCGGAGGATGGATAGTCCAATGGAAGCGAAACCTTAGCGGGCATGAGTTCTTTGGGGTAGATCATTGTAACGGCCTCGTGATAATTGCTTTGTCACACGCCTTAGGAAGCGTGGATTGGCCGACACAAGGAGCAAATTATCTCGTGTGGGTAAAGCTGCACAAACTCGCAGAGGAGAAACTATTCAATAGCAGGCGTCATGATCATGGACATGCTAGCAAAGCCACTTTGAGTTAGCCTTGTTTTTGGTTTTAAAATGGTTTCAACAGATGTTTTCAGGATGGTTAGTCCTGTGGGAAAATTGGGCGGTTAGCCATTGTGATTGGAGGATATCCATCACCTTTCTTGGAGGTTATCCACATTATTCAATTGTCATTTAAATTATGATTTTAAATACTGTATGAAAATGCCTTGCAATCTATTAGGATTATTTGAACTAAAACTGCTGCTTACGCAAAATAACCCTGCCAATATCCTTTGTTTTACCTTATGCATGCATTACAAATTCCATATTGGGTGTAACTTGCGAGCACGGTAGTTGTGCTCATGCTTGCTTTATGCAACAAAATTTCAGGAGAAGACTGCTATCAGGACGGTGAGGACACTGACGCCTAGGCTACGCCCCCAGACGATTGCCTGTGGCGGATCGTTCTGGCCTACTACTATTTTTTTTTTACTTCCGCTGTGTTATTTACTTCCTTATTTGGCTTCATGCCCAATTGTATTGAACTCTGATTTACTATTAATGAAATGCGAGACTTGGTTATGTTATCATTTTTGTAACTGTGTACACCGGAAATCCTGGACTGGTGTATGAACACAGAGGGTTCGGGATCTTTCGTTCCCGGGTCCGACAAAAGTGGTATCAGAGCCATGTCGACTGTAGGTCGTGGCCTTAGAATTGCCTTAAGGACTTATCTTCAAAAACTAAAACTATTTTGGGTCTATCCAGAGTCATGTCTCAACCTTTCTCTTTAAAAATGTTTACTAACTCCTCTCCTTCTCAAAATTTTAGATGGTGAAATACGGACGCTACTTCCCACTTGAGCCTTTTATCGATCTTGGGCCGAGATACTTTGGGAAATGATACAGCACCTGGGTTACCGAAAGAGGCCAACTTTTCAAGGATTCAAGTACCAAGTGGGAGAACAACAACTGTGGAGAGTAGAAGTGCTCATCTACTCCAATCTCGCACCGGACACCGTCTTCCACGTCTTTGACGCTCCGATCCGGCGCGACACCTTTGATGAGGGCATGCAGGATGCGGCAAGAGAGGCAGTCCGCCACCTTCGCTACACCTACAATCATCGCCTTCAGGGCACCGGGTTTCATTATTACCCGATGCACATTCGACCAGACTCGACAAGACTTTCAACTCCGCTAGAGACGAAGATTCCCGAATCGACACACGGTGGATCTGGCTAAGGCTTTGGATTATGCCTACTGGAAACACCTTGAATGACTTGCTCACCGCCGTAATGCACTACAAGAAGCGTAAGAGAAGTCAAGATCAGAATCATGAGCTCGCTAGCTACAAGGTCGGGCGAGGCTAGCTCGATGGGCGGATTATACCCCCAAGACCCCATTATAGTTATCTTCCTGTTAGCTCGACCTTTAGTTGCTAATTATGAGCTACTATCTTATTTGTGGTAGCCATAATCTTTGAATAAGATGACTTAATAAAGGAACTTTTTGGAAAAATCTGCTCTTTGTCTTGTGTGCTCTTTGAGTTCTTGGGCTGTTAGAATTTACCCCTATAGAACTTCCTATCTGTCTATCTCTCCTAAATCTTTGGAGTTCTAGCAGATGGTGACCACCGTCTGGCGGCATGGCGTTGTCCGAGGTCGGGCAACGAAGACGCAGACACAGGAGGATCCTGCAAAGAACCACCACCGCCACCAGCTGAAGGACCAGATTGGCATCAGATGATGGAAAACCAGAATCATCTGATTAACCTCCTAGCTCAGTCCCTCAACAGCGTGCAGAATGTGCAGGCAACAGCTCGGACTGCACCACCACCTCCACCCGCGCAGAGATTGACCATGGCAGATTTCATGCGCATGCGCCCACCGACCTTCTCCAAAGAAAGATCGAGCCGATGGATGCCGATGATCGATCCGTGCTATCGGAAGAAGCTGGATATCACTCGAGTGTCTTGATCGTGAGAGAGTCTGTTTGCCTCTCACCACTCACCGGTCCCGCATCGTAATGGTGGGATAATTACAACATCTCCCATGCCGTCGCGCAGACTATCTCTTGGGAGGAGTTTGTGCGGGCTTTCCGCCATGCACATATTCCCGCAGGATAATGACCCTAAAGAAGAAAGAGTTCCCAGCGCTCAAACAAGGCAACCGCGACAAAGGTGAATACCTGCACAAGTTCAACCAGCTTGCTCGCTATGCCCCAGCAGATGTGGCTAGTGATGAAGAAAGGCAGGAAAGGTTCATGGATGGTTTGAACGATGAGATCTCAGTCCAGCTGGTCTCCAATGACTACACTGACTTCCAGCAGTTAGTGAATAAAGCTTTTCGCCAGGAGGCCAAGCATCTGCAGATGGAGAACCGCAAGCGGAGGATGGCCGCTCAGAAGTTCAACTCTGGAGGGCAACCCAAACCTCGCTTTGCTCAGCCTCAGCCACCTCAGAGTGGAAGGTTCCAGTCTTCTACACCCGAGCTCCGACGCAAGACAACGGCGCTCCAACTCTTCCGGCTTCGCAACAATGCATCTCAAAGGCCAAAGAAAAGAACCCAACTTCATCAAGCAGCAGGAGTGACATGCTTCCATTGCAACGGCCGACACTACGCCAACAAGTGCCCAAGAAGCGGCGATCTACAACACCAAACAAAGCAAGATCAGAGTACCAGCCACCGGCGGCACCCCAAAGCGGCGGGCGATTCACGAAGGGCGTGTGAACCATGTCACAAAGCAGAGGAAGCTCAGCAAAGACCAGATGTCGCCCTTGGTACGCTTTCGTTAATATGATACTGCATCGATTACTGTTTGATTCCGAGCTTCAGATTCTTTTGTATCCAATAAGTTTGTGGGCAAAATGGGTTACCTATTTCTCCATTAAGTAATCCTATGATAATCCATTCCCGGGCTCGTAAATGAGGACCGATTCTCTATGCCCGAATCTTACCTCGAAATATCAGGAGTTTCCTTCATGGCGGACTTAATAGTCCCGCATTCTCAAGGTCGGATGTAATACTTGGAATGGATCAAGCTAGCCAAGAATCAAGGACGGATAGATCGGCCGATAGGTCTATCACTCTCACTAATGAGGAAGGACTCACGGTTGAATTCAAGCCCAAGACTGTCTGGGAGAAAGTTCCATTCGACCCGGCTTGAAGGAATTAAAGCTTGAAGATATACCAATAGTGCAAGAATTCCGGATGTTTTTCACGATGATCTACGGCATGCCACCGGACAGGACGTCATGTTCTTAATTGACTTAGTCCTGTGGACCGCTCCAATCTCGGCGACCTTCTGAGAATGCCGCCAATGAATTGGCGGAGATGAAGAAACAAATTGAAGAATTTGAAGCAAGGGATATATTCGACCAGTTCATCACCTTGGGGAGCACTCAGATTATTTGTCAAGAAGAAAGACAATAGTATGAGGATGTGTGTGGATTATAGGTCACTCAATGAAGTGACAATCAAGAACAAGTACCGCTACCTAGGATTGATGACTGCTCGATCAAGCTGAAAGGAGCAAGTGTATTCTCGAAGATTGATTTGAGATCCGCTATCACCAATCAAGATCGCACGTAAGATATCCCAAGACAAAGCTTTCACCACCGGATATGGACTATACGAAGTTCTGAGAATGTCTTTCGGTTTGATTTAACGCCTTACTTTATGAATATGATGAACAAAGTGTTCATGGAATTCTTGGATAAGTTTGTGGTTGTTTTCATCGATGACATCCTCGTCTATTCAAGAATGAAGAAGAACATGAGGACCACCTCATTGATTTTGGGAAAACTCGGGGAGAATCGACTTTATGCCAAATTCAAAGAAGTGCGAATTTTGGCTAAGTCAAGTGGCATTCCTTGGACATATTGTGTCGGCAGGAGGAGTTGCCGAGATCCACCAAGTCGAAGCAAGAATGGATTGGAAACAACCCAAGTCATCACAGAGGTGAGAAGTTTCCTTGGATTGGTGGGTATTACCGCAGATTCATTGAAGGTTTCTCCAAGTTAGCAAGACCAATGACTCAACCATCAAGAAGGAGAAGAAATTTGAATGGATAGATGCTTGCGAGGAGAGTTTCCAAGAGTCAAGTCGAGACTAGTTTCAAAGACTGTGTTGGTCCTACCAGATATTCATAAAGATTTTGTGATTTTCTGCGACGCCTCGTCGTGGACTCGATTCGCCATGATTGATGCAGGAGGGCAAAGTCAGATCTTATGCATCCGCCGATTGAGGCCGCATGAAGGGAATTACCCAACTCATGATCTTGAGTTAGCGGCGATTGTACACGCATTGAAGATCTGGCGTCATTACCTCATTGGTAACATTGCGCAAGTTTTCACGGATCATAAGAGTCTCAAGTACATATTCACACATCGACCTTAACCTCCGCCGAGAAGATGGCTGGAATTAATAAAGGATTATGACCTTGAATTCATTATCACCCGCAAAGCAAATGTGGTTGCAGATGCCCCGAAAGCAGAAGGCGATTACAACACCGCCTTAGTTCGGAAGAATCAACGAGTTGTACGAAGAATTGAAGCACCGAACTTGGAGATTGTTGATCAAGGATGTGTGAACGCTTTGGAAGTTCAATCAACACTTGAGTCGATAAGGGAGAAGCGGATAGAAGATGAAGACATCAAGGAGATCAAGAAGAATATGAGAAGAGGCAAAGCCCGGATTCACGAAGATGAGCAAGGAACGGTGTGGTTCGGTGACCGCATCGTACCGGATCAACAGATTTAAAGCGATCGATTACGAGGGAAGCTCATGAGTCGCCTTATTCTATTCACCTGGCGGTACCAAGATGTACCAGATCTCAAGGAAAGATATTGGTGGGTCAAGATGAAGCGAGAAATTGCCGAGTTCAGAGTCTGCTGTGATGTTTGTCACGAGTCAAGGCAGAGCATCAAAGACCCACCGGTTTATCGCAACCATTACCAATTCCCGAGTGGAAGTGGGAAGAAGTTGGTATGGACTTCATCACCGGACTTCCTAGGACCCAATCAGATGTGACTCTATCTGGGTGATAATTGACCGGTTGATGAAAGTAGCTCACTTCATTCCGGCCAAGACCACCTACTGATGCTGACAAGTTAGCGAGTTATATATGGCTAAGATCGTTTGTCTACACGGAGTACCCAAGAAGATCGTGGTCGATGAGGATCACGATTTACGTCAAGATTACGCAGATGCATGAAGCTTTGGGAACCAGACTCAATTTCAAGATCGCATATCATCCGCAGACGGATGGGACGTATGAAACGAGTCAACCAGATTCTTGAAGACATGCTTCGAGCTGCGCCTTAGAGTACGGACAAAGTTGGGACAAGAATCGCCCTATGCGGAATTTTCAGACAACAATAGCTACCAAGCCGTCTTCGATGTCCCCATTTGAGGCTTTGTATGGCGAAAATGCGAACTCCGCTTCTTTGGGATGAAGTAGGAGAGCATCAGTTCTTTGGACCGGAGTTGATCAAAGAAGCTGAAAGCAAGGTTAAAACAATAAGAGAACATCTAAAAGTAGCTCAAACCCGACAGAAGAGTTATGCTGATAATCGTCGGCGAGAGTTGACCTTTGCAGAAGGAGATTTTGTCTATCTTCGAGTTACTCCACTCCGAGGAGTAAGAAGGTTCCGAACCAAAGGAAAACTCGCACCCAGATTTGTGGGACCTTACAAGATTTTGGCAAGAAGAGGTGAAGTCGCATATCAACTTGAGTTACCAGCATCTCTGTCCGCTGTACACAATGTCTTCCATGTTTCACAGTTAAAGAAGTGCCTTCGAGTGCCTGAAGATCAGACCCCTCTAGAAAGCATTGATCTTCGAGAGGACCTCACTTATGTGGAGCAACCGATCAAGATTCTGGATGTCGCAGAGCGTGTCACACGGAACAAGATTATCCGTTCATACAAAGTTCAGTGGAGTCACCACCCGGAAAGTGAAGCCACTTGGGAGCGAGAGGAAGATATTAAGACAGGATATCCCCATCTCCTTGTCGTTATGTCCGAATCTCTGGTCGAGATTCCCTTAAGGGGAGGTTTGTAATGTTTCAAAATTTCAAATTTGATTTAAGTTGAAAATTAATTTGAATTGGTGAATTTGTTGCAATTTAAAAACTATTGTTTAAATTGTTGAAAGCTAAAAGAATTTTCAATTCAAAATCCAAGATCAACTTTAAGTTTGAATTATTTTATTTAAGTCCGAATAATTCCGAGTCATCCGTAAATTTTCCTAGGATTTTTGGGATTAATCTGCTAATTTCTAAAGCCTAAATGAATTAACCCGAGTATTTAAAATAGGAAACCGATTTAAATATCCTAAAATCCTTTGGGCGAATTCGCCCATTTCTCCTCCTACCGAAGTCAAGATCGCAGCGATGACCGCTGGATTTAGATCCAACGCCCGCACCACCCGACTCTCTCTCTCTCCACCATCGGATGCCCATCCGATGGCCCGTGATCGCTTCCACGCCACCCTCTCTCCGCGACCGTCGGATGGGAAATCCGACGGCCCGCGCCATCTTCTCCCGCGTTCTTCTCCGCGGTCAAGCCGCCTCGCCATTTTCGCCACGGCGAAGCCAGATTCGCCGCTTCCAACCTCCGCGTCCCTCAAGACACGCGCAAGACGACTCGGCGCCCAACCGCCTCGCCCCCCACCTTCTCCCCTCTTCTCGCCGGATTTCACGCCGACGCCGCAACCGCCGCGCCACTACCCCACCTCCTCCCGCCGCCGGACCTCCCGACTCCTATAAAGGACGCGTCGTGAAGCCCTCACTCCACCGACGCCAACGCCACCACCCACTCGCTCCGTGCCCCTCTTCGCGGAATTTGAGTTTTCGCCGCCGGTCCCGTAGCATTGAGCTCGATTCGCCGCCGCCGCCGTAGACCCGCGTCGCCACCGCCACGATCTCCATCGCCGCGGCGACGCGAACAAGTGCGCGCCTCGCCACCCTCGAGAGCCACCGAGCGCATCTCGCCGTCTGCCGCAACTCACCGCCGCATCTTCGCGCCGCCCCGCCTCCCTGCCTCGCCGAGTGGGTGCGCGCGTAAACCCCGTGATCTCTCTCTCTTTCGCACATTCACCGCCGCCGCGCGTCGAGCTCCGGCGACCCTAGGTCCGCTGGCGGCCGCCGCCGCCGCGTGGCCTTGCCACGCGCGGCGCCACGCAGCACCACGAGGCGCCACGTCGCCGCTTCACGACGTGGCGCACACGTCGCACACGCGTGCCACCCCCACCCGTGAGCCAAGCTCGTGGACTAAGTCCACGTGAGCCGTGTCTCTGACACAAGGGCCCACTGCCGCTTTTGTTTTTATTCATTTATTTAAATCCCGAAATTCCTTCTTTGGCGCCACCTTGCGCAATAATTAGATTTTCTTTTAGAAAAATAATTCAGAAAATTGATTTAAATCACAGATTTAGGATTTAATTTGTAAAATTCATAACTTTTGCATTCTAATTCCAAATTAGGTGATTTCAATTTCTAAAATTTGATAAAATTAATACCTAGCTAAATAAAATATAAAAATTTGAATTGGAATAGGTTTAAACTGTCTGTTTGAATTTGAAATAATTTAAACCACTAATTTAGGAATTTAACTTGTAAAATTCATATCTTTTGAACCATAATTCCAAATTAGATGATTCAAATTGCTAAAATCTTAGAAAATTATTATCTAACTAAATAAAATATAGTTATTCAATTTGGAGTTCAGTCTAGTTCTGTCTTGGAATTTAGAAATCCATTTAAATTCCAAATTTAAATTAAAATTTGTAAAATTCATATCATCTGAATTTCAAACTCCAAATTTAGTGAATTAAGTTTCTAAAATTTTATAAAAAGATTATCTAGCTTAATAAATTAGAATTAGTTTAAATTGTTATTTTAAATTAAACTATTTAATTTGCAAATTTAGGATTTAAACTTGTAAAAGTTATATCTTTTATTTTCCTATCTCTAAATTGAATGTTTCAAACTTATAAAGTCTTATAAAATTGTTATTCAGCCAAATAAAATATAATTATTTTATTTGGAGTTAGTTTGAACTATTGTATTGTCTTTATTTGAATTTCAATTGATTGTCGATTTTCACGCTTAGATTACTTATTTATTCCGGGAATTTGATTCTTCCAAGAATTAGAATTTCAAGACTTCAGCGAAGGCAAGTTATACTTTGATCATCTTGCCCTAATATTTTAAAGTTATTTAAATTCAGTTTTCAAATTATTAAATGCATGCATACTTTTATTCAAGTATTTTAAATTCTGTTTAAATGATTAGATATTCCAACTGTCATTGTATGGCCAATATTGAATATTGAAATGTCATCCCTTGTCACCATAGATAAATTGTTTGGAAATGCTTAGCAAATGCTTAGACCATGATTTTGATTTTGGGAGGATTTAGCCAAATCATTTCAAATTTGTTTAAACTTGAACCTATGGTATTGTTTTACCATAGGGAATTTTGTAAAGATGGTTTAATCAAATAAAATGCTAAAATGGTTTAGACTTGGGTAAACGGATGAATGGTGGGTGCAGTTTATGCACGGGTTTAATCTGGTTAGGATTAACACCTGTGGTTTGATTTTGAATGACGCTCAAGTCAATTAAGGACCGGTCTTGGAGCCGCATCTTGCTATGCCTTATCAGACCACCACACGCCTTGTCTGGGCAAGACTTGGATTAATAATTTGGGATACCTCGAGATATTCGTGCCATTTTGTATGAGTGGGTGTTGGATAGAGCAGAGTCCCACATGACGCAAGAGGGGCTCCGGGAGGATGGATAGTCCAATGGAAGCGAAACCTTAGCGGACATGAGTTCTTTGGGGTAGATCATTGTAACGGCCTCGTGATAATTGCTTTGTCACACGCCTTAGAAGCGTGGATTGGCCGACACAAGGAGCAAATTATCTCGTGTGGGTAAAGCTGCACAAACTCGCAGAGGAGAAACTATTGAATAGCGCGTCATGATCATGGACATGCTAGCAAAGCCACTTTGAGTTAGCCTTGTTTTTGGTTTTAAAATGGTTTCAACAGATGTTTTCAGGATGGTTAGTCCTGTGGGAAAATTGGGCGGTTAGCCATTGTGATTGGAGGATATCCATCACCTTTCTTGGAGGTTATCCACATTATTCAATTGTCATTTAAATTATGATTTTAAATCTTGTATGAAAATGCCTTGCAATCTATTAGGATTATTTGAACTAAAACCGCCGCCACATAAAATAACCCCGCCAATATCCTTTGTTTTACCTTATGCATGCATTACAAATTCCATATTGGTGTAACTTGCGAGCACGGTAGTTGTGCTCATGCTTGCTTTATGCAACAAAATTTCAGGAGAAGATCGCTATCGACGGTGAGGACATCGACGCTTAGGCTACGCCCCTGCAGACGATTACTGTGGCGGATCGCTCGCCTACTACTATTTTTTTTTACTTCCGCTGTGTTATTTACTTCCTTATTTGGCTTCATGCCCAATTGTATTGAACTCTGATTTACTATTAATGAAATGCGAGACTTGGTTATGTTATCATTTTTGTAACTGTGTACACCGGAAATCCTGGACTGGTGTATGAACACAGAGGGTTCGGGATCTTTCGTTCCCGGGTCCGACACAAGCATTGAAGCTTTGCATGATTCTAACCCTAGAACTGAACAACAAATCGACGTATCATGTCATACATCATCCAAGAGACAACAAATTATGCAAAGTATAGATCAATGGCTCATTACATAGCATATCGATGTATGCAATAAACTGAAACAAGTACTGCAAAGTACAACCAAATAAAGTCTCCAACAGTTTAGCCATAAGCAAAAGTAGAACTAAATAAAATGTCCAACAATGTAGCCATAACTAGCACTTTCTTGATACAGTGCACACATAACTAGCTGCAACGAAAGAGCGATCACTAGCAATTCTTCATATGCTTGCAAATAAACCTGTGTGAACACCAAAATAGTATGGTTAGCAATAACCATGGAAAAATCCAAAGAGAACTTTAAAGAAAAATGGAAGCATACAAAGAGAATGAAGGTATTGTGATGTGCCACCAAATGGCCAATTCCAGCAATCTGCTATGATCCACAAGAGCAATGAGAACAGAAATACATGATGTAACAGGACAGATATCTTGTACCTATCTCTGATGCGTATCTCTTTATATTAAGGCTTTCTGATGCAGCAATATAATGGAAGTTGGTCAACGATCTATCAATCATATTTATATACCCGCAAGTAATACTGGAGTTACACTTGCAATAATTATATATATGGGCTACTTCTATGTATTTTTATTTCTAGCAATTCTAGGGGATGTACATCAAACTATATGGAAATATGAGTTAGAAATAGACATAAGGAAAAGACGCATAAAACATCTAATGGTTGTTAGCTATATTCACAACCAGCATATGATGACTCGGAGAAACATATTTCATTAAAACAACCTTTTCTTCAATACAGTTCAAGTGCCAGATTATTTTAAGGGTGGAAGATGCATGTAGTAATAAATAGAAAACCTCAACCCAATGAAGTGCCAATCAGGGAAGACCAGATATCCACCTTAGTTATAGTATATCAGCTCATCATTCATCAATAGCATAGGTGCATATCAGTTATCAAATATAACCTTGAAAGACACGAAATGATGCACATGAAAGTACATGAACAAATGAAGATATAAGTAGCACTAGCTTGAAGCATCCTTAACAGAGTTTAAAGGAACAGACACAGGAGCTGGGCTTTAATTCGGCATGGACTAATCTCAGCATTTCTATGGAGCATGCAGAAAATGCATCTTATTTTTATGTGGAGCATGTGCAGTCAAACTACTTGACCAACATATTAGTGAATGTTTATCAACTATATAAAAATGGCAGGTATACTTATCTCAAAATACTTCCAGGACATTATAATTTTACTAAATTTTACAAATATATTGCAATATACATTGGTTATAAAACTTGTATTTTCAACACCACACCAATGTCCAAAATGACACTTTTTGTAATGACAGGGAGTGCATAGCAACTTGCAGAGAAAATAAAAACCGAATGAGAAAAATACCTCTGGTATTTTAACACCAAGCTCTTCAGATAGATGGTCTATTGATGTATTTGCATCAACATCAAATGTTCCATCTTCCCGCATTACTACATAACCTGTTTTCTTCTGGATTTCCTCCTATAAGGGTAAAATGAGTAGCATAAGGAAACGAGAGGCTAACAAAGCAAGAAAAAGAAAAGCAACAGCAAACGGATCCTGGTTTAATAAATGGAAGAAAAAAAATTATGTTATGACTTATGACCAGGACTCGGAAAATCAGTGGGAACGCTCCAGTTGGTTTTAATACCTAGTTAGCTAGTGCCGATTTAGTCCGAGTTAGCATTAGTTATGGCCAATTCAGAATGATTATCAAGATTCCATTTGATTCCCACTGCACCATAATTTTCAGTTTTTATTATAGAATCAGGACACTGGGTAGTTTCTGGTTGGTTTCCGGCAAACAAGTGGTAACCAGTAACAAACCTGATTCTGGATTATGAACCCTGTTTATGAGTGGCAAAGATTCTAATTTCTAAGATAATGTAAGCACATAAATACTTATCTCTAATTTCTAAGAGATGCCTGCAGAAACTGAAAAATGGCACCTTATTGCCAAATAAATTTACCGACGAAGTTGTCCGCACACATCACAACAAAGAAAAAATATGAGAATCTCATACTCAAAAGTCAAAAATATCATGAAACAAAGAACACAAAAGGGGTATCTGCTTCCCCCCTCATAAACTGAACAAGAGCAACACAAAAGCCTTGACTGTAATTTCGGAATGTTCCCGCTTGATTAACTGAATTTTCAGTATAAAATAAGATGTACAGGACTGTTATAAAGTTCAAATAACATGCAAATATATGATGCCAAGTTAGTTTTGTGAATCAAATATCTCATCAGTAAAACGATAGCACGATATGAGTATTGAACAACAAATCAACCATTCACAGTGCTAACGAGCTGAGAAAAATGTATTTGTCATTATTTGTTGCCCAACTATCGAACCATCTATGTAAGAATTCCACCAAACGTGAACATATTTCACCAGAATATGGGCTACCACCAGTTTCAGGATTTCCAGGCTCCTAGCTCTAATTGGTAGGACATGATAACTTGAGCCGAGTTCCACCAAATTTAGCCTCCTAGCGGTAATTGCAAGTGAACTGAGTCTCAACATGCATATGACTGAACTGTTATAAGTGATATGAATTCTCGAGGGTTTTCAACAAACAGAGCTCTGTAGGAGGAACAAGACCACAGACTAACTAAAAGAGCCACCCATTGCAGTTAATTTCATATCCATTACAAACTAAAAGCAAGACTGAAAAAGATATATAGTATATAACCAATTCCAAAAAAGAGAAATTTCCACAGGCATACCGTGTGTAACTTCATCTTTTGTTTGGCTTGACATCATAGTTGATATCAGAACTGCAAATCTTCTTTCCTGTACAAGAAGAAATGTAGCTTATGGTTTCTTAATAGGATGAAGAAAACTTCATTTAATGAAATTGGAGGCAGATAAACCTTTTACATTGAAGGGGAGGAGGAAGAAGAGCTGGGAGGAATTGGGGATAGAGATAATCGAATCAAGTTAGCACTTAAAACCAAAATCATGACCTTCCGGCCGGGAACGAGCAAGGCCGAGAGGTCCGAGCGGCGGCGACAGTCCAGGATGAGGACGACGGCGGCGTCTCGAGCAGGGGAAGAGGGACGATCGAGTGCTGCCGGCCACCTTCTCGAGCCAGTCTAGATCTGGCCCCTCTCGACGTCGCACCAGCCGGCTGCCGCCATCAGCTCTCCCCCGACTCAGATCCACACGGATCCAGCTAGGATTGAGCTTTCCTTTGGTGTCGCCACCCTTTGGGCCACCGCACCGACACCCCTAGGCACCGCCCTACAGGGCCGCCACGCCGCCCTCCCACGAGCATGTGGAAGGGGAGGAGGAAGAAGAGCGACAGGAGTGGCATGGAAGGGCACAAGAAATAAACTCGGTGGCATAAAAGGAGGCAGCGGGCGCTGGGCCGGCAACGCCGGCGGCTGGGCACGGCTACAAGGCTCCAGAGAAAAGTAAGTGGGGAGGAGAAATGGAGTGAGGAAGAAGAGAGATGGAAACGAACCTGAAAGAAATTGCTGGAGTCGCCGAGCTTCACGGGGAAGCTTTGCGCGCGGGAGAAGGTCTTCGCGCTGGATTCGCCGAGAAGCTTCGCGCGCGGAAGAAGGTCTTCGCGCTGGATCCGCCGAGAAGGAAGATAACGCGTGAGGAAACGACGGTTGCTCTCCAACAAAGAAATGCATCGGCGCGTCCACCTCGTTTCGCTCGTAGCGACGATCGCTTCGTGAAACGACAATACGCTTCTCTCTCCTTTCTCTCTCCTATCCAACTCAGCAAAAATCCTACATGGCATCTTTTAGAGACAAGTAAATTAGACTATTGGAGATACCCTTAGCTAACTAGTAGACTTGACCCGCAACGTATTTAGCTCTATAAATAGGGAGGGCATCTTCGTTTCATGGAGCATAACAATCACTGCAACCAAGATACACAAGCAGATCCACCGCTACCAGATAGCTAGCGATCAATGGTAAAAGTGTTGCTCGATTTCCCAGTTCAAATATGGTGGCATGTTTGTTTTGTTAGCAAATACTTCCTCCGTTTCCTAGTATTTTGTCTATCTTCTTCTGACAATTTTTGTCCGTTAAGAAAATTAAGAGTGGAAATCACGAGTATAATTAATTATTGTGACATGAGTGCTGCTCTCTACCCTACTCTGGTAAGTTTTAGACGATGTTAGATAGTTGCGGTACGTCATTTAATAGGACTAGTATGTATAATCCAAATTAATACCATTAACTATTTGTAGGATTGTTTTTTTTTTGTTATTGAAGAACTTTTCTCGTAGAACGTAACAAATATTAATTGTCACCGTTTTTAGTAATTTGCAGACAACAAATTTGCACTAAATTTGTGCCCATATATATAGTAGTACTATTAAGCACGGCCAAGTTCGCACGCCAAAATCAACAAACAAATACTCTCTCCATTTCAAATTGTAAGACCTATAATATTTGCAATATAAGACGCGCATGCAGAGTTAACGATGTTTTCTCCCTTTTGCTCCCATTAATCCCCCCTTCCTCTTCAACATTCATGAGTAAACCCCCACGCAACTATCCTCTCTCGAATTCCCAAGATAATAAGACCATATACACTATGGTCATTTCTCTCTACCATACTCTTGGTTTCATGCTCTCCTTAATCTACGTATCCAATCAAAATACGTCTTATAAAAAGAAACGGAGAGAGTACTTATTATAGCTTTGGGTGCGCACACGCGCACGCATGCAGGCGGCGACGCCGACGTCGGTGAAGATTCGGCCGTTCGGAGCGGAAAATGGCACTCCGGTGGACATCCCCACCGATGCGCCAAATGAACTCAATAAACTTGAAGCTTGGACCGATGACACCCAGGGGATCATCAGCGGCATCCAGTTCACTTACACCGACCCGACACAGGACTCCCCAATGGTCATGTTCTGGTATGTATGTACGTATATGTATCCATGCTTGGCACCCTATTCATTTACATGTTCAATATATCCCTATAATGAATGAATGTGCATGCAGTTTGACACTGCGCAAAATCCTCAAGACTATGTGGTCGGTCTGTACGGCTACGCTGATACCAATGTTGTCCATAAGCTGGGTATCAGATCGCATGCAGGCGCAGATAACTCGCGCGGGGAAGACATAGGAAACAGTTTCGAAATCCCGGTGGCGAGAGGCTCCATCGTCGCCTTCTTCGGCCTCTCCGACGGCGACGCCCTCAACGCTGTGGGTGCCTACGTTGCTCCCTAGATACACGTGGTTACCTGCTATTGTCTGCAACTAAATAAAATGGGGATCCTGTCAGTACTTAGTACTGCAAGTTAGCTTGCTGGCTAGACTACTTACTAGTAGTCTAGCACTGCCTCTGCATGCCGTATACGCATGGACGTATTGGATCCTCCTCGCTGTGTGTCTCTCAACTGCTTCTAAACATGTTTATGTACACGTGTCATGGATCGTAATGAATAAAAGTCACGGAAACTAAGTATTTTCCTTGAGAAACTACTGCCTACTAAGTATTTTCCATCTTTGTCGGTGTGTCTCCTTGTTTATTAAACGATGCTTGATTTTTTTGTACCCTCTCCATATCAAATATAAGTCGTTTTAGACTTATGCACAACAATTAAGGAGTTGGCTGAAATGACCTTGTTGCCCTTCAATTATTAACTTAAAACTTGTTTGGGTGGCATTGAGAATGATCTGAATTGCGGGGCAGCCACCAGTTGTTGTTAGATTTTGTCTAATATTTACTTACCCACTGTTATTTAAGTTATTAAAAATGTTTGCCCCTTGCCGTTTCAATCTAGTACTTGTACTTCAAATGAAATGTTGTTTTATGCTGAAAACTGCCTAGTGTAGTAGCCTTCTTTTGATACTCAATGCATCTATTATATTTTTGTTGCTTGTAAGACTTGTGAGTACAACTTTGTACTCAACCCAGTTGCTGCAATTTCAGACGGGGTTGATCCCCAAGGAATCAACTATTGTGAGACCGACTTCGTGCAGGATGATGGCTATGTTTCCGCTGCAACGCTTAGTACTTTTGGATGTTATATTTGGCCGGTCGGCCCTCTTTTTGTAATATGAACTTGTATGGCTTGGTGTTGTAAAACTTTGATGTTTATTGTTATTGTAGTATTGTGTATGACTTTGATATTGATAACGTTTTGTGAGGTGTATGTGTACCGCTCCTAGGAGGTACACAATACATCGAGTGCGGGATATTTGATTTGTAATGTTAGGACCCATTTGATTAAGTATTACAAGTTAAATACCCCGGTTCCTCACAGGGGCTGACTAAGCTACAATCACCTGAATTTTTTTTAAAACCCAGTCACTTTCTTCGGTACGTTGGATCACCATCCAATGGTTTCTGTTTTTTTATGTTGAAAAATTCTAAACTAGACAAAAGTAAATCTAGGTGAACACTACAAATACACAAAAAAAAAATCTAAACTATACAAAAGTAAATCTAGGTGAACCCTACAAATACAAAAACAAAGCAAAAAAATTGTAAACTAGACAAAAGTAAATCTAGGTGAACCCTACAAATACAAAACTAAATAGAACTAAAAGTTACAATAAAGTTGTGCTAAAATTGCATGTCACTTGGTAATGCAATTTTAGGCTTAGTACTGTGCAATTGTAGGTGACTAGGTTTTAAGAAAATTTCAGACGACTGGGAACTACATTTAACCTTTAGCCAATACACCAAAATTACAGAGTACAACTACATTGAGCACTTGTACAAACAAAATCTTGGGCTGGCTTGCACCTTCACACCAAATGATCCATGTTTGCATCCAAAATGAACCACAATTAACCATTGCAACAATAACTTAATGCTCTCTCTATAACCAAAGAGTGCACAATGTTTTGGTGTGAGAGTTGTCTAAGCATATCTATTTCCTGTCAATGCAAGAATGATATCAAGTTACTAAACCAAATCAACAGGGTATATGTTGCACATCATCTCAGAAAAGTGCATGCTAAAGGTGTAAAATCAATACAGTTGCTGTTGATAGATATGCAACTTATCAATTAAAAAGGGCAAGCAAATGACCTGATAGAAAATTTCCTACTAGTAACTAGCACAAAGCATAATCATCCAAAACACAGTAATGTTCTTGTCTGATTGAACTTCAAGCAAACAAGTAGTAGCAAACACAATTCATCATTTTCATGGTTTCATGGATAAAAATAACAAGCAATACCATAATCAATCGGTTTATGAAAAAACTACCATGAATCATTGCCATGCATTCTAATCACCAATCGGTTTATGGATTCTAACAATCATTTCTAAAATACATCCAGACCACCTCAATGCTTTTGCATTCAAACCACCAGGTTCTTGAACCTCTCATTTATCTTGAACCTTCGTCTCTGCATACATGAAAGGGCAGTATGCAAGCCAAGTGAAAATCTAGACCAAATTAACCACAACATTCATTTTTTAAAAGAAGTAAATGCAATGAACAAATGTTTTTGCAATTGCTATGTGCAGCTGGCCAGATCTGGAGCCAAGGCCGGCGTCGGGGGAGGAGGGCCGCCGAAGGAGGGAGGAGCACGGGGGAGCAGGTCGGCACCGGGGGAGGTGGAGGAAGGAGCGCGGGGGAGCAGGTCGGCGCCTGGGGAGGTGGGGCAACGCCAACGCAGGAGGAGGTGGGGGCCGACGGGGAGGAGGAGGAGAAGGAGGAGGAGCTCGGGGGCGCGGAGGGAGGAGCTTCGACGAAGAGGGAGGAGTAGCGGGGGCTGGGGGCGAGCCGTTGGAGGGAGTTGGGTATTTATGCGATGACAAAAGCGGGTAATAATCTATGAACTCTAAAGGCAAATAGGGAAGAGAGGTGGTGGGAAGTCGCGAGAAGCTGTAGAAGGGCAGCTTCTGGCTTTCTCCCATTGACGCGGCTTCCGGCTTCGACAAAAGCGGCTGCGAAAAGCCAGCCGTTTGGAATGGCTTCGAGCTTTTCCGGACGAAAGCCGGAAGCTAAAGCCGTTCCAAACGGGGCCTAAACTTTATTTCTATAGTCTTAGCATTATGGGCTTCCATGTTCCAGTACAACACTATGCAATATTTAAACATTTTATTTAGTTAGGATGATCCCTTCGAACACAATATATAGCATTCACAATCTACAAACATAAACAAGAAATTAGAACTGAGATGATTTCAAATTTTGTCTGTATTGTATATTTATATTAATTCCTATTTTTTAAAGATAATATCATATTGTGTATTTAAATTCTAGTTGCATATACAACTTCAAAGTTCTAAAATTATATAAAATTTACATGTTTTCATTGGAAATTTATTCAGGAACTTTAAGTTTTTTATTTACAATTTTAATACTTATACGTTTATTCTAATTTGGATACACCATTTTTTTACACTCAAAATTTGGGGTACCAGGCATGAACGCATGCACATCGCTCACACCATCTGCACAGCGACACGTAGACGACGACGTACGTGTGCAAGTAACACCATGAGTGACGTCACACACCTCCACATACGAGTGGAGTAATGGCGGCAATTAATCAGTGCATTATACTACACATCGTCTGGACTAAGGGCATGTATAATGGTATATACAGCTATTGTCTATAGTAACTCTCTATGCCATCTATAGACAGCAGTAAAGACAGTTTATACAATGATACAGACGGCTACTGTCTTTTTAGTTGTCTTTATAGAACACACAATCTTTTAATACTTTTTTTGTTTCTTGTGCTATAGTCGGCTACAGGATTGTAGACAATATCTTTCTCTCTCATCATTCTCTTTCATCTACGTCAGCAAAAATCTTATGTGACAATAACTATAAACGGCTGATATAAGTTCATTGTACATGCTCTAAATTAGACTTTGGGACTCCTGTTAATTTGGAGGTGTAATTAATGGATTACTAATCAATATATTCCAGCAGCTGCCACCTACCAGCAGATTAGTAGACTTGACCCGCAACGGATTAGTTGACCCGCAACGGATTTAGCTCTATAAAAAGGGAGGGCATCTTCGTTTCATGGAGCATAACACTGCAACCAAGACACACAGGCAGATCCACCGCCACCAGATAGCTAGCGATCAATGGTAAAAGTTATACTACTCCCAGTTCAAATATGGTAGCATGTTGGTTTTGTTAGCAAATACACTTCCTCCCGTTTCCTTGTATTTTGTCTGTCTTCTTCTGACAATTTTTGCCTGTTAAGAAAATTCTGACAATTTTTGTCCGTTAAGAAAATTAAGAGTAGAAATCACGAGTCTAATTAATTTTTGCGACATGAGTACTACTATCTACCCTACTCTGGTAAGTTGTAGAAGATGTTAGATAGTTGCATTAATAGGAGTACATATGTATAGTCCAAATTAATACCATTAACTATTTGTAGGATTGTTTTTTTTTTGTTGTTGAAGAACTTGTCTAGTAGAACATAACAAATATTAATTGTCACCGTTTTTAGTAATTTGTAGACAACAAATTTCCACTCAATTTGTGCCCATATATATAGTAGTACTATTAAGCATGACCAGGTTCGGACGCCAAAGTCAACAAATAAATACTCTCTCCATTTCAAAATATAAGACCTATAATATTTGCAATCTTGTTTTAAAATATAAGATGCGCATGCAGAGTTTAACAATGTTTTCTTTCTTTTGCTCTCATTAATCCCCCTCCCCCCTCTTTAACATTTATGAGTAAACCCGCACACAGCTATCCTCTCCCTCTATTTCCAAGATAATAACACCATGTACACTATGGTCATTTTTCTCTACCATTCTCTTGGTTCCATGTGCTCCTTAATCTCCGTGTCCAATCAAAATACGTCTTATAAAAAGAAACGGAGAGAGTGCTTAGGTCCTGTACAATAGGCTTATACCAGCAGTCTATAGTCTCTACTACTTATGATTTAAGCTGATGTAGATAAAAGAGAATAAAGAGATAAATGTGTTGTCTATAATCCTGTGACCGACTGTATCACCAGAACCAAAGATGCTATCCATGAAAGTATTAAAAGATTGTGTGAACTATAAAGACAAGTAAAAATGACAACTCATTGTATTAACTGCCTTTAGTGCTGTCTACAAGTGACATAGAGAGTTGCTATAGACAGCAGCTGTCTGTATAATTATACGTGCCCTTATTGTAGCTTTCGGTGCGCACACGCACATGCATGCAGGCGTTGAAGATTGGGCTGTTCGGAGCGGAACATGGCACTCCGGCGGACATCCCCGACGAACATGCGCCAATTAAACTCATTAAACTTGAAGCTTGGACCGATGACACCCAGAAGATCATCAGCGGCATCCAGTTCACTTACAACGTACGTAAGTACTTAATAGCTACAGAGGGCGAACAAACTACCTTTGGCTCGACGACCGGCACACATCATTGTCTGGTATGTATGTACGTATATGTATCCATGCTTGGCACCGTATTCATTTACATGTTCAATATCCCTAAAATGAATGAATGTGGATGCAGTTTGACACTGCGCAAGATCCTGAAGACTGTGGTCAATCTATACGGCTACGCTGATACCAATGGTGTCCATAAGCTGGGTATACAATCGCATGCAGGCGGAGACAACTGGTGCGGGGAAGAAACAGGAAACAGTTTCAAAATCCCGGTGGCGAGCGGCTCTATCGTCGCCTTCTTCGGCCTCCTCAACGGTGGCGCCCTCAAAGCTGTGGGTGCCTACGCTGTTCCCGAGTAGGTCCCTACATAAACGTGGTTACCTGCTCTTGTCTGCAACTAAATAAAACGGGGATCCTGTCAGTACGTAGTACTGCTATCCCCTGTCAGTACGTAGTACTGCTAGTTAGCTTGCTGTCTAGAGTACTTACTAGTAGTCTAGTAGTGCCTCTGCATGCCGTATATGCAAGGGATGTATTAGATCCTCCTCCCTGTCTCTCTCTCAACTGCTTCTAAACATGTTGTGTACACGTGTCATGGCTTGTAATAAATAAAAGTCTCGGAAACTAAGTATTTTCCTGGAGAAACTACTGCTTCCTAAGTATTTTCTATCTTTGTCAGTGTGTCCTTGTTTATTAAACGATGCCTGATTTTTTTGTACCCTCTTCACATCAAATATAAGGGTATCTCCAATAGTTAGAGATAACATTGTCTCTAACATATATTATATCATCTTTAGAGACAACATCTCCTATATATAGTCTCACCAGAAACCGTAATAGATGAACATATAATATTTGTAATAGATAACTTTCAAACACATGGACGATAACCTTTTTAGGTTGTACAAGTAATATGGAAGAATTGCATAAGATAAGATATGGGAATAGTATATGGCTGCACATACAAGTGAAAACATGCATACTTGATTACGGGTTTACACCACAAGAAGGAGTGTAGCGGTAATGGTAGATAAGAAATTCATATAAAAAAGAGTGTAAATGTTATCCGATTAAGGGCTTGCATTTCAAGCTTTCGGTGCATTAAGTATTCATGTGCATACAACACATTCAAATAGAAGTCATTTTTTTTCTTTCCGGGATAAGAAAAGACCACTGTAATTTGTGTGCAAGGGATTACAGCATGCACTTTACAACATCAACAACACAAGAATGACTATACCTGTAGTTAGTCAACAGAACAAAATTTGCTAGTCTTCCACATTTTTTGTTGCCCTCGAGGCCCTGAGTATCAATAGCAACCCTCCACACATCACCATCATGCCATGCAACAACATTAATCACAGGCTCCTTGTCATCATAACCCTACAGAAATAGAAATAAAACATATACAGTAGGAGTCGGCTAAAACATCCCTCGTACCATATGTTCACTTTCTTACTTCTGTTTATTTCCTCAGGTAATCGAGTTTGTTTTGCAGGTCTTTGCGAGTCTTTTTTAGTTTGGCATCATCAGGCTTACTATGTTTCTGCAATCATTTTGAATGGAGGTGAGACATTTTTTTAAAACGGTGTTTTATAATGTCATTAAAAAATGTGCAAGGCCAACAGTGTATACAACAACTTGTGGGGATTATTATTGCTACGCTACAGTCACTGCTTTGTTATTCTTGCTCGTGAGATTGCAAGTCTACAGGAAGCGATTTCACAGTTGTGTTTCTTCATGCCATGGCCACAATATGGTAGTGTAGCATGCATTTATGTGATGTCAGCGTGGTGGATGTATCAGAAGATGCAGACACCAGCATAGACACATCAGACACGGAACATAATCCTATTGCTACCTTAGACAGCATGGCTCTTATAAGAGAAAAAAACATGACGTGCATCTGGTAACAACTCAATCAAGATAAAATGCTGTTAGAAGACCATGAATTTTACACTACTGGAATTATAAGTTCAAAGAGACCATCTACTTTAATATAAACTCCAAGTCATTAATGCCAACATTGGAGCGAAGTACCTTGCGACCAAACATCGGTTTTATGGTAGTATACCTGTACTTGTTCACTGTCTTTTAAGCTTCTCTCAATAAAATTCTGGTCATCCTGCACATTCAATATGGATGAGTCACTTGAACAGATTTACAACATGCAAGAATATACCCTTTGTAAATTTGAGCACTTAAAAGATCCTCCATTTTGAACTTTAGTCAATGTAACAAATCATTATACTTGTTTCAGAGTGAACCTTTGAGTAATCTATGAAGCTAACATCAACATCCAGTCAAAGACATCACTCCACTTTTAGATCATTAAAACATTAACGCCATCTATTCTGAATTGATCTTGAGCAAAAACAGGTTGGCCAAAAGCTGCACGCTTGTTGCTTACTATCGTAATTTTGTCCTCTCTCAAGTCGAAAGCAGCCAATTATTAAACAAGATGTTGTGTCGCAAAGGTATGTTCAGGGGTGAAGCTCTTCTAAATCAGTCTCATTCTATCAAGCGCAAGCAAGAAACAACCACAGTATGTAAACAACCAGGTGCTCATGTTCACCATTCAAACTACTATCACACTAGTGTGCCACCTGAGATGTGTAAAAGACCCCATATGATGCCATCGAGATTCAAGACTATACGCACTATACATAGTATGTATTGCAAGGACATAAAATGTGTATATGAGATCAGGAAAATAGATTCTACAAGAAGAGACTTGTCGGGAAAATAATCAAATACCACTTTACACCTGGATGCATCCAATGTGACAGCTAGATTAGTGTCCATCCATGGACCATACCTGAAAATTGAGAAAATATTGACATCTGCAGGATGCATAATGTTATAAAGCGAGCAAGTTGAAGCAACAAGTTCTCAAGGATGCCCACAGGCCACCTGTTGATCATAAAGTTTGGATAAACAAAGGCATAGATAGCTTTTGTCCCTAAGCGATCGAAGTCATCTTGTTCTACTGGGGCACTTTCACATGTTTGAACACTAACTCTTTCATATGTCTGCAAGAGATAAATACGTGCTAATTAACAATTCATCCTAAAAGAGCAAAATAACACAAGTTATAAGAAAATAAATCAAGATCTTAAAGAGCATTGGTGTCAGGTGTGAAGATTCATGAAAAGTAATGAGGATAAATTAAAATATACTCTTGATGCTTTCAACACAAAACAAATCAAGAAACTAAAAGAGAGAATAGTCAAGCAAATCATGAAAACATTGGCCTAGTCATGCCCTCTATAACACACCAAGTCACCAATACCTAAACAAAAATTTATTAAAGGGAAAACTGCTGTATGAAAGGGGGTTTACAAACTATACAAGTGTTTCAGAGGATTGAAGCTGCAGACTGCATTTAAGGCCCCCATGTGCATATAGAACATGATATCCGCCATCTAGATAGTTGTCACAAAAGACCTGCATGACAAAGATCCAATGGGCATAAACATATACTCAACAGAAGCTCATTGCATTTTCAGTGGCATGTGATCAAAATTTCAACCTTTCTATAAAATATTTGGCTAATTGTACGTTCTGTATATATAGCAAACATATAAACATTTTGTTTATAGAGGAAACATATGGTAGTATTATGATGTTATTAGCCTTCTCTTAACTTTTAGGAATCTATTGTAATGCACGGGGATCCAAATAGTAACTTAAAAATGTGATGGTTCCCCTGCTCCTTGCAAACACTCACATAACAATAAACTAACTTATTGAACCCCTACCTTCCCTGATAGGAATCTGTTGCAATGCACGGGGATCCAAATAGTAACTTAAAAATGTGATGGTTCCCCTGCTCCTTGCAAACACTCACATAACAATAAACTAACTTATTGAACCCCTACCTTCCTCAGACATCCTCCACTCCTCTTATTCCTCTCATAACACAAGATATGCCGGCGTTTACACGGTCGTGGATCGCAAAGTTTGGCTTGCACCGTGGTCCACCTACCAATGCCTCGCAAATTAAAACTTTCGTTAACCTGAATGCTTAGAGGAAAATAAAAAACAACACTTTTACTTTTACTTTTCTTTTCATAAAGGACGATAATATTTTGCATATTTAGATGATATGTGCAATGTAATTGACGCATAATGCATCTTTTTGGCTCCTCTATTCCGCAGCGATTTTAAGGAACAAGAATGGCTTTGCTACACTAAATCCAACAGAAGAGTGTTTGCTTTCTTAAAAATGCCATCACATGCATACAAAAAGCAGCTATGGTCATTTGCTCTTTAATAAAGTTTGCTTTCTTCCAAATGACAAATCCATCTCAATCCAAGTCCGAACAACTCAATCGTGTCAAATGAAGGGCTCTTGACTTCAGTTCGACTTGTTCGCTAACCCCGCATATCAAATTAAATTTGTAACCACGGAGGCCTACATGTGGGGAAGAGGGTACTGCGCTTGCTTGAAGGAGGCCATGGCCTTGGGGTCGCCCCGGCGGCAATCGCAAGACAGGAATGGCGCCCGTCCGTCCGGCGTGAGCGTGCCCATCAGCTCCGCCGAAGCGTGGCGCCAGACGTTCCCGACCGAGGTGGCGGCAACCGCCTCAACGCGCGTCATTTGCCGCCAACCACGCGCAGCCCGGCCTCCAGCCGACCGACGCGGTCGACCGATTCGGCAGTTGGTTGGCTCGCCCGCGCCGCCGCGCCATCGCGAACGGCGAGGAGGCCATCACCACCAACGCCGCCTATTCTCGCCCCATCCTTCCATCTCCAATCTGCCTCCGTTCCCCTCTCTGATGTTTTGAAATGTTGGGGGAGGAGGAGCAGATAGCTGTTGGGTTACGCTGCTGCTTTATCCCCTCCTCCCTCGGATGCTCTGTTAAATCGCGGATTGGGACGGAGCAACGGCACCAGCGGAGAGGGGCTGCAGGGGAGGCGGAGGGATGAGGAGGGGAGACAGAGGATGGGGAGAGCAGGGCCGAGCGGGGAGGAGGCAGCTGTCATGGGAGGCGAGGGAGGGGAACGAGAAAAGCGGAGATGGCGTGGGGTGCGAGGTGAGGAGGAAGAATGGATGAGACATTCTGGGAAGACGGTGGACTGACACGACATTCCCACGTGTCGCCAGGTGAGCCAACGCATGCTGAGGAAGCCCGGATTCAATCGAACGAACGCGGATGAGTCGAGCGGTATCGGAAGAACACAAAAAAAAAGAACACGTGGCCACTCTCCCCAAGTCCGGATTCTGCGCCCTTTTATGTAGAGAGATTAGAAAACATGTCTTGTTTATTATTTGTGAGTCGTAGGACATCAGAGGAAAAAAGGGTGGACAAGTGGCTACAGATCGTAGGACGACTTGTATTTTAAGCAGGCTAAAACGACTTATATTTAGGCACGGAAGTAGTACATATGTATGTGCAACTTATTCACGTTATGCTCCAAGCAGTCTGCTGTCAAAAGAAAAACCCCATGGAATTCAAGTCATCTCATATTAATAATCTAATAAGCACTAGCTCCTACATACTCCTATCTCACATGGCATATAACCTCTTATTATAGCGTAGTAGATTGTCGCCTCCCGCTTTGGCCACATCGCAGAAAACCTGCTCGTCAATCGCGCCGCAAGCGCTCGCCCATCCGATTTGGCCCAATACAGGCTCCCGCGAGGGCTTCCATCGACATTCTTCTAGCTGCTTCTCGGGTAGTCCAGGCACGGCCAAATCCCCTCTCCCCAACGGCCGGCTACTGCCTCCTCCCCTTTGTCCCCATGCTTGGCCCTCTCCCCCACGCCGGCGCCTGGCCCCCCTCCCCCCACATTCCTCCAGCCCCCCACGGCTCGCCCCCTCTCTCCACATCCATGCCCGGCCGCCCGCCTGCCCGGCCCCCTCTACTTTGCCTCCACGTCTGGCCTCCTCCCCTTTGGGTTGACATCCAAGTGGTTGCCGACCGCTCCGCCGGCCATCAAGGTCGATGCCGACGACCGCCCCCATGCCCACGCCGCCCCTCCTTCGCCCTGCACCCAACCCTTCCCTCCGCCCCCACGGCCGGCCCCCTCGCCTTAACTGCAAGGCCCCGGTCGGCTCCCACCCCCACTGGCCCCTCCCTCGCCCACTGCCTTGGTCGGCTCCTCCCTCGCCCACACCACCAGATCGCCCCTCTTCCCCTTCCACCCAGGCGACGTAGCCCTCTCTCCTTCCGCTTGTCCTCTCCTTCCCCTCCCATCTTCCTACACCGCCCCCTGCCTCTCACCCTCTCCACCTCCCACGTCTGCATTTTTGTCGCCCTGGGGTTGGCATGGCCGCCGTTGCCGGCTAACATGTTCGTTGCCGATTGGGAAGCCCTCCATATTCCAAGTGCTACAGTTATTCCCCCTCGCTCTTCTCTGCTCAGATTTGGCTGGTGCGCGTGTAGCAACACCTCAATGGCAGATGCAGAGAGCGACGAGAGCTGCGTGCCCTCATCGAATGCGCCGCTCCGCTTTTGTTCTGGGTTAACATTGTTTTGGTGTTAATTTCATTTCCTTTAACATCGTTTTGGTTTTAATTTCATTTCCTTTCTCCTTCGCTGTAATACAGAGATTCCGATGGGTCGTTCACCACACAAGATATTGATTTGTTTTGTTCTTCGATGTATGTTCCTCTTGCTTATTTTGCTGCTGTGGCACTAGTGGCGGTGCTGCGTCTGCTACCTGCTACCTTTCGTTGGTAGAGGATGGAGGTGTCGTCCGACTGTTGTCCATGATCAGCATCAATCGTATCATCTCGCGATCCAGCCTAGCACCTTCACATCTTGCTGCTCCCTCTCGGTCTCAAGGTGAAATTTCTCAACACATTTAGTTTGTAGCATCGTTATCGAAGCTAGCGTATAGCCTTGCCTTGATTTATCGCCTTTTGATTTATCGTTTCTTCTTCTTTTTGTTTAAGAGATTTGCAGGTTACCATTCGCCGCCTGCGTCTCAAGGTGAAATTTCTCAACACATTGAACATTCGCTTCTGTAGCATCATTACTGAAGCTAACGTATAGCCTTGATTCGTCGACTTTTGATTGATCGTTTTTTCTTCTTTCTGTTTCAGAGATTTGCAGGTTGTCGTTAGCCGCCTGCTTCCAAGACCAGGACAGCCTACGCTTGTATTTACCGTTCATCGTACCTTTTTATGATCCACCCAATTTCTGAAGGTAATGGCTTTTTCATTTGATTCTTGCTAGCACGATTTGCCATCGTTTGTTTACTATATCCGATTCTTTAAGATTTTTTGCTAAGTGCCTGTCAGCGTTGTCTGCACGAAATTGCTAGATCTGCGATTCATTCGTCCAGCCTGCTTTCCCACGGTGTGAGTATAGATAGATAGACATTGACTGGTCCATAGATGCAAAAGAGCATTCAATTCACATGTAGATAAGTTACTTATCCAACTTAAACACCTCTGTTCTACAGCTTAATATATAATCACATGATTATGACTAGTCTCAACCTGCATGCCAATCAAAATGCAGTCAAGCTCCCTATTATGGCAATGAGGTAACTCATGAAGTATTGTTAAGCTCTGAGCATATCTCATATACACAGTAATATCAGGTAGTGTGGAGCTCCACATTTGTTGTAGAGGCTACCAATTTGTTTTGCCCATGTTCATTCATTTAGTGGAGGCTTAGTTCATTATCACTGCATTAGTTCTCTCTAGATCAGTGTGTTCATCATGAATTTAGTTTGCCCTCTCAAAAACGCTGAGGATTTCATACCATTAATTGGTTCCAGTGCAGGACAAAGTTAAAGAGGATCTATTACTTTCAGTTTTGGCTAGATCAGATTATTCAGAAGGATATGAGTTTCGTAAAAAGCTCAGACTGTTTGGTTTTCTAATTGGTGAATTAGATTTGGAAAAAAAAGTTGTCACATTGATGGAATTATTTTTCACAACTGCCTTGATTTTACCAACATGCCAGTTCAACATTAGCAACTGATATATCACGATATACTGCTAGACACACACGTATGCCCCTCAATGCTAAATATCGCATTATCCTCATGCTCTATTTACAGTCTTCATAGTAGTAGGACTGTTCATCTGGAATATTGCAGGAGTCCTTTTATTATGGACTTTCTGATGAGGAATTGGTACATGTTCATGATTGTAACTTTCATCGTCCAGGTACAGTGCATGCTTTCACAAGAATTTTATGCCTTAGTATGCCAATGGCAGGAGATGTGCACTGCCTTTGCTGCTGCTGGTGCTCATGTCCTCATTTCATATGCGTTTGATATGGATTTCCTACTCTCTTGTATGGAAAACCTGAAAATGGCAAAGCTGTTGCCATTCCTAATTACGACTTCAAAACATATAAGAGTGTCTCATGTGCAAGGAAGGTACCGCTTGCCATTTATTCATATTTGTATGACCTTATTCTTAAGAGCGGCCCTAATTTTATGACTGTCGCCGGGTCAATCCTTAAGATGTAATTATTTTGTAAGGAATTTAGGTTTTCCAGGATTCGCATGTCCAAGATTTGATGAACATGAGGACCTTTGACTATACAGGTATTAATGGTTGCATTGTAAGCTCATGATATCTTCTTGTTTCTCACGCTTGCCTATTCTTCCTGATCACCGATTGTGGGTTATTGCTAGGACATTTAGTTTCACATCCATGTTTTTACATGTGCTCAGTGTCAAAGTTTCAGAAATTGATATTGTACAAGCATTTCTTTCTCTCCTATTCCATTTACCTTAAAAGTATATTACACAACGTTATTAATATTTTCCCTCCTTTCTTGAGTGAAACTTACTCTCTATGAATTGTTTTCATTTACAGATCCATGTTCTTTTAAAAGTATATGTTATTGCAAAATCACAGGTGCATATGCACATGTTTATTGTGTTGTTGCCTTTTGCCAGTCATATGCTTATGATAAGCTTCCTTATCATATGGTTGGAGCTGATGATAGTGTTTTCTTACAGATTCTTGTTTTCCTATAAAAAAAGGATAGGATAGCAAAATTTCGTACAAAATTCCTTTGAGTTGATCCTTCAATCTAAACAACCGTCAAAGGAACTTGCCCTTAGAAGTGAGTTTAGTTGTTCCTATCACTATACTTTAGTTGGTTCCATTGTTACTATCATTACTACCTTAAACAATCTTAACGCCTTTAAGACTGCATAGATATACCGTGTTGCCTAAGAAATACAATAGCGGAATACATAAATGATTCTTCATTTCACTATAACACTGTCTATACGGGCGCGGCGTAGCGCGCCTTGCTGCCTAGTATCTTTTATGGCGCAACTTGATCGGCTTAAAAAAGATAGGAACAACTCGATCCAGTACTCGCGTTCGTTTTGTCCCGCCTATCACATATTCCGTTTGGGCCCACTACTACAGAAAAGGTAATCACAGAAGGTTCAAAATCGTCATCACATACGGTTTTTTGAACCATCTGAGTTTATGGGTTAGTGATACTACGAGATCATCACAAACGGTTTTTGAACCGTCTGTGAAAAAGCTATCACAGACGGTTCTAAATAATAACCGTCTGTGATAGTCTATTTAAGCGGTTCAACAAGAACCGCTCGTGATAATTGTTTATCACGCATGCTTCTTGTTCAGAACCGTCTGTGAAAATAGACTATCACAGACGGTTATTGGTTAGAACCGTCTATGATAGTATTTTCTATTGCAAATTTTTTTTTCGAATTCTGAAACTTCGGAGGCCGTTTTGAGGCCCTAAACGACCTTTTTTGGGGTTTTCTCTTTTTTAAGACCTCGTGAAGAGAAGCTTTTCGTTAGCTTTCCAACGAGCCAAAGAACGTCGCAATCCGAGTTCGTATGCAAAAGTTATGGCTGTTTTACCGAACAGTGCGTGAAAATGAGTCTGGGACGAAGAGGCGAATGATGGCCTGGTACTCGGAGTCAGGGATGCCGAGGTGCTCGCTGTCGATGTCTGCAATCTTATCTTGATCTATTCATTCACAAGAAAACCACGGTCACAATTGAGAGCCACCAAAAGCAGCAAGGTAGGGGGAGGCGACAAGCGATTGATCACTTCATCGCATGTTGGATATCAACCAGAAGAGAGGAGGAGGGATCGATGGGGATATCTGCCGAGACCCAAAATTACAATTTCGACCCTCGTGTATAATGCACTAGTCCAGATCACGCTTAGTGCACACAAAGGTCAACAAAGATGGATATCGATCCACACAAGCTTAATAATAGCATAAACGAATAATTTGATTAATAAATAATGGTTTGACCTTACTACGAAGTTTACATTTATTAAGCCACGCAGGCTAACAGAGAAATAAAGCAATGAAACAGAACGATAGCCGCATCCCATCGATTCACCACAGTAAACCGACCGATCAAGACCCAGATCGGGCACCTTCGATAAACTCCTCCTCGAATGCTGGCGAAGACTCCTCCTCTTCTGCTTGATTTAGTTTAAAGCAAGCGTGAGTACACACCGTACTCGCAAGTCACACCACAGAAATGCAATTATACACGCAAGCTTATTACAAGGAATAGCATTTTGTGGTTCTTTTGCAGAAATGCAACATTTGCAGTTGAATACAAATAATAGATTGAAAGCAAGTAAAAAAAATAGACAATAATACTTTAACAGTTTGATTTCACAAAGACACACATAGCCTAAATAGATTATTCACATAGCCATATGATTTAGATCACACAGCTCCCTTCCCACACAGTTTACGAAGATCTACCCCTCGTGTGAAATCCCCGAGCATTGTCCATGACCGTGGACGCGCTATTCAATAGATTGTTTACACTCGCAGAGTTGGTACACTTTACCCACAAGATACAACCAAGTGTTGCAAGCACTAATCGTAACAAAGCATTTGAAACTTCATCTTAGCATAGATGCTCCCGATGTGCTTACGCCATACCAAACCATACACGCAGTATGGTACAACACACACCGTTGGACAGGAAGCGGCGAACCGTCCCATGATGCGACTACATGGTAGCACACACCTCCACCCTTTTCACATAGCCTAACCCATCGCTCGAGCAATCAATGCCAAGAATTCAGATCTTACTATGCTAGGCCCGCCCCATAACAGTATGTGGTCGCATGCGGAAGGGCTCAGTTCAATGGCGCACAAAGTTCAGTCCTTAAATGACCAAGGCAAGACTTCCATTGTTTTAACTAAGGCACACAGATTAATTTGACACACAGATTCACATTCCCATATCACATAGCCACCATGTCACACAATTCCCTCCACTTGCCTCAGTCCAAACCTTTTTCCCACCCAGTTGATTTAAGTGCAATACATGCCACAAAGACACATAGTACACATAGATTTTCACAGAGTTACATAGTCACTTAGTCAAGTTAATAATTGCACTTTACATGAATAGATGATTCGTGGCATGGCTAAGCAATCTAATCACACTAACCAACCCACGTTCGTGCTACAATATTTACCAACTAAATATCAACTAGGGTGACAAAGGATCAAGGCATAACAATCATACAAGGAAGGCATAACAGATTGGATTTAATAGCTAAACCCAAAAGTATTTAAATAATTACTTGAAATAGAATGCAATACTTTGAATTAAAATAACATTTAGAAAACTGGGATTCAATCATGGTCAAAGCATGACTTGCCTTGGAACAGGTCTAGAAATTGATCTTGGTCTTGTTGTGTTCCTTCTTCTTCAAATCTTCTCGAAGCGTCGAAGTCTACTCGCAAACGAAGCAAACAAACAAACTAAATAAATAACAGAGGCACAACAACTCAAAAAAATAAATAAAAATCTCCATTAAATAGATCTTGAATTTATAGGAATTTAGAAATTTGAATGGACTGATTTGGAGTTCGGATGCAAAAGTTATGGGCTTTCGAAGTTTGAATCTAAAGAAAAACCTATTTTTGGACTATCCCGAATTATTTCTCAAAAGAAAATCGGAATATTGCGCAAGCATGATGTCAGCATGACGTCAGCCCTGGAAATTTCGAATTAAAATAAATCTGGAGAAAAATGGTGCGGTGGCTGACATGTGGGGCCCACAAGTTAGTGACATGGCTCACGGGTTCACAGAATAGTAGATCTGACAAAGGGGACCCACGAGGCAGTGGCTTGGTGCACCGTGGACCGGTTTCACGGAGGGTTTGGGATCTGGTTCGGGGTGAGGTGGCGCAACCGCGCACGTGGTGCTGACGCGGTGCCTACGTGGCTGACACGCAAGCACGAAGGGTGAGGTGGACGCTGACGTGGACAGCGATGAGGACGGCGGTGCACGGGAACCGAGGGTTCCGGCGAACGGCGGCGACTCGACGGCGGCGGGTGGTTCCGGGAGGTAGAGGAGGATGCGGGGATCACAACGAGGTGCTCACGGGTGGTGAGGGATGATCGAGGCGGCCGGCGGCGAGGTAGAAGCGGCGGCGGTGCTTCGGGCTCGAAGACGACAGTGCTAGAGGGCTCCTCCGACGAAACGACGGTGACTCCGGGGTTCCCCTTGCTCGTGCAATGCCGACGGTGCAGGTGTCGAGGCTCTGGCGGCTTCGGGTGCGACGGAATCGCTCGTCGGAGTTGCGGCGGTGAGATGGGATCCTCGAGTTCTTGTGGTGGCTAGGGTTAGGCGCTGAGGCTCTGGTGGCGGCGGAAAGAAGGCGCAGGGCGAGAGCTTGCGTCCTCTTTATAGGCGGCGGCTCGGGAGAGTCTAGGGCACGGACGCCCACGAATGGCCGAGCGGCGGCGCAACAAACTCCCCGGCGGAAACGGAGATGGGAACGAATTCAAATTCAAATTCAAACCGAGCCGGTGCGGAAGAGATAAGGATTGAGTTCGGTGAGAAAATCAGTGGGACTTTAGTTAGCGAAACCGAACGCAGTATGAGCTTTAGAAGCTCTAATGGCGACGGGCCGATTTGTTCATGGAGAAGAACGCGCGACGAAGATGACGACCTCGGGCGGTCCCACCCGTCACCGGATGCGACGGGCGTGCAAGCCAGATCTCGAAAGGCCCACGATCAAATGGACGACCACGGGTGAATAGCAGTTTTGGGCTGAGCGAAGAAGCGGGCCGAGATAGAGAGGGAGATGGGCCGAAGCAAGAGGGTTTCGGCCCAAAGCTATTTAGGAGATTTTAATTGCTTTTATAATTTAGAAAATACCAGAAATTCCAAATGGCAATAGAAATTAGCAAATGAACTTGGAAAAATTCTAGAAAATATATCCAAGCACATAGAATCCAAATAAAATAGTTTTGACTATTGTTCATGTTGACTTTAGTCATATTAAATTGTTTTGTTACTCAAAGTCCAATATTAAGCTTTTGAATTAAATTCAAATAAAATCAAATGGTGAATTTTCTCTCTACTAACTATTCAAAGGATTTTTAAAGCTCAGAAAATTGGGATGTTACAATATCACCGGCAATGAAGGAGAGGCGGTGGTAGCATCACCGTGGCATCACAACCGGAGGCGGAGGAGCTCACGACGGTAGTCGGCGGTAGTCGGAGCTCGGCGTGGGGAGGGCAGAGGGAGAGACTAGTGGAAGACAAGGCATGGGTGGCTATAATATATAAGGATAGTACCAAAACATTTTGCCTCCCGTGCATGTGTCCAAAAAATTTTGTCTCCCGCGCACGCGTCCAAAAATTTCCGCCATCCCGCACTGCGAATCACAGACGGTTTCAAACAGAAACCTTCTGTGTTGACCATAATATTACGCATTTGTTCAACATGAACCGCGTGATATTACTTCTTCACTGACGGTTTTTAGCGCAGTTAAGAATACGCAGCGGTCGCTAAACCAAAACCGCTCAGGATTGTATTTAATCTGAGCGGTTTTGGTAAACCGTCCGTAATGAGGCGTCCAGTATTAGCCTTTTTGTAGTAGTGGCCGAGTGGACGGGCCGAAGCAGAGGCCACATGCATCATGACAGTAATTCATTGTGAGCCGGTTGTTGGTGCTCATTCCATGCATATTTCATGTGTTGGAGTTTATGGGTTTGGCCTAAATAATATTCTTCATAAATTCTAGAAAAATATTAAAGACTCACTCATGTATGGTGAAATGTGGGAAGTTTAGTACCATATTGCTAGTCTAGGTGGAATGAGACCAACTTATAAGCTGAAGTTGGTCTTACCTAGTTGAAGCAAGCAAAAAAAAAAAAGAACACACGCACGCGAATGGTTCGACGATTTCGTGTCCGATTGGGTGTGGCGTTGCTGCTTCTTGGAAACCAAATGTTTAAATTACACTGCTTGGAAATGGGTCAGTTGAGGTTACGATTTTGTGTCATAGATGCTGAGCTGAATACAACATGGCCAAAATCACCCCGAGCTACATATGCAACATAGAATACGCATATATTAGTACATGGAGAATGAGGTAAAGTGTACAAAATTTTTTTGGGAGAGTGTGTGTCTTTGTGCACAGTGCACAATTAGCTCATCACTTAGTGTATGTCGTAGGGGCGGCCCCACCAGCCCCAGCGACTAGGCAAAGACTGCAGAGCCTCCCGTAGGGGCCCAACAACCAGAGGTACGAGGATGCCCCTCCCCGAAGGTATCGGGCATACCTTCGTGGAGGCTCCGGAGAGGGCCTGAAGGGTCATCGAGGCGCCCCGAAGCCCAGTAGCCAGGAGCCCCGGGACCACCTCAGGGGGAGCCGAAGGGTGTTAAGAACTCTTCAGTCCGAGGACACCCCGCATGCTTTGAAGGGAAGGAGGACATCGGTGGAACAGACACACCAACTGGATGGACCAAGGCTAGTAGGGTCCACCATGAGCCGGGGGCTACGCGTAGGGGTATAGGAAAAGACCCTGCAACCTTTACGAGCATAGGGGCCTTTTTAGGGGTAGATTCGTAATCTCATGTATCATGTCAGAAGGCTATAAATAGCCACATTCCCCCATGTAATAACTCAGACTCAGTTTTTTAGGCAATTAATACACATTTATTTCCTAGCAACCGAAGACCCTCTCTGAGGACCCTTCGGTCCCTCGTGTAGACACAGGGGTCCCCTTCTTCCACTGTCTATTCTTTCTTGCTACGACAGTTGGTGCCGTTCATGGGGTTTGGTAGGAAAGTCACAGAACACATCTCCGAGGCACCAGCATGGCCCCTTAGGAGGCTACACCAAAGGTCTCAGCGATTGAAGTGGCTGCAGCAGCCGCATCTCCAAGCACCCCGAGAGCCAAGTGGAACAAGACCTCCGCGGTAGTGGCAGCCACCCTCTAGTCCACAGAGGAGGAAGCCGACAGCACACATGGAGACATCATAGGGAGTGACGCCCCGCCCACCGAGGCATCCCTCCCTAGCAACCACCCAGCAGGTCCACCCCCGTCTAGAACCACGGGTGTGACCCACGAGGCCTACGAAGCCCTCCAACAGGAGCTAGCGAACCTCTGGCGGGAGATACCCAGCCTTCGGCAGCCGGTAGGGGTTGCCCTCGTAATACCGCCCAGGCTCATGACCTCCACGCAAGAACAAATCACCGGGGCCGAGGAAGCCGCCAATCCGTCAACCGCAATCACCCCACCACCCCCGACTCTGCTGTTCTGGGGAGACACTAACTCCCCATTGAGCATGGGGCTGGAGATGGTTCGCTGGCCACAAGGCTTCAAAATGTCGGATGTCACGCCCTTTGAAGGGTGCACAGACCCCTCGGAGTTCCTCCGGGTGTACAAAACGGTAGTAGAAGCAGCCGGAGGCGATGACACCACCAAAGCAAAAAGAACCACCCTCGCCCTCAAGGGCGACATGGTTCTTCACCATCCCTCCTTGGTCCATATACACATGGGAGCAGTTGTGGGACCTCGTACGCAACAACTTCTAGGGAAATTACACCGAGCCAAAGGACGCGGAGCACCTATTCGTGGTAAAGAAAGTCACGGGCGAGTCCCTCCGTAGTTTCTTCAAAAAATTCACAGAGGTGTAGTGTCAAGTAAAGGGGTCAACGAGACCACCGTCATAAACGCAACAACTTGTGGGCTTCAGAAGGGCCCCCTATCGGAAAGGCTAGCTCGCAAGCCCATCCGCACAGTGGCAGAGCTCTTCGACAAAATGGAAGAGTACGCCCGGACGGAGGAAGACAGCAACCGAAGCGCGGAGGCCAGGCCCTCCGCCACATCGGCACCATCATCAAGCAGACTGCCCGGGAAGGAGGAACCCGTGGCCACCGCAGCAGGAGCAACTGCCAAGCCACAGGCCAACAATTACCGCTAGAAGGGGAGAAATGTCTACCACGTAGACGGCGGCCAAATCCCCGAAGGGGGGAAGCGCAGAGGTCGAGGAGGCCGCGCCGGGCAGAGGCCACGGGTGTAATGACGGGAGCTGGAAAAACTGGCATACGCCCTGCTCATGGCCTCATGCAAGCTCCAACACTACTTCCGAGCGCAGGCCATCACGGTCCCAACGTCCTATCCGCTAGCACTGATACTACAGAACAAAGGATGCTTGGGACGCATTGGCAAGTGGACAGCGGAGCTGGCACCCTTCGACATCACCTTCGCCACACGCACCACCATCAAGTAGCAATCCCTCACCGATTTCGTCGCCGAGTGGACCCCCAAGCCGAGGGGCAGCCCCCAAGCAGCGTCGAGACACCATGGACAAACTACACTGACGAAACTTGGCATGCCGTAGGGGCCAGCGTGGGGGCCATCTTGGTCATCCCAGACGGGCAAAGCGTGTCGCACGCAGCCTGCCTCAACTTCCCCATAACAAACAACGCCTCAGAATATGAGACCCTACTGTTGGGCCTCTGCAAAGCAAAAGCATTGGGGGGCAAAGTGCATCATAGTAAAAAGCGATTCACGTCTGATGGCGGGACACTTCGACAAGTCAATCGTAGCTAGGGACCCCGAGATGGCCCGATACCTAACCACGGTGCGAACTGTGGCCAAACACTTCCTCGGTATCACCGTCCAAACTATCCCAAAAGGCAACAATGAGGCAGCAGACAAGCTCGCAAAAATGGCCAGTTCCGATGAACGCCCCCCGCCAGAGGTATTCTACGAGGTACTTTGGGCTCCTTTGGCCGCACCCAGAGCACAAGGGGCTGCGCCAGGAGCACAATGGGCTGCGCCAAAACAACAGGCTGAGCCCGGAGCACAAGGGATTGTGCTCCTCGTAATGCTAATCAACGGAGCCGACTGGCAGGACATAATAACCAAATATCTTACAGGCGAAGAACCCGAAGATGCTACCGAGGCAAAGCGACTCAGGCACCAAGCTAGGAATTACCGTATTGTCAAAGGATAGCTATACAAAGGAGGCATCTGGACCCCCTTCCTACGGTGTGTGTCCCAACAGGAGGGTCAATCCCTCCTAAGGGAGATCCACGAGGGGTCCTACGGCCCCCATCAAGCGCCCCAGGGCCTCATGGCGAGAGCCTTTTGCCAAGGCCTCTCTTGGCCAACAGCACTACGAGACGCCCAAATCTCGTCGAACACTGCCAGGGATGTTAGTGGGCTAGCCACAATCCGAAGGCACCAGCAGTCCCACTGCATCCACTGCCCCCAGTCTGGCCCTTCACACGATGGGGGCTCGATATCATCGGCCCCTTCCCGACAGCGAAGGGCAATCTCTGCTTCGCATTCGTCGCCATCGAATACTTCTCTAGATGGATGGAGGCTGAGCCAGTTGCCAAAATCACGTCTGCCACAACTCAGTGGTTCGCATGGCGGAACATCGTTTGTAGGTATGGGGTACCACGCGACATCGTCACCAACAATGGCACTCAATTTGACTCGGCAGCCTTTAGAGCGTTTTGCTAAGGCCTGGGACCAACCTTATGCTTCGCATCGGTAGGACAGCCCATGTCCAACGGGGTAGTCAAGCGAGCCAATGGCAATCTTCTAGCAAGACCTCCTAAGCCCCTTGTGGGCTTACCGAAGGGGCTTTGGCCCGAGGAACTTAAGAAGGCCCTGTGGGCAATCCGAACATGCCAACTAGGGCAACAGGCTTCTCTCCGTTCAAACTCCTTTTTGATGACGAAGTGATGACCCCGGGGGAGCTCGCGGGCAAGTCCCTCTGAGTAATAGAAGACAGCGACCCCGCGGGCCGGAAGACCTCCATCGACCTAATCGAAGAGCATCGTGTGCAAGCCATATCAAGCATGACAAAGTACACTAAAGGTGTCGCAAGGGCGTACAACAATAAGGTTAGGATCCACCCTCTAGCGCCAGGTGACATGGTCCTCAAGCGAGCTGCCAATCCCACAGCAATAGTGTCGGGACCCCGGATATGCAACTCCGGGACCCTCTGTGTATTCTGAACTAGTCCCATGATCAGTAGCTAGCTCACATAGTTGCAACATCGATGAAATCATATCCATACAACAAGATAGCTAATGAAGCAGACAAATTAATATTACTTAATAGCAAAGGACCTTACGGTCAAGTTTTACAGAGTTTGCCACACAGGGCTTAACGATAACAGAGTAAACTTGCAGTGGAGAATAAACAAACTCGTGGTATCTATCTGACATGCCCACAGGCAATCGAGTGGAGAACGCATCCTAGTTCGCATAGTATTCAAGGTATTCATAAAAATCTCAGATTCCCCGGTTCTTCCTCCGTGGATCGCTCAAAGAATGGTGCAAAGCCATGAGTACTTTAAAGTACTCAGCAAGTCATAGGAAAATGTTTGCAAATAGTATTCATACAAGGCTTGACAAGGATAGCTTTATGGCTATTTTGCAGAAAGCAATATAGACAGTAAATACAGTAATTAGATTGAAAATCATAATTTAAAAGATTAATACATAAGTAAACAGGTTTCTTTGAATCAACTAGTGAACACCCCGTTCACTTCCCAACCAACAAGCAGTGAATACCCGTTCACTTCTCAACCATTCTCTTTCCAACATTTTTGAAAAAATCTAACCCTCGTGTGAAATCACCACGCATTCGAATAGTTTTACACTCTACAGAGGTTGTACAGCTTTACCCACATTACACGATTTCTTTAGTGTGTCTGGCATCCGTCAATACCACTGCTCACTACCTTGAGTAAGCAGTCTAAAATATGTGACAAGGTCTTTACAAAGTTCTATTTTGATTCGGTTCTGCTCGCTAAGGATTCACCTTCCTGCCCCCCCTCTTGCGCCACTTATCAACCCAAACAGAACCAACACAAAGCATTGCTAATTAGTTGGCCAAGTCTATCCCAGTCTAGACATGTGGTGGTACGGTAAGACCCAGATCAATGGCTTACAAGGTTAAGTCCTTAAAGACTACTCAGACGAGGCAACCACATCCCAAAATTCTCCTCCTTTACTACACGATCATTCACCTGAGTATGAAATCATTTTTGGTTCAACCCAAACAAATGACAACCCTTGCCATGACACAACATCTTTTAATAACAGTGGCTCCGCCACAATTCTATATTTCATTTAGTCAAGTTCATCATCATTAAATCATGTGATCGAGAGACCATCGCATAACTAAAGCATGACTAAGTATAATACGCACCCATGTTGGTATTACAATATTATCCAACTAATAATTAATCAACCTATGGTGACCAAGGATTTATGTCATTCAATGGTACATGTCAATATCAATTATACAAGGAGACATAACGACAATTAGGTATTTAACTATTCCCGAAAACATTTATTATAAACTTAGCAATGCATATTGATATAAATCGATATAGTTTTATAAATGGGTATGACATGATCAAAGGTCTACGACTTGCCTCCATTGAAGGCTTGAGATGCTTCGGCAGACGGTTCCAGGATTTCTTCGGAAACGCCAGAATCTACACGTGCGAAAAGAGCCAAATAAATACCACAAATCCAAATAAAATCCAAAAATTATGAAATTAGTAGCGATAGGAAGATGATGAATTTAGAAATGAGAATCGATGAAATCGGATTTCGTATGAAGGAGAACGAATATCCGAAAGTTTCCCTTCACATGAAATATAGAAAATCATCAGACATAAATAGTACAGACTCGGGTAAAAATGATAGCGCAAGCGAGGGAAAGGGAGGGGTGGCCGGCGAACTAGCAAAATGGAATTCCGAGAGCGAGATGGACCCAATGGTGGTGGTCGCGTCGCCAGTGGAGGTCCGGTGCGGCGGCGGCGCGTAAAATAGTGTCAGAGGAATAGTAGCGCCGGTGAACCGACGATGCTTCAGAGAAAAGGAAGAGAGCACGACGTAGAGCATCGCGAGGAGAATCCAACGGTGGTGAAGATGTTGTTGGGGGATCAAAGACGGCGCTGGTTGTGGCGAGAGAGGGGGCGAATTCCAGGGATAGGAAGGGGAAGCCGAGGGGCACGCCGCGACGTGGTCAGCTCGGGAAATGAGTGACCGAGGAGGGAGAACGGAGGTGATGAAGCTTGCTACATGAGCATGCATTAGCTAGTGAAGTGCTCATTTGCATGAAGTGGTACGTGCGCATGTAGCTTGGCTCGGCCAGCACAAGAAGTAGGAGCAGCATGCAGTGGGGGGTTCGGTGCTTGCGGCAGCAGGCCGGCAGCATGGAGCTGGGCAAGGGATGGAGGGAGAGGTGCTGCTGGAGGAGGAAGGGGAGCAAGGGAAGCACTGGAAGAAGGAAAGGGGAGCTCGGCAGTTGGGAAGAAGCACAGGGAGCCGGCAATGGAGATGATAATGGAGTGCTGCTGGTTTTCGGTTTTGTAGAGGTGGAGGGGAGCACTGGAAGAAGGAATGGGGAGATGTCCTGTTGGTTTTATAGGGGAAGGAGAGGAGAAAGCACAGCAAGGGGGAGCTGGTTTCGGTTTATAGGAAAGGAAGGGAGAAAGGGAGCTTTGGCTGGGGAAGAACCGGGCTGCACAAGCTTGCTGTTTTTATAGAACTGGTGGGGGAAGAGAGCAGCACGGGATGGGAGCAAAGAAAGGGAAGGCCGGGCATGGAGGAGCAGTGAGGTGCGCATGGGAGGGAGCCAGCTGCTGCTCGGTTTGGAGAATGGAGCTTGCTGCAGCTTGCACTGGAGGAGAGGGAGCTGCTGGCTTTACATGAAGGAAGCATGGGGGGAGAGAGAGTAGCACAAGGGGAGGCTGCTGGCTTTGAAGGAGGAAGCAAGGGGAGCAGAGGGCAGGTCATGGGGGGTAGGGGTTGAAACCAGGCGGCGTGTCGGTGCAAAGCCAGGACCGGGGGGCCGGGGCATGGCGACGCGCCAGGGAGAGGACGGGGCAGGGCCAGGAGGCGCGGCGGGAATCCCGGCGAGGGGCTCGAGGCAGCATGGGGGAAAGGATGACAGTGACGGGAGGTGAGGTCAGAGGCATTCCATGGCTTTGCACAATGTGCACACGGCCAGGAGGAAAGAAGGAGCTGGAAAGAACGGTTCGGGAAGATGACCATCAGAAGGGAGGATAGAGAAAGGAAAAAGAAAAAAAGAAAAGAAAAACCAAAAAAAATAAATCCGAAAATTTTAAGAAAATTTTATAAAATACTTTGGAACTTGAATAGATCAAATAAAATAGTTTTAGATTTTTTTGAAGTTTATTTTAGCTATTTAAAATATTTTTTCCTTTAGAAACTCAATTTAAGCTTTAAATTAAACCGAGAAAGTCCAAGCGATTATTTTTATTTTTAAAGCTTCAAAATAGACCATCGATTTAAATTAAATTTTACAACAAATAAAATAATTTTTGGAAAAACAGAAAAGAATTAAAGCAGACGAGGTTGTAAGAAACAACACCAACTTGAATAAAATCCAAGAAATCCAGAATATCTACTAAACTCATTTTGAATTTAATTAAAGTTTTATTTAATCATTTAAATGTTTTTCACTTTGAAATTTCAATTTAAGCTTTGCATTTTTTCAATGAGATGCAAATAGTTTATTTTATTTCTAAACCTTTAAAAGAACTCTCAAATACGGGCAAGCTGAAAAGAAATAAAAAGAACTCCACGGAAAAAAAACAACCGGGTCTTGGAAAAATAAATTCCAAGATAAAATCAGAAAATTAAATAAGACAATTTTTATTTAATTGAAGTTTGGTTTGCTCACATTAAATTTCTTTTTAATTTCTAAAATTTCAAATTAAGCTTTAATAATTCAAGAAAAATCAAACGGTTATTTTTATTTTGAAAATTTCAAAAACTCCCAAAAAATATGGATGTTACAAATAGGCAAGCTCGAGTCCATGTGGGAGGGGCCCTACATCATCACGCGCAGCACAAGAGCAGGTTTATACTACATCGCCACCCCGGAGGGACAACAACTCGACCACACTTAGAACGCCAAAAGCCTCCGCAAATTTTATCCCTAAGGTCAACATTGTAAAGAGCCAACTACGCCTGAACGGTCGCCACTCGCCGGTCTGTAATATCAGAGGTATGTATAAAAACAAATGTATGACTACTTTTGGGCGTTTTGACCCCACATAATGAATAAAACAGGGACCACACTAACTCACTCGCATGAGTGTGAAGTGTATAAACAGACACCGCACATAGCCCACGGCCCCGATGCACACCGATGCCCCCCCATAGGCACGAGTGTATAAACAGACACCGCGCATGGCCCACAGCCCCGGTACACACTGATGCCTGCTGCAAGCACGAGTGTATAAATAGACACCGGGCATGGCCCACGGCCCTGGTGCACACAGATGCCCACTGCAGGCACGAGTGTATAAATACACCGTGCATGGCCCATGGCCCCAGTGCACACCGATGCCCGCCGTAGGCACGAGTGTATAAACAAACGCCACGCATGGCCCACGGCCCCAATGCACACCGATGCCCCCCACAGGCACGAGTGTATAAACACACCGCGCATGGCCCATGGCCCCAGTGCACACCGATGCCCCCTGTAGGCACGAGCGTATAAACACACCACGCATGGCCCACGGCCCTGGTGCACACTGATGCCCCTGCAGGCACGAGTGTACAAACGAAGATGCCACACATAGCTCAGGCCCGATGTGAAAAACCTGGCCCCAAGCACCAAAACAAGCCGGGGGGACGACGCCGATCTTCGCCTCCCCTCTCAAATTTAAGTATGGGGGACAGCGCGAGGTTTCACCCCCCTTTGCAAATTAGTTGGGGCTCCACCGGAGTCCTATCTAAAAAAGTATGGGGGACGGCGCGAGGTTTCACCTCCTCCTTCACAAATTTAAGCTAGGGTTCCCCCAGAGCCCTATCTAAAAAAGTATGGGGGACGACTGTAACACCCCGGCTTAGCAAAAGCCAAGATGTAACCTACAACTACTATCTTTAAATATCACTACATTTTTTTTATCAAAACAACTACTAACAGCTAGGCTTCATAACCAAACATTTTTAACAACATGGTTAAGATAAATTTCAGCAAGAAAATAAATACTAATTTCACCATTATTACAATCCAAACAATATCAACCGCATCTTGAATAATCTTCCAATAGTAAAGGTCATCAACTAGCATTGATAAAATATGTAGGGAACTATTAGAAACACATATTAACCAATTATTACAATAGAAGTTTCTAACATGGTAAAAGAAGTAGTATTTAGATAGTGTGAAGTGCAATAAAGTGAAATCATCCCATGAGCTATCTCCATCCGATGCATGCTGTTCTCAACGTTCACCTAAAACAACAAAAGGCAAGAGTGAGTCCAAGACTCAGCAAGTACACGTAAGCAGCATATAAAACATCATATCAACGACAAATCAATTCTCATTATTCCAATTACATACTCAAATGTCATGAATGCGATGCAACTTATGCACATATCTCCACTTCACTTCTGTATACACTGGTATAGCCGAGTGTAACACCCGTCGGTGTTCACTCATGCCTGCATTGTCAAATGCAAGGATCCATTGCCCATCCTTTTTCATACGGGGATCTCATTGCCCATATCTTAAATATGGGGATCTCATCCCACTCCCGTGGGTTATTTCTTTCCAACATGAATGCTTGAAATAAAATGAATAACTTCCATGCTTTCCAATACCCATCATCAATTAATGAAAACATAGAAGCAATAGGAAATAATCATACTCCACATGAATAACATAACAACAGTCATTTAGCCAATTGGTACAACCAAACATCTAACATTACTCTAAAATGTACTTGCCTTTCAGTTGCGATAACCGGAATAGAGTGAGGGTGATTCCAATCCTTTAGCTACTCTGCCTACATTAAACATCCCACTCAATATAAGCCAAGGCAAGAAAAACAACGATTAACACACAACGCTCCTACCCGCACTCAAAAACCCACAATTATGTCCTCGCACTAAAACAAGCATAACTTAACCATTTCCTATATATTATTCCACATGTGCAAAAATGGTGATCTAAGACTTTCCGGAGACTACAAGAAATGATCTATTATCACATATTTATGCCAAAATTATATTCTCCTATTAGCTTTGCCAAATTAAGTTTTTTCCCATGACTGCTTCCCAACAGCAACCCAGATCTGGATCACAACTTCCAAAAGACATAACTTTTGATTTACCTAACCAAAATTCATGTTCTTGGATCCTCTGAATTCCTTAAATAATTATCTACATATTTCATGCAGATCAAGAACCCTAATTAATTCATTTAGTAATTTTAATCTATATTTTACCGAACTGCTGCCAAAAGATGACGCCTCTTTGGATAGCAACCTTACAAAAACCATAACTTCCATTCTGTTTATCCACAAATTTCACTCTTGGACTTTATGGAAATATTAAGGAATTATCTACAATATTCATGTTGGTAAAATTCCCTAATTATATAATTAACTATTTTTAATGTACAGATTACTACAACTGCCAGAACCTGACAAAACCCCTAGACAGCAGGATTGAAATAGCCATAACTCAAAATCTATTCATCCAAACAACATGAATAAAGACTCTAACGAAAGCTATTGAAATTATCCACAAATCTCTTGGAGACGCAAATCCCTAATTTCGCATGAAAAGAATCCAAAACTACAGATCAATAGGAACAACAGAATAGCCAATATGCTACACGATTTCTCCCGACTAGCAAAAGTACTAAACAAAACTGAGGAGATTTGTTCATCACCCTTGGAGACCACAGCGATGATCACTGAAATACCCGCGAGATTCCCTTTCTTTCTTCCCTTCTCCTCTCTTCTCCCTTCCTTCCTCTTTGTTGCTGGCCAACAGTAGAAGGCAGTAGGGAGGATGGCGCCTGGGAGAGGAGGAGCAGCAGGGGAGGTAGTGGCTACTATAGCAGGGGCTGCAGGGTTTGGTGGTCCCCTCCTTCCTTCTAGTGGGCAACCATGGGCCTTGGGCCACTATAACCGGTTTTTCCCACACTTGAAAATGGGTTGGCGGCCCATTCCTCTCCCAAAAATCTAAATTTTTCTTTCTAATTCTATTTAATTTTAGTACTATTCACTTATTTGTTTTATGTTTAAACGGAATATTACAACAACGCGAGGCTTCGCTGTCGAACCCCAATTTTGGAGCTTGCGATCCACTGTGTGCGACGTGTCATTCCTAGGATCAGTAGCTGACACCCACAGTTACATCGTCGGTTCATTCACCCAACTACGACATCTCAAGCAAACACACAGTTTGGTACATGTTTACGTCCACTATTGGATGGAAAAAAGGATATCAGGGGAGGTCTTGAAGAGGTTCTAGGAGAGTTCTAGAGTAAACCCGAGGAGGTCCAGGAGTGATCTTGATGAGGTCCTGGAGTGATCCTTTCGGTGGTCAATGTTCCTTTCGAGTACTGTTCTTGGAGTAGTCTTGAGTAGTCAAAGGAGGTCCTACGGAAGTTTTGCGGAAACACTGTAAAGTCATTTAGAGGAGGTCCTAAGGTGTACTAGGGAGACGTCCTGGGGAGGTCTTGAAGAGGTCATGAGGATACGACAACAACAGAGGTATAGGAGGTCCTGAGGAGGAGGTCTTGAGGATACGACAAAGAGGGTGGAGGAGGTCCTGAGACGAATGACTCGAGGAGGTCTGGTAATCAAGGGAGGTACCGAGGATGTCAAAGGTGGTCCTAAGGATGTCCCAAGGGAAGGTCCTGAGGTGGTCGAGAGAGGTCCTGCGGAAATCCTGTAGCTCATAGGGAGGTCCTAGGAGGTTTTAAGGAGATCCTGGAGGCCATAAGAGGTCCTGAGGAGGTTCTAGATTCACTAGAGCTAGTTATAAATCCTACGAGGGTAGTTGTGAGACATGTGGTAGCGGTCCTGTGTTGGCGAAGGGTGATCGAGGGTTAACTGGTAAAGGCCCTCGACCAGCTAAGGGAGATCCTTCGTTACTTAGTAGCGGCTCTAGACCATCTAAAAGGGTGGTCGTAGGACATCCACTTAGAGTCGGTAAACACACTGATCGTGAACTTCGCTCAATGTAAATGATACTCAAAATGAACAGTGCAAGCCCATAATATATTACATAAATATTTGGGCATGCGGCCTACTGTTTTACAAAAGCGCCACTTAGGCGAGAGCTTGACAAAAGCCAAAAGTACAGAATAGAAAGCAAGTGCGGAAGCAAAACAAGTTGTGGTGGATCCATTCACTCTGCCCACAGGCAAGTTACTGGAGGTCCTGGCCTAAGCTTCATTATCATCGCCGCCGTTTGGTTCATCCTCCGTGAAGTATTTGGTAGGGGTCTTGGTCATTTGGGTCTGAAAAGATTATATTGGCAGAGCCTAAGTACACAATCGTACTCATGAGCCAACCCACAATGCAGTTCTTATAGATGCAAGGCTAATCAAGGGAGGTCTAGAGTTCTTTTATTTGCAAAAAGCCAAGTTTGAATTAGACTTAATAGAAAATCTTAAGACTTAGCATTTTTACAAAAGGGGTTTTGTAAATGAGTTTTCATTTTACAAATACTAGTGGAAGTCTCACCTCCTATACCATTGAGTGGCTCCATCCACCCAATGTTAGGGTTATCCCGTATTTACCACTGGTCCCCGACCAGGCCTTTCTTAAATCCCTGGGGTCCCACCCCACATTTCTTTTCCAGCACAAATGGTTTTATAAAAACGAAAGCTGTATGTAAGATCCGGGATTAATACTCCCAAATCCTCTGTGCATTTCTGAACTAGTCCCATGATCAGTAGCTAGTTCACACAATAAACAAATATGGTAACAAAATCATATCACAACTTTATTAATAAATAACAATAGAGTTGATTACAAAGGAGGCTTACAAGCCAACAATAAAGAACACAGCGGAAGACAAAGAAGATGTAGTAGAGTCCAGTTAATCTGCCACAGGCAATCGACTGGGGTAGCGGCCTAGTCGTCGAGATCCACACTGGTAGCAAAGTTCTTCTCCTCTGAAATTTGTTTACATAAAGCAAGTATGAGCACAACTACCGTGCTCGCAAGTTACACCCGTCAAATAACAGAATGACATGCATACATGGATGTAACAAAGGATGGCTTAATATGGTTGATTTGCGTAAAACAGCATTTTCTTTAAATACTTGTACTAAGTTTCAAAGCAGTTATTACCTAACTAAAATTCATTTTCTAAATCAATTTTATAGTCAGATAACATTCACACAAGAATGGTGAAGGATACCCTCCTATCACATGGCTTCCCGCCCAATTCCCATTTGCATAATCCATTTGATGAAGTCTTTTGAAATCAAAACCAAAATCTAACTTTGAGAGGCTTTGCTAGCATGTCCTTGACCGTGGACACGGCTATTCGAATAGTTTTACACTCTGCAGAGGTTGTACACTTTACCCACATGACACGAATTCTCTAGTTTGCTGGGCATCCGTCGATACCACCGCTCACTACCGTAGGTAAGCAATCTAGAGCACGTGACAAGGCTTTTACAATGCATCATTTTACTGCAGTCTAGCCTCGCTAAGGTTTCGCCCCCTTTGGACTAACCGTCCGCAGGTTCAGGGCCCCCTCTTGCGCCGGGTGGGAATAAAATAGTCATGAAAGACAGGCCATGAAAGACCACCCATGTACAGACAGGATAAACTGCGATGGAACTCCACAAATTAATCAGCCAGATCACACGCCCCATTCTGGAGACATGTGGTTGTACGGTGAGGCATAGCCCATTATAGGCATAGCAAAGGATCGCTCAAAGACCGGTCCTTAACTGACTTGGGCGACTTTCCAAATAACCCCTGGGCCTCAATCCTTCCCGGATTGATACCGTGCATAATCCTGCACCCACCAAGCATCCATTTTGCCCAAGTACAAACCATCTTTTGATTTTATTTTGTTTTCAAAATCATTTCCAAGAGTCCATGGTGAAACAATACCATAGATTAATTTTAAACAAGATTTGAATCATTGGCTAAATTTCCCAAATCAAATACTTTTTGAGTCTAAGCACTGCTAAGCATAAAGTTTTTCAATCAAACGCATCTTGTTAACACTATCGTATTAACAAGAGTTTTATCTAGGGTGACAAGGTATGAGGGATTCAATGTTCAAGATTTGCCAAGTACAAGACCAGTAAGTAAACCATCCGTACTGTGTTCATAATCCAATAATCCAAACTCCAGCAATTATGTAATCCTATACTCCATCATATCAGTCTATTTCTATGATCTGGCCTCCATCGATCCTACCTTCAGTAATGCTCTTATTTTAAAATCTAATATACGTCAATCCATTAATCCCTAATGAATTATTTCTAATAATTCAACACCCATCAATCCGATGATTATGAAATCCTATAATCCAATTTTCGATAATCCGATATCCAATGATTAGGTATTTCTATAATCTAATCTTCGATAATCCATTATCAACAATTATCTACTTCTAAAATCTAATCAAATTTTATTTCTATAATCTCACCAAGAGTTAATCCTACAATCCGACACCCAAGCCAATCAATATTCTTTAATGACTACCTCTATCATTCAATCTTAATAGTCCAATATCAATAATTTACTATCTCTACAATTCAATATCAATCAATCACTTATTTCTACATCCGTCATTAATGCATTCCTATGATCCAATCTCCAACCATTGTTTTTTCCTATAATCCAACAGTCAACAATTGTATATAACTGTATAACCAATATCTAAGAATCATGTATTCATATAATCTAATATCCAATGATCATGTTATTATATAATCCATTCAATATATGTCTCTATAATTCAATTTCCATCACTTCCATCTTTGCAATATTTATCAATAGACTATTCCTATAATCCGATATTCAACGATCATGTAATCTTATAACCCAATATTTTCGATTTCTGACTCCAAGATATAACACACTCAGAATGGTTCTCCAAATGGTCTATACCGACAATAAATGGCTATACAACGGAATAGGGAATAACTATAAAGCTTAAAACAGGGATTTAAATTACTTGAATATAAATACGCGTGCAATAATAATTTAAAACAGAAATTAAATAATTTAAAATAATGGGTGCAAATATGGTCAAGAGTGTAACTTGCCTCGCTTGGTGATGTTGTTTTCCTTAACAGGTCACCTAGTACTCACAAACACTCTCTCCAGGTTGTCATCACCGCGATGATCATACATCAACATCAATCCTCTTATATGCTCTTCAAACAACGTCGAAAACCGACTTTTCCAAGTAAATTTAAATCTATACGCGAAAACGATCCAAATTCAAATAACAAATCAAAAAGGCAATTCAAATTAACTCAAAACCAGATAATTATATTTTATTTAGCTAGATAATAATTTTATAAAATTTTAGAAATTTGAATCACTCAAATCGGAGTTGGGATTCAAAAGATATGAATTTTACAAGTTTTAAACCTAAAACTGCAATTTAAATAAATTTCTAAATTCAAACAAGATTCAAATGAACTCTAATTTAAATAATTTTGGTTCAGTTAGCTAGATCTTGAATTTAGAAATTTGAATCATCCAAATCGGAGTTTGGATGCAAAAGTTATAAGCTTTGGAAGATTTAAACCTAATTTAAACCCTAAAAGGATTTTCTGGATTTGCCAAATTATTTTTCTAAAGAAAAAGGCTTTATGACATCAGCATGACGTCAGCGTCGGAATTTCGGAATTTAAATGAATTAAAAGAAATTCCGACATGTGGGACCCACATGTCGGTCTCACGGATCATGTGGACCAAGTCCATGGGAAGAGTGGGCTAGGGCTGGGGCTGAGGTGGCGGTCCGTGCACATGTGGCGTCGGGCTGGCGGACACGCGGGATGCCACGAGGGCCATCTTGCCGAGGTGGCGCACGCGTGGCGCCTACGTGGCGGTGCCACGTCGACACGAGGCCGGCGGCGGCTCGGCGACGAACTTGCCGGCGAAGGGCGGCACGGCAGCGGGGATGGGTGGTGTCAACGGAGAGAGGAGGCGATAGGGAGTGTGGTGCTCACCGTGGCGGCGAGGAGAGAGGCGGCGGTGCGTTTGGTGGGCGGCGAAGAGCTCCGGTGAGGTTTCTAGCGAGGCGAGGCGCCGGTCTGCGCGAGATCGCGGCGATGCTGATGGGGCCGGTGGCGAGGACGCGGTGGCGGTGGCGGCGGCGCTAGGGGCGGCGGAGTGAAGCTCGACCGGCGAGCTTCAACGGCGAATTCCAACGGCTAGGGATGGAGAGGGAGAGAGTGGGTGGTGGCGTCGGTTTGATGGGAGAAGGCGATCCCGAGGCTCTCTTAAATAGGGCCGGGAGGCCGAGGCGGGCGGGCGCGGAGGTCATGGCGGTGGTTGCGGCGTGAACTGGCGATCCGGTGATTACGGCCGTGAGAGAGGAAGCAACAGGAGGGAGAATGGGCGGCGTGATGAGCGGGAGCGAGTGCGCGCGTCCGCGCGGAGAAAAGGGGAGGGAAATCGCGGCGGTTGCGGAGTTAGGTGAGGCGGCAATGGCGGCGGAGAGAGGCGGCTACGCAGAGAAGAACGCGGGGAGAAGATGAGCGTGCGCCGTCGGATCTTGATCCGATGGTGAGGAGGAGTGGGGTGCGTGTAGGTTTGTGGGCCGTCGGATGGGGATCTGGTGGGTGTGCGCGTGCGGGAGGGAGGCCGAGGTGGAGCAGGCCGTGCGGGCCAGCTGGGCCGCGCGCGTGCGTGAATAGGGATGGGCCGAGCCACATTCGGCCCAAGAGGTTTTTAGAAATTTTAATTGATTTTCCAATTGATTTAATTCCAGAAATTCATTTAGGCTTTAGAAAATAGCAAACCAAATCCAAAAATTATGGAAAAATTCACAGAAATTCCCACATTTATTTTGGACTTAAATAAAATATTTCCAACTTAAAGTTGGCTTTTAATTTTGCAAATAAAATATTTTAGCTTTAAAATAATTAGAAAAAGCTTTTAAAATTCCGAAAATTCTTAAAATTAATTAAATTTTTATTTTTCAACTTTAACTCAAATAAAACTTTCAAGAACTTTAATAAATTTTATTTTTGACTTTTAAAACTTAAGAAATTCAAATAAAGCAATAAAACTCTTTCAAATTTCAGAAAATCCAAGAAAATAATAATTTTATTTATTTTTATTTTGGTAACAAAACTTTGGGATGTTACAAACTACCCCCCTTAAAAGGAATCTCGTCCCTGAGATTCGGAGAGGCTAGAGAGAAAGACAGGTATAGGATAAACGAATTGAGAGATAGAAATAGTCTATCGTCAAGTTGGCTTTTTGTCCAAGAGTGTTGGGTTGTTCAAGGTTTCAAGGTATCCCTCCGTCCTTTAAGTCCTTGGGGCATTGATAGGTTAGAAGTCCAATGGATTGTTTAGATAAGAGGAAAATAGCAAAGGGTGAGAAAGAAAGCTACGAGGAAAGAAGTCTACCCATTTTAAAGAAAACGTGGTACACAAGATCAAAAGATCTGCGTATGACGTTCCAAAAGAACGTACACCATACAAATTAAGAAACATTACATCGTTCTACTCGATCGAGACTTTCATGGTGAAACGACTCAGTACACAGAATGAGCCTTGGAAAACTTAAGCTATATGGTTGGGCTGACAAAACAATCTTCGATATATCTTGTCCGTTGTCCCTGGATGGTGGAGACGATGATACCTTCTTGATGGCTCCATGTCTTGTAGTCTTGAACGTAATGGTAAAAACGTGTTAACCATCTATAGAAATTTTCAAGGGAGAGAGGATCCATTTAACATTATAAAATGGTGAAGAGAGAATTAGGTAAGAAAGAATTGCTATAGAGAAGCTATAGATAGATGACCAAGATGAGGAGAGAACAAATTATTCTTTTCTTGTTATCAAATAAATTTTGAAGTTTTCAACTAACGGCCATTCTAACTAGGTCACGACCTACAGTCGATATGGCTCTGATACCACTTTGTAAGATCCGGGATTAATACTCCCAAATCCTCTGTGCATTTCTGAACTAGTCCCATGATCAGTAGCTAGTTCACACAGTAAACAAATATGGTAACAAAATCATATCACAACTTTATTAATAAATAACAATAGAGTTGATTACAAAGGAGGCTTACAAGCCAACAATAAAGAACACAGCGGAAGACAAAGAAGATGTAGTAGAGTCAGCTTAACCGCCACGTGCAATCGATCGGGTAGCGGCCTAGTCGCCGAGATCCACACCGTAGCAAAGTTCTTCTCCTCTCAAATTTGTTTGCATAAAGCAAGTATGAGCACAACTACCATGCTCGCAAGTTACAACCGTCAAATAACAGAATGACATGCATACATGGATGTAACAAAGGATGGCTTAATATGGTTGATTTGCATAAAACAGCATTTTCTTTAAATACTTGTACTAAGTTTCAAAGCAGTTATTACCTAACTAAAATTCATTTTCTAAATCAATTTTATAGTCAGATAACATTCACACAAGAATGGTGAAGGATACCCTCCTATCACATGGCTTCCTGTCCAATTCCCATTTGCATAATCCATTTGATGAAGTCTTTTGAAATCAAAACCAAAATCTAACTTTGAGAGGCTTTGCTAGCATGTCCTTGACCGTGGACACGGCTATTCGAATAGTTTTACACTCTGCAGAGGTTGTACACTTTACCCACATGACACGAATTCTCTAGTTTGCTTGGCATCCGTCGATACCACCGCTCACTACCGTAGGTAAGCAGTCTAGAGCACGTGATAAGGCTTTTACAATGCATCATTTTACCGCAGTCTAGCCTCGCTAAGGTTTCGCCCCCTTTGGACTAACCGTCCGCAGGTTCAGGGCCCCCTCTTGCGCCAGGTGGGAATAAAATAGTCATGAAACACAGGCCATGAAAGACCACCCACGTACAGACAGGATAAACTGCGATGGAACTCCATAAATTAATCAGCCAGATCCCATGCCCCATTCTGGAGACATGTGGTTGTACGGTGAGGCATAGCCCATTATAGGCATAGCAAAGGATCGCTCAGAGACCGGTCCTTAACTGACTTGGGCGACTTTCCAAATAACCCCTGGGCCTCAATCCTTCCCGGATTGATCCCGTGCATAATCCTGCACCCACCAAGCATCCATTTTGCCCAAGTACAAACCATCTTTTGATTTTATTTTGTTTTCAAAATCATTTCCAAGAGTCCATGGTGAAACAATACCATAGATTAATTTTAAACAAGATTTGAATCATTGGCTAAATTTCCCAAATCAAATACTTTTTGAGTCTAAGCACTGCTAAGCATAAAATTTTTCAATCAAACGCATCTTGTTAACACTATCGTATTAACAAGAGTTTTATCTAGGGTGACAAGGTATGAGGGATTCAATGTTCAAGATTTGTCAAGTACAAGACCAGTAAGTAAACCATCCATACTGTGTTCATAATCCAATAATCCAAACTCCAGCAATTATGTAATCCTATACTCCATCATATCAGTCTATTTCTATGATCTGGCCTCCATCGATCCAACCTTCAGTAATGCTCTTATTTTAAAATCTAATATACGTCAATCCATTAATCCCTAATGAATTATTTCTAATAATTCAACACCCATCAATCCGATGATTATGAAATCCTATAATCCAATTTTCGATAATCCGATATCCAATGATTAGGTATTTCTATAATCTAATCTTCGATAATCCATTATCAACAATTATCTACTTCTAAAATCTAATCAAATTTTATTTCTATAATCTCACCAAGAGTTAATCCTACAATCCAACACCCAAGCCAATCAATATTCTTTAATGACTACCTCTATCATTCAATCTTAATAGTCCAATATCAATAATTTACTATCTCTACAATTCAATATCAATCAATCACTTATTTCTACATCCGTCATTAATGCATTCCTATGATCCAATCTCCAACCATTGTTTTTCCCTATAATCCAACAGTCAACAATTGTATATTACTGTATAACCAATATCTAAGTATCATGTATTCATATAATCTAATATCCAATGATCATGTTATTCTATAATCCATTCAATATATGTCTCTATAATTCAATTTCCATCACTTCCATCTTTGCAATATTTATCAATAGACTATTCCTATAATCCGATATTCAACGATCATGTAATCTTATAACCCAATATTTTCGATTTCTGACTCCAAGATATAACACACTCGGAATGGTTCTCCAAATGGTCTATACCGACAATAAATGGCTATACAACGGAATAGGGAATAACTATAAAGCTTAAAACAGGGATTTAAATTACTTTAATATAAATACGCGTGCAATAATAATTTAAAACAGAAATTAAATAATTTAAAATAGAAATTAAATAATTTAAAATAATGGGTGCAAATATGGTCAAGAGTGTAACTTGCCTCACTTGGTGATGTTGTTTTCCTTAACAGGTCACCTAGTACTCACAAACACTCTCTCCAGGTTGTCATCACCGCGATGATCATACAGTCAACATCAATCCTCTTATGTGCTCTTCAAACAACGTCGAAAACTGACTTTCCGAAGTCGTCGAAATCTATACGCGAAAACGATCCAAATTCAAATAACAAATCAAAAAGGCAATTCAAATTAACTCAAAACCATATAATTATATTTTATTTAGCTAGATAATAATTTTATAAAATTTTAGAAATTTGAATCACTCAAATCGGAGTTGGGATTCAAAAGATATGAATTTTACAAGTTTTAAACCTAAAACTGCAATTTAAATGAATTTCTAAATTCAAACAAGATTCAAATGAACTCTAATTTAAATAACTTTGGTTTAGTTAGCTAGATCTTGAATTTATATGAATTTAGAAATTTGAATCATCCAAATCGGAGTTTGGATGCAAAAGTTATAAGCTTTGGAAGATTTAAACCTAATTTAAACCCTAAAAGGATTTTCTGGATTTGCCGAATTATTTTTCTAAAGAAAAAGGCTTTATGACATCAGCATGACGTCAGCGCCGGAATTTCGGAATTTAAATGAATTAAAAGAAATTCCGACATGTGGGACCCACATGTCGGTCTCACGGATCATGTGGACCAAGTCCATGGGAAGAGCGGCTAGGGTGGGTTGAGGTGGCGGTCCGTGCACATGTGGCGTCGGACTGGCGGACACGCGGGATGCCACGAGGGCCATCTTGCCGAGGTGGCGACGCGTGGCGCTTACGTGGCGGTGCCACGCCGACACGAAGGCGTGGCATGCTCGGCGATTTAACTTGCCGGCGGCGGCGGCAGCGGCGGGATGGGTGGTGTCAACGAGAGAGAGGCGGCAGGAGCGCGGTGCTCACGTGGCGGCGCAAGCGGGCGTTGGATTCGGCCGGCGGGCGCGGAGAGAGAGCGGCGGTGCGTTTGACCGCGGCGAAGGAGCTCCGGTGAGGCTCTGGCGAGGCGAGGCGCGACGGTGCGCGAGATCGCGGCGATCTTGATGGGGCGATGGCAGGACGCTGATGGCGGTGGCGGCGCTAGGGGCGGCGGAGTGAAGCTCGACCGGCGAGCTTCAACGGTGAATTCCGACGGCTAGGGATGGAGAGGGAGAGAGTGGGTGGTGGCGTCGGTTTTAGTGGGAGAAGGCGATCCCGAGGCTCTCTTAAATAGGGCCGGGGGAGGCCGGAGGCGGGCGGTCGGCGTGGAGGTCACGGCGGTGGTTGCGGCATGAACTGGCGATCCGGTGATTACGGCCGTGAGAGAGGAAGCAACAGGAGGGAGAATGGGCGGCGTGATGAGCGGGAGCGAGTGCGCGCGTCCGCGCGGAGAAAAGGGGAGGGAAATCGCGGCGGTTGCGGAGTTAGGTGAGGCGGCAATGGCGGCGGAGAGAGGCGGCTACGCAGAGAAGAACGCGGGGGAGAAGATGAGCGTGCGCCGTCGGATCTTGATCCGATGGTGAGGAGGAGGGAGTGCGGTAGGTTTGTGGGCCGCTTGATGGGGATCTGGTGGGTGTCTTGCAAGGTGGGAGGGAGGCCGAGGTGGAGCAGGCCGTGCGGGCTAATTACAAGGCAAGGCAAGTGAATAGGGATGGGCCGAGCCACATTCGGCCCAAGAGGTTTTTAGGAATTTTAATTGATTTTCCAATTGATTTAATTCCAGAAATTCATTTAGGCTTTAGAAAATAGCAAACTAAATCCAAAAATTATGGAAAAATTCACAGAAATTCCCACATTTATTTTGGACTTAAATAAAATATTTCCAACTTAAAGTTGGCTTTTAATTTTGCAAATAAAATATTTTAGCTTTAAAATAATTAGGAAAAAGCTTTTAAAATTCCGTAAAATTCTTAAAATTAATTAAATTTTTATTTTTCAACTTTAACTCAAATAAAACTTTCAAGAAATTTAATAAATTTTATTTTTGACTTTTAAAACTTAAGAAATTCAAATAAAGCAATAAAACTCTTTCAAATTTCAGAAAATGCAAGAAAATAATAATTTTATTTATTTTTATTTTGGTAACAGAACTTTGGGATGTTACACTATATCAAGCAAGTTCTCAGTACCGCTCTTGACCGTGAGCACAGCTATCATGATAGTTTTCTTACTCTACAGAGTTCGCACACTTTACCCACAAGAGGTATTCGCCTTGATACATTCATACGTTTCCTTGGACATGCGAATCAAGGGGAGATTACCACAAGGCCTTTACAATGCTCATTCCTCGACGCAGCCCCACCCGCTAAGGTTTCCACCGCCCGGTGCCAAGCACTTCCAGGAGGCCCCCTCTTGCGCCATGTGGTTTTACTATGGCTCCCTTTTCCCTTTACCCATGCCACATTCCTCTGATGGTGAGACCACGCCGAGGCGAGCAAATTAGTTGGCCAGGTCGTACCTATTATAGACTTATGGTTGCACTATTTTTTGCATGAGAAGTCATAACAAGATTCGGTCCTTACTTGACCAGGATGGCACATCCACATACCAACATCTTCTTGTGCCCCCGGCACCAGCCATTCTTTCCAACCGCCCCAGTCGAAAGCAGTTTTTTCAGGTTTTGTTGTTTTTAGAAAATAACCATTTACTTCAACATACCAGCGAGGCTCCCTGCCTCAACTGCCCCAAATCATTTTCTAAAGTTTTTAAGGATTGTGGTCGGGCAATTCAATGCCCGCATGATATTGTATCTAAGCAAGGCTAAGCATGACACTTAGATACAGACTTAGTAACTAGTATGTAATCCATTAAGTCTAGGGTGACAAAGGATAGTGTCCAAGTTCAAGGATTGGAAGTTTATACACAAGTATTTGTTAAGGCATTAACAATGACCTAGACCAATTTAGTTTGATAAAACATAGCAATGCAGTTTCATAATTTAAAGCAACATAATTTGCAAAAGGTGGGTGCAACATGATCAAATGATTGACTCACCTTGTTCGGAGTGCTGGTGGTCGGGATCCTGTTCAATGAACGGTTCTTCGGTCGCCTCAGCTTCTATAATCGCAAAACAACCGAAAAGGCAAATAAGCATATATCCCAACACAAATCATTTTCAAATATGCGAAGAACTCCAAATAATGCAAACTCGTAGATTAGAAATGTGAGACCAGCACAGTTGACCACTCAGTGGTTGACGGATCTGTGGTGGTCATAGGAGTTACTGTGTTTCTAGAAAGATACGACAAGGAGGTCGTGGAAGTACTATGACTTGGGATGGTCCTAGAGGTGCTGTGACTAGGGGAGGTTTTGGAATCACTGTACCAGGGGAGGTCTTGGAATCACTGTACCAGGGGAGGTCCTAGAATCACTGTAGCTAGGGGAGATCCTGGAATTACTGTACCAGGGGAGGTCCTGGAATCCATGTAGCTAGGGGAGGTCCTGGAATCACTGTTGTCAGGGTGGTCTTTGTAAAAAGACCAGGAGGGTGGTCTTTGCAAAAAGAACGAGAGGGAGATCTAATGAGAGTGAGGTCTGGACCGTGATATCTAAACGAAGGGAGGTCTGGAATGTTAGATTTAAGCGAGGGGAGGTCTGGAACATTAGATCTAAACGAAGGAAGGTCTGGACCCTTAGATCCAAACGAAAGGAGGTCTAGACCCTCAGATCCAAATGAAGGGAGGTCTGGAACGTCAGATCTAAGTGAGGGGTAGGTCTGGTCCCTTAGATCTAAGCGAGGGGAGGTCTGGTCCTTTGGATCTAAGCGAGGGGAGGTCTGGACCTTTAAGATGAACGCAAAGGAGGTCCTGACAGTCAAGATGGAACCAAAGGAGGTCCCGACGGTCAAGATGGAACCAAAGGAGGTCCTGTCGGTCGAGATGAATGCAAAAGAGGTCCTGAAGATACCGGGACCAGGGGAGGTCCTGTGAGCGTTACGACCAGGGGAAGGTCGTGAGGGTGTTACGACCAGGTGAGGTCGTGGAGGTGCTACAACGTTACGAACAGGGAAGGTCACGAAAGTATTACGACCAGGGGGAGGTCTTGAAAGTGTTAAGACCAGTGGAAGGTTGTGGAAGTGTTGCGACCAGTGGGAGGTCTTGGAAGTGTTACGACCGAGGGAGGTTGTGTGAGCGTTGCGACCCGGGGAGGTCGTGAAGGTGCTATGGCCTGAGAGGTCGTGGAGGTGCTTTGTCCTGGGGAGGTCTTTGCGGTAAGGCCAAGAGGGTGGTCTTTGCAAGAGACCAAGAAGGTGGTCTTTGCAAAAAAAAGGAAGGTTACGATTAGGAGGGTGGTCTTTGTAAAAGGGAAATTGGCTACAGGGCACTGCACATTCGCGTCATTTGCCAACGGACATCCAAAAATCATGCTGCAGCCAGAAGACATCGCAAAAACGTGTAATTTGGCTGTTAGACACTCCTCTCATTAAAATAATATATCCGAATGATTAGGAGACAGGAACTTTGTAAAATGTCCTCAATGCCCCTCACCTCCTCCACCGACACCAGCCCCACATGGCAAAGACTCCTCCGACCGACCGACTCGTGCAGGTGGGCGGTGGGTGGCGACGCTGGCGTGGGGAGCTTCTTCCTCCAGCGGAGACGAGGAAGTCCAGATGCGCCAGAGTGGCCAAGACCTCCTCCCAGATCTCGGCGAAGGAGTGGAGGATGAGGTGGTGGTGGCAAGGCGAGTTGAGGGACAGAAGCGGTGGAGCAACTCGACAAGGCTGGCCGCCCACGATCTCCTTCTCCACGATCATCCGCAAGATGGACCGCCGAAGTCGAGAGCGGGTGGCCGACTCTTCACCACGCCCACGCCTCCTCCACCTCCGGTGCCGCCGCCCCCTCGCTATGGTCACTTTGCGCCGCCGCTACACCCGCCGACGACGGCGCCGCAGGAGCAGACGGTTCGCCGAGTCGCCGAGTGGCGCGAAGAGCGCGGTCACGCTGGGCGTGTTTCCACGCTGGTGTCGACGCTGTCGGTGTCGGCGAGGAGGAGGAGGAGAGAACGAGGAGGGCTCCGCCACGGTGGAGGACGCCGTCTTGCTTTCCGCTCTTCTTGTCGCCGCTGTGGTGGTGGTGGCCGACATGGTCATAGTAGTATTCGACATGTTTGTGGGCGGCGTGGCCATGGGGATCGCTTGTCGGAGCCATCTGAGATGGAGACGGCTTTGGAGCTGCCACAACCACACATGAAGCCGCGGGCCTTCTTCTTGATGCGCAGTCCGCCGCCGACGCCATGGCGGCGAGGTATCATCGCCTTCATTGAAGCCTTCTCGATTTGGGAACATGAACATGGGGCGCTGCAGGCGAGGAGGCCGTGCCTGTGAGCCGAGGGACGAGCCGAGGTGCCTCGCGACGAGCCACACCGGGCCGGAGTGGAGGCCGAGAGGAGGAGCGCGGCGGCCAGAGGGAGAGAAGAGCGGCGCAGGGGACACTACTACAAAATAGGCTATAGTAGACGCCCCATCACAGACGGTTCCTTTGGAACCGTCTGTGTTGGGTTTGTCCGGACCTGCGGGTGGCGCGGGTAGCCTATCACAAACGGTATTTTTTAGAACCGTCTGTGATAGTCATATATCACAGACGGTTGTTCTATTCATAAACCATCTGTGATAATCCCGCTAATCACAGACGGTTTTATTTTACAACCGTTTGTGTACTATCACAGACGGTACTATTAACAAACCGTTTGTGATTGGCGGGAATATCACAGACGGTTCATAATAAGAACCGCTCAGGATAGTACACGACGCAGTCTTGAATGAGAACCGCTCGTGATATTGAGTTATCACGACGGTTACGATTAAGAACCGCTCGTGATATCCTCACCCATATAAATTGAGCTCGACACATCCCTCGCCGCAATGCCATCAGGTTCATCGCCGCATCGCCGCCAGGTTCATCATCGCAAGGCCAGACCGCCATCGCCTCGCCATCGCCACCGCTTTGGAGAGCAAAACCACCCCCGCCCTGGCTCCACTTAGATCTGCTGCCTCCCCCGGTGCCACACTTCCTGCCCTAGCTCTCCTCCAACTGCGGCTCCTCCCTAATTAAGCAGATGGAGTAATACTTATATATTATCCTTTATCCACTATATTGATTAATGATTTTCCTTATTTTGCTACTCAGACATGGACCCTAATGTTTATTTGTTTTCTTTGTTGTATTCCTTAGTCGAAAGTATAGGGTTTAAGTTTCAATTAATACTTCTCACAAAAGCAATAAATTCTTAGAAAAAGGCAAATTTAAACATCTAGCTCTCAATTTGATGGACCCTAATTAAACCTAAACTATAGCAGCCATTGGATGTTATTGAACCAAAACTATGATATAAATTCGAGAAAATGAAAAGCAAAACATGTAGCCTTTAATAACTGTGTAATTCCTTTGTGCAATGATGAGACAAAACGAGTAAGTACGTACAAAGAGGTGAAAGTCTTAATCAGAACTAATTTTATGAGTTGTTTTCTAGAACAGATTAAAAAGAAGAATTTATGACACACCAAGATAAGTCACATGTGCAATGATCTATTTTATATTTCCTCCATTTATCCATGAAGAAACGCCATCACAAAGGGTTTATTGTTTCAATTATATCAAAACGGATACCCACACAATCGCGCGGACCAACTTGCTAGTTATTAGGATCTTCCTCTTGTCTTTTGTCTCGTATCTAACCAACAATCATGCAGATAATCAATAATTATCCGTCGCCCGACTTAGAGAGAAGAAGGTTGGACCCCGCCCTAGCGCCCAACACCCGCCTCCTCCCCATTGCGCCACCTTAGAGAGGAGAAGGAAAGGAGAGAGGAATCAGATTTTCTTCGTGAGCTCCAAGGGTAACGATCTATAACCCTTTATGTTTGCTATAAATTAATCGCTAATCAATTTGACACTAATTTGTTACATGCGTAGTGTAGATGGATCGAATCGATGTACGTGTGAACCGTGTGAGTCAAGAGTACATTAATGGCGTGGTTGCTTTTAGAAGAGCCACGAAAGGTGATATGTTGAAGAAGGGATAAATTTTATGTATCGTCCATGCATTGATTATGTAATCAAGATGTTTAACAACGCGCGCAGATAGAAGCGCACTTGATTCAAGGGGTTTCAAAAAGGGTATACATGTTGGGCCAATCACGGTGAAGAGCAGATTATACCGAATTTAATAATGACGACATCGCCGAGGAAGTCAACGATTCACCGGATGCGATTTGTGCTTTTGATGAGGATAGGTGGCACGATGACAACTGGATCGATGCTACGTGATGCGTAAGAGAACTACTGAGAGAGAGTTTTGTAAATTCGAGGGCTTAAGGGAGGACTTCGTGAGACCTTTGTTCCTCGGCCGCAAGCCGAATACACAATGTTGTCAACCGTGCTTGAACCGCTGAAATTGAAGGCAAGCAATGGTTGGTCCGATAAGAGTTTCACGGCGTTGTTAGGTCTCCTAGCGGACATCCTTCCGGAGGGAAACGTGTTGCCCAAAGACCACCTATCAAGCAAAGAAGGTTATTTGTCCATTGGGAATGGAAGTAGAAAGAATACATGCATGTCCGAACGATTGTATCCTCTATCGTAAAGAGTATGCAGACATGCATGTATGTCCTGTGCAAAACATCCCGATACAAGCGTCGAATACTACTAAGGTGAAGCAAGGACCTCTGCTAAGATGTTGTGGTATCTCGCTCGTGATCCCACGCTTGAAGCGTTTATTTGCGAACCCAAAGGAGGCAAGATTGTGCGCTGGCACTCAGAGGAGCGAAGAGAGATGGAAAGCTAAGACACCTCGCCGATTCTCGCCTAAAGGAGAAACTTCGATCGAGTCAAGAGTTCAAAAGTGAACCGAGGAACATAAGGTTATGGTTGAGTACAGATGGAATGAATCCTTTCGGTAACATGAGCAACCGACATAGCACCGCCCGTGAATCTATGTATGTACAACCTTCCTCCTTGGCTGCGATGAAGCGGAAGTACATTTTGATGTTACTACTTATCCAAGGGCCAAGCAACCGGGAATGATATTGATGTGTACCTAGCACCATTGCTTTGGAAGATCTTGTGACACTTTGTGGAACGAAGGGTACATGTATGGGATGCGTATAAACGAGAGAACTTCACTTTACGCGCCATGTTGTTCTCGCACCATCAATGATTTTCCCGCCCTTGGTAACTGTCAAGCCAAAGACAAAAGGAGCCAAAGCTCATTCAAGACCGCTTAGATGCTACGGAGAGTGTATGGTGAACAACTCGTGCAAAATCGTATATATCGTCACCGTAGGTTCCTTCCTGTGAGTCACCCATACCGCAAGATGAAAAACAACAATTTAAAATAAGGAGAACGATTCAGCTCCAAGGGCTTTTAGAGGGAAAGAGGTCTATGATATGGTTAAAGATACGCTGCTATGGTTGGCACGAGGGCAACAATTTACAATTGTCGCATGGCAAGGATACGACATAAATGGGCACACATTTTATACGGCAGCTCAGGATAGGAAGAGCACTGATCCGTATCAAATGTGTCCGTGATAGATGCATTTAGTACCGATGAGATGAGGAGCTCCTACTATGGGCAAATAGAGGAGATATGGGAGCTCGACACGTGCTTTTCAAGATCCCCTATTTCGTGCCGTTGGGTCCATCTCCCACAGTGAAGGTCGATAAGCACGCGGCGTCACTACCGTGGACCTCGAACGTGTCGGATACAAAGATGAACCATTCGCATCAAGCAACCAAGTTGTTCAAGTGTTCTATGTAACCGACCGGCAAATAAGAAGCGCCACGTAGTTCTTCATGGAAAAAGGAGGATTGTCGGAGTTGAGAATGTAGTGGACGAGGAAGAATACAATCAATTTGACGAGTTGCCTCCTTTCAAAAAACAAAGATTAGGCTCGAGGAAGAACCCAAAGTGAGGAAGCTAGCTATATGCGTCGATCATCACGAAGGCCTATATTTTAATTAAGAATTTACTCCAATGTAATTAATTTATTCCATAACATTATGTGTTATGGACTTGTAATCTCTCATATATTTTGATGTCAACGTGAATTTGTCATGTGTTGATGTGTTATGGACTTGTCATATTTGATATTGATGTCAATGTGGATGTACATTGTAATGTGGAGTATCAAAATTGGAGTTGAGTTGAATTAGATATGAAATTTTGAAGTCAAATGTGTTATGAACTTGTCATCATACTTGTCACCAGGTTCGAATTCATATGGACTTGTCATGATTGTCGTCATACTTGTCACCAGGTTCACTATGTTTTGTCAGGATATCACACATTGTCATCAGGTTTTGTCAGGCTATCATAGACGGTTTTATAATACAACCGTCTGTGATAAAATATCCTGAGCGGTTTACGATGAGAACTGCTCAGGATAATATCATCACTGCACGGTTAGATTATAGAACCGCTCAGTGATATCATATCCTGAGCAGTTACGATGTAAACCGTCTGTGATATACTTTTTATAAGGCGGGAAACGCTAGGGTTTTGCTCTCACTTGTCACTTCCTCTCCCGCGCCCTTTAGGCTCTCGCGTGCTCGTTCGCCTCCTCTAGGGTTTAGGGCTCGCCTGTTCACCGCCGACTACGACCTCGGCGCCGCCACCCCCAACATTGGCGCCCCTGACCTCGGTGCCCCCAACCTCGGTGCCGCCGCCGCCGACCTCGGCGCCCCCGACCTCGGCACCCGCCTTCACCTCCCGGCCAGAAGCCCGGCGACGCGCCTCCCGACCTCGATGCCGTCCTCCTCCTCGTGTCGGCCTCCTCCCCTCAGACCGGCCTTCTCCCCCGTCCTCCTCCCCGTGTCGACCTCCTCCCACCTCCTCCTCCTGCGTCGGCCTCCTCCCCTGACCGGCCTCCTCCTTGCACCGTGAGTACTTGTGCGGCATCCTCTCTGTGAGTATTGGTCCTCTGTGGCGATTCGGTTGATCTTTGCATATATATATTTGCGGTGCTAGTTGATACCTTGATCGTATTAGTTACGATTTCGAATCTAATATCAAGATGTTGCAAATTGATCGCTGGGCTTTGTTGACATGCTCGTGATGAACTCTGTCTTATCTCGAGATTGAATGTGATAGTTAGTTCATACTTGAGCTCTATTGTATTACTTGCTACCGTCAATATGATGTACCGTTAATTGGTTACTTTCGCTTGAGCTCATAGTTCATTTGCAAATTGATCATGGGCTTTGTTGACATGCTCGTGATGAACTCTGTCTTATACCGAGATTGAATGTGATAGTTAGTTCATACTTGAGCTCTATTGTATTACTTACTACCGTCAATATGATGTATCGTTAATTGGTTACTTTCGGCTGAGCTCATAGTTCTATTGCAAATTGATCGCTTGTATTGACTAGTTTGTGATTCTTCTAGTAGTCTCAGATGAGCTCATTCAACTTTTCATTTGCCATCTTGATCTCTATAGTCAATCTCTGCTTGACCGAAGTTGAATCTGTTTTGCTAACAATTGAGATCATTTGACGCTAAGCAAAGTATTGTTTAGAGCTCATAGTTTGAATTTATATTATCATATTCATTTAATGAAGAGTATAGATAATAGGATTGAGATGGCAAAGACTTGTTCTTTAGCTACTCTCCTTCTGAGAGCACATAATATCATCAATCAATATGTTGGAATAGTGTCTGTGCACTGTTAATCTCTAGACCTTTTATTGGCTGAGAGTTTAATCCAGACGGTTCTTATTAAGAACCGTCTATGATTCCTTTGCATTTCCTTAGAGAAGCTGGTGGATTAAGGAGTGTTAAATTCTTTAGGAATTATGCTTTAATGCTAATTAATTTTGTTGGGATTAATTCTGAAATTTTGCTAAAATCGCATTTTTACAACAATCCAAAAAGAAAGTTTTACTTGATTCTATTTTGTTTCTATGTTGGGATTAAACCTTTGCTTAGCATTTCCTAAATCGATCATTTTACTTGATTCTAGTTCTATGTCTTCATTAAAGGCTAGTCTTACGTACATGAAGCATTAAACCTTTGCTTAGCATTTTCTTCGTCGATCCTAACATACTTGAGTGTACCTTTGCTTCGTGCCAATCCTCCACCAAGACGAAGCAAATGGTACACTCCAAAGGTGTCGAGCTCGATGAAGTAGGCTCGAGCAAAGATTTGTATCACTAGTTTCTATCTATACAAAGATCACTAGAGAATTTGGTGGATTAAGGAGTGTTAGAATAGAAGCTGGTGGATTAAGGAGTGTTAGGAATGTTAGTAGTCTGTATGAGCTCATTCAACTTTTCATTTGCCATCTTGATCTCTATAGTCAACCTCTGTACTTCTTCCTGAGATTAATTGTTTCATATTTATGCTGGAATTAATTATGATTATTTGCTAATATTGCACATGTTGAGCATATTATTAAGTTTAAATGTCTATGTTAATTTGGGACACTTGCAATAAATTTTATTGCATATGTAACTTATATAGATAGCAAGTAAGCGAGATGGCAGAGGCACCGTCTTCGCCGCAGATGGAAGAGGCGCCAACACCGACGTCGCAGATGGAAGAGGTGCCGACGAGGCCGCCAACACCGACGCCGCAGATGGAAGAGGCACCGACGAGGCCGCCGTCACCGTCGATGATAATGACACGGAAGCGAGATGGCAGAGGACAATCGAAAATGCCTTTGGGCCGACTGGTCATCACGGAGGTCAGTGACTTTGGGGTCCCTCTGAGTCCCAAGAGATCAGCGGCGAGATTCTGGACCATCTTCTGGATACTTGGAAGGGAACGGGTCCCCATCACCACACCAAGGTGGAAGGACCTGACGAAAGAAGCGAAGGCGCTACGTGGGAGTAACTTTTAGAGAAGTTCACTATTCCGTAGCGAGACGCGGCACGCGCGGCGACGGACGGCGATGCTCACGATGGATAAATCGTGGAGGACCTTCAAGAGCATTCTTGTCACGAAGTACGTGAACACGGGTAAGACGCCCTTCGCGCAGTATAGATTCTTGACGCGGGAAGCATGGAACACCTTTGTGGCTATGAAAACAACGGCCGAATTTAAGGAGCAAAGTGCGGCGCACAAAGCTCTCCAGACACGAAACACTCACCCAAGACAGACTCGGCACCGACCGGGTACGCGGGTAAATACGAGGAATGGGGCGGAGGAGCGAGAACCCGCTTCGATGTCACGCACTAACGTTCCCTAATTTGGTTAAAAGCGAGGGCAAAAGTCTTGTCTTCAGCAAAGATCTCTTTCACAAACCGGCGGACTGTGAAGTGTCCCAACGTGTGGTAAATATGTCGAACTACCTAGTTAATAAGTCCATAACTTCATAGTGTCTATAATAACATGATGACCTCTTGCGGCGTGACTTGATCGCCCAAGCTTCCCAAGGCTCCTTCCATGCGCAGGAGAAGGATATACTATCTACGACCTTGGGAAACAAGGAGCACCCGGGTCGCACGCGAGGCCTTAGGGTTAACATACCTTGGAGTCATGGATTCACGGACGACTACTGTATGTATAGGAGTAGGAAGAGATCCAAGGCCGAGCACGGCGACCGGGGTGGTACAGATGATTACTAACAAATTTGAAGAAAAGATAGCAGCATTGCAGGGTCAAATGGAGATACTCCGAGCGTGGTGGTCGAAGTCGCCCGATTAATTCAGAGGCGATCCTCCTCGACGTCAGAGTAGCGTCGCATCCGCGCATAATTCTGAACATGACGAAGTCCGATTTCCGACAAACGACATCCGATTACCGATAGACGACATCAAGGTAACGTACATCTATGGAATGCACCAAAGATAGACCTATAGGACGCCTTAGCTAATTGCGATCGCTTTATAGGAGCCGACGCGTGCAAGCTCCAAGTGAGGATGGATGGGTCCTTTGTATTGAAATTCAAGCAGGGATGGTGTATCCATACGAGGAAGGGCAAGCAGAAGACGGTGCCCACCGGGCGCAGGTTATGCCAAGGTCCGTGGATATGGTACATGTCAATTTCCGAGCCATCCCGCCAAGATTCGCCGAACGAAGAGATCATAACACTAGGGATGCCGCCCACTCTTTTATCCAATGGCCCAAGAACAACATCGCTCGACCCAAAGAAGTCCGCGATCCGACACAACCATTCCTCTCCAACGGACCTCGATGACTCCACCTCATGTTTCGCCTCGAAGGCCACCTCTTTGATTCCCGTGGAGAAGACGCCAAAGGAACAAACAAAAGCGTGCCGACATATCGGTTCGAGTCGTCTCACAAAAAGACGCCGCCAATCGCTAAGGCCAAATCGAAATCAACGAACGTTAAAGCGCCTCCCTAAGTCCGGAAGTCCGCGATACCCGGAACTACATCATCGAAAACCGCAGTTCGACGCAGATAATGCACGTTGGATATGCTTATCGCTTTGCATGCCCGGTACTTGGACAAGACCCAAAAGAAGGGTGCGATCATCGAATCACCGCCGACACGAGGACAAGCATTTCTTCAATGGGACGAGGTACTTCGTCGTGGGCTTCAACGACTTATTTGAACTATTCAACCTCGCTGGCCTCGACGCCTCGCTTCTCGATGTTGGACATCGTAAGTGTGTACAATCAAGTTCTACATTCATGTAATACCGATAAATATCACAACTCATTGCTTATGTATAGATACATCTTTGAAAAATGTCCAGAATGGAAAGAACCGGTGGGTTTCTCGACCCACATGTGGTATCGCTGCAAACCATCCAAGAAGACTCGCCCTTCGTCGAGAAATACATAACAAGGTCATTGCTTCGTCGATTTAACATGAAGTACATAGTGGTGCCCTACAACCGTGGGGTAAGTGTCACTACTTGCTATACAAATTTCATTTGTACTTTATACGCAAACCACTAACTTAGGTTTAATGACTATAGCGACATACATGAGTAGGTACCACTAGATCCTTTTAGTTATTATACCCAAGAGGAACCATGTGATATACCTTGATTCGCTAAACCGCAACAAGCACGACTTCAGATTCTAAGAGGAATACTGAGAGGTATGCTCATTTCCTCCTTACATAACTCTATTGTAATCTTTATTCGCTTGAAATGGCCGAGGATAACTTTTTGAATCATGTAGGTCGCTCATCAATTATGTTGCCAACAAAGGAATATACAATGGAAAGAGCGCCTAACTAACACACAGGATGGATTTTCGATAAGCGCTACAACACGATAATCCTATATCATACTTCATAATAACGCCTCTCGAACCGACTATACCTATATATATAATTCTATTTTTGCAAAGGTCCGCCAAAGAAAAAGATGATGAGTTATGTGCAATCTATGTCGCTATCATATGCAACTAATCCTTAGAGCTAGGAAGAAGGATCCCGAGGTTTGTCAATCTCAAATAATTATTTCCTAATTATAAATTTAAATATATATAGCTAGCGATGTGTCTTGGATTTACAATGTGATTCACTCGTTATGAAGAGATCAAGGACATTTGAGGAAGCTCGCACCTTTATCAACACGTAAATCATTAACGACAATGGAGAGTTTCACTTCCGCCAACCGAGAGCATCACCCGTCGACACCTCTCAACGTAAACAATTGTAATCCAGTTGTAACTACAGCGACAATACTTGAACAAATGCGATCTTTTGTAATTTATTTTGAGTAATGATCACTTTGAGTTGTCAACAATTGATTATCTCTAATGAATCTATTTTTGTGCATGCTTGAATCTATTTTTGTGCATGCTTGTTTTCAGAGGGCATGGCTAGCAATTCCTGAGGCTAGCCAGAAAAACAGCAAAATTGTGGTCAGGGGGGGTATGAGCTATCATAGACGGTTTTTTGTTAAAACCGTCTGTGAAGGCAAGTATCACAGACGGTTTCTACTAAAAACCGTCTGTGATACGTAATATCACAGACCGTTATAAAAACAAACCGTCTGTGATCCGTGAATATATATCACAGACGGTTCTCAACAAAAGCCGTCTGTGATATTCCCATATCACAGACGGTTTTTAGTCCAAACTGCTCGTGATATTAGCCTTCGCTGCACGGTTTTTGAGTAAAACCGCTCAGTGATATTGCGTATCACAGACGGTTTTTTACCGTCTGTGATAATGGCCTGTTATCACAGACCAACAAACATAGACGGTTCATAAACCGTCTGTGATGACAGTTCCAAACCGTCTGTGATGTGGGTTCCTGTAGTAGTGGGAGGAGCCATCGGGGCGCGTCGAAGAGGTGGCGACTGGCGGATGGACCGAGCCGGGTGAAGCGCCGTGGTGGAGGTGAGCCAGGAGTGGCACCATGGAAGAAGTGATGAGGAAGAGGGAGATTGGGGGAGAAGCACTGTAGTCGGTTTGCAAAAGGAAGAAGATGAGGGTAAAACGGACTTTTCATCGTCTTTCTCTCTCCACTTCAGTCCAAAAATGATAAAATAGTGCCCTCAATGTCCTACGGCCAAATTACACATTTTTGCGATGTCTTCTAGCTGCAGCACAATTTTTGGATGTCCATTGGCAAATGACGCAAATGTGCAGTGCCCTGTAGCCAATTTCCCAAATGGGAGGACACGACTAAAAGGGCAGTCTTGGGAGTGTTAACCATGTGTAGTTGAATAAGAGAAGTGTTCAACTACACAGCAGAGGTCAAAAGAAGCAAGGATTCGACTGTATTGATGCAATCGAATGGACCAACGGAAAAACCAAAGGAAGAACCAGAGAATATTAGAGGAAGAAACAAGGCAGCTCGAACTAGGAAGAGTTTCTGTCCACTAGGAACTTACTAGTATGGAATCTAGGGAGTGGTTAGCCGAAGCTAAGATGGCGATGGTGGATCACAACAAGGGAAGAAGCTCCGTGCTGCTGGTAGCTTGAGGGAAAGGAGGGTGGTCTTCGGTCTTCAAGTTTGCTCTCTGGAAGCTGGTGATTGGCCTACTTAGATGTCTTGGAATGTCCTGGTTGGAGGTGAAACGAGAGTGGTCTCCGAGGCGATGGTTGCCTGCGGCAAGGCGTTAGTTGTGGGGGCGCTTGATAGGGACAAGTGCTTGAGCTTGACTGGAGCTCGAGCTCTCTTGGAGGAAGAAGAGAATCGGGTTAGCACTAGAATGCCTAAGAAAAGAAACAAAGGGGCAACAAGGACTTGGGCAAACATATATATACGCATAACCTGTCCAGGGGGAGTGGTCGGAGTGGTTGGGGCTGCTGTTAGAGTGGTTCCACAGTGTAGTTGAGGGACATCCTAAGTGATGGCTATTAATAGCCGATGACAGCCCCACGCCGTGACTATGCCTTGGCCCTAGACCTATTCAAAAGGCGGGCTGGGTCGGACTTTAGGATGGGCTTGAAAAGCCCGGCCGAAAATGGACAGACCCAGCCCGAAAAATCAATTTTTGATTTAAAAATAATATTTTAATCATTTTTCGGAATAAAAAGTCATATTTAATTCATTTTTAGAATTAAAAAAAATAGATTTTCACTGTTTTTTTGGGCTTTCGGGCTCGGCCTTTGGGCCAAAAAATCAGTCCCAGGCCTGGCCCGAACAGGGTCAGGCTCGGGCTGGGCCGACGGGCTAGGCCGCCCATGAACACCTCTACTTGGCACCTATCCGTGCTCGAGTGGAAGTCACAGCTGCCCAGTTGGATCACTGCGGATCGGATGCACAGGAAAAGGGGAGGCACGGGAGCAAGGGAGTCGGATCAGACACTGGCTGATTAACCCTTCAACCAGAGGAGATAGGGAATGAAGGAAGGAAAGTTAGAAAGACTTGAGAAAAGACAAAATGATAGGATGGCAGACAAAATCATGAGAGCAGAAAAGATGCAAAAAGTCCTCAAGCAAATCTCAGAGATGCAAGCAAACACACGATAATAGTTATTACACAAAAAGTTTTAAAAATCCCTCATTTTTACAATTATGAATTTTTGGGCTGTTACATTCGCCTCCCCCCTTGCAAATTAGTTAGGGCTCCCCTAGAGCCCTATCTAAAAAAAGTATGGGGGACGGTGCGAGGCTTTGCCTCCCCCTTCGCAAATTTAAGCTAGGTCTCCCCAGGAGCCCTATCTAAAAGAGTATGGGGGACGGTACGAGACTATGTCTCCACCTTCGCAAATTGAAAGTTAGGGCTCCCCCGGAGCCCTATCTAAAAGAGTATGGTGGACGGCGTGAGGCTTCGCTTCTACCCTTGCAAATTTAAGTTAAGGCTCCCTTGGAGCCCTATTTAAAAGAGGATAGGGGACGGCGAGGCTTCGCCTCCCCCCCTTCTACAAATTTAAGTTAGGGCTCACCCAAAGCCTTAGCTAAAACATTATGGGGGATGGTGTGAGGCTTCTCTATCGCCTTCGCAAGAAGAAGTGCTACGCGCTGCCCGCGTCTAGTCGGATCCTAAGTAATCAAGGACGGTGATTTGACCGACATGGCCAGAGTCTAGTCCCATGGCGGGCTAATGTGAGGTCAACAAAAGTCAGACTCCCAGCTAATAGCTTACCTAGCTACGGATGTTGGCACCCCGTTCGCAAAACATGAGCGGATGTTAACAAAGAACATACTTTATTCATCACAACTTCAAGGTACATAGGGTACATACACCAGCAGCATCGACCCGGTAAATGGAAACATAAAAATTACAATCCCAGCAACGCACAATCGCGACTACAACTTACAAGGCATGACCACAACAAACAGCGATGGTGCCACATCCCACACCTCCGTGCGCAACACCTATTTAAGCAGCTCCTCATCGGATGCCCTGGTAACCATGAACCTCAAGTACTCCCTCTCCATGCTCCAATCATCTAACGACCCGGATGACACTTCGTGGGAGCTCTTCACTAGCGGAGCCGCGGATTCAACAAACGAGGACATAAGGTCCTCAGTCATAGTCGCAGTGCCACGGCGCTCCTAGAAAGCTCATATCTCGGCGCGTGCCCTCGCCGCCTTGTGCTCCTAGAAGGACCAAAACTCTTCCATGGAGCCATTTGGATTTGCCAATTTCCAGTACTACCACTTCGCACCGTGGCACACAATGCCCTGGTAGCATAGCTTCAGAGGCCAAATAGACAGAAGACTACGCTCGTCCTTCGGGTCCTGCAGAGGGACAACGACTTTAGTCATCCGCCCCCAGAAGGGCGAGGCCCCTGTCGAGCGGTGCATCGAAACAAGGGTAGATCGTCCTACGCAAACCACAAAGCTAAAGCATAAACAATGCGCGAGGAGAAAAATGAGCCCGAACAAACAAATTGACAATTTTTTCTTTCAAAAGCAGAGGTCATTACAAAAAATGGTCAACCCCCTCCAAGCCTGCTCTGGTACACGACACAGAAGGACGGAACAGGGGGATGAGCTTTAAGTAATGTACAAAAAAACTAGCAGAGTCGCTTGAGGCAAGAGGAGGGTCACACCTTGTCTCTAGTGGTGGCCCCCCACTCGCCAGCACCTCCCTTGGTCGCCAGAGCTTTGCCCGTCTTCCTATGAGCAAGCACCGCCCGAAGGAACTCCATCGCTGCGTCATGGTCGTGTAGCTCCCAAAAGTCTTAGGTGAAGATGTTGCCCACCCTCCGCACCTGCCGCTGACAGGAGGCAACCTCCGCCGCGGGCGCCACGGGCAGGGAACGTGAGCCAAGGGCCTCGACATGTCCGCAACTAGCCCTCTTCAGGGAGACAAACGCCGCTATCCAGGCTGCCTTTGTGCACTGATCGCCATATGCTTGGGCAGCCGACAGATAGACCTCGCGGGTGTGGTGAAGGCGCCACAACGTCACATCCATCTCCGTCTGTGTGTGCTTCACAGTGGGCGGCATGGCACCGAGGTCGGCCACAACGCGATCTAAGGACTCCATGGCCCCCACGTTGCCCGGGCCATAGTGTCCGATAGCTGTCGCTCCGCTTCAATCTCTACCTCAAGGATGGTGCAAACACCACGAAGCATCCACACTTCCACTTGCAGGTCACGGCGTTCCGTGTCCAACTCCTCAACTTTCGCCTCGAGCCCCTTTGCCCTTTTAGATAAGGCCAAAAGCTCGGTGCTCAGAGTCTCATTCTACGCGTGCTATGAGTCGACCCATCCTTGGATCTCCGCATAGCATGCAGGATGTCCCCCTCGAGAGCGTGGGACAACATCAGGGTCTGCATGGTGCGAACCGTCAAGAAAAAAGAAAAACAAAACATCAGAGCAGTAGCCGTGTTCAGGGTCACCTTCGTTGTGTTCGCCTCAATCAACCGAAACATCTATTGGGTGTGCATTCTCCCGAAGAACTCCCTCACAAAGGCCGGAGCGGCGAAGCGGGTGACTTCCTCGCAAACGGCCGCCGCCCCGGCGCTAATCTTGAAGTCGTTGGTACACAGCGGACCTAGGTCTGTGGTACCAGTTACGTCATGAGCCACAATAGACGAGGGAGCTGCTTCGAACCTCCGAGAGCCGGAGCCTCCACCGCTGTCCCTCTCCCCCTCATCGCTCAGGACTAGAGAGCATACGGGTTAGTGATGAGTACAAGAGTAAGAATAACAGGGGGTAGAGACTTACTAATCACGTCACAGCCCAGCGTGGGGGCACCGCCTGGGAGTCCTCGAAACCCTGGCCATACATCTGTGATGGAGTGCCGCCCGAAGACTCCTCAAGGGGCAAGCTCCCTATGCCAAACGAACTTGCCACCACCTCTGCCACCGTCCCTGCAGCATCCACATCGGCAGCTGGAGAACCTGGATGCTCCCCCAACGAGGAGCCGCTCGAGCGAGCCCTCTTCAAGGGCCGGTCTATAGAATCCACCCCAGTGTGGCTTGGCCCTCCTGCGACGTCAGCCCCAATGGAGCGAAGGGCCTTGCGTCCATCGGCTCCGATGCGTCTAGCTCCTCGGGCACGCAGGTCCGCTTCTTCTTCGCTTCGTCCGGGTTCGGGTGCTCCGTGAGATGGAACGCCGAGTCCATGTACGCACGGTTTAGATGAGGCTCCCATACCACCAGATCCCACTTCACGTGCTCCTCGCTGGTATAGGGCTCAAGAAGTTGCTCCGCGACATGCGTGACCTCGTCGATGGGCATCACTGGCAAAACTAGTACACCTTGTCAAAAAAAGGAAAAAGAAAATAGAACCAAAGACAAGAACATGTACCCTTGCTACCGTCGACCACGAAGAATAGGAGACCGCCCTTCGGGTCCCCGAGCTCCACACTCCAGCCCCGGGCCAGGGACCACACACGGAGCACGCAGAACTCTTCCACCAGGTCCCTCGTGTAGGAGGTACGGTGAGTAGGAGGTGGAGCAGCACCTCCTCCCTCAACGTTAGCACAATCTCCAGGGTGCCAAAGGGTTGAATTGGTCCCCCGCCTAGTCAGAGACCATTGCCCGCGGGGGACTTGTGATAAAACCACCACCGGGTCCAATCGGTCTCCCAACGGTTTCTAGCTGCTAGAGCCTGCGTGTACCTCAAAAAGCGTGACTTCAGCTGGAAGTTGATGCTGCCAAAGTTCAGTGTCTCACCGGTGCTCTTCTTCTTCGGTTGGCATTGCCCGTCGTGGAGGTACGCAAAGAGGTGCCCCTCCCCGCTTGCCCCCGTGGAGCGCAGCACCCACTCGAAGACACCGAGTTTGACGAGGGAGTTGGGCGTGAGTTGCGCCAGCTCCACCCGGTACAGCTGAAGAGCTTTGGCCACCAGATCCATGCAGGGGAAGCGAAGACTGGCGTCAAAATAGGCAACAAACACCACCGCCTCGTCGTCCTGGGGCGCCAACACTGTCTCTGTCCCAGGGACCCACGCATTCACAAGGTCTCCAACTTCCCCTCATCCTTTAGTGCCTGCAACACCCGCGCCGTCATGAGGGAGTGACCAAGCTCGTCGGTATATACCACAATGCTGCCACCATTCTTGTTTCGTCTCATCATGTCGAAAACCCGGGGGGCAAGGATGGAGCACCAAAGCTAAGCGTCCTCACAAAAAACAGCGTGCAACATAAATCGAAAAGGAGAGCTAGGGTTTGCAAATGATGGGCATAAAGGCCAGCCAGGGGGGTGACCCCTTGTTTATACCCGCACCAGGCATGTGCCCACAGAGAACAAGGGAGCCAAAGAGGCACGAGCCAACCAACAGGCGACATGTGTCCCTCAAACAGGGTACCCAACCAATGCCATTATGGCGCATAGGGCCCCAACAGCACACACGCCACTCGAGGAGGCACCATCAACGCCAGCCACCAGCATCAAAGTGCGTACCAGCGAGGGCGACCAACGCCCTAGGAGAACCCAAGTGCGACCATGCTTCGCCAGGCCGAATGGGATGGTGTGCTTGGACCCTTCTAGGAAAAGGGCATGGTTTCAGCCATGACGAAGCAGGACCTCGATCACGAGGGGCTTATCGTAGGGGTGGCCCCACCAGCCCCAATGACCAGGCGAAGACCGCAAGGCCTACGACAGGGGCCTAGTAGCCAGAGGTACGAGGATGCCCCTCCCCAAAGGTATCAACATACCTTCGGGGAGGCTCTAGAGAGGGCTCGAAGGGTGGCCGAGGTGCCCCGAAGCCCAGAAGCCACTAGCGCTGGGACCACCTCGGGGGGAGCCGAAGGGTGTCAAGAAGGACACCCCGCATGCTCCGAAGGCAAGGAGGACATCGGTGGACCAGACGCACCAACCGGATGGACTAAGTCCAGGAGGGTTCACTGTGAGCCAGGGGCTACGCGTAGGGGTAGAAAAAGTCCTTGCAACCCCTACGGGCATAGGGTCCTTTTTAGGGGTAGATTCGTAATCTCATGTACCATGTCGAAAGGCTATAAATAGCCACATTCCCCCATGTAGTAATTCAGACTCAGTTTTTGGGCAATTAATACACATTTATTTCCTAGCAACCGAAGCCCCTCTCTGAGGACCCTTTGGTCCCTCGTGTAGACACCGGGGGTCCCCTTCTTCTACTGTCTAGTCTTTCTCACTACGAGAGTGTGTAATATCTTCTATTGAAGTACACTACCTTATCATCTTTGTAAAATTGAAGCACTCAAATTTATGTCTACTGGAGTCTGGAGGGTAAGGGTAGCATTTAATCGTTAGGATCACTGCGGCCGCTTCACCCAAATTTATCGGTTAGGGATTCCTTTGTTGAGGTAATTACAGATTTAGCAAATATCTTAGAATAATTCCATAAATAAATAATGATAGAAAAGCATGATTCCAGCAAGCTTTATATAACATAAAAAATATAGATGTCTTTAACATAACAAAAATTATTGCTTATAACATATAAAAAGGAAAACATGCTCAAGAATTTAAAACTATGGATAATATCAGTTAACATAATGCATAGATTGACATTTAATCATTTTCTCTCAGAAGTCGGCTGCTCTAGTGATGAACTAGGCATTCTCAACATCATTGGACTATTTCTCAAAAACAATAAGAGTGATAATTGACTAGTTTTTGAGCACTACTTCTTTATCAATATAAAAGTAAAGATGGTTTAAGTAACTTAGATAGAAAAAAAGAAAGTGACTTTTAGTGTAACGTCCCCAAAATCCCTAAGTTAGTTTAGTTAAGCATCTATTGTGCATTTGTGATATTTGGGAGGTTATTTGGTTCCCCATTTTATTTGCATGTTCAAATTTGAATTTGATTTTTATATACAAACTAATCATGTGAACAGTGCCATGAAATGTTTTTCCAAGGTTCTAGAACACTTAACAAACTCATCTACAAAATTTAAAATTTTTAGAATTAATTTGCTATTTTCAACAGCGGGTCAAAGTAGAGAATCAAAAGTCAAATAACAAAAATAGAAAATTAAAATAATATTAGAGAACAATGTATTACAAACAAAACCATAGAAATTTTACACAACAATCTTCTCTGCGTCTTTAACCTCCCCTTAAATTTTCAAAATTTTGGAGCACGGCATCTATATCTAAAAATTCCTAAAACACCCTCAGCCATTTCTGAAAAACTGAAAACCTAAAAAAAATTTCTCCACTCACTAACCTACTGGCCCCACCGGTAGGCTTTCTTCTCCACGCAGCAGCGAGAACCCATGCCAGCACTGCCCGCGCCATGGACACACGCCCTTGCGCTGTGCCACGCCACCCAAGCTCACCCCTGGTTTTTGCCTGCCACCCCTGGTTTCCTCCCACACCCATGCTTGACCCTGGTCAGTTCATGTGCTCGCCCATGCCCTACTACCATCCCTGCCTGCATTGACGCCACCCGAGAGCTTCGCTAGTGCCTTGTGCTCTTTGCCCTCCCGTCGCCTATAAAAGGGTCACCCAGAGTATCTTGACCCCTTCGCCACTTTCCCCTACTTCCCTCTCCAACTTCTCCTCTCCTTGAGCTCCAATCGAGCAAAGTGTTGAATGCCATGCACCGACCATGGGCACGCCATCTTCAAGCTCCCCGGTCGCACCGAAGGACTTGAGCCTCCATCTTCATGTCATTCTATATCGCCTTAACCTCCTCTTTCTATCCCTCACACTCTCCTTCTCTCTTTGCAACCGGAACTCCAAGAACGCCAAGCATCTTCAACGCGTCCGGTGACATTCGGTTCACAGCCGCCACTCCCAATCGCTGTTCTAGCCACCCTAGTGAAGCAGCTTCCCTCTCGTCTACGTCACGCCGTGTTCTACAACTCCCTATAAATCGCGTGCTCTAGGAACCCCTCCGATGTGCTCTAGGAACCCCATGGGTGCTCATGCTCCCCCTAAATTTCTCCCTATAACACCCAAGCGCCGCAAGCATGTTTCCCCTCCACAGCCAGCCACCACTCGCCCTTGCCGCGTCGCCATAGTGCCGCCCAAACCAGAAAGCCGCCTCCACTTGCCTCACTGACCCCCCTGGCAATCCATTTTAGCCATAGCTGCCTCCTCCACACTGCTCCATCACCGGCCATGGACTCCACTCCAAACTGTCGGTAGCCTCCCCTATTTCTGGCCCTTTAGCTCTCCGTGTCCTTCTCTGTCACTAAATCGTAGGACCCACCTGTAAGAGGATTGGCACTTTTAGCTAAGAGTTGTTATAAACTAATTAATCACTCAAAAATTTGCTCAACCAATGAATATTTGAATTAGTAAGAAGTTCAGTTAACAAACTCTCTTAAATGGATGAATGAATAGAGAAGGTGATTAGAAGAAAATTTGAAATGTTAGTAGAACCCACTTGCAAAGCCGACTATCTAATGCTAACAAGTATTATGTTGGTTATTTAGGACACTCAAGTGAATCAACAATTTTGAAGTATGAAACTTGGAGGAAGTTTAGTTAGCAGCAATTCTTTTTAGGAAACATTTTCTTTTGCAAGATGTAAGAAGAAAGAGATAATCTGAGGATACTTAGAAATGGCAGTGGGTTAATGACTTTTCTAAATACAAGTACTTAGAAGGTTTATTGATTTAGTGAAGCTTTGGACATTAAGCTAACAGAGGCAAGTCAATCTGAAAAATAAGTATTGATATGAATACCCAAAGCAAACAGGAGATCATGTTGAGTTAATTGTCCTTTTAACATTTTAATCTAATAAGAGCAAAAGCTAAATGAGAGGCAAGAATTGAAATTTAGTACCCATATAATAGTGAGCTAAAGCCATGTGAAATGCAAAGATAAGTTAAGTAAACCTCATATTAACTAGTCATTAGTATTTGATCTAAAAGAGTAAAATTATTTAAAAGACAAGAGTTAGGTTATATGAATGTCAAATGACAGTAACCTTATGTCTTGATATGTTAACAGCAATAGTAGCACTAGGTCATTGGGATGGATGATAAAAATTGGTAAAGCAATTAGATATTAAAAATCATTAGTATATACTATGAATAAATTCATAAGTAATTCATTTTAACTCCAAATTGAGTGAAACCAATTTTGTTGGTTTTTATTTTGAATGTACTTTCACATGGCATAGGTTTGAAACATGTAACTATCACAAAAAAAAATTCAGAATTCAAATAATTTTGGCTTCTAAAACATTAAACCCTAATTTCCATTTTTCTCTCCCAACAGAAATTGTTTAGGGCATAACTCTCACACATGATCTCTGAATCCAATAATTCTTTCACATAAATTCATTCAAAATCATAATCTACCAATTGTGAAATTTTCATGCAATTTTGAATTTTTTGGCTTTATTTGGTGTTTATTACAATATCGTTCTTTCGATATGTTTTCAACAATCCTAACAAATTCATGAGTTCAACCTGAGGGTAATCGAGAGTGGTACCAGCAACGGCGAGCACCCCTTTCTTGATCATGTTGCTCCTACTAATTTTAAAAGTTTTCTGTTGATTTCAATCTAGCTGTATTGCATGCTATTTGGAAATTATGCTCATGGGTAGAAGTAGTTAATTTCCTATTTGTTGCATTACTTTCCTTGCATGTTGATCTCTCCATGTTCCATTGTTGCCCAGGATATATGTATGTATAGGAATTTTCTGTTGTAGGATAGATCGATGGTTAGCCATGCTAGACTCAAATTAGGTTGGAATTTGAGGAATGTGTTAATATCTTCGAAAATGATTATTGTGGACATGTTGGGCAGTGGATACTATGTTTGACTTGGATGGGTGATAGGTTGATGAAGGGAGACTGTCCCGAATTCGTGTAGCCCCATCTGGGTGATTAAGGGCTGGTTTGTGGTGTGTTGAACCAAGTCTCACGTACCACCACACACCGGGATAATGGGTGAAGGCTTGGCTAAATAATTTTATTGTGTTCTTTCTATCAAACAACTAATTATTTATACTTGTTGTTGTTACGAGGTTAACCCGTGGTTCAGGCGAAAGATAGCCTGCCATGGGGTGTTTCCTCAAGTGGTTTGATAGTTAGGACATGGCATTATAATAGCCGCATTATGGTATGTCAGTCACACTTCTAAGGTAGAGTGCATTGGCCGACATTAAGAAATATTCATATCGTGTGGGTAAAGCTGTACAAACTCTGCAGAGTCACTAATCTATTTGAATAGCCATGTCCCCAGTCATGGACATCACTTGGTGAAACCATGCATAGTTAGAATTTGAAATTTTGGGTTTTAGGAAATTTTGGGAAAGGTATGTAGGCACAAATGAGTGATTGTGTGCTCATTTTAGTTTACCCGGGTGGGACAGCCACCCGGTGGTATGAAATTATGATCATGGATTTAATGTGAGGATTCTTGAAATGTTACCTTACTATTATTTAAATCTTTGAAATGTTTTACTCGCTGCCATTTGAATCTAAATACGTTACCTTGCTGAAAATTATTGCTTTACACTGAAAATCCACTCTTTTAGCCTCTCCTTTGCGTAACAACTTGCATGTAACATATGTAGGTTTTGTAAAGTCTTGCGAGTACAATTTTGTACTCAACCGGATTGTCCACTTGCTGCAGGTGAGAACGTCGTACGAATCGGTTATAGCTATCGTTCTAATTTTGGGCGATAACGGCAAATGGAACAGCTTTAACTTCAGTTGGCTACTTATGGGTTTGGGCATGCCAACCTAGTTATTTCATTTTATTTCTATGTTTAATTCTACTGCAATTTATTGGTTTTATAATTAGATTTGGTCAGTTGGCCCCCTAATGCAAAATCGAGCCATAAAGTCCTATTTGTTGATGTTGTAATAATGCTGCTAATATTTTTTTTTTTGCATATTTGACTATGGATGTGATCAATGTTGTGTTGGATATGTGCATGTTAGCCACTGATCCTTGGGATCTAACATGGGACACATATCCAAAGTTTTTTAAATACTTTTTGATTCATTTAAGTGTGGGCTTGGGCTGTTGGAAAACTGGTCACCATGTAGGACACGCAGGGATGTGGTATACATGGTAATCGTGGCTCTAGCTCAGCCGGGTCCTCTTACTTAAATTGAATTAAATTGGATTTCAGATCTTGGAGGCCGAGAGTTATTTTTGTAAGACCAGGAAGGTCTAGGTCTTATGTTCTTAACTCTGGGGTTCGCACAGCGTTGGTATCAGAGCCATACTGACTGTAGGTTAAAGCCGTAGCAATGAACGTTGTTAGGATTTTTTGCTACAAATAGTATTTTCAAATCAACAAAAATTTGGCAAAAATGCAAGTGATATAATTTCTTTCTTTCTTACCCATCCTAGCATCTAATTCTTACCTCACTATTTATTTGATTTGTGCAAAATAATTTTTCTCCATTGCTCGTCTCTCTTTTCCAACGATAGACACGCTAAGTAGTCACCGGTAAGAGCAATGGCGAAAGGACAAGAAGACGTTGCGTTGCTATGATAATAGGATTAAGTTAGGGATTATTCTTAGATTATATACACCATAATTATATTCCTTAGCATGTAGATGCTGGATTTTGATTTGCTCTTTTTTGTTCCAAGTAGTTGCGCATCGTCTACGGGCAGCATGTATAGCAATTATGTTGGAAAACTAACTGTGGTTCATTTGTATCTTGTGCTGGCCACCTAGGATCCAGCACCCCAATTCATGATGAATAAATGTGAATTTGTTGCTGCATTCATGCTAGGTTAAGTTACCCCACTTGCTGTCATTTACTCACATTATGCTCATTCTTCCCTCACCACATCTTTTATGCACCAAAATATTAAGGGGGTAGAAGATACCTCAAGTTATGTGTTTGGCATCTTGATTCTTACACTTTGATCATGCCTGTAGTCTCTAAATTAACTCAAGCATGTCATGTTACTCAAGTTGTTAGCAAGAATCACAACTAAAAAGGAAAAATATAAATTGAGAAGCATGGTTAGTAGTTCATCTTGGTAATTAAAGCATGAAGATGACTAACATGTAGAAGTATAAGTTGAAATTGCCCTTAATTTGCTTTATCTTAAAATTTTTAACCAAACTGGAATTTAACAACTTGCCATGCTCATATAGATTCCTTGCATGAATTTGAAAAATTGGATGTCATGGATGTTGTAGCTTGATGTGCTAGATTTTTGTGGAGTTAAAGAACATGCTTGTCTTTTAATTGATGAGAAGTGAACTTGTTATAATATGAACTGAGTGTAGCTCATTTTTAATTTTGTTCAATTGAAAGTATTTAAACCATGCTAGGGTTGCTTATGTAGTCATTTGCTCTTTATGCAAAATAAACCACCTTTCATGTGTTGTGTAAATGTTGTCAGAGATTGAAAGAAAAGTACTCTAGTAATCAATTGTAATTCCAAAAATCTTGAAATTATTCACATGAGAACCTGATGGTGTGTAGTTCACAAATATCATTTTCCATAATTTATTGAACCAGTTTTGCCCAGAAATTAATTCAAAAACTTTGCATGGCTGTTCTGGCCAATTTTGAATTTGGAACTAATAGGAAGGTTTGAAATGCTAAGACCCATTTTTTTGGTCTTGAGTATCACCTAAGTAACATGCCAGATTTTTTTTGGAATTTCTGAACTTAATTTCACTGGTGTTTGAGCCCTAGGCCTTGTTTCCTTGTCTGAATTGTTGTACCAACCAAAACCTAAGAATAATGTGTAGGGTTAATTTTTCTAGTATCTCTATATCCTAGAAACATCCCTAAAGTTTTCTATAATTTTTATACCTAATTAGTATTTTACCAAGACTCAATTGTTCGCAAAGTAGTCTTTAAAACTGAATTCTGAAATGGGCTAAGTGCTAGGCTTGATGAGTGTGAACTTTCATGATGCTTGTGTGGAATCGGAGATGAGGATACTAGCATGTGTAGGTCTAGTTGAGTGCCCTTCTTTTTTCAAATTGTTTGAAGTGATTGTTGGTTAAGGACAAAAGCATGTTAGTGTGACATCTAGCTCTTGTGTTGCCCTGTGCTCACCTTAACAAAAATTAAATTGTTTTGTTGCACTTTAGTACAATCATGTAAGTATGCATGTGAGCAATTGCACTCTCACTAACCAAAATTTTAAATTGCCTTAGGACTAATTTGCACGCATGCATCCTTTCATGCAATTCCTCTATTGCATCCTCTCCAAGCCGGGCATATAGAACTAGAGAAGCAAGAGTTAAGTGAGACTACCATAAACCTTGCTTTAACCTCTCCTCTCTACACAAAATCCTGGTTTGATGCTAGATTACTGTTTAATCAGTCCTCATGTTCTATCGATCGATACCTCTTTCGGTCGACTGAATGGAGCCGTGTCGTCCTCCTATCTAAAACCTAAAATTTCTAAGGAACCTCAATTGTTTCGAATCTGAACCCTCTCTTTAGGTGACCCCTTCCCTCGTAGGTAGTTGGTAGTCTTTCGTTCTATCATAAGACGACATGGAGCTTGATATGTCGGAAGTGTCTTTGAATTAAGAAATGGAAGGTTAAATAAAGCAATGGAAAGAAAAATATGTCAGCAACGCCATGTTACTTTGTTAGGATCTCTCAGCTCTATCTTTGAAGGAATATCAAGAAAACAGATGGTGCATTTTTGTTAGAGTTGAAAGAACCGCCTAGGAAACGCATGACAGAAGGATCATAGAAATCCTACAACAAAGCTTCCCACTATAGGAACTAAAACATATGAAGAACCTCACTTGATTCGGATTTGATTTTGGTTTGCGACGAAATCCGAAGTGTGACCCCGTGACCAAACCCAGCTAGGTTTGCCACAACCTTTTGTTCTGACTTCTAAACTACCGAAATCTCGGGACGAGATTCTATTTAAGGGAGGTAGGTTTGTAACGTCCCTAAAATCCCTAAGTTGGTTTAGTTCAGCATCTATTGCACATTTATGAAATTTTGGAGGTTATTTGGTTCCCCATTTTATTTGCATGTTCAAATTTGAATTTGATTTTAAAATACAAACAAATTATGTGAACAATTTTTCTAGGTTATGGAACACTTGACAAACTCACCTACAAAATTTCACAATTTTTAGAATTAATTTGCTATTTTAAACAATTAGTCAAAGTAGATAATCAAAAGTCAAATAACAAAAACATAAATATAAAATAATTTTAGAGAACAATGTATTACAAAAAAAACCCTAGAAATTTTACACAATAATCTTCTCTGTGTATTTAACCTCGCCTCAAATATTCATAATTTTTGGAGCTGGGCATCTATATCTAAAAATTCCTAAAACACCCTTCATTTCTGAAAAACTGAAAACCTAAACTTTTTTTTTCTCCACTCACTGACCTGCCGACCCCACCGGCAGGCTTTCTTCTCCACACAACAGCCAGCGCCCATGCCAGCACCACCTGCGCCATGGACACATGCCCTTGCGCCATGCCATGCCACCCGAGCTCGCCCTCGGTTTTTGCCTGCCACCCTTGGTTTCCTCCCGCGCACATGCTTGCCCCCGGTCACTTCATGTGCTCACCCATGCTCTGCTGCCATCCTGGCCCGCATTGATGCCACCCGAGAGCTTCACCAGTGCCTGGTGCTCTCCGCCCTCCCTCGCCTATAAAAGGGTCACCCAGAGTACCTTGACCCCTTCGCCACTTTCCCCTACTTCCCTCTCCAACTTCTCTCCTTGAGCTTCAATCGAGCAAAGTGCCGAATGCCATGCGCCGGCCATGGACACGCCCCCTTTGAGCTCCCTAGTCACACCGAAGGACTTGGGCCTCCATCTTCATGTCATTCTATATCACCTCAGCCTCCTCTTTCTATCCCTCACACTCTCTTTCTCTCTTTGTAGCCGAAACTCTGGGAATGCGAAGCATCTTCAACGCGTTCGACTATATTCGGTTCACAGCCGTCGCTCCCCATCGCCATTCCAGCCACCCTGGTGAAGCAGCTTCCATCCCATCTATGTCACATCGTGTGCTCAGATTATCGACCCCACCGACGTGCACCAGGAATGCCACGGGTGCTCATGCTACCCCTAAATCGCTCCCTATAACACCCAAGCACCGCAGCCATGTTTCCCCTCTACGGCTGACCGCCGCTCGCCCTTGTCGTGCCACCACAGTGCCACCCAAACCACAAAGCCGCCTCCACCAGCCTCACAGACCCCCTGGCAATCCATTTTAGCCATAGCTGCCTCCTCCACACCGTTCCATCACCGGCGATGGACACTACTCGAAACTGTCGATAGCCTCCCCTGTTTCTGGCCCTTGAGCTCTCCGTGTCCTTCTCTGTCATTAAACCGTAGGATCCACCTGTAAGAGGATTGGCACTTTTACCTAAGAGTTGTGATGAACTAATTAATCACCCAAATTTTTACTTAACCAATGAATATTTGAATTAGTAAGAAGTTCAGCTAACAAACCTTCTTAAATGGCTGAATGAACAGACAAGGTGATTAGAAGAAAATTTGAAATGTCAGTAGAACCACTTGCAAAACCAACTATATAATGCTAACAAGTATTGTGTCGATTATTTAGGATACTCAAGTGAATTAACAATTTTGAAGTATGAAACTTGGAGGAAGTTTAGTTAGCAACAATTCTTTTCAGGAAACCATTTTCTTTTGCAAGATGTATGAACAGAGAGATAATCTGAGGATACTTAGAAATGGCAATGGGTTAATGACTTTTCTAAATACAAGTACTTAGAAGGTTCATTGATTTAGTTAAGCTTTGGACATTAAGCTAACAGAGGCAAATCAATCTGAAAATAAGTATTGATATGAATACCCAAAGCAAACAGGAGATCATGTTGAGTTAATTGTCCTTTAACATTTTAATCTAATAAGAGCAAAAGCTAAATGAGAGGCAAGAATTGAAATGCAGTACCCATATAACAGTGAGCTAAAGCCATGTCAAATGCAAAGATCACCTAAGTAAACCTCATATTAACTAGCCATTAGTATTTGATCTAAAAGAGTAAAATTATTTAGAAGACAAGAGTTAGGTTATATGAATGTCAAATGATAGTAACCTTATGTCTTGATATGTTAACAGTAATAGTAGCACTAGGTCATTGGGATGGATGATAAAAATTGGTAAAGCAATTAGACATTAAAAATCATTAGTATATACTTAGAATAAATTCACAAGTAATTCATTTTAACTCCAAAGTGAGTGAAACCAATTTTGTTGGTCTTTATTTTTAATGTACTTTCACATGGGATAGGTTTGAAACATGTTACTGTCACAAAAAAATTTCAGAATTCGAATTAATTTCGGCTTCTAAAACAGTAAACCCTAATTTCCATTTTTCTCTCCCGGTAGAAATTGTTTAGGGCATAACTCTCACATACGCCCTCCGAATCCAATAATTCTTTTGCATAAATTCATTTAAAATCATAATCTACTAACCGTGAATTTTTCATGCAATTTTGAATTTTTCGGCTTTATCTGGTGTTTATTACAATATCGTTCTTTCGATAGGTTTTCAACGATCCTGATGAATTCGTGAGTTCGACCTGAGGGTAATTGAGAGTGGTACCAGCAAAGGCGAGCACCCCTTTCTTGATTATGTTGCTCCTACTAATTTTAAAAGTTTTCTGCTGATTTCAATCTAGCTGTATTGCATGCTATTTGGAAATTATGTTCATGGGTAGAAGTAGTTAATTTGCTATTTGTTGCATTACCTACCTTGAATGTTGGTTTCTCCATGTTTCATTGTTGCCCAGGATATATGTATGTATAGGAATTTTCTGTTGTGGGATAGATGGATGGTTAGCCATGCTAGTTGTTATAGTCGAAAGAGGTTGATGGAGCTAGTCCATCGACCAAAGCGACTCAAATTAGGTTGGAATGTTAGGAATGTGTTCATATCTTCGAATCTGGTTGTTGTGGACATGTTGGGCAGTGGATACTATGTTTGACTTGGACAGGTGATAGGTTGATGAAGGGAGACTGTCCTGGATTCGTGTAGCCCCGTTCTATGGTGTGTTGAACCATGTCTCACATACCACCACACGCCGGAATAATGGGCAAAGGCTTGGCTAAATAATTTTATTATGTTCTTTCTATCAAAGCACTAATTGTTTATACCTGCTGTTGTTGTTGTTCCTATTGTTGTTACGAGATTCACCCGTGGTTCGGGCGAATGATAGCCTACCTTGGGGTGTTTCCTTGTGTGGTTTGTTAGTTAGGACATGGCATTATAACAACCTCATTATATTATTGTAACAGCCTTATTATGGTATCTCAGTCACACTCCTAAGGAAAAGTGCATTGGCCGACATTAAGAGATATTCATATCGTGTGAGTAAAGTTGTACAAACTCTGCAGAGTCACTAATCTATTCGAATAGCCATGTCCTCGGTCATGGACATCGCTTGGTGAAACCATGCATAGTTAGAATCTGAAATTTTGGATTTTAGGGAATTTTGGGAAAGGTATGTAGGCACGAACGAGTAATTGTGTGCTCATTTTAGTTTACCCGGGTGGGACAGCCACCCGGTGGTATGAAATTTTGATCATGGATTTAATGTGAGAATTATTGAAATTGGATTTAATGTGAGGATTACTGAAACGTTACCTTACTGTTATTTAAATATCTAAAATGTTTTACTCGCTGTCATTTGAATCTAAATGCGTTACCTTGCTGAAAATTATTGCTTTATGTTGAAAATCTAGCCTTTTAGCCTCTCCTTTGAGTAACAGCTTGCATGTACCATATGTAGGTTTTGTAAAGTGTTGCGAGTATAATTTTGTACTCAACCAGATTATTCACTTGCAGCGGGTGAGAACATCGTATGAATCGGTTATAGCTATCGTTCCAATTTTGGGTGTTAGCGGCAAATGCAACGGCTTTAACTCCAGTTGGTTGCTTGTGGGTTTGGGCATGCCAACCTGGTTATTTTCTTTTATTTCCATGTTTAATTCCTCTCCAATTTATTCATTTTCTAATCTGATTTGGCTAGTTGGCCCCCTAATGGAAAATCAGGCTATAAGGTCCTATTTGTTGATGTTGTAATGATGCTGCTAAATTTTTTTTGTGTGCATATTTGACTATGGATGTGATCAATGTTGTGTTGGATATATGCATGTTAGCCACTCATCCTTGGGAGCTAATATGGAACACATATCCGAAGTTTTTGAAATACTTTTTGATTCATTTAAGTGTGGGCTTGGGCTATTAATTGGAGAACCGGTCGTCATGTAGCACACGCAGGGGTGCGGTATGCACGGTAACCATGGCTCTCGCTCAGCCAGGTCCTCTCACTTAACTTGAATTAAATTGGATTTCAGATCTTGGAGGCCCAGAGTTATTTTTGTAAGACCAAGAAGATCTAGGTCTTACGATCTTAACTTTGGGGTCCCCACATTCAGTAAGTGAACAAAGCTAGTAACACTACTGGTAAAAATTTGCTTTTGGAATATGAATTTAAATTCTATCAACTATTAACTGAATCATTGAACCAGATGAGATTGACTCAATGGTATCACTATAAAATTAAAAAATCAGTACTTCAGTAATCAATAATATTATTACTTCAAGAATAACAAATCAGTAATGCAGCAATCAATGATACTACTGCAAGATCAACAAATCAGTACCGTAGCAACCAATAAAATCACTGCAGGTACTCAATGATATTACCGCATGATTAACTAATCAGTACTGCATCACTCAACAATATTACTACAAGATTAACTAGTCAGTTCTTCAGCAATAATCTAGTTCCAGCTCAAAGCCTAATCTATGATTCCAAACTATCATAATAATTTACAAGTCCAAAATCATCATTGAGCATTCACAAATAGCCCACAATCTATCACGCAAGTCTTCTAGTACTAGTATAAACAAATCACAGAATGGAACAATTGCAGGAACACTAGTACAACAAACTATGCATAATAGATTAATTAAAAAGCGGAGATACTCACAAAACCGCGTCGACGGGACATTGACCCAGAAAACCTATCGCCGTTGCTACACCATGGTTTTCCCATCGATGTCATCGGAGATACAATGCCACCACAATGAATCCAAGTGTATAGAAGCATAGGATCGTGGTTGGGGAATTGCTGTACTAAAAAAAATAGAAGAATCTCGCACTAGACAAGCACATGAACCAACACCCAATCACCCTATAGCCACCAGATCATGTGCAAGACTCATCATGAGGCAAGTCCTAGAAATAGTCGAATTGAGGTGATTTTTTATCTCAAAGAGAAGAGAAGAAGGAACTTCTATCTACTCTATCACAAGAGGAAGGCGGAGTATACACGGTGGAGGATGAGGCGGCGACGCCAAAACGGCTGCCGAGCTTCTCGCGGAAACCATGGCGTGGGGATCGGATCGATCCCCACGACCTCTTCTCTCTCTCTCTCTCTCTCTTAGCAGGACAAGGCCACATGACTCTTATTCTCTCCCTCTGTCTGACATATATACCCCACGGGAATAACTGGGAAATTCCCAAAATGCCCCTTGTATACAACGTCTTGTGCATCAACATCTGATCCCAAAGAGCCTCCAGCATAAGCATTTTGCCCTAGATCGTTCTCCAGACAGCTCTATCAGCATTCTAGTCTAGGCAACGGTCTCAGCACTGGATTTCCAGATAGCTCCGACGTCAGCTTGTTTTCGCCTCTTCCCCGCAACTCAGGAAACTTGTGTCCAGCTGAGCGCATGTATCTGTACGACAATTTAACAGGCTGCCTTCCAGGTGAGTTCATGAGTTCACTGAAGTCCAGGCGTTGAGCTCATCCATTCTTAGCGCAAAAGAACTTGAGCTGGGTTTTCCACCTGCACCGTACGCCTAAAATTTTACGATGCAGCAAGATATGAACAATTAAATCCAGCTTAAAGGCCTTTCATATTTATAGAAACGGTCAGAAAGCATACCTTAGCAATCTCTGCTGTATTAGTTGTGCTGTCTGTACTCCTCAAGCAGATCTTCAGGATACCACGTTGCATGAAGACCACTGCTCCAATAGGTCTATGATGAAAAGAAAGCATTCTTGAATACAATTACTGATGCAGCAGAAGTACTCATGCTTTCTGTGTTCATGTGCTTTGAAACTTGAATAGAGCTTCAGCTTGTACCTTAATCCAGCAGCAGCACTCCACTTGCTCAACTCCAAACCAATTTCGTGACTCGATTCTGAATTCCCATCTGCTCTGATTGCCTATAATAGTATGAAAATAAGACATGTAATACAGCAAATGAGATTTATTAGCCAAATAATTTCTAGAGGCAGACTCTGGAGCTGGGTCATGCCCAAGCATGAAACCAAGCTTGCAGTAATACTGCAGGCACACAAGAATCCATGAACAAATGTGGTTAAGCATAAACATACGTAACTTGAATCAAATGGCCAATTTGAACTACGGGGTCAATGATTGATTTCAGATGAGAAACTATGCTGTCCACCTGTCCCCCTTTGAACTTTAGATGGATGCTAAAATCAACTAAACAAGATGTTAGACCATGTGACTAGATCTAGTATATTTTAGTTGATGAATAATTGACAATGTTGGAGACTGATATTATTTGAGGAGTGTGACGTGTGTGTGGAATTATGTCGGTCAAGTTGGGAAGAATTTGTTTCGGGGAAATATGTTGTTTTGGTCTTTGCATGTGCAGGGTAACTCGGAGACGATTGTGGTCTACGGCGGTGACTGGGAGATGACTTGGTGCAAAGTCATAGTCTAGAGAGTTGAGGATGCTGGAGGAGACGATCGGGCTCGAGTTGGGGCGCGTGGAGATCAAAGATGGATGATGCGTGTTGGAGTTACGGAGGTACGGTCCGGAGGCTACGACATGTGACAATTTTGGAATGTCCAAAATTGGTTGTGTAATCTGGTGTAAAAGCCCACTTATTGGGCCCTAGGACTATTGTGCCATATATGGATATTTAGATGACCATGTATGTTACGTATAGGGTTCTAGGACTATTTATGTTGGACGTCGGATGTGAGTAGGGCAGGGGTTTGTTATATGACCCTCACGCGGCTGTTAGGGTTGTCTCAAGAGAAAAAAAACGCGATTTTGGTTTTGCGGCGGCCGACGCTTTTTGCTCGGACGGGACATGAGGTGATTGGATTGAGTTGCGGCTGGGAGTTGAGTTCGTGAGTTTATCTATCCTTGGATTGCATTTGTTCAACGACCTAGTTGCTCTTCTTGTAAACCAAGAAATCCATCTAGTTGCTGCTGTTGTTCTGAATCACCGAGATTGAGAAGAACTTTGTACTGCTTTTCTTTTCGGCTGCATTGATGATCGTTGCTCAGCCAAGTACTAACACCTACCGACTGATAATTCAGAGTTGGGGTTCGTGTACTTTCTAATACCCTAGTTACTGCTGCTGTTTTTTTGGATTAATCGAGTGATCAGATTGTAAACTACTACTGCTATTCAAACTCAATTGGAAAAATCTTCTACAATCATTCACCCTTCCCCTTCTGATTGTCATTAAAGATCCTACAAATGGTATATATCAGAGCAGGTTGCTATGGCATCAGAGAGGTATGTGAATCGTCCCCTCATGATAGATGATACTGATTTTACTTTTTGGAAGTGTCGTATGCAAGCTTATATTGAGGTAGTGATGTTTGGAATAAGGTTTCTAGACCTTATGAGGTTCCTGTTGATGTTACTAATCTAAATAAAACAGATGTTAAATTAAATGTTCAAGCTCGTAACTTGCTGTTTCAAGGGATTTCTCGCAAAGAATTTGATCATGTAGCTCATATTAATTTTGCCCACTTAATATAGAAAACTCTATTCCATTATCATGAAGGAACCACTAAAATTATGTAGTGTCCGTTTTCGGATGGCGCATAGTAATTTCTATTCTGGTTTCGTTCCTTGCCGTAATTAAAATTACCAAACTAATTTAAAAAAACTTCCTTCTTTTCCTTTCGGTTTGTGTTTCAAATGCAGTTGGAGTTTCTCCTCTCTTTTGAATCCCCGGGCCATTTTGAGTTGGGCCTCCCTTCTCTTTCGGGCTCAGCCCATTTTCCCTCCTGGGCCAAGCCCATCTCCACCCGGCCCACTTTTTCCCCTCTGGCCCAGCCCTTGCCGGCCCTTTTCTTTCCCTCTCTCTTTCTTCTGGCTCGGCCCAAGCCCACCTGGCTCCCTCCTTTTCCGACCCGAGCCGCCCGATCATCTTCTTCTCCCTTTTTCCCCGGGCCAACCGCAACGCCGCTCGCTCTCTTCCTGTGGGCGACGCTGCCGCCTGCGCCAACTGCCTCCCTCCCTCCCGTGGGCGACGCCGCCGCCTATGCCGAACTGCCTCCCCCTCGCCCTGTCTTCTCAGCGCGGTGCACGTCGCCACAGTCCCCGCCGCTTTGGAGCTCCTGGATCAGGTGGTCTCCCCTTGCCTTGTCTTGTCTCCCACGCCACGCGTGCCCGCGTCAGTGTGGACGCCCGAGCCGCCGCTCGTCCTCGCAGCGTCTCCCCTGCTCCCTCGCCCTGTCCCCTTCGCGTGCAAGATGCCCACGCCGACGCCACCTCGGGACTACGCGACTCCAGAGACCTCCCTCCCGTTGGCTCTCCTCCTCCTCCATGGCCTATAAAGCCCCCTCAGCACCCCCCCTTGAGCTCCTCACGTCGCCCCCGAGCTTGGGTAAGTCCACCAACCAAAAGCCGCCCTCGTTTTCATTTTTGGCCGCCGCCACCTCCACAACTGTCTCACTGCTCCGGGCATCTTCCGGCGCCGCCGACCCCTTCACCATGAGCCCCCGGCCACCAGGAGTCTTTCCCCTCAAACCCCCTTGGGGATTAGCCCCTGCAGCCATCGCAATCGCCCTTCTTCCCCGCCTCTGGCCGCTGCTTTCCCCAGCACCCACCGCCACCTACAAGCCTCCTCTGGCCTCCTCGTCAAGACCGTTGGCTTCGCCTCGCCAAGGGCTACACCGTGCTCACCCTCCCCGGCCTGAACCACCACCGAACCCCCCTTTCCACCGTGGCCAAGCTCCCGCCGCCGCTTTTCACTACCCACTGTCGGCGACGTCCACCCCTCCGGCGCCGCCACCCCATCACCAGCACCGCCTCCTCGCCAGCTTCCCATTCCCGCGCTCAAGTCGCCCCGCCATACCCTAGCCCATCGGTGCCTTGAAAGTCGCCTTGCGTCAAGACGCGCCTTGTGTTGCTGTGCGTGGCTTGTTCGGACCGAGCACAGTGCCCCCAATCATTAGCCTTAATGACGGTGTTTAAATCCCTAATCACTGATTAGCCGGTTTAAATATGTCTTAACCCCCCCCCCTTTTCTCTCACTGACCCGTGGGCCCTTGCACAGTAAACCGCCAACCACCTCCCTTCTCTTTGACTGGCCAGTGGGCCCCCTCGGTGCCACTGTTCCCGTAGACCAGCACCTCCCGCGCGCTTGGACTGGGTCCACACTGTGCTATGGACCATTACCTCTCTCTCTCTCTCTCTCTCTCTCTTTTAATTCATTTAATCTTCGTAAATTCATTTCTCCTCCGTTATAACTCCAAAAATTATGAAATAAATTTCTAAAAATTTGTTAAATCAAGGTCTTGCTAATGGCATAGGACTTGATAAATTTGAAGTTCATTTGTGTATTTATTTGCTCTCTTTGCCGTTGTGCTTTTTCCGGTATTTTCGCCCATTTAGGATTTGAAGACGCCGGTGATCCTCAAGTTGATCAAGACCAAGAGTATCAAGATCCCCTTGCCTTTAACCGAGGTGAGTCAATGCTTTGATCATTTTGAGCCTACATTTTATGCAAATTATATTCATTTAAATTATCAAAAATTGCATGCTTTAATTCTTTAACCAAATGTATGTTAAAGCTTAAGGTAGTTAAACACCCGCTTGTTGTTTAATTAATTAATATGCCATCCTTGATAAATTGAATCCATTAATCCTTGTCACCCTAGTAACTATATGGTAATATTAGTTATAGGTTGTACTTAAGCGACATGCTAGTCTTGCTTAAGTACCGGGGCATTAAATGTCCCATTCATCATTCTTCAAGCATAAAATGTTTTGGGTAGTCATTGGTGGTCCAGTGACTAAAAAGTTTGGAATAAATTGGTGGATTTTACTCCTCAAAAACCCTAATTGCTAGTTCTATCTAGGCGAATGGTGAGGCGGTGGGTGCTCGGGGAGCACGAGGATGGTTGGTTTGTGGAATGAACCGCCTAGATAACTCTAAAGACTTAATCTTATCACGACCTCCCGTGTTAAACAAGTACAACCACAAGTTTGCAAAGTGCAACTTGGCTTAGTAAAATTATTAAACCCTGAATGTGTCTCACACGGTGGAGAAAGGGAAAAAAGCGCAAGCGTGCAGTACATCTAGCTTGAATGGGTGAGGTTGCCAACGTTGTGGGTTGTCCAAATCTACACCCAACGTTGTGTGTATAACGATCCCGCACAACGTATGGGTGCAACCCCATATGGGTGAGATTACGGAAAGGGCAAGGTAGTTTGAAAGGTTACTGTGACGGTCGCCCAACTACATGACTACGAAATCATGTGGGGTAACGGGTATGACTATCTCTTGTGGGTAAAGTGTGCAACCTCTATAGAGTCTAAAATTGTTTAAACAGTCGTGCCTACGGTCAAAGGCGGACATAGGAATCATAACTTGAGTTAGTTCTATTTCAAAACTTTGTGGGTGGTATGAAAATGGTGGAAGGGCTCACCTAGCCCTGTGTTGGATTTTCCCTGAGTCTTCGAGCTCAGTGGGTGTGGTCATTGGAGGCAGCTCCAATTAAAAGATGCATGTGTAGAGTTCCAATGGATGGAACCTCTACTGTTATTAATTATTGCACTTTACTCTCTTTATAAAAAAGCAATTTGTTAAAATGCTAAGTGATAGGACTTTGTAAGTATGGCATTTGAAAAGCTTGCTTTCGCAAATAAAAGAACCGAGCCATCCTTGTTTAACCTTGCATGTATATTATTGCATTGTGTGTTGGCTCGCGAGCACGGTAGTAGTGCTCATTCTCGCTGCTCTCCTCAAACCCTTCAGATAATGAAGATGAATGAGACTACGCTTTCTACGAAGGCCCAGGAGATGATGGACAAGGAATCGACGAGGAGTAGTATAATTCTGTAGTTTAGGTCTCGCCCAGTCTAAGTAGACTCATTGGTGTTGGGCCACGGGGTAGGTTACGATAGCTACAAATCAAAAAAATTTACCACGCAAACCAGGAAGCCAAGCAAGTAGATGATCATAGATCGTTACCACCAGATGCGCAGAGCAGCGGAAGAAGGGTTGGAGCAGTCTGGTCCAACGTAGAGCGCGTCGATGTAATGGTCGTAGTCGATCGTCTAGCGTCCTCACGAGTCGATCGTCTCCTCCAACAACGTCTACAGACAATCAAATGGTGATCCCCATCGCCATGCATCCTGTTCGCCGTGTCTCCGAGTGGTCGACTCCTCCAAGCACTCCCACTAAGCCATTACTCCTAATAGTGCTAGTAATGAATTACAAGGAGTAAAGAAGCATCACAAGTAGACACGCAGGCCGTTATACAAAAATATAGACAGCCTTGGGCTGCAATAAGCATGACACGCAGGTCATGGAAATTACATACATACATGCATCTCATACATGAAACATTATGGGTCATATTATTCACATCAATCCCTGCAAAAACAAGTTATGCACATAATCCAATTCTATCGGACAACATGAGCAGACACTACCTATTAGCGCGCGGTACGAATACCCAGCACGGCGGTCCCTATTCTGAACCACTCTGATCATTGCCTTTGATACGACCACACACTACGGCAAACTCCGATGGCGGAATTCCGACCGGTAGGAGTGTTATGCAGAGTGGTCGTAAACAAGCGCAATAAACCATCTGGTCCTTATAGCTCATACCTCCTCGTAAACCCATCTACTACTACCGAGAACTGATCGATCTTATAGACCAGGGTCTGGATCGTTCCATCTATATGAACCGATCTAGGTTATCAGACCCGACCAGTAATAGATCCAATCTACTACTACCACATATCAAGTATATGCGATTGATCCAGATCAAAAACTACGCAGGATGGCTCTGATACCACTGTTGGGCCACGGGGTAGGCTACGATAGCTGCAAATCAAAAATTTCTACCACGCAAACCAGGAAGCCAAGCAAGTAGATGATCACAGATTGTTACCACTAGGCCAGCAGAGCAGCGGAAGAAGGGTTGGAGCGGCTGGTCCAACGTGGGAGCGCGTCGATGTAGTGGTCGAGTCGATCGTCCTAGCGTCCTCCGAGTCGATCGTCTCCTCCAAACAACGTCTGCAGTTCCTTGTGAAGATCGCGGATCGTCCTCAAGCGCAACAGTCGCAGTAGCGCCTCTACAGTATCCACACGTCCTGGGAAGGAACAACCGTTCGTCGGTGTACTAGCACCAAGTCGCACGGCAGAGCTCTCAGGAAGATGGCGGCAAGGGTTTCGGTGGTGATTCACGCGTACCTCCCAACAGCCTCATGCATCTCCTTATATAGTGCTCGTGACGGATCCTATCTTGAACACGTTTGACGAATCGTATTCGTCTTGGTTTGTTCTAACCCGTTAAGTGTGTGACCACCAGAGGTTCATGCGTGTCGGTTGTGACTCGAAACCCTTTCCGATCACGAGTCGTAGCGGCTCCTAGCAGAACATAGCGATTCCCGAATACACACAAATTATATCGGACGAACCTTAATGCAATATGATTTATGATCAGGTCCTCATCACTTACGACCAAGTCATATCTCTATACGACTAGTTCGTATTTGGTCACGACCAGTTCGTAAGTCCTTACGACCAGGTTTCGACCACTCTGTGATTACGTTCGACCAGTCCACGACTAGCTCGTATCTCCATACGACCAGTCCGTAACTGTTCGAACTAAGCGACCTACTCGTGTATACTCCCTTTACCTCATGATGTTTGGTTGAACTCCAGGTGAGATGTTGTGTCATCCATGGACTGTTCAATACTTTCTCGATCGAGTGTCGGATTACTTCACGTGGTCAAACACTTCGACTACTAGTGGCATGGCCATGCACTTTCCTTATCCGACCACAACGAGGGGCCCAGAGACATCTCTCCTGTTATGTTAGGAGGGGCAAATCCCATATCCGACTAGTCACATTCCTCTGTATGTTTTATAGCATACCCGAAAGCTACCTTTATAACTACCCAGTTACGGTGTAGCGTTTGGCAACCCCTAAGAGTGCTATTACATATGTAGGAAATCATGATGATCTCAGGTCTAAGGATTATACATCAACATTGCTTGAGACCAACTAATGACACATAGAATCATAACAATCTTAATAGTGTCTCAAGGTGGGTCTAATCCAACATCATGTTCTCTGACATGTGTCCATATTATTGGTTTGATATCTCTATATCCATGACCTGTGAAACATAGTCATCAACCAATACATATGCTAGTCTATTCATATGTGTCCTCATATGTTTCCGACCAGGGAACGTATAAGAATAATTATCGTATAAATATAGAGTTTCACAATCAAGTCACACACTTGATAATCAATATTAACAATATTATTCTAGGAGCAAAATAACATATTATCCAATATAATGAACATAATAAAATATAATCATCTCTATGATTGCCTCTAAGGCATATTTCCAACAGTTAGTACTCGCGTACAACCAATATTATCCAACTCTTGGTTAATATCCGTCGTACACGGGTCACCCTAGTCGGTTGCCTGTATGAGATGAGCCCTACCTCACCTTTTGCTTCCGCTGTAGATTTCGTTATCTTCATGTAATGTAATCAAGTTGGCCTTGCGCGGCCCCTTTTGTAAAACTCGACCTGATGAGGTCTATGTTACTCTGTATTGTAATTGTAGGATCGTAATGGCAATCAGAAGGGGGGGAGTTGAATGATTGCAGTGAATTGACCCCCGAATTCCAACTTCTTCTTGTTATCAAGAACTCCGGCAAACTCTTTGGATGACTTGAAAAACTTCACAGCGAGTATCACCTCAGGCGCACAGCAAGATCGACAAATCAAGAACCAAAGTTTAATGAATCTGAACTTTATATATCAAACTTGATTTGTGTCTACAAGGCTCTTAGCAAGCACCCCTTAAAGCCCCAAAACGAAGGACCTCTAAACCGCAGCAAAACAAGCTATGGTAAAAAAACCCAAAAATCCCCCTTTTTCAAAGCGCACCCTCTGCCTCTTCTTATAGCCTAGAGTCCTATCCATGTCCAACACGACACCAATACAGACCCTATCTTAAGACAACTAGATTTGGAACTCCTTCCAAATCTGTCTTTCCAAAACTCCACGCCGTAAGCCTCCAGGACTCCATCCCGTAGCTTCCAGCGTGCACCCCATGATCTCCACGTGCTCCAGCGCGATCCAAACCACCTCTTGACATCCACGACTTCCAAGACCTCAGATTCCCCATCCTAGTCCGAGTCAATCCCGTCACCGACCGTGATTCGTCCTCAACACCTAACCTGCACATGCACAGATCAAGGAAACCAATTCTTGGCACAAGTTCTCCAACTTGACCATCCATTAGCTCACTCACACCCATAAACACTATCATGCATCATGCAACAAGATATAGCTCACGAATTTAACATATCCTCAGTCAAATCCCCAAAATGACAACTTCCCAGAGCATAATCGGAACTACCGCCATTATACGGCCGGTACTACCACATACGCGGTCGTACCGTTCAAAACACTGCGGAACTATCGCTCATTGGGAAATCTCAAGATCTTCCAAAAACATGCTCTCTAGAATTTCCATACCGCAACCTTGCGGTCATACCTTTGTGAGGTACTACCTTCGTTCAAACTGCGGTATTACCGTCCTGCGGTAGTACCGTTTCACAGCTGCGGTACTACCAATTTTCACTTAACGAAAGACTGTCGAAACTCTCTTTCTCTCTTCGAAAGAAAACAATCGCAGTACTACGGCATCATTAACTAGCAGTATTACGGACCACACGGTACTACGCGTTCATCTGCTTGATGCGAATGTTTGACAAAAAAATTTACGAACCTCAAAGAAGCACGAACAGCCCAGATGTGTTGGCCGATCGGACCGTGCTTCACAGCCGTCAGATCTAGAAAACACTGTAGCAAGTCCGAACGGCCCACTTGATTTCATCCATCATATTTCAATCTAACGGCTCATAGTCCTTGAGCAGTTCGGACGGTCCGAACGTTCACTTCAATATCAGTCGTCAGATCAAGATCTAACGGTTCGAGCAAAACACCGTTCAGACTCAGTGACTTGCGGTACTACCGCTGCACACCCGCGGTCATACCGCACTCTGGTAGTTCCGCACAAACAAAGCCGGTACTACCGATAATCCTGACAAAAGCTGATTTAACCAAAACTTAACAGAGCTCTGAACCAAGTCACCACAGCAAGTCTTAAGGACAAAGTATTCAACATTAAGTACTGAGACTAAGTCTAACTTATTGTCAATGAGTTCATCATCAAATAACATGACCAAAAACCTCTTGGTCTTACAGTAATATATTTGTGTTAGTTCACGACTTGTATGGTTGATTCAGCAATGTGCCTTTGAGTGCTATCTATTGATCCAGGGAATAGCACATTGTTTTCACAGAGGATTTGGATTCTCGGAATCTGGGTCCGACAAGAAAGTGTGTAAAAATCTTTATCAAAAAGAATATTCTGATTTTGCTATGAAGCCTGGTGAAGCTATTGATGATCTTTTTTGCTCGGTTTGAAAAAAATATTGAGTAATTTGCGTGGTTTTGACGTTATTCCTACTGATGAAGATAATGCAACTAAAATTTTGAGATCTTTAGGTTCTGAGTGGTTGATGGTTGTCACAACTGTCAATCAAACTATTGATCTAGATATTTTAACCATAGATGATCTTTTCTCTAGATTGAAAACATATGAGATGGAAGCTTTGCCATCTAAGATTAATAAACCTTCATCTTTAGCACTTGTGACTAACCCCGTGCAGACTGCTTCATTGAGTTCTTTTCTTGTATCTACTTTGTCTTTTTTTTTAAAGGAACAGTTCGAACATCTCCCTGAAGAGGATTTGGTGTTGATCTCCTCACGGGCATACAAGGCACTCAACAACATGAGGATGAGGAAGCTAGGTAGCGTGTCAAGTTCGATCAAGTGCTGTGAGTGTGGCGAGCTAGGGCACATTAAGATGAAGTGTCCCAAGCTCAAGGAGAAGGTGATCAAGAAAGACAAGAATTACCGTCATCGGCCATCTAAGAACAACAACACCAAGGGTGACAATTTCCATCGAAAATTAGCTAAAAAGTTTCTTGCAGCTATCGAGCATCTTGATCTGAGTGATGTGGAATATGAGAGTTGTGATGACGACGACGACCACGACAATGATGATGCTAAAGGTAAGAAGAAGAACAATGGCGACTTCACGGGCATGTGCTTCATGGCAAGAAACAACAACGACGACGACGATGACAGTGATCCCGATGAGGTAAGACCATCATATGATGAGCTTGAAGATGGTTTGATTAAATTTGCTATTGAATTGAAAAAGACAAAAAAAAGAAACTAATTGTCTCGTTGAATGCTTAACTTCTGAAATTGATAGACTTAGAGCTTCTATTCCTGATGATGAATCTTGTGAGTCTTGTCAAGTTTTACACTCTGAGTTGGAGACTGCTAGAAAAACTAATGCATCAACCTTGGTTCAACTTAGAGATGTAACTGCTAAATTTAATGAACTAAGATTGGCACATGATTGTTGTGATGAAAAGTTAAAACTTGCAAATGATGATATTGAAAAGCTCAAGTTTAGTTCTCCTACATATTTAGAGTCAAGTATTTCAAATGTTCAATCTAAAACTTACTCTAATTGTAAATTGCTAGAAGCTAGACTTAATTCTTCTCAGGAATCTATTAAACAAATAATTTATCATGAGACACTTTCTTGCACTAATTGTCCTAAGCTTAGCACAGAGATAGAAGCTCTGACTAGACAACTTAATGATTTTGCTGAAAAAGATAGATTGATTCAGTCTAGTGTTTCTAAGAACCCTGTGAATGAACCGGTTAAATGCACAACTTGTCCCACTTTAGTTAAAGAAAATGAGTACCTTAAGGACACCTTAGAGAGATTTTTTTTTTGGTAAGAAAATTTTGAATATGATTCTAGACAAGTCAAAACTGAGTGTCAAAAATACTGATCTAGGATTTAATACTGCTAATTATGCCAAGAATAATCAACCTAAGATGGATAAGTTCATTGGAAGTGAGCTAATTGAAACAAAAAGTGAGCCTCATAAAACAGTGTTTAATTCTGCTGGTTTTGTTCAAAACTCTTCTGCTAATGTTGCAGGTGCTAGCTCATCATCTCAAAGGAATTCTAATTATGTTAAATTTCATTGCACCTATTGTGGTAGAGATGGGCACTTGCATGAATTTTGCTTTAGGCGTGTTAAGAAAGAGAAAAAGGAAAAATTGAATGCCTTAAGACAAAAATGTGCAACCTCTTTTGTTGTCCCTAGAACTAATGCGAAAGCTAGGTTTTTAGAGGACTTTCATGATGGCTTTAAATCTGCTTCATGTACTAGTTTGGGATTTAATTCACATAATTTGCATTCTGATCGCGCACGCACGTGTGGTTCTAGTTCTAGTTTTGTTGCTGTTCCTCCATATCGTGTATCTCAGTACTAGATTCCTAGATCTTATTTGCAGAGTGAGTTGGGGGTGTGTTATCCAATGGGATTATTCTAAGGGGGAGCTTGTTGTTTAAATTTTCAGAAGCTTTGTTTATTATACTTGTCAAACAATGCATCAAGTCCAAGCCATTGAAATCAAATGAGGTGTAGAGCTCTCGTTATCATATTTACTCATGTGCTGTGTAGCTTTGATCATGACTAGTTATAATTACATTGCCACATTTGAACTAAAGCATGACATGGCAGAATACTTTGACTAGATTGATTATAGTTAGTACTTTGCGATGTTCATTGAAAAGGATTAGCTTGATTGTGAATCTTATTTTAAATCTTGGATATGAAGCTCGTATGTTTCTTATTGTATTCTTTTTATGTTCACTCAATTTGGCATGTTATAAAAAAATTAGAAAGAGACAATTGAAAAGATGTATGCTTCAAGCATGCCATACATACATACATACAAATATATATATATATATATATATATAAATAAATATAATATGAAAAATGCTCAAAAGTGCTCAAATGAAAAAAGAAGTATGCTTTAAGCATGCTATCATTAAAAAAAGTATGCTACAAGTATGCCACCATTGAAAAGAAGCATGCTACAAGCATACCACATGCTTAAGAATTGAAAGTGGAGCAATAGGTTGTTACATAAGACTGCTAGCTCATCTAGCTTTAAAGTTTGTTTCATTTTTTAGGCTTTAACTTTTCATTGTGATATTTCATTGTGCTCTTTATATTCGGTTTGGTCATTGTTGAGATGCCTGTCATTAATTTAAATTGTTTAATCATTCTAAAGACTTGTTTTGACTTTGCTATATGGTATATGACTTTATTTGATCTAGATAGCTCTACTCAAAAAGATGGCTTGGTTAATTTATTAAATCAATGCGAAGTGACTTGGATAATCTACAAAGCTTCTTGATTTTTACTCTTCTTGCTCCTTTGTTTTAGAATTTTCCTTTCTCTGCAGTTGTTGATGTTTACATTGCCAAAGGGGGAGAAAAATGGGAGAAATTTGCCTTCCTTGTGTTGAGGGGGAGTTTTTCAGATGTGGTTTTGAAGTGTTTGCTTTGCAACTTTGAACTTTCTTTTCGCAAATTTCTTTTCTTTCAAAATTCAACTCACAATTTTGATGTGTTGTCAATATATTCATCAAGGGGGGATTATTAGACCATGTGGCTAGGTCTAGTATATTTTAGTTGATGAATAATTGACAATGTTGGGTACTGATGTTATTTGAGGAGTGTGGCGTATGTGTGGACTTATGTCGGTTAAGTTGGGAAGAACTTGTGCCGGGGAAATATGTTGTTTTGGTCTTTGCATGTGCAGGGTAACTCGGAGGCGATCGTGATCTACGGCGGTGACCGGGCGATGGCTTGGTGCGAAGTCATGGTCCAGAGGTTCGAGGATGCTGGAGGAGACGATCGGGCTCGAGTTGGGACGCGTGGAGATCAAAGATGGATGATACATGTTGGAGCTACGGAGGTACAGTCCGGAGGCTACGACATATGATAATTTTGGGGTGTTTAAAATTGGTTGTGTAATCTGGTATAAAAGCCCACGTATTGAACCTTATGACTATTAAGCCATACATAGGTGTTTAGATGGCTATGTGTGTCAGGTATAGTTTTCTAGGGCTATTTATGTTGGGCATCGGATGTGATTAGGGCAGGGGCTTGTTATATCCTCACGCCGCTGTTAGGGTTGTCTCAAGAGAAAAAAAAAACGCGATTTTGGTTTTGCGGCGGCCGGCGCTTTCTGCTCGGACGGGACACGAGGTGATTGGCTGTTGGTTCTTGTACGGCAGTGCTTTTGCATTTCGTGAGGTGCTAGCGTGGCTTGATTTTTTTCCTTCTGTGAGTTGCCAGCGGCTGCATTGAGTTGCGGCTGGGAGTTGAGTTCGTGAGTATATCTATTCTTGGATTGCATTTGTTCAACGACCTAGTTGCTCTTCTTGTAAACCAAGGAATCCATCTAGTTGCTGCTGTTGTACTGAATCACCGAGATTGAGAAGAACTTTGTACTGCTGTTCTTTTCGGCCGCATTGGTGATCGTTGCTCAGCCAAGTACCAACACCTACCTACTGATAATTCAGAGTTGGGGTTCGTGTACTTTCTAATACCCTAGTTACTGCTGCTGTTCTTTTGGATTAATCGAGTGATCAGATTGTAAACTACTACTGCTATTCAAACTCAACTGAAAAAATCTTCCACAATCATTCACCCCCCCCCCCCTCCCCCCTCTGATTGCCATTAAAGATCCTACACACAAGAAGGAAGGTATGAGCCAAAGCATCCGATTTTGAACAATAGATGCTTATGTCCAGTAGCCAGTAGCCTAGTACCATTAAAGCGAGAGCAATCCAATACATGGTTTTGCTAAAGCAATCCAATCAGAAGGCTTCAGCAAAGAAAATAAAAGGTGCTATGGAGCTATCAAAAGGTAGATCAAGCACAACTGATGGAGAGCAGTATAGCAATGCAAGAGCATCCTGTTGACTTACAAAGTATTCACCATATGACCCTCTTCGTTGTGTCAATGTGAAGCTCAAGATTACTTGGGCACTGACTCAACTGGGGGATCCTTACTAGAGTACTTTGCCGGTGATCAAATGCTACCACACTGCATCATTTGGCAATGGCATGCCCACAGTCACGGGGAACGTGGGTCAACCGGGTTGAGGAACGGGTCACGGACCGGGGTAAGCAACTTATCCTTCTAAATTAGATAGGGGTGTACCATGTCTCACGTACGGTATCTGGCTCAACGAATTCGGTATGAGACATGGCATCAACCCGTGATCCCTGCTACTATGGGCACGCCATGCGGTTATATCAGTACATATATTCCTCTAACAAACTGCCCACTTAAACAAGCTCTTGCATAAAAGTATTTCTGGTCATCAGAAGATTTTTTTTTAGCCACGGAAAAAAGGGGGAAATTTCAGGGGCAGTGTGATGATTGGGCAAAATCTTGAGGTATGTAGTTACAAGAAACTTGTTTGTAACGTCATCAGCAATTCCAGGGGTACATTACGTAAGTATAACATTTACATAGTTACTCCCTTCGTTCACAAAACAAGTCATTTTAGATATCGACACGGTGATCAAATTACAACTTTGACCACTAATTACTATTGTAATATATTTGTAAAACCTAATAAAATTATAATATTATGAAAGTATTTTTCGAAACAAATCTATCCATATGATTTTCATGTATCTAATCAAAATATTTAAAAATGTATCAATAACCAAAGTTTTTAAAAATGGACTGCACGTATTCAAAATCGTTTTTGTTTTTGTGACCAGAGTGAGCCTAAGAAAACTAAAACCTCGAGCAGCGTTCCTCGTAAAATGCTCTCACCATTGTGTACACCCAAAGCTTGCAAACCAACAGTATATTTTGCTCCTTGATCCTTCCGTTTCTTTCCTCCATACAAAAGCCACTTCCTTTTTCATTTCACCAACTACTCAAATCATCCTTTGAGCATTGTCGGCAAATATAAAACCTCGTATGTTTTAGTGTTCCATCAACTACTCAAATCATCCATTCACACAAAAGCTTATCTAGTTTTTCATTTCTTCTGTAACTTGTTCTTCTACGGGAGAAGTGCACGCACCTGGGAATGGATTGAGAGAGCTCCAAAGCAAAAGATAGCATGTCTGGAACCCCGTGTCATCGAAATCTCCATGGAAGAAGCTTATCTACTAGAACGATCAGTCCAAGAACACACGCCATGGAAGAAGCACATAACCTAATTAACACTACCAAAGTGTGGAATGGGGAGATACAAGCAGGGTTTTCAATATCGGTGATATTTTTTTAACGGGAGGGGGGGGGGTGCGGCAAGTCCGATTTTGCCGATTTTCGGTTTTTTCGTCAAGTTTTGGCTGAAATTTTCAAACCACAATTTAAATTTCAGAGAAATTCGGAGAAATTTAAACTTCAGTACAAGCACAATGCTTTCAACTAAAAGAAATTCAGAGATGTTGTTAGTTTGTTACATGGACATAACTATGAACAAAATGTTCAACTCAAAGGGACATAACTACGGCAGCCTTGGCCAAGATCTTCCGGTCGCCCTCCTGGCTGGCAGCGACGCACACCTCACTTGTGCGAACGCGGCGGTGCCCCTTCCCCGTTCGGCACGGCTTGCTTGAGTGGAAGCGATGGAAGCGATGGCGGCCGCCTCGGGGAGGTCCTTGATGTCAGATACCGAAAATTCAGAAGTCAGAAGAACTGAAGAAAGAAGACAAACCTTGTTGGATGTAGAGAGTCGGCAAGACTTATACCGCTTCGTCGACTTCACTCGGACGGCAGGAGCGGATGTGATGCAGCGTTTGGACGCGGTAAAAGAGGATCTAACGGATGAGATTCAATTACCCAAGTTCTCTCAGTACTATTTACCATAACTCTTTGCCAGAAGCAGCTTTATCGTTTTATCTCTGAACTTTTACTGTATTTTGGCTTGTAAAACTGTGAAATCGATCGGGTATAAGACCTGATCGCTATGGTGAATGAGAGACATCGAAAAACCATATTCTTAGTCTTAGTTAGGTCTCATAATAGAGTGACTCTCTTCTGTAGAACACTTTCCCCATTTCCTTTGATTTCCCAAATCTCTGAACTTCTGGCCACCATTTTTCTTATGAAATCGAGTTGGCCCTGACAAAAGTATCAGAGCCTGGCGTTCCTCGGCGTGGAATCAATTTGGTAAAGGCAGCGGTAGAATTCACAAGAGGGGAGAGGTTGGTACTGCTATAAAATCCCTCCACCCAATCTTGTGAGAAGTGAAGAAGATGGTGAAGACCAGATCCAAGGGAGATTTAATAGAAAGTGAAGAAGTATTTGATGCAGAACCTGAGATCTAAGTGATCAAGGGAGAGTTGGCAGATCTAAGGGGAGATATCACAGAGATCAAGAATTTCCTGAAGAAGATCTATCCTACCAAACCGACAATACCAACCAGTAAGGTAACTAATCAAGAATCTCATACTAGTATACCTCCTGTTAATGTTGTGGAAGATGTCGTGGGCGAAGAGGGGTCGAGGAAATCTGAGTACCCCAGAATCCACCACTAATATTAAACCCAAGGGGACAAGGGAACATCAATAGTGAACATCTGCCAGTTCAGTGTACCCTTAATCCTAACACCATAGCACCAGTAATGCCTAATGAGGAGAGACCAACAGCAGTAGAGAACCAACAGAGGTGGGGACAAGGAATGCCCACAAGTATCACTAACAATTTCCAGCAAGGTAACCCATATGGAATTGAATGGAATCATAGCTTCTTTCAGCAAAATCAGTACAATCCGATGACTGGACAGTTTCTCAATACCAGGTCCAATGAACAATTTCCAGGAGTACAAGTACATGAAGCTCAAAGGCATAATTATCCTAGGGATCCTGGAATTAACTCCAATTATGCAGAAGCCATCTTCAAAGGACCTAGGCTTGAGATTCCCTTGTTTTCAGGAGAAGATCCTATTGGCTGGTTGAAGCAATGTGAAAAGTTCTATGAGATTTCTAGAACCCCATTAGAGCAATGGGTAAACTTAGCTTCAAGTCACCTACAAGGTAGGGCTGCTAATTGGTTCAAGGGTATTGGAGTGCCATGGCAAGTATTGAATTGGAATCAGTTCTATGCTATGCTTCATGACAGATTCTCTGAAGTAAATGCTCATGAGGTAGTGGAACAATTGCAAAATATTAAACAAGGAGCTGCAACGGTATCAAATTACATTGACCGTTTTGAAGAATGTATGTCTTTGGTGAAGAGAGATCATCCTTATTTGCAAGAATCTTTCTTAATGAGTTGCTTTATTGGGGGTCTAAGAGGGGAAATCAAACATGATGTTAGTGGACAAAGACCACAGGGGATGTTGGAAACATACTGGTATGCCAGAATATATGAGAAGTCGGTTAGTACAAAGAGGAACAACGATCAAGGAAGCTTCAATAGAAACAAGTTCAATGTGGGTGGCAATAACAACTTCAGAAGTCCGGGGCAGAAGGGACCTCAAAGTAATAATCAAAAGGGTATACTGAGACCTGATCAAAAGCCCAATGAGATAGAAAGGAAGAAATGCTATTATTGTCAAGAACCTTGGCATTACCAACACAAATGTAAAGTGGGCAAAACAATTCACATATTGCAAGAAGAGCAGGAAGAGGACTTGGAAAATGAACCAGAAGGGGAAGAGAAATCTGAGGGAGCTTTCAAAATGGCACCCAGTAGCCCTAAACAAGCGGACCATCAAGAATAGTTGTTGCTAATATCTGCTCATGCTGTAAAGGGAACCCTTGGACCTATTACCTTTTCATTGATTACCCAAATAGAGGGCAAGCAAGCAGTAGCACTGGTGGATAGTGGCAGCATAAACACTTTCATGAGCTATGATTTTGCGTTAAAGAGTGGTTGTACCATGGAGTCGACAAGAGCCAAGAAGGTCTCAGTAGCTAGTGGAGGGGAGTTAATTTCAGATGCAGTAGTGGCACCAATGTGTTATAAAATACAGGGAATTAAATTCACCAATGCATTCAAACTCATCAAGCTCAAGAGTTATGACATTATATTAGGTGCTGATTGGATCTTTGAATACAGTCCTATTAGCCTTGATTTGAAACAAAGAACCTTGGGAATTACACAAAAGGGTAACACTATCACATTCAAGGATCACACTGTCCCCAAGAAATCATTCATGATTGATCATCAGAAGTTGCAAAAGATGTTACATAAAAGGGTAATGGGCTATCTAATCCAGGTGCAGGAAATGGAAACTGGAGAGGGTATGTGCCAAGAGCTGTATACTGATAGAATTGGACAAATCCTTGGACAATATGAGGATGTATTCCAAGAATCACATGAACTACATCTGTGAGACCTTGTGGCCTTGTCACGGTTTTTGCTGATGAATAATTGATTTGATTATTGATCTTTTGGGTTGCTTGGAATTTGCGGTTGTGGAAGTTTCGGTTATTCCTTTTCGGGTGGTTGGTTTAATGTCTTCCAAGACCACCCCAGAGGTCTTTACGACCACCCTAGAGCTTTTCCACGATCATCACAGGAGATCTTCGAGGTCCTCCTCGGGAGGACTCGCGTGAGACTCATCCGGGCCGTTCAGGACCTCCCCCAACATCAATTGCGTTCGTCCAGGACCTCCCCAGGATCAATCTGATCTGTCAGGACATCCCTCATGAGCACCAACGCGTATCCATCTCGACCATCCAGGACCTCCCCAGGATCGATCTGGACCATTTAGGACCTTCCCATGAGCATCGACGTGGATCTATTTGGACCGCTCAGGACCTCCCCCTGGGCATTAACATGGCTCAATCCGGACCAATCAAGACCTCCCCCTGAAGCTATCTGGACCGTCCAGAACCTCCATCAATGAAGAGGTCTTTGGAGTACTGTTCATCACAAGTGCTGTAACGAAGAGGTCTTCGCGTACTGTAGCGATGAGGTCGTCAAAGCTACTGTAGCAAAGAGGTCTTGAGTTCTTGTTTGAGGAGGTCTTCAGTCTTGTTCATTTAATCTTCAGAGTACGGAGGTCTTCGAGTCTTGTAGCAAATGAAGTGGTCTTTGCAAAAAGACGACCCTAGAGATTTACAAAGACGACCCTAGATATTTACAAAGACGACCCTGAAGATTTACAAAGACGACCCTAGAGGTTTTTCAAGACCTCCCAGGAGGTCTTTGAGGAGGTCTTCTAGGACCTCCTAAGATGTCTTTGTGGAGATTCTCCAGGACCTCCCAGGACGTCTTCATAGGACCTCCCAGGAGGTCTTTCAGGATGTTCTTCCAGGACCACTCACAAGGTCTTTTCACGAGGTCTTGCAGGACTATGCGGAGGTCTCCACAAGTCCACCCTATTCATTCCAAATATTGTATGCTTCAAGTGCTACGGTGCAGGTGAGTGATCGTAGACTTGCTGGAAGTGGTCGTAGACGTCGTGGACATCTTGGAGGTGGTCGTAGACCTACTGGCACTGGTCGCGGACCTTGCTGAAGTGGTCGTAGACTTCAAGGTTGATCTGGACGGTGTTTATCGTTGCTTGAGAGTGTGATATGCGTGTGTGAACTAATATTGGTCAAGTTGGAGAACTTGTGCCGAGAATATGTTCTTTGTTCTTTGCATGTGCAGGTTGAGCGTGAAGACAATCATGGTCGGAGACAAGGAGGACCCGGACTAGGATGGGGAGATCTGAGGTCTAGGAGGTCGTGGATGTCACGAGATGATTGGTCTTGCGCTGGAGCACGTGGAGATCAAAGGTTGTTGCTGCTGCATGGAGGAGCTCCAGGAGGTGGAGTCCTAAAGGCTTACTATACGTGAAGAGATATGGAAGGAGCTCCATATCTGGAAGTCTTAGAGATATTGAAAACCCGTGTCTGAGAAGGTTTTGGGTTCTTTGTTCTCAGTAGAGATAGAGTCTGTGTCCATGTTGTGAAGGACATGATCAGGATTCTAGGGTATAAATAGAGGAGGGGTTAGGTGCTAACCCTACGGCTTTGAAAGGTGGTTTGTCCAAGGCTTTTGAGAGGTTTTCACGTAGGCTTGTTACGTGACCTTTTTGTGAGAACTTGAGAGGTCTTCTGTGGAAGGCTTTTGAGGGGTGTCGAAGAGCACCTTGTAGACACAGATCAAAGTTTGAGCAATACAAGTCGATCTATTCTATATTGTCTCGGAGCGTTGTGTTGTTCAAAGTTGTGCATGAGAGGTCCTCGAGGAGGTCAATGAGAGGTTCTCTAGGAGGTTCAGGAGGTCCTCGAAGAGGTCCTCAAGGAACTTCTCAAGGAGGTCGTGAGAAGCTCGTACGAGATCAACGTTTTGAATTGGAGGTCAAATCGCTACAATCATTCACCCCCCTCGATTGTCATTAACGATCCTACAAGTGGTATCAGAGCGAGGTTGCAATGGCATCAGATCGAGATCGTTTTTCAGGTAAGCCACTATATTTCGATGGGTCAGACTACATCTATTGGAAAACAAGCATGGAGTCTTTTCTTCAAGCACAAGGTAATGTTATTTGGCAAAAAGTTGAACGTCCATATGAAGTTCCTGCTGCTATTACTACTGAAAATACTACTGATGTTGAAGCTAATGCTAAGGCTAGAAATATACTGTTGCAAGGTCTGAGTAGAAACAAGTTTGTCAGAATTGCTAATATTAAATCTACTAATAAAATTTGGACTACTCTAGCTGATTATCATGAAGGTTCTAGATCTGTTAAAGGTGTTCGTTAGAATCAGTTCAAAAAGGAGTATTCTAAATTTGAGATGAAACCAAGAGAATCAGTAGATGCTCTTTTTAATCGCTTCAATAAAATTGTTAGTGATTTGCAATTTGTTGATGTCATATACTCTGATTCTGACAATGCTCATCAAATTTTAGATGCCTTGGATATGTCTGTCTGGGAGGTACTAGTCACTACTATTAATCATTCTGTTAATATGGAAACACTCACACAGAATGATCTTTATTCCAAGATGAAAACACATGAGATTAATATTTTGGCCAAGATAAATAACTCCAATTCTTTGGGTTTAGTGACTAATCAAGCGATGACTCTTCTAGTTCCTCTAGTGTTTCTTTATGCGCATTAGGGTCCATTTAGGATGAGCAGTTAGAGGAGATTCGGAAAAGCGACTTATACTCTTCTCCAACAGGGTGACCAAGGCAATTAACAACATCAGATCAAGGAGGAGAGGCGGTCCAATCAGGTGCTATGAATGTGGTGATCTAAACCATATAAAGATGAATTGTTCCAAACTGAGAAGTAAGGAGGTCAAAGATGACAAAGTGGCAATTCGTCGCTCCAAATTCAAGATTGACCTAAGCAAGAAGCACAATTATCATAAGGTGGTCAACAAGGTACTCTCAGCACTAGATGAGATTGATTTGAGTGATGTTGATTCTGGAAGCGACAATGAGGACAATGGCAAGAAAGCAAAGGAGGTGGACTTCACAGGAATGTGTTTTATGGCAAGCAATGAAGAACTTAACAATGATGATCTCTACAGTGATCCTAATGAGGTAAAACCTTCTTATATAGATTTATCTCGTGCTGTGCTTAAGCTGACAAATGAGCTTAAAAAATATAAAAAGAAAGTAAAGAAACATGACCTTGTTGTTGAGAGCTTAAACTCTGAAATTAATAGGCTTAGAGCTTCTATTCCTGATGATGAATCCTATGAGTCTTGTCAAGTTTTACATTCTGAGTTGAAAACTGCTAGATCAATACATGCTAAATTTGATGAGTTAAAACTAGCACATGACTCTTGTGATAAAAAGCTAAAACTTGCATATTGTGAAATTGAAAAGCTCAAGTCTAGTTGTACTTATTTAGAGTCAAGTATCTCAGATACTCAAATTAAAACTTGCTCTAATTGTAAGTTGCTAGAAGCTAGACTAAAGTCATCTCAGGAATCTATTCAACAGATGTTTTATCATGAGATATCTTCTTGCTCCAACTGTCCAAAACTCACAATAGAAATTGAAGCTTTGTCTAGACAACTCACCGATTTTCTTTGAAAAGGAAAGGTCATCGACTTAGTGTTTCTAAGAATGTTGTGAATGAACCGTTGAAATGCACAACATGTCCTACATTAACTAAAGAAAATAAGTACCTTAAGGATATTCTGGAGAGATTCTCTTTTGGTAAGAAAAATTTGAACATGATTCTAGACAAGTCAAAAGTGAGTGTTAAAAGCCAAGGTCTAGGATTTAATTTTATTGAGCATGCCAAAAATAATCCTCCTAAAATTGTGAAGCTTCTTGAACCTGGAAAATTTGTGGTAGAATCTGAACCAAAACCAATTATTTTTAAATCTTCTAGTATTGCAAAGAATCCATCTATTAAAGTGAGTACTCAAAAGGGAAAAGCTACAACTTCTCATCAAGACAAGTATCAATGTACTCATTGTGGTAAAGAAGATCCTTTGGTTCAATTCTATTTTCGGAAAGCAAAGAAAGATAATAGAGACAGGCTAAGGAAAATTTCTCAAGTTCATTATCATCGTTTTGTTTCCACTAAACAAATTGCTGCAGGATTAGGAGCTTTTACACAACCGGTCAAACCTGCACCTAAATAGCGGTCTGACAGGTAGTGTCCTGAAAATAGAAATGTTTTTGTTGCTTCGGTTTGTCGTGTATCTCAGTACTAGGTTCCTAAGTCGTATCTTACTAACCCCAGTACTGTGAGACCGATACTTCCTTGATGTAGGTTCAGCTGATGAGGAAGGGGAACGTGTGGCTGGTAGATTCAGTGTTCGGGCACATATTGGTGATTCAAAATGGTTCTCCTCCTCACTAAGGCATCTAGTGATGAATTGATCACTTTTGGGATGCTTCAATAACCTTTGTGATGGCTAAAAGTCTTGTGCGTGTTAATGATAAATTCATTCTCAAGGGCGTTGCTTGATAAGTAAATTAAAGTATAACTTACTTTCGGTTTCTCGGTTGATAGAGCGATAATCTTGAGGTGAGTTTTAAGAAACATGCTTGTAGAGTTTTCGTAGGACCGAAATGGCGACAGAGGGGGGGTGAATGTCGCTCTCTTTAAAATCGCCCAGAGAAAGCGTGCTGCGATTTTTTTTTTCAAGAAGAAGCAAAACAAAGTAATTCACAGAGAGTTAATTCTGCTGAAACACTGGAGCGCATGTGACCTTTGAAAAATTCAGCATAAATCGAGAGACCGACCGATAAAAATTCAATGAAAATACATTATTTTAATCTGCATGCAAAATGGTTGAAAATCAGCAAAAAAAAAGCATGTATAGATCATCTCATGCGTGTCCTCTTACACACAAGAACCGAGACTGCTTTGCCAATTAAAACTAAAGACTCAAAACAACTGCACACACCATCACACGAATCATAGAAATAACAATCGTCTCGGAGGAATCCTTTGCTCACTTTGCAGGAGGCGGTCGGCCGCTAGTAGTGGGCGGTCAGACCGCTCCGATGCCGTGCAGCGAGAATAAAGCGTGAGCGAAAACTCGGTGAGATTAGACTTCAAAGACTGAGAAATTGAGGTTTCTTCTCTATCTTTTCGGCCGAGCAACCTGACAACAAACTAAATAGGAAGGGGCTCTAGAAACAAAGAAATCAAGCTCTGAGATCAAGGATTTCAGATTATGGTAAAATCTGAAATCTTGCAAAAACGAACCAAAATCCAAATTACTCCCAAATCTTTGATCATTTGGCCATGAAACTTTGAGGATATCTACTTAATAGCCTCGGGACTAAGCTTGCCAAGTTTCAAGCCAACTCAAAGAGTGAAACAAGATTCGCACCAAAACTCTAGAGAAAAAAAAAAAACGAGAGAAGTCCAAAACCAAAATCTGGAATCAAGAATGGGTTCTTGGGATTTTAAGCGATCAAATGATCTTGAGGCATCATCCCAACATCTGATAACCCATTTTGGCCCTTCTCAATAAGAAATAACAAGAAAAAGCAGAAAGTCAAGAAATCATGCGAGAGAGGTATCGAAGGAAAAGCAGGGGAACACGGGAGTTAAACTCGAAATTTCATTCCCAAACAAACAAATCAGAGGAGTCCCGTGCGTATGGACATTAGAACAAGAGGAATGATTACAAGTTTATCAATCCATCCTCTCCTCTCCCCAAGCCAGAACTCACACCCTCTGAGAATTCTTGGAGAGGAAAAACCCACGAACACAAACACAGAGAGAGGAGACAAAACAACCTGAGCCTCTGTCTCTCCCAATGACTCCTCACCAACTAAAGCATAAAGCCAAAACAAACTCTCAAAGCTTCTTTTGACCCTAGCAAAAAAACCTAACTCTCTCCCAAAGCCCTCTCAATAGATCACCACTCACTCCTATTTATAGCCCTTGGCTAATGGGTCTCCAACCCGTTCGCTGCTAAATCAACGGAACCGCTCCCGCTTATGCGGCCTCATGAAATTACCAATTCGCCCCTCACGCACCTTAGGGGAAGCTTCGCGTTCTTGTCGTCCAAGCCTGCAACCACCTCGAATCTCGCGTCTTGACACATCCCGACCGTTCGACCTCGGCGCCACCTGCACCTAGTCCGGTCCACCGTGTCTCGCCACGACTCCGCCTCGATGTCCTGCAGCTAACACAGACAAGAAACAAATCACATAGCACCGCTCGACATATTGTAACCATACAATAGCATCAGACAAAATATTCAGACCCCAAACCGATCGAACCAAAAAAAAAATAAACGACTTAAGCACGTTCGACCTAGCTCGACAAAGATCGACCGAAACCGAATGCACCGCGCAACGACATGGTCCGACCACACAAACCAAACTCGACTTCCTAAACCTATGTCAATTACTCATCACACACACGGGACGACCTCCACATGGTCTCTCAGTTTTAGATGCTTCTAGGGATCTTATTTTCAATATATCTCGGTTAGGGAAGGTCTTTAGAGCTGATTTTAATCATTCATTTTCACCTTATGTTAGATGTTTGGTAGCTTCTGAATCCAGGGATCTATTCTTTTGGCACCGTAGGTTAGGACACATTGGTTTTGATCACCTTGTTCGGATTAGTGGAATGGATCTCATTAGGGGGTTACCTAAACTTAAGGGTGATAAAGATTTGATTTGTTCTCCTTGTAGACATGGTAAGATGGTAGCTGCTCCACATTTCCCTATTTCTATGATCATCACAGATGGCCCTGGTCAATTGCTGCACATGGACACTGTAGGTCCTTCTAGGGTTCAATCTGTTGGGGGGGAATGGTACATTCTTGTGATTGTTGATGATTACTCTAGATTCTCATGGGTTTATTTTATGGTGTCAAAGGATGAGGCTTTTGGTCATTTTAAAGATTTATTTCTTAGACTTAATAATGAATTGCATGGTGCTGTGAAAGCTATAAGAAGTGATAATGGTACTGAATTTAAGAATTCCTTATTTGCTTCTTTTTGCTCTGAAAAAGGTTTAGAACATCAATTTTCTTCTCCTCGTGCCCCACAACAAAATTGGGTTGTAGAGAGAAAAAATAGAACCTTAGTTGAGATGGCAAGAACTATGCTTGATGAACATACTACTCCTAGGAAGTATTGGGCAGAGGCTATTTCTACTGCATGTCATGTTTCGAATAGGGTATTTTTGAGAGCCTCTTTGCACAAGACTTCTTATGAGTTGAGATTTGGCAGAAGGCCTAGTGTTTCTCACTTCAGAGTTTTCGGTTGTAAGTGCTTTATTCTTAAACATGGTAATCTTGATAAATTTGAGTCTAGATCTTCACATGGCATTTTTCTTGGTTATCCTTCTCACTCTCGTGGCTATCGTGTGCTTAACCTAGAAACTAACAAAATTGTTGAGACATGTGAGGTTACTTTTGATGAGGTCGGTTCTTGTACTAGACAGAGCATTTTGGTACACGAGTTCGGGGAAGTCAAAGCACATTTCTTAATGAAGAGGATGACCTTGATCTTGGTAATGATGTTTCTCCCATGACATCACCTGCACCAACTGAGGATGCTGCACCTTCTACTTCCACTTCAACAGGAGATACTACGGCTTCTAGTGGAGCTATACCTCATGTTGCGCCACCATCAAGTGATGGATCACCTGCAGAAGATGTTCATAATGTCGAAGCTATTTTAGAACCTTCTGCACCATTGCGTATTCAGCGGCATCATCCCCCAGAACTAATGATTGGTGACATTCATGAAAGGGTTTGCAAGTAAAACAGACCAAGCAAGGCAATTTTATTCATCAAACCAAGTATACTAAGGATTTGCTTAGACGTTTCAACATGGGAACCTGCAAACCTATCTCTACACCAATGGGGTCTACAACTGTTCTTGATCCAGATGACGAAGGTGAGGTAGTGGATCAAAAAGAATATAGGAGCATGATTGGGTCTCTACTTTATCTGACTGCTTCAAGGCCGGACATACATTTTGCTGTGTGTTTGTGTACTCAATTTCAAGCTTCACCTCGTTCATCCCATCGTCAGGCTGTGAAAAGAATTCTCAGGTATCTCCAATCAACTTTAGAATTCGATCTCTTTTATTCCTCTTCATCCTGTCTTACTGTGCGTGCATATTCAGATTGTGATTTTGCGGCGTGTAGGATTGATAGAAAAAGCACATCTGGCACATGTCATTTTTTAGGCACATCATTAGTTTCGTGGTCCTCTAGAAAACAGTCTTCTGTTGCTCAATCAACTACTAAAGCTGAGTATGTTGCTGCGGCTGCTAGTTGTTCTCAAGTTCTTTGTATTTCTTCTACTCTTAGGGACTATGGGTTAGATTTGGGTAGTGTTCCTCTTTATTGTGATAACACCAGTGCTATTAATATTGCTAAGAACCTAGTGCAACATTCTAGGACTAAACATATTGATATCAGATATCACTTTCTCAGAGACTGTGGAAAAGGGTGATATTATTCTACACTTTGTTGAATCTGATCTTCAGTTTGCTAATATTTTCACTAAGCCGCTTGATACTTCTCGTTTTGTTCATTTGCTGAGTGAATTGGGAGTAATTCATCCTATGGGCTTATTTTGAGGGGGAGCTGTTGGTTCAAAAAATTCAGAAGCTTTGATTATTATTCTTGTCTTACAATTCACCAAGTCCAAGCCATTGAAATCGAATGAGTTGTAGAGCTTCCTTTATCATATTTATTCATGTGTTGTGTAGCTTTGATCTTGACTGGTTTAAATAAATTTGCTATATTTATAACTAAAGCATGACATAGCTGAAAACTTTGACTAGATTGATTATTGTTATCACTTAGAGATGTCCATGGAAAAGGATGAGCTTGTTTTTGAATCTTTTTAAATCTTGGATTTGTAGCAAGTATGTCTCTCATTGCAATCCTGTTTTGCTCACTCAATTTGGCATATTATATATATAAAAAAAGGTTGACAAAAGGAAAATGAAAAGATGTATGCTTCAAGCATGCCATACATAGCTGTGTATTCAAAAGAACAAAAATATGCACACAAAAGTGCTCAAATGAAAAGAAGTATGCTCCAAGCATGCCATACATAGCTAGGTATATTCAAAAGGAAAAATATGCACACAAAAGTGCTTAAATGAAAAGAAGTATGCTCCAAGCATGCCACCCTTGAAAAGAAGTATGCTCCAAGCATGCCACATGTAAATAAGAATTGAAAGTGAAGCAATAGGGTGCAATATGAGACTGCTAGCTCATCTAGATTTAACTTGTGTCTCATTGTTAGGCTCTCACTTTTCTTGGTGATATCTTTTTGTGGTGCTTATGATCGGTTTAGTCATTGTTGAGATGCTTGTCATTAAGTTAAAATTGATTAACGATCCATCAAGTGGTATTAGACTTGTCTTGACTTTGCTACATGATACATGAATTTATATGATCCTGTTAAGCTCTACTCAACAAGATGGCTTGGTTAATACATTAAATTGACTTGCCTAATCTCCAAAGCTTCGTGACTTTTTACTCTCCTTGCTCCTTTCTTTGTTGTCTTGTCTCTCGGAAGTTCTTGCTGAGTACATTGCCAAAGGGGGAGAAAGATGGAAAAATAAAATTGAATTTGTGCTTGAGTTGAGGGGGAGTTGCAGTTCTTGATTTTTTGAAACCTTCTTTTCACAAATTCTTCTCTCTATTTTGAAGTGTTGTCAATGTATTTATCAAGGGGGAGATTGTGAGACCTTGCGGCCTTGTCACGGTTTTTCCTGATGAATAATTGATTTGATTATTGATCTTTTAGGTTGCTTGGAATTTGCGGTTGTGGAAGTTTCGGTTGTTCCTTTTCGGGTGGTTGGTTTAATGTCTTCCAAGACCTCCCTAGAGGTCTTTACAACCACCCCGGAGCTTTTCCACGATCATCACAGCAGATCTTCGAGGTCCTCCTCGGGAGGACTCGTGTGGACTCATCCGGAGCCGTTCAGGACCTCCCCCAACATCAATCGCGTTCGTCCAGGACCTCCCTAGGATCAATCTGATCTGTCTAGGACATCCCTCATGAGCACCAACGCACATCCATCTCGACCATCCAGGACCTCCCCAGGATCGATCTGGACCATTCAGGACCTTCCCATGAGCATCGACGTGGATCTATTTGGACCGCTCAGGACCTCCCCCTAAGCATTAACGTGGTTCAATCCGGACCACCCAAGACCTCCCCCTGAAGCTATCTGGACCGTCCAGGACCTCCATCGGTGAAGAGGTCTTTGGAGTACTGTTCATCACAAGTGCTGTAACGAAGAGGTCTTCGCGTACTGTAGCGAGGAGGTCTTCAAAGTTACTGTAGCGAAGAGGTCTTCAGAGTTACTGTTTCGAGGAGGTCTTCCAGGTACTATTCATTTAGTACTGTAGCATGGAGTTCTTCCGAGGTACTGTAGCAAATGAAGTAGTCTTCTACAAAAAGACGACCCTGGAGATTTACAAAGACGACCCTGGAGGTTTTTTAGGACCTCCCAGGAGGTCTTCTAGGACCTCCCAAGATGTCTTTGTGGAGATTCTCCAGGACCTCCCAGGACATCTTCACAGGACCTCCCAGGAGGTCTTTTAGGATGTTCTTCTAGGACCACTCACAAGGTCTTTTCACGAGGTCTTGCAGGACTACGCAGAGGTCTCCACAAGTCCACCCTATTCATTCCAAATACTGTATGCTTCAAGTGCTACGGTGTAGGTGAGTGATCGTAGACTTGCTGGAAGTGGTCGTAGATGCCGTGGACATCTTGGAGGTGGTCGTAGACCTACTGGAACTGGTTGTGGACCTTGCTGAAGTGGTCGTAGACTTCAAGGTTGATCTGGATGGTGTTTATCGTTGCTTGATAGTGTGATATGCGTGTGTGAACTAATATTGGTCAAGTTGGAGAACTTGTGCCGGGAATATGTTCGTTGTTCTTTGCATCTGCAGGTTGAGCGTGAAGACAATCATGGTCGGAGAAGAGGAGGACCCGGACTAGGATGGGGAGATCTGAGGTCTAGGAGGTCATGGATGTCACGAGATGATTGGGCTTGCGCTGAAGCACGTGGAGATCAAAGGTTGTTGTTGCTGCGTGGAGGAGCTCCAGGAGGTGGAGTCCTGAAGGCTTACTACACGTGAAGACATATGGAAGGAACTCCATATCTGGAAGTCTTAGAGATATTGAAAACCCGTGTCTGAGAAGGTTTCGGGTTCTTTGTTCTCATTAGAGATAGAGTCCGTGTCCATGTTGTGAAGGACATGATCAAGACTCTAGGGTATAAATAGAGGAGGGGTTAGGTGCTAACCCTACGACTTTGAGAGGTGGTTTGTCCGAGGCTTTTGAGAGGTTTTCACGTAGGCTTGTTACGTGACCTTTTTGTGAGAACTTGAGAGGTCTTCTGTGGAAGGCTTTTGAGGGGTGTCGAAGAACACCTTGTAGACACAAATCAAAGTTTGAGCAATACAAGTCAGATCTATTCTATACTATCTCAGGAGCACTGTGTTGTTCAAGCTGTGCATGAGAGGTCCTCGAGGAGGTCCAACAGAGGTTCTCTAGGAGGTTCCCGAGGAGGTCCTCGAAGAGGTCCTCAAGGAACTTCTCAAGGAGGTCGTGAGAAGCTCTGTGCGAGATCAACGTTTTGAATTGGAGGTCAAATCACTACAATCATTCACCCTCCCCCCCTGATTGCCATTAACGATCCTACAACCTCCAACTAGAAGCTGTGATCACCACATTCACTTAAAGAGTGGAGCAACTCCTAAAAATCTGAGACCTTATAGAGTACCTCACCATCAGAAGGGAGCCATGGAGGAAATCATAAGCAAGATGTTAGAATTCGAAGAGATTAGAACCAGCTTCAGTCCCTACTCTTCTCCGACTGTGATGGTGAGAAAGAAAGATGGGAGTTGGAGGCTTTGTGTGGATTACCGACAACTAAATGCACTCATTGTTACGAACAAGTTTCCAATACCAGTCATTTAGGATCTGTTGGATGAGCTTCATGGAGCAACAATTTTCAGCAAGTTGGACCTTAGATCCGGCTATCACCAGATAAGGATGGCTGAGGAGGATATTCCCAAAACCGCCTTTAAGACTCATATGGGACACTATGAATACACAGTAATGCCCTTTGGTCTCACCAATGCCCCTACCACATTTCAGGCCTTAATGAATAGCATTTTTGCTGCACATTTAAGAAGATTCATATTGGTGTTCTTTGATGACATCTTTGTGTACAACAAGAACTTGGATGAGCACATCCCACACTTGGAACAAACCCTCGAGATATTGTGGAAGAACGGGCTGACAGTTAAATTGAGTAAATGTTCATTTGCTCAAGAAAAGGTTGAATATTTGGGACACAATATCTCTAGGAATGGAGTAGCTACAGATCCTAAAAAAATCACTGATATTGTTTCTTGGCCAAAACCTGATGGTATTTCCAAACTAAGGGGATTCTTTGATTAACTGGTTACTACAGGAGATTCATTAAGGATTATGGGAAAATCTGTAGACCACTGCATAATATGCTCAAGAAAGAGGGATTTCAATGGGGAAAATATCAAGATGAGGCTTTTGAGAGTTTGAAAAGGATAATGACAAGAAGTCCAGTACTAGCTTTACCTAACTTTACTTTGCCATTTGTCATAGAGGCTAATGCTTGCAATACTGGGATAGGGGCAGTACTCATGCAGTCTGGAAGACCCATCTCATATTTTAGTAAATCTCTAGGAATCAAAGCTGCTAGACAGTCCATCTATGAAAAGGAAGCTTTGGCTATTTTGGAGGCACTTAAAAAGTGGAGGCATTACTTGCTAGGTAACCCACTGGTCATAAGAACAGACCAACAAAGTCTAAAGTTCATGACGACCCAGAGGTTGATAGAGGGGATCCAACATAAACTGCTATTGAAACTACTGGAGTTCGACTACAATATTGAATATAAGAAGGGAAGAGAAAATACAGTGGCAGATGCACTGTCCAGGAGAGACAGTGAGAGTGGACAACAAGAGGGCAATTGTAATGCACACACATGTGTAAGGCCGGAATGGGTAGAATATATAAAGAAAAGCTACCTTGATAATCCTAAGGTAACCAAGATATGTGGGAGAACAAAACAACATGAGGCAACATGTGTTGGAATCACTACACCAGTCAGATATTGGAGGGCATTCGGGATCCAGAGTAACCTACCATAGGATCAAAAAGATATTCAATTGGCCCAAGTTACGGAGGCAAGTGGAGAAGTATGTCACTGAATGTCCAGTGTGTCAATTGAGTAAATCTAAGCATGTGCATCCTCTAGGCTTGCTGGACCCTCAACCAGTACCGAAAATGGCATGGACTCAGATAACGATGGAATTCATAGAAGGGTTACCCAAATCAAACAATAGAGATGTCATCTTAGTGGTGGTAGATAGGTTGACAAAATATGCCCACTTTCTAGGAATGTCACATCCTTATACAGTGCAACAAGTAGCAAATATATTCATGGACAACATATTTAAATTGCATGGAATGCCTACTACAATCATTACGGACAAGGATAGAATCTTCACAAGTAAATTATTTCAAGAGATCTTTAAATCACTCAAGGTATCTCTGAGATTCAGCACTTCCTATCACTCTCAATCCGATGGGCAGACAGAATGAGTTAATCAATGCTTAGAAGCATATTTGAGGTGTATGGTGTTCGAGGAACCAAGGAACTAGTACTCGTGGTTAGCAATGGTAGAATGGTGGTACAACACCTCATATCATATGGCTCTCAAGGTCACTCCATTTCAAACTATGTATGGCTATGCTCCTCCTCTGGTAGGAGAGTTGTCTCTGCCTGGTAACTTTTCAGAAGAAGCTCGTGTCACAGTTGGGGAAAAAGAGAGAATGCTGAAAGATTTGAAAGTCGGTCTGCAACAATCCCAAAACAAAGTCAAACAGTATGCTGATAGAAAGAGAATAGAGAGAACATTTCAAGTGGGGGATATGGTATATTTAAAGATGCAGCCGTACCGGCAAAACGCTTTTGGTCTAAGAGGATCTCTTAAATTGTAAGCAAAATTTTATGGGCCGTTTAGAGTGATGGAAAAGATTGGAAGAGTTGCTTATAAGTTGCAGCTTCCCGAGAAGTCAGCGATTCATCCAGTATTCCATGTCAGCCAATTGCAGAAGCATTTGGGAATGAATGCAGTACCCTTGCCTCATTTACCACTAGTTAGCACTGACGGCAAGGTAAAAACTGAACCGATTGCTGTCTTGAACAAGCGGATTGTCCCTAGAGGAAACGCAGTAGCAGTGCAATGGCTGATACAGCGGCTTAATTTGGCGCCAGATGATGCTACTTGGGAGGATGTACCTTTTATTCAGAAGACCTTTCCTCGATTTAAACCTTGAGGACAAGGTTTCTCTCCAGGAGGGAGTATTGTCAAATACCAAAAATTCAGAAGTCAGAAGAACTGAAGAAAGAAGATGAACCTTGTTGGATGTAGAGAGTCGGCAAGACTTATACCGCTTCGTTGACTTCACTCGGATGGCAGGAGCGGATATGATGCAGCATTTGGATGCGGTAAAAGAGGATCTAACGGATGAGATTCAATTACCCAAGTTCTCTCAGTACTATTTACCTTAACTCTTTGTCAGAAGCAGCTTTGTCATTTTATCTCTGAACTTTTACTATATTTTGGCTTGTAAAACTGTGAAATCGATCGGGTATAAGACCTGATCGCTATGGTGAATGAGAGACATCGAAAAAGCATATCATGAGGCTTAGTTAGGTCTCGTAATAGAGTGACTCTCTTCTGTAGAGCACTTTCCCCATTTCCTTTGATTTCCCAAATCCCACCATTTTTCTTCTGAAATCAAGTTGGCCCTGACACTTGAGGTAGCTGAACTCGGTGACGGGGCGCGCGTTGAGGGCGAGCGTGGCGGGGTGGCAGTCGTGCATCCAGAGCGCCGTGGCGTAGAAGCCCTCATAGTCGGACTTGCGATTACGCGCACACCGCGGAGGTTGCTGCGAGGCGGGGCTTGATGGTCGGCTCGGTGGCCAAAGTGAGGCGAGATTGGGAGAGAGATGGGGAGGAAGAATGGGGAATGGGGAGCCGCCGCAGGGGAAAGAGGCGATCGGGGAATGGGGATCGATCCGGACAACGGTGCGCGCGAAGCGGCGAAATGGACGGGCCATGCGGCCTTATGGGAATCTGGCGAGAGGCCAAATGGTGGGCGAATTTTTGGCCGGTTTAAAATCCTACCGGGGGTGGTAAAACCAGTTTGACCGATTTTTGAACCAAAAAAAATCCCTGGATACAAGTAAGGAGAAACCTGAAGGGCTCGGCGGAGAAGAAGGGGAGGTGGCGGCGGCGGAGCAGGAGTAATTGGGCTTGGTCATGTGTCAAGCCGTTTCATTGTCAGACGATGGAAGTTGACAGTTGCTTAGCAAGTTTGCATGCATTCCGTAGCAGAGAGTAAATTTCATAAAACATAAGCACTTTTTGCAACACTATTACACCTTACTAGTACTCCATATCTTTACACTCGTGTACATGCATGGTTACTTTCCACCATTTATTTAACCAACGGAAAATGAGTAAAATAAATGCCCAACGCCATCAACCAGTACAACATGCAGCCATACACGTGGGAAACCAGAAAAATACAGAGGATCACGGCAACTAGCATTAGGGTTTTATCTTCACTGCACCATCTAAAACGAACGGTATAGACAGAGCACTATATCACCACTCACCAAAGGGAACAGTAAATTCATTATAGCATTTTTGATACGGTAGACATGCATCGATTCTCTGATGTCACTACAATATCAACTTGAGAAGTCTTGCATACAAAGTGTTCTTTGGCGGTAGGCGTGGCACTACAATATCCTTCAGAAATCTTGCACACAAAGTGTTGCTAGCGGTAGCTGTGGCGCTCCATGTCATTACCCCGAGGGTAATCACACTTAAGCATACGGATTACTATTTGTCTACTCGGTAGGACACCGCTCAGACGAATAGTAAGTCTTTACCAGAGTTATGCAACAGAACAATAAGATAGAAATTATTCTTTATTACAACAGTTAGCCACGCAAGGCTAATGTCTTACATTACAAGTAGTAATTTACAACTGCGGGATGGGACTAAGTCTCTCGCTTGCATGCCATGCTCACTTGGTCTCCTATTCGTCCCATGTGTTGAATAGGGCGTCCACCTCGCCCTACTCCTCGTAGTAAGGGTCCTTATTTCCTGCGGCCTCATTTGCACCTGCGTGTCCCTCGTCCCACTCGGGATAATTCCCGGCCGGACTAGGATCTAACAAAGGAGAATACTAACAAGGTTGAGTACAAATATACTTCGCAAGCATTAATAGCAAAAGATACACTGTATGACTTATCTCTGTTCATTATCACATTTTCTATATCATCTCTTTTTCTGAAAATAGCAACTCATCAAAACATTAAGTGGCAAGTTTTAATTTATAATAGACTACTTATCACTCGGAGAGAAGAAAGACCCCTGGCGGTTCCCCTAGGCTCCAATCCAGGAGACAGACATGAATTCATGATTTGATATAACACTGCGCAGGCTTGTACCACTTTACCCATAGCTACTCTAAATTCGAAATGAGCTAGGTCCCCTGCATTTCCTTTGATACGGGTTCGAATTCAGAATACAGAACGTTTTCCAAGTTACGTGATTGATTCCTCCACCCATTACATTCCATCGGTGCTGACCTCGTCACGGTGCTAATATCATCATCCACCGAATTCTAGTAATGTTACTTGGGTCGGTCTTACCTTCACCCAACACCCACTTAGCGATATAGCGCCATATTGACCCTACATAATTACTTACCCGATGTGGAGGGCATAATTACATAACAAGGTAACATTTTTGCACTGTCGAAGCGGAAAATCGTTCTGCTTGAATTCTGACCTTTGATCCGGGTGAGAGTTTTATTGGTCCTTATATATTAACCATATGTAAAGGGGGCCCACCTCTTACCTCATCATCATCGTCGTTGTCGCATTCCCTGCCCGGGCCTCCTTTACCAACCTAGTAATTCTCTTTCCTCAACTCATTCTCATTTCTTATCTTCCCATTTTCATCTTAATCTAATTTAATTTTGAGACATAGTTTTGATGCAATAAACATATAATACAACAATATACAGTTTACATTTATTACAACTATATTTATGTTCAAGAGATAAGCTTGCCTTTAGAATTGTAGAAAAGATCATTGCCGAGGAAATCTGTATCAACTACTCCGGTCTATGTGGGCTCGTCTACTGCAATTTACGCGACGGTGCGAATAATAAATAAATAAGTAAATACTTAGCAGCAATTGAGTGCTACTAGGTGCACCTTAGTCAGATGATTCTTTTCGTTAGCGGATTTTAATTTAATAATATTTTTTGAACCCCTGTTAAGTTAGCACTCCCCAACTACGATCGTTCTATGGTTTGTTGGCTCTGGGATCGAGGTTACTGAAACTCGCTTTTTATCGAACAAAAATAAAATACTACTTGTGCTCGCATTTTAACAAATCTACCAAATTTTATTCACGCAAACATCTAAGTGATTTTATTTAATTGCGTACGTAGCTATTTAATTTTATAAATAGACTTAGTTTGTTTATTTTAATTATTTTAACTGGATTAAAGTATTTCTAACGCATCAAACTATCTGTTTAATTTAGCGATTCAAACTGGTGAGTAGTTTCAATAATTAATCTCAGGTTTGTTTTATGGCTTTTACTCGTATTTCCTTTCTACTGGTTTGGTCTACTGTTACTTAATCGCACGCGGTGTTAGATAGATTTATTTGGTTCAACCTTAACGACACAAATTAATACTAGCATTCACCTCTACCAGTATTTTACTAACCCTAATCCTTGCTAGGTATCAATTATCCACCTTCCTAATTACTAATTCCTATCTCTAATCCCCTAATTCCCTTCTACCTAACCCTTCTCACCTGTCCCCCTTCTAATCTCTCTCTCCCTTATCTTTACCCCGGCCGACACACCTCCTGGTGCCTTCTCTTCTCCTCAAACCTATTTACACTTCCTCCTCCCCTCCCAATCTCATCTGGTGCTCCTTCTGGTGCCTCCTGCCGCCGACCGCCGGCTCCCGGCCCTGTGCCTCCATCGGCACAGCTTGCCCCCGCGCTCACGGCCCGCTCTCCTCCCGTGCCGCTTCTACCTGCCGCTGGCCCGTCCCCTGCACCCACCACTGGCTCGGTCTCCTAGCATCGCCAATGCTCCTCTCTGGCGCCCTGCTCCACTGGCTGCTCTACATGGCTCCCCCTCTAGTTGGCCCACGATCGGCCTTTGGCTCCTGGCGCCGCCGTGCCTCTGTCCTTTCCTAGCCTCCCTGGCGCGACCTGGTAGCCAATGCCACCGCTCGGCTCTAGTTCCCCTCGCGCCTCCTGGCCCACGTGCACCTCCCTGTGTTGGCGCCGCCGCCCACCTCTCCTGCCCGGTCCCCACTCGGCCCGCACCAGCGTGGCTCACTGCCTCTGGCCACTCACGTCACGCACCTAGCCTGGCCTGGATTTATTCCCCTTATTTTCCCCCCTTTTGATTTTGCTCCTTTTGTTTATATGTGAAGCCTTGATTTATTTTTGATGTGGTTTGACTTATTTACTGATATTGGTTGTTTGATGCACCGTGAAGGAGATGGATGTGGGTTCACTGATGTTTGTGTATGCATGCTTCATGGAGATGGGGTGGCTTGCTACTGGTGGTGGTGGAGGTTCGGCCGCGGTTCGCACTGAGGTACAACCCCCCTTCCTCTCTACTCCCTTATTTCTCCCCTTGCTCTGTGATGGATACTAGGATGCTCTGAGAGCTATTGTTAGCGTTCTATGAATGGATTGAGTTCACATTGTGGGGTTCTATTGTGGGACAAAATGACAGTGGGGTGTGAAAGATGAGCTACCTGTGTTGGTCCTGGTCGGTTTGGGAGTGGTAGTGTGGTGGCCACCGTGCTCCTGGGTGCTTCTGGTCCTGGTTGTCTCGGCTTGGTTTGGCCCTCAGAGGTCGATGCCAGTTCTGGTCTCCCTCGCTCCATCGTCTTCCCCTCCACCTTGTGCTCCCCTTCTCCTCTTCTATGGGTGTTTGCAGGAAATGATGTGAAGTTGAGCTTGCTTTGGCTGGCTTGTGTGATGGCTATGGGCACTACTACAGAAAACGTCTTCACAGACGGTTCAAAAACGTCATCACAGACGGTTTCGTGAGCCATCTGAGTTTATGGGTCAACGATGACATGAGGTCATCACATACGGTTTTATATGTAAACCGTTTGAGATAATAACAAGTTTCACAGAGCGGTTCATATTTGGAACCATGCGTGATAGACTCTTCACTGAGCGGTTAGTATTTGAGCCGTCTATGATAGCCTCTTCACAGAGCGGTTGGTATTTGGAATAAATGATATATATATATATATATATATATATATATATATATATATATATATATATATATATATATATATATATATATATATATATATATATATATATAGTCCCTTGACTCGATGCCTGAATTCAGCTAGCTAGCTAAAATCTAGATGAAGAAGATGACAAGTAGGCCTAAGAAAGCAACCAAGCCCACCACAAAGTATGATTTTTTTTCCTGAGGATCATCCACGTAGCATGAGGATGAGACAACAGCCATGGCCTACTTCATGGAGCCTGCAAGTTCAAGAAGCGTGGTTGCCAGGAGAGCACGCGGACATCCAATTACCTAGATGTCGTTGATAGGTAATTGGACGTTGCTATATTCAGAAAGTGGCGTGGACGTCGCTACTTTCTGAACATAGCGACATCCAATTACCTATCGACGACATCCAGATAATTGGATGTCCACGTGCTCTCCTAGTAGCCATGCTTCTTGAACTTGCAGGCTCGATGAAGTAGGTCGTGGCTATTGTCTCATCCTCTTCATGTTATGTGGACGACCCCCTGGAAAAAAATCATGCTTCGTGGTAGACTTGGTTACTTTCTTAGACGTGCTCTCCGTCTTCTTCATCTAGATTTTAGCTAGCTAGCTAAATTCAGGCATCGAGTCAAGGGACTACGAACTATGTATATATGTGTGTGTGTGTGTGTGTGTGTGTGTATATATATATATATATATGAAGTAGGTTTTAAAGGCACAAGCAGCCACTACTTAGAGACTTTATAGAGAAGAGATCATCACAAACGGTTCCTTAGGAAAAACCGGCTATGACACATCAGCTATCACAGACGGTTTCAACTATAAACCGTCTGTGATACATCAGCTATCACAGATGGTTTTCTCTACAAACCGTTTGTGAAAGTCAACTATCACAAACGGTTCTGAGTTAATAACCGTCTATGATAGTCTGCATCACAGACGGTTCAAAAACCATCGTGATGACCTCATGTCACTACTGACCCATAAACTCAGACGGCACACAAAACTGTGTGTAATTATGTTTTTCAACCATCTGTGATGACCTTTTCTTTAGTAGTGTAATTTTTCAACAAATCTAAGTGATATTACAAAGCATTGGGCACCACATATTTCAACAGGACGAACATTTCCTGTGGTCATGACATCAACGTCCGCCATGTGGACCGCCTCAAGTGGGGCGGTCGGATGAGATTCTTGCGGCGACGTCTAGACCACCGATGTCTCATTCATCTTGTGGATTTCTTGTAGGGTATTTCTTGAATGACTATACTTAGCTACGACTAAATTAATTGCAACTAACTAATTGCGCCTAATTAATTACGTCTATTTAACTAAGAATTAATTAGTTACAACCAAATAGTGATCACAAATTTATATACTCCTAATTAATCATGGCTAAATAACGACTAAATTAATTATGAGTAATTAATTATGACTAACTCATTACGAGTATTTCACTAAGATTACTTAATTACAATAAATAGTAATGACCCCTTAATTACAAATAGTTAACTAGGACTAAATTAATTATGACTAACTAATTGCGCCAAATTATTTATGACTATTTAACTAAGAATTAATTAATTACAACTAAAATAGCAATGACTATTTTATTTATGCCTAATTAATTATGATTAATTAAAAACAATAAAATTAATTACGTGTCACTAATTACGGTAAATTAATTACGAATATTTAACTAAGAATTAATTAATTATGATAAAACAATAATGACCAACTTAATTATGAATAATTAACTAAAACTAAATTAATTACACTTACTAATTGCGCCTAATTAGTTACGACTATTTAACTAAGAATTTATTAATTACAACTAAATAGATTTTGGATTTTGGAAAGATTTACCGAGGAAGCGGGGAACGTGACGTATGCGTCTAAGCATCATGGTTTGACATGGTCGGCAGTGATCCAGTGATCTTTGGGCGATAGGAACGGAAGAAAAACATAGAGCGCGTCGAACGGAAGAAAAACATAGAACGCGTCGACGCGAACTCAATGGTGTAGACGGCTTGGCCAGAGGACCTTCGGTGGCGACGCAGTCCGACGGAGAAAACCTTCGACGGATTCTGAAAAATCCAAGAAAATTTCACAAAAATCCTTGGAACTTAAAATTAGTGAATAAAATAATATTGAATTTATTTGAAGTTTATTATAGTCATTTAAAATGTTTTTCATTTTTCTAAAAATTCAAATTAAGCTTTAAATTAATCAAATAAATTGCAAATGATTCCTTTCATATTTTTTATACTTCAAAAAGATTCTAAAGACCGAGATGCTATCTTTAAACTTAATAAAATTATTTCCAACTTAAAGTTGGTTTTTATTTTTGCACATAATTTATTTTTAATTTTTTGGAAAATAGGAAAAACCTTTTTAACATCGAGAAAATTCCAGAAATTAATTAAAATTTTCTTTTCACTTAAACTCCAATAAAAACGCATAAAACTCAATAAATTTTATTTTTGCCTTTTAAAATTTATGAAATTCAAGAAAAGCAATAAAACTCTTTTAAATCTCAGAAAATTCAACAAAATAGTAACTTTATTAATTTTTATTTTTGTAACAGAACTTTGGGATGTTACAAACTACCCCCCTTAAAAGGAATCTTGTCCCTGAGATTCAGAGTGACTAGAAAGAAAGTTGGGGATACAAGCTCTTCAATTGGAACTGTCGTCGTCCGTACCCTACTCCTCATTGGATGGGGCTTGAGCTGTGATGTTGAACGAACGTCCTTCTTCCAGAATTCTGCGGCTTCCTGTTTGCTTTCATGATGTTGACTTTTGGGGCTTCAGAGTTGGCTGGATTCACTGCCCGCTGCTTCTTTGGACATTTACTAGCGAAATGACCAACCTCATGGCAGTTGAAGCACGTGATGCCTGCAACATGAGATGAGTTTTTCTGTGACTGGCCTCCAACAGAGGTATTGGGTTGTTCAAAGTTTTGAAGTATCGATTTCGTCCTTCAAGTCCCTTGCGCATCGATAGGTTAGGTTGTCCAATGGATTGTTAGAGAAGAGAGAATAGCAAGGGATGAGAAAGAGAGCTATGAGGAGAGAAGTCTACCCATTTAAAGCAAACGTTGTACACAAGATCAAAAAGATCTATGTACGATGTACCAAAAGAAAATATACGATACAAGTTAAGAAACAATACAATGTTCTACTCGATCGATACTCATAAGCTGGTGAAATGACTCAATACACAGAATGAGAATTGGCAAACTTAAACTATATGGCTTGGCTGACAAAACGATCTTCAGTGAATCTTGCAGCACGATGCTCTCTTGATGGCTCCATGTCTTATGGTCTTGATCATAATGGTAGGAAACGTGTTGACCATCTTAAGTTTTTTTTTCAAGGGAAAGAGGATTCATTTAACATTATAAAATGGTGAAAGGATAATTAGATAAGAAAGCAATTACTACGAAGAAGTTAAAGATAGATAGATGACCAAAGATGAGGAGAGAACAATTTATTTTTCTTGTTATGTAAAATAAGTTTTGAAGTTTTTCAACTAACGGCCATTCTAACTAGGTCACGACCTACAGTCGATATGGCTTTGATACCACTTCTGTCGGACCTGGGAGTAACAACCCAAATCCTCTATGTATTTCTGAACTAATCCCATGATCAGAAGCTAGTTCACACAGTAAATAGATATGATAACATCCATAAATCGCACAACTTTATTAACAAACAGAGTTTATTACAAGAAAGGCTTACAAGCCAACAATAAACAAACACAACGGAAGACGAAGAAGAAGTGGAGTCCAACTGATCTACCACAAGCAATCAACTGGGGTAGCAGCCTAGTCGTCGTCATCCACACCGATAGCAAAGTCCTTCTCCTTTGAAATTTATTTGCATTAAGCAAGGGTGAGCACAACTTCCGTGCTCGCAAGTTACACCCAATAACATATTATAATGCATACAAGGATATATCAAAGGAAGGCTTATTGGTTGAATTTGCATAAAGCAGTGTTTCTTTCCAAATACTTGTACTAAGTTCCAAAGCAGATATTCTATAACTAAAATTTATTTTCTAAATTCTTAAGTTTTATAGTCAGATAACATTCATCAATGAGTGGTGAAGGATACCCTCCTATCACAAGGCTACCGCCCAATTCCCATTTGGATAGAAATCCAAACACATTTGATAAAGTCTTTTGAAAACAAAATCAAAGATCTAACTTGGAGTGGCTTTGCTAGCATGTCCATGACCGTGGAAACGGTTATTCGAATAGTTTTACACTATGTAGAGGTGTATAGCTTTACCAACATAACATGACTTCTCTAGTTTGTTTGGCATCCGTCGATACCACCGCTCACTACCTTAGGTAAGCAATTTAGAGCACGTATCAAGGCCTTTACAAAGCATCATCCCACCGTAGTCCCACCTCGCTAAGGTTTCGCCCCCTTTGGATAGAAACCCACTGGGTTCAAGTATTGGGACAAAGCGATTGTGCTAAGAAATTCATCTTCCTCACAAGTCCATCCGGTGAGCAAGTTGGAATTTCACCGAAACTGTAAGAACCACATCTCTGGGCACTTGAAGCGAAGCCGGCTCTGGAAATTCATGAAGGCCCAATGGTATGTGACTTCACTGATGTATTTCTCGAAGAATTGCCTGGGATGCCTCCAGTCCGGGACATCGAGTTCGTCATCGAGTTGCTGCCCGGTACCACCCGATTTCAAAGAGGCCATATTGGATGCCTCTCGAATGAATTGGAGGAGTTGAAGAAGCAACTTGGTGAGCTTTAAGAGAAGGGTTTCATCCACCCAAGCTCATCTCCGTGGGGCTGTCCGGTGATCTTTGTGAAGAAGAAGGACAAGACCCTGCGTATGTGCGTTGATTACCGTCTGTTGAATGAAGTGATGGTGAAGAACAAATACCCATTGCCCTGGATCGACGATCTCTTTGATCAATTGACCGGACCTCGGGTATTCTCCAAAATCGATCTAAGATTGGGCTATCACTAAATCCAAATTAGATCTGAAGATATTCCGAAGACGGCTTTCTCTACTCGTTATGAATTGTACGAGTACACCGTCATGTCTTTCGGCTTGACAAATGCTCCTACCCTGTTCATGAATCTTATGAATATGGTATTCATGGAGTATTTGGATAAGTTTGTGGTGGTCTTCATTAATGATATCCTCATCTACTCATAGAATGATGAAGAGCATGTTGAACATCTGAAGCTAGTGTTGCAAAAGTTGATTGATCATCGGCTTTATGCGAAATTCAGCAAGTGCGAGTTTTGGTTGGAAGAAGTGGCATTCTTGGGCCATATTCTTTCAGCAGGAGGCATAGCCGTGGATCCTAGTAAGGTCAGCGATGTGCTCTCATGGGGTCAACCCAAGTCGATGACTGACGTGAGGAGTTTTCTCGGTTTAGCGGGACACTATCGTCTCTTTATTGAGAATTTCTCCAAGATCGCGAAGCCGATGACGGAGTTGCTCAAAAAGGACAAGAAGTTTGTGTGGTCCACTGATTGTAAGAAGAGTTTTTAAGAACTCAAGAAAAGATTGACCACAACTCTAGTTCTTGTTCTTCCCGATGTTCACCAAAGCTTCGATATCTATTGCGATGCTTCTCGTCAAAGACTCGATTGTGTTCTTATGCAAGATGGCAAAGTAGTAGCCTATGCATCAAGACAATTGAGACCTCATGAACTCAATTATCCAACCCATGACTTGGAGTTAGCTGCTGTGGTTCATGCACTAAAGATTTGGCGACATTACCTCATCGGTAATCGTTGCGAAGTGTATTCTGACCACAAAAGTTTGAAGTATTTGTTTACCCAACCAGATCTGAACCTTAGGCAAAGAAGGTGGTTGGAATTGATCAAAGTCTACGATATGGGTCTCCAATATCATCCAGGCAAGGCTAATGTTGTTGCCGACGCACTTAGTCGGAAGGTTTATTGCAACACATTGATGCTCAAGGAGCAGCAGCCTGCCCTTCATAAAGAGTTTCAGTGGCTCAACTTAGGAGTGGTTGAGCATGGTTCCCTCGCTGCCATGGTTGTTCAACCAACCTTGGAAGAGCAGATCAAGGTTGCCCAGCAATCGAGCAAGGGGGTGCACTTGATCAAGAAAAACATCAAGAACAGGACCGCCAAATGTTTCTCGGAAGACGAAAATGGTGTTGTATGGTTCGGACAGCGCCTTGTTCCGAAGGTTGTGGAATTGTGAAATTTAATTCTCCGCGAAGCCCATGACTCCCCCATGTCCATTCATCCGAGGCCACAAAGATGTATCAAGATCTCCGTCATAAATTATGGTGGACCCAAATGACGCGATAGATCGCAAGATTCGTTGCCGAGTGCAACGTATGTTGTCGTGTGAAGGCCGAACATCAACATCCAGTGGGTCTCCTTCAACCTTTGCCAATACCTGAGTGGAAGTGGGACTTGATCGGTATGGATTTTATCACCAGTCTGCCCCCAAACCTCCAAAGGGAATGATGCCATCTGGGTTATCATTGATCGACTGACTAAAGTGACCCATTTCCTACCTGTCAAGGCCGATCTTCGTGTAGGTATTTTGATGGACCTCTACATTTCTCACATTGTAAGTTTGCATGGAGTACCCAAGATGATTATTTCTGATTGTGGTTCACTCTTCACTTCTCGATTTTGAAATAGCTTGCAAGAAGCTATGGGAACTCGTCTTTCTTTCAACACTGCTTATCATCCTCAAACTGATGGTCAAACTAAAACAGTCAATCAAGTATTGGAAGACATGCTCCGAGCTTGCGTTCTCTCCTACGGGAAGAATTGGGAGAAATGCTTGTCGTTCGCCAAGTTCTCTTACAACAACAGCTTTCAAGCTAGTCTTGGCATGGCACCATTTGAGGCTTTATACAAGAGAAAGTGTAGAACCCTGTTGAATTGGTCAAAGACCGGAGAAAGACCATTCTTTGGCCCAGACTCAATCAATGAGTCCGAAAGTCAAGTTCAGTTGATTCGAGACCGATTACACACAGCTCAATCTAGGCAAAAGAGCTATGCGGATCGCCGTCGTCGTGAGTTGAGCTTTGAGCCTAATAACTTTGTTTATCTCAAAGTCTCTCTTCTAAAGGGCCATCAACGATTCGGCGTCAAAGGCAAACTAGCTCCTCGATATGTCGGACCTTACCGCATCATCAAGAAGAAAGGAGATGTGGCCTACAAGTTGGAATTGCCCGCTGCACTCGAAGGAGTACATGATGAATTCCATGTGTCTCAACTGAAGAAATACATTCGTGTTCCAATCGAGGAAGCTCCATTAGTAAGTCTCGATGTACAAGAAGATTTGACCTACCAGGAGTATCCTTTGCGCATCCTTGAAGAAGCTGAATGAAGGACAAGGAATCGTGCCATAAAATTCCTTAAAGTTCAGTGCACAAATCATACCGAGGATGAAGCAACATGGGAACGGGAGAATCGCCTGCATGCGGACTACCCATCTTTCTTTTTTGAGTGCGCGGAATCTTGGGACGAGATTCTTGTAAGGGGGGAGGTTTTGTAACATCCCAAACAATGGTGTGTGTTTCAAATGTATAAAAATGAGGATAAATTAAAACTTTTGATGCCTCATGATGCCATTTGAAATTTTCTGGAAATTTTCCCCCAAGGGCTTCCTAATTTCTAAGGCCAATGTTTCATTTGGTGGAAGCATAACCCTTGAAAACTCCTTAAGAAAATCTTATGATCATTCTCTGGAAATATTTTTCCTAGTTTCTAGATCACTTTGGTGACCCCTCTAAAAAATTTTATAATTTTTAGAAATTATTTGCTATTTCAAAAGGGCTAGTCAAACTAGTTAGACCCTTAGTCAAATCCCTAGGGCAGCACATTGTGATTTTTCTAGAAAGAAATTCATTGCATGAAAAATTCTGGAAAAATTATACAAGGTTGTTCTTTCATCCTGTAACCTCCAATAAAAATTTAAAATTTTTTGGAGATACAACTCTCTCTAAAAATTTGCAAACCATCTCAGCCTAATTTCCAAACTCAGCTCAGCACTATTTTGGACTCGGTCGGACCTGAGTCACATGGCCCGACCCAACCCACTCGGGTCCAGTATGTGATGGCGCTCGTTTATGAGCTGTCCAATGAGATATCAGTGGCCTGGATTGATTGGGCTTTCCGGGTCATCCAAACGTCCCTAATCTTGTGGACCGTCCGATTGGGAATCAGCGGTCAGGATTGAATGGGCCGATTGGACTAGCCGATCGTCCCCATCACCGTGGACCGTCCGATTAACAATCAACGGTTCAGCCTCCATTTCTTTTGTGTCGCTGGCGAATGGGGCCCAGGCGCAGGTCGACATCTCCACGCAAACAATGCCCCCGCGCCAGCTCTCCCGCGCAGCGCCATGGCCCAGCTCACGCCCGCGTCAGCGCAACTACCCCGCCCCCGGGTCTTGATGCCGCCCACTATTTCATCGCCTCGTCTGCATCTCCCGCGTCGCCCCATGTCCTGTCCACTCTCCATCGCTTCGGCTCGCCCATGACCAGAGCCATGGATTGAGGTCATGCTGAGCGCTCCTCCTCGCATCATCTCTGCCCTCCTCCCTATTTAAGGGCACTCAAAGCTTTCTCTACCACCTTTGGACACCACCGACACCTCCTCACCTCCGAATTCCCTCCTCACCAAATGAGAGCACAAGGGAGGCTTAGCTTCATTTCTAGCCCGGGGCGCCGCCAAGGTGTTCTGGTGCAACCGTGGACCTCTTTCTTCCCTCATCGCGTCATATCGTGCCTTGGGGTCTTAGAACCTTTTTCCCTAACTCAATTTCAACATTCGTTCGTAGGGATCATCGAATTTTGAAGTTTCCCTCGACTTCGACCGAAAGTCGCTTTTCTTCTCCATCTCTGGTAAGGAGCTCCTTTTCTCCGATTCCTAGCTCTCACACTATCTTATGGATTCACTGGAGTTTCCCCTACCCCTCTTTTTTCCTATTGTTGCTTAGGCCGATCCCTCCATGGTGAAGCCATCGCCGCCATCACGGTCCACTGCCGCCAGCTCTTCTCCGGTGATCTCTCTGGCTCTGGATCATCGCGGTGAGCTCCTAGGGCCTTGCTAAGGCTTATGCGTGTGCTACTTTGTTAAGGGCATCACCAGGTCGCTAAATGGCATGGTCGCCCGAACCCCTCCGCCGCTTAGGTTGGCTGCACCACCGCGTCAGATTGTCGGAGCACCCACCGCTGGTGCCATCAGGTGCGCAAGGACGTGGTCAATCCATTTTGACCACCCACCGGCGCCGCCTTGTCCCCTATCATTGGCGGCAATGGCAACAACGCCCGACATCCGGGCGTCTATGCTTGTAAAACAAACAACAACATGTACTTGTAATTAAAGCGTAATCTTTGTCATTTAGGGTTAAGTAATGATTAGGTAGTTATTTCCAATGTCTTAATGTCGCGGTATTAGAATGACTCGCGGGCCCCGTGAACAGAAAACTAGGGCAATTAAAAACCGGTTTCTTTTAGAACCTATGACAAGTGGGCCTAAGGCCATTAAATGCTCAGTTTTCTCCCATGTGCATAGCACTGTGTGTGGACCCTGTCTGTCATCGTCTTTGGCTAGGTCTAGCTAAGTAGGAAAAGTATTTAATGCTTATATTAATTCGGGATTGATTTATTTGTGTACTGTTAATTGTTTTAAACTTCAAAATTGCATAAGTATTTCGTTTTAACTCCTTTTTGGATGATTCAAATTTTGTTAGCTTCCATTTCAAATGTACTTTAATATAAACATGGTTTGAATTATGTTACTGTTCCAGAAATTAGTGTTAGCAAAATTACTTTAGGTTTAGTATAATTGTTGTACTAAAATTTGTTTTAACTTGAAAAATACACAAGTATTTCTCTGTAACTCCAAATTGAGTGAACTCAATTTTTTTGGGTTCCTCTGTTAGTGTAATTTATTTTAGAATAGTTTTGAGCATGTTACTATCTCTGAAAATCTTATTTTGCAAATGATTTGTGCACTACTTTCATGACTTTGAAAAATCGTAGAAAATTCATTTTAGCTCCACATGAGGTGAATAAAATTTCATTGTTCATCTCATGTGGATCTCTGTCTACCATAAAATTTTCAAGTTCACCACCTCTTTAGGAAATTGTGCCAAAAAATTACTTTCGGATGAACACTAACCGAATGAATTTTTCACATTTATTCAAAAAGCTGATTTTGTTTTGGCTATAACTTTTGCATACAAACTCCAAATAAATTTATTTTTGTTGATAAATTCATTTAAAATCATGCTCTACCTTATGTAAATTTTTCATGATTTTTGGGTGAATTTGAATTTTTGAGTATTTTCGATGTTATTTGTTCTTATTTGTTCTTCTCGATTCTTTCGATAGGTTCCGACGAATTCATTGAGTATGAGAGTGATCCTCTGCAGCAAGAAAGTTATCTCTAGCAAGGCAAGCAGTTTTTCTTTGATGCACGTTGATCCTATTATTTGTGCATGCTAATATTTCAAATGTTTCGACTGTATGTATGCATGCTATGTTGTCAAATTATTTCTCAGTCGCGATAGTTTACCTAATTAGCTAATTGAACTGTAAGTAAACATCCATTCTTTACTACTGAGCCTAGGATTATCTCTGTTGTGATTTAGCGCTCGATGGATGGGCTCTAGTCACATTATATTGTAGCATACGAGTTGTGTCGCTTAGCAATGCTTAAAACGGTAGAATGGGAATCATCGCTTCGGTGATGGTTATTATATAATCACTTTAATTTACTTGGGTCAGGACCCATGTATATATTGTATTTGAGAAACTAAAACTGAAAATAAAATGTTTTAGACTTAGGCACATTGGCTGATGGTGTGGTTATTGGGTGTGTGGATGGTGCCTAAGTCAACAAGGACCGAGTTACTTGTGTCACTGATCCAAGCGTTATTGTGTGCATTCCACATGAGGGCCATATGGGAACCCCTCTTGACTTAGTACTTTGGCGTGTGTTAGCTCCGAGTTGCAGGAGGTTGTGTGTGTTGTGTATAAAAAGAAATGTGTTGTGTGTGTTGGGTGTGATGGGGTGGGTTCTACGGAGTTCTCCTGCGTAGGAGCATCAGTAAGTTTTCTCTCTGCCGATGACTTCGACACAACGTATGGGGTTTCCATTCCCATACGGGCGACTCGCAATTAATACATTATATTGGAAACATCTCGTAGGACTTAGCGTTGCCGGCATACCTAAGGAAGTGTGCTTTATCGCGTGGCGAAAGGGCGGTCTGATATGTGGGTACAGTTGTACACCCCTACAGGATATAAACTATTTGAATAGCCTCGTCCTAGGTTATGGACATGCTTGGTTAGGTCATGCAAGAACTAGACTATAACTTTTCCTTGAAACTTGAATTCGGGTGGTACGAATGGGTAATTCGTGCTATGTTGTGGTGACTATTGGAAAGTCACCTCTAGGTTGTTATTTATGCTTATAATTATTGTCTCGCTGTTATTTAATCAAATAAAAATAGATTTGTCAAACTGCCTTCAATCTATTATCTATTGCAAATGAAATATTGCTTTGTGCGTTAAATGAACCCTATGGCTTCTCCTTTGAATTAGCTTGCATGTAGCTATGTATAGGTTTGTTATGCATAAGTCTTGCGAGTACATTTTTGTACTCAACTGCATTGCTTAATTATTGTAGAGGAGGTTGACCCCCAAGGGGTTAACTATTGTGAGACCGACTTTGTGCAGGACGACTAGCTTGGCGGCCCGGTCGGTTGCCTTGTGGGTAAGGGCAAACCGGTTGGCTTTTATTTATCGCCATCTTATGACTTATGTTTCCACTACTACTTTGTTTATTTACCTTGTCTTTGGCCGGTCGGCCTCTCTTGTAATAACTCTATTATGTATGTCCTTTGTGTTGTAATTTGAAGACTCGGTATTGTAATGACTTGTGTATGGAATGGATGCTATATTTTGTGATGGGGTATGTGTGCCGCTATTCTGGGAAGTACATGTACGCCGAAGCACGAGGATATTTGGTTTGTGATGCTAGGACCAATTGGATGGTTAAGTGTCACAAGTTAAATACCCTAGGTTCTCAAAACATGTTCTAGTCAAACTAGTGTATCAACCAGATTTTTTACTAGGGTGACAAGGGAATGACAACTTCAACTTCAACATAGGCTGTACAATGATAACGAGATTAACTAGTAATTTAAAACAGGAATTTAAATTACTGGAATATAAATAAGCATGCAATAATAGTTTAAAATAGAATTTAACTAATTTTAAATATTGGGCTCAAATATGATCAAAGAATGAAACTTGCCTTGCTTGATTAATTTTTGTTCTCAAACGGCGTCGAAATCCGGTTGTTCGAAGTCGTCGAAATATATACACGAAGATGAGCCAACTTCAAACAAAATTCAAATAAAATCCAAATAAAATCCAAAAATTATAAAATAAATATTGCAAGGAAGGTATCGACTTTATATGAATTTAGGAATTTGAATCAATAAAATCGGAGTTCGTATGAGGGAGAACGAATTTCCGGAAGGTTGAGAATCACATGAAATAATAGAAATTCCGAAAATGGCTATTTTGGATGTAAGAAATGGTGTGAATAGCATGTGGACCCATTTGCTAGTGAAGGAAAGGGAAAAGGAATGGAAGAATCAATGTATGATGTATGGACCCCATTTGTAAGTGAGAGAAAGAAGAAAATACATAGGAGGAAGACAGAGCAGTACATACAGGGCACGGGAGCGCACAGGGCAAATGGCAGCGCCGGCGAGGTGAGTGACGGGGTGGCCAACGAATGGGCAAAATGGAACTCTGGCGACGAGGAGGAGATAATGGCGTGAATGGATTTTGGAAAGATTTACCGAGGAAGCGGGGAACGTGATGTACGCGTCTCAACGTCATGGCTTGACATGGCCGGCGGTGATTCGGTGATCTTCGAGCGATGGGAACGGAAGCATAATGTACAACGCATCGAGGCAAACTCAATGGTATAGATGGTTCGGCCAGACGACCTTCGGTGGCGACGTAGTCCGACGGAGAAGACCTTTGATGGGCGGCAAGCTAACGTCGGCATTCTAGGCAAACGGAGAGGAGTTAGCGGGTGAGGTTTGCGGCGAAACGAAGAGGAAAACACGAGGAACACAATGCTCACATCGGTTGTGGTGGAACGAGCAAGATCGGCCGATGGTAAGGAGAAAGGCGGCGACGCGTCGTGGGCTCACGATGGCGACGGTGCTCCGGCGATGCTCTGGTGAAGGAGAGGAGAGCACAGCGTAGAACATCACGAGGCAAAGCTAGGGATGTGGTCGATGGCAGCGGAGCTCCACTGTGGGAGGCGCAATTGACCGATGAACGGTGTTCGACCGACGGGCTTCAACTCCAAAATTCAGCCAAAATATAGGGAGAGGGGAGGAGAGGTCTTGGGGTGGTTGAGGGTGTAGAGGGTCTCTCGAGGCTCACTTTATAAAGGGGAGGTGGCAGTCGAATCAACGGGAAATTCCTTAGAAAACGCGAGGTTTCGGGTGCAATGAAGAATGAAGGAAAACTACAAAATTGATTGCATTTAGTGGAGGAAACATCCAATTGATGGTATGGTAATGTGCGCGAGGTTAATGCAAACGTTTCTCTTCAGACAAAATCATTTTTAATGCTTTGAATGAGGAGAAAAGAGGAGAGAGGTGGTCGTTAGCCATTAATGGCAGCTGGAGCTTAGTTGCCTCGGGCTGCATGGCGTGGGGGCATGGGAGAGGGGAAGGGAGCGGCGGTGTGGTGGTGGAGGTGGCCGGTGATGTGGGCGGTGAGGTCGGTGGTGACCGGCGAGGTGGAGGCCGGGTTGGGTGGTGGCGCTGGCCATGCCTCTCGGTTTGAGAAGAAACACAACAGAGAAGAAAAGATAAAACGTCGGGGGAAAAGAAGACAGGCAGGAGAGAGAAAGAATAAAGAAAGGTAAATGACGAGGATCTAATAAATCCTCATTTAATTATTTATCGGTAATTCATATTATGAATAATAATGACGTCATATAGTTCTTGAGTATACCCCTTAATATTCATAAGGGAGAAGCTGGAAGTCGTAAGTTCTTCTACGACCACCCCTTAGCCGTAAGTCCTCCTACGACTACCCCATAGTCATAAGTCCTTCAAGGAATCTTTTGTACCGTATCCAAGGATATGAGCAACCAATTACGTTGTTATTCTCTGGAATATTGGCATGATTTAACTCCTTTGTTATGGTGATAACTGCCTAGCAACGTGGGAACGTTACTACTCCCACAATAACCTCCGGTAACGGCTCCATGATCTGAAACATTAAGGTGGTATTTAGACTGGAGATACAACAGCACATTTGGAAGACTTTATAAAAGGCAGAATCATCAGGACAATCAGGGGGGAGATTCAGAGGCAATCAAGAGCACAAGACACTATACTCTAGTCTTTCTCTTGATCTTGTAATCCAACATACTCAATACATACACACAGGAGTAGGGTTGTTATTCTCCCAGGAGAAGGCCCGAACCTGTATAAAAATCCCCGTGTCTCCCTCCCTACATGATTTTGAGCCTAGGGGAACTCCCGAATCAAACAATCTTTACGTAAGTTCGGTTATAAAACACCGACAGCTGACGTCGTCCGTGGGGATCTTCGAGTCATCAGATTTCCTTCATCTCTTCCAACTCTCATGCTCTCATGGCAGAAGAGTGGAACGAGGAGTACTAGTTCGACTTGGCTAATTACGCAGATATCGACATAGATGCCGGTTTCAATTACGAGCCGAGTACTGCATCATCTGATGGTGATGTCGCCTCCGAGAGATCATTGTCCAGGAGATCACACCACCGATGGAGTTGAGTAGGGATCCTTATCCCCCACAACGATATGTCCAAATGAGGAACCAGCTTCCTCAGAGGGCAAGGGTTGATCCGACCACAACAAGGACTGTCCCAAGGCAGTCTCAAAGGATGGCGAGGGTTCTCCCTCTGAATGTTCAAGTCCACCTGAGGCAGTCCGACCTAGCGCGGCAACTCTTGGAAGTCATAATTCCGAATCTTCATCAGCACCTGGTGGTTCTCTCTCTCCAACTAGCCCAGCCAAGGATGCGATCGAACACGCTCTTCCTGTGGGTTCGACCATCCCAACGCATGGCTCACCTACGAGCGGAGATGGCTATAACCTGGAATTCCCCTTCCTGGAGGGGTTTGTTCCAAGTTGCCAGATGGTGTCATTCGACTACTCCTCAAGCAAGGAGGCTTCAAGCGCAAGTGGAGATCATCAACGGGAGGTCTTCGTTCTTCCCTCAGGTAGCAATAACTCTCCTAGAGGTAGGTTAAGGATGCTTCCCGACGATCACACCCTACGACCGCTCGTGGCAATAGCAAAGACACCTCCGGCGATGACCAGAGTCAATACTCTGATGAGCGTGCGGGAAATCCTCGAGATCATCACACTTCACTAAGGCAAGCTTAAGGATCAGGTATGGATGATTTTGAAACAATCCGACGAAAACGAGTTGCAGCTCAGAGAAATTTACCTGGGCGCACTAAATACCAGTTGGAAGAAGCTTAGGAACTCCAGCATATCAACGATCTGCTCGAGAACCCATCTCAAGAACTTGCCCGAGCACTTGGCTACGACCTCTTCACCAAAGAGATCACACGAACGTTACGAAGCACGATGAGCAAGCTCGAACGTTCCCGTAGACATCATTCTGGAAGTTATAGCAGAACGATTCCATCAGCTTCCAGTCATTCGAATAACTCACCGCATGGAGATCGACACAAGTTGCATCATTCCCCCAAACCAAAAAAGGGTTCCTCGAACGCCCGATGATCAAAAAGCTCCCAGGAGAGGTGATCATTCACCACTCTGACCCAAAGGTCTGCAACAGCAGGCAAAATCGAGGAGTATTACCCTCGTAAGATCGAGACTTATCATAAGTCAGATTCACCCATTGCCGGGTATCGTCGAGTACGATGGCCTGGCGACGTCAACCCTTCTTTCTTGCAAAGAAGGCATTACGATGTGATTACCGGATGTCGAGCATTCTCACCTGACCTCCGAGCAGTTCACTGGCCGCCGCGGTTTCGACTAGGGAACATGGAGAAATTTGATGGGTCTCAAAATCCCATCGAGTTTCTTCAAATCTACACAACTGTTGTCCGAGCAGCAGGAGGAGGAGAGCGCGTCATGGCAAATTACCTTCCGACTGTACTCGAAGGGTCCGCTCGATCGTGGTTGTCAAACCAACCACTCGAATCGATCTACTTGTGGCAACACCTCTGCGACCTTCTACTAGCCAATTTCCAAGGCACCTACTATCCCCCGGGAAGGAGGACGACTTGCACAGGATAAGACAGAACGACCATGAGACATTACGCCAATTCATCAGGCGTTTCAAGTCAGGTTCCCAATTCAATTCCTAAGGTTTCTAACTCATCTGTTATTAGAGCCTTCAAGCAGGGAGTCCGCAGCAAAAGAATCACAAAGGACATCGCTTTGAATCCTCCGACTACTATTGCTAAACTCTTCGAGATGGCTGATCGGTACGTGACTGCTGACGAAGCAGTCGAGTGGACCAAAATCATCGATTGAGATGACAAGCATCCTCAAGAGGCTGGCAAAGGTAGCAAGAGGAAGGATAAAAAGGCTAAGAAATCCAAGAACAAGGCAAAGGGCCAAAAGCTTCAAGCCAATAGTTCTAAGGAGGTCCTGGCCATAAGCGATAAGGAGCCATGAAGTTCCAAGCAATACTCCGATCGAGGCAAAGGTAAGCGTCCTGAATGAAAGACGATAAGCCTAGGTGGTACCTTTCCATAAAAAGGAAGGACATGACCTTCGCAACTGTCGAGTTTTCTAACGAAAACTCGAGGACTACTACAATGGCAAAGGGCCACTTCCTACCCTCGAAGAGGTAGGGCAAGCTAGTGGTCGTACAAAGTCGGACGACAACGAGGAGGTGCTGTTTCAAGATCCTGAGCACACCATTGACCACATCTTTGGGGATCATCGGCATACGAGTCAAAGCGACAACTTAAGGCAGTCGAACGTGAGGTAAACTCAATTGACCCTCCTCTTGTCAATAAATTGCTGAAGTGGTCGGAAGTCACCATCTCTTTCGAGAAGGTTGATTGCCCGATCCCTTCGACTCGACTAGGTCGCTTTCCGATCGTGGTCAAACCCACCATCAACAACTGTCGAGTAAATCGAGTGTTGATTGATGGTGGTAGCTGTTGAACATACTATTTACGAGTACCCTGGACGAGATGCAAGTACCCAGAACCAAGGTAAGACCGATAAGATACTCTTTTCATGGTATTGTACCGGGGTCTTCGGCCAAACCCATTGGTCAAGTTTCTCTTCCTTTAACATTTAGTTCACCAAGCAATTTCAGGACAGAGAAGATCTCTTTTGATGTGGTCGATTTCGATACGGCATATAACGTCATACTCAGACGACTAGCTTTGGCAAAATTCTTAATGGCAACTCATTATGGGTATCAATGTCTTAAGATGCCAGGTCCCAAAGGAGTAATCATAATTCACTGTAATAAGAAAATGGCGCATACGTGTGACCGTCGATCCCTCAAGATGGTTGGTCAGATGCCAACTCGAGAAGAAAAAGGGCAGCCTTCGACCAAGCAGTCGAAACCTAAAGCTGTACCTAAGCCGAACGACCAAGTCAAGGAGGTTCCCCTGGATCCAGAGGAGCCCTCGAAGACTGTTCGCATTGGGGATACTTCCGACTCCAAATAGGAAGATACCATCATCGCTTTCCTCTAGGCAAACGTAGATGTCTTTGCGTGGCAAGCATCCGATATGCCTGGAGTCCCCAGGGAAGTGATCGAGCACAGGCTAGCTTTACGGCCTAACAAAGTACCCATAAAACAAAAATTACAGAGATTTGCCCCTGATCGATGAGATGTTATAAGGTCAGAATTGGACAAGCTACTTAAAGTAGGCTTTATAAAGAAGTTGACCACCCAGAGTGGTTGGCCAACCCTAATGGTTAGGAAGTCTAATGTCAAGTGGCGAATGTGCGTAGACTTCACTGATCTTAATAAAGCTTGTCCAAATGATGATTTCCCTTTACCTCATATCGATCAGTTGGTTAACTCTACTACTTGTTGTGAAACATTAAGTTTTCTAGATGCATATTCTGGCTACCATCAGATTAATATGTGTCTAGAAGATGAAGAAAAGACCACATTTATTACTCCATTTGGTATATTTTGTTATATCAAAATGCCATTTGATCTAAAAAAATGTTGGCGCTTCTTTTCAACGCTTGATGCAATCGACTTTTTCACCTCAGCTAGGCCGAAATTTGGAAGCCTATGTTGACGATCTAGTCGTAAAAAGCATCAAACGGCTTGATCATGTTTTGGACTTGCAAGAGACATTCGACAACCTTAGAAAACACCACCTGAAACTCAATCTTGAGAAGTGTGTGTTTGGAGTCTCTTCGGGAAAATTGCTTAGATTCCTGGTCTTTGTACGAGGGATCGAAGCAAATCCCGAAAAGATAAATGCCATCTTGCAAATGCGCCCTCCAACCATGAAGAAAGAAGTCCAAAAACTCACAGGGTGTATGGCGGCTTTAAGTCGTTTCATCGCACGACTGGGAGAAAAAGGACTACCTTTCTTCAAACTTCTAAGGAAACACGAGGGTTTCGAGTGGTGTAGAGGCAAACGTTGCCTTTGAGGATGTCAAGAGATATCTTACGAGTGCTCCTGTTTTAGTTTCTCCGAAGCTAGAAGAGACGCTCTTAATTTATCTAACTACCACGCCACAAACAGTGAGCGCAATACTAGTCGTAGAACGTGAAAACGTCCAACGACCAGTATACTACGTAAGTGAAGTTTTGCAGAGCCTAAGGAGCATTACCCTCAGGTCCAAAAACTTCTCTATACTCTCCTCATGTCTTCGAGGAAACTGTGGCATTATTTTTAGGCGCATAAAACAATTATGCCGTCTGAGTTTCCCTTGGGAGTGATCCTCCAAAATAGGGAAGCAGCGGGACGCATGTCTAAATGGTCAATAGAACTTGGGGAGTTTCACCTCCATTTTGTGTCCCGAACGGCCATGAAATCCCAGATCTTGGCAGACTTTGTCGCCGAATGGACAAATCCTGAACTTGTTCAGGATCCTTAATCTGATTCCCGACCGATGGGCGATGTACTTTGACGGGTCACTTACTTTAAGTGGCTCGGGGGCTGGGTGGTCCTGGAATCTCCTAACGGAGAGACCTTAAAGTATGCCATACAATTAAACTTTTAGGAAACTAACAACGTGACAGAATATGAAGGTTTGCTAGCTGGCATATGAGCTACGAAAGCATTCGCGATTCGACGACTACTCGTGAGAGGAGACTCTCAACTAGTCGTGAATCAAGTCAAAAAAAGTATCAGTGCTCTAATCCGACAATGTCTCGGTACCTATCGGAGGTTCATAAGCTTCAAAAGCATTTTTCGATTTCGAGGTACAATTCATCCCTCGAAAGGATAATTTCCTCGCAGACCAGCTTGCTCGGATAGCTTCTTCTCGATCACAAGTACCAAAAGGAGTATTCTTGGAGCAACTCCAGAAGTCATCTCTAGTGGAGGCACCAGAAACATCTCCTATTGAGACAGCCTCTCTAGAATACGAGGATACTTGGATGAATCCTATCTATGAGTATCTTGACGGTTTCAGAGTGCAGGCAGACGATCTCGAGGCAGATCGTCTATCCCGAAAGGCCAAAATGTATACTTTGGTCGAAGTAGTCCTCTATAAACGAGGCACTCAAGGGGTACTCATGTGATGCATATCGTAGAGAGAAGAACTAAACCTCCTTCACGATATACATGGGGGCATTTATGGAACTCATGCTTCCTACAAAACGCTGGTTGGAAAAGCCTTTCGACAAGGATTTTACTGGCCAATAGCTCTCTACGATGCCAAAGAATTGATTAAGAAATGTGTACAATGTCCGTTTCATAGCAGGCAAATACACCAACCAGCTCAGACATTGCAAACAATTCCTCCATCTTGGCCTTTTGCGACCTGGAGTCTCAATATCCTAGGACCGTTCCCAAAAGCTCCAGGAGGCTTCGAGTTCCTTTTTGTGGCTATTGATACGTTCACAAAATGGATCGAAGCCGAACCTATGACTGGGATAACAACGGAAGCCGTGAAGCGGTTCATGATGAGACGCGTGATTACTCGGTTTGGAGTCCCAAGTCGAATAATCACATATAATGGTAAACAATTTTCGAGCGCAAAATTTCAGGAATTTTGAGACGAGTTAGGTACTAAGCTGTGTTACGCTTTCGTTGCCATCCCCAAAGCAATGGGGCAGTTGAACAAGCAAATGGCCAAATAATGCAGGGAATTAAAACTTGAGTCTTCGACCAGCTTGTTAAGCGCTCGGGAGGCTTGGGTACAAGAATTACCCTCAGTATTTGGCGGTTAAATGCATCGCTAGTCGAACAACAAAGTAAACACCTTTTATATATTTTTCAGTGCCGAAGCCATGCTACCACCAGAACTAAAGATCAGGTCTACAAGGGTTGAGAGTTTCAATGATTCAGCCCAAGAACAACTTCGAGCGGATAACATTAACTTGCTCGAAGAGAAGAGAAATCAAGCCTTAATCCATTCAGCAGTCTACCAGCAAGCCCTACGCAAATACTATGATCGTAAAGTCCAACCTCGCAGCCTTGCTGTAGGTGACTTGGTATTGAGGAAAATTCAATCCCAGTCTAATCGGAACAAACTTTCCTCCAAGTGGGAAGGTCCTTACATAGTGGTCGAAGTTATGCGACCGTGTTAAGTCTGACGGCAATAGAATCTGACGATTCTCTCTAATTCTTGTAATATCGACCAGTTACGCAAATTCTATGTGTAATCGACCAATGCTGCAATAAAACATCAAGTTCTTTCTATCTTTATTGTCTTACTTTGAGTAGTGCTTTGACATTTTTTCCTACCATACCCTGGTCGAAGGTCCGCCTACGACCAGTTTTTAGTCATGAGCTTTTCCACGACAATACACTGGTCGTAAGACATTCTATGGCCAGTACCCAGTTTATCTTTACACTGGTCGAAAGGACGGTGATGTCACCTAGTCGAAGCCTTTCCTCTCTGCACGTGGTCCCGCCCACTAGAAGGAACTTCCTAGTGTCGACTCGTTCATCTTTTTTTTCTGTCGACACAAAGAGCTTGGGTTTAAAACATGGTCAAAATAATGTCAAGCCGACTCTTAGTACCTTAGTTTATTTCTTCATTCATTTTTGAAAAATAAATTAAGCCGAGTACACATTTCAAATTTGCTCGACTACTTTTGGTAAACTCGTTTTGTTTTAACTGGTCGGAGGAAGTTGCAACACTTAGTCGAAGACTTTCCTCTCTGCACGTGGTCCTGCCCACTAGAAGGAACTTTCTAGTGTCGTCTTGTTTCTAACTCTTGCTACCAGAGCGAACCTACTAAGTGCACTAGAATAAGTTGAACAAATTTTTAAGGAACTCCAGACGTTTACCTAACTCAAGTTGACCGTTCTTGATTTGATTAATCTGGTCGGAGATAGTAACATCACCTAGTCGAAGCATTTCCTCTCTGCACGTGGTCCTGCCAACTAGAAGGAACTTTCTAGTGTCGACTCGTTCCTACTCTTTCAACCAGTGCATGATAATCATGATTGAAAAACTACAAGTTAGCTAAACCTCTCTTTTTCAGAAAACCCATTTCACACTATTTACTCGGTTTATCTAAATAAACCAAGCAAATAGTCGAGGGCTAGGATAAAGTTATTAACTTGACTTCAATTCTTAGTCTTGCTCTTTTTTCCATTCATTATCTTATGAGTTACTAACTACTCGACAAGATGATTTTCAGGAAGAAGGAAGGATTATATATCAACATCAACAAAACATGTCTTTACAGGACTCCGGACTCTGGTATAGACTACTCTGACGAAGGAGATCTTATTTGCATATCCTCCGTGACTACATCGGCGATCGACTGCATTTCCATCATTAACTGCTCCGCTTCTGCTTCAGGGCAGGCGAAGTCGTCTATGACGGGTTGCAGATTAAGGTTGGGGTCATGAGCTTTAAGTTTTGCTAAAACAAAACTTTTTCCCTCTTTGACCGCCTCCTTTATTGAATCAAATTGGTTAGTCTTTAGAGTAGTCACTAACTCTTACAAAGTTCCGATTTGATCTCCAATGGCACTTGAGTGAGCATATATCATGTCTTCACGAGGAGTAATCCCCTCAGCATGAAGCCCACCGAGTACATTGTTCAGAAGTGAAACGTTGTCTTGAATATTGATCTTCGAAGCCTTCATTTCCTCCTGATTGCGAGTCGAAGCCTCACGGAGTCGTTTTATTTCTACTGCTTGTTCTAAAAAGAATAAGACCAGTCAGATAAAATGACCTCGAGAGGAAAACACAACCACCTCAATGATCGTAGCTACTTCAGCACCAACGGCACCTTCCACCACTCGCACAATGGACGATCCTTTGACCACCGCCACCATCATTCCTCCATCTGCTAGAGAAACAGCAGTGGGTACCTCGATAGGAACGTCCTTGATGGTGAGAGGAGCCGGGCTAAGATCATAAAAAGGAAAACACGATTAGGTGGTAAAAAGCAAAAGATAAATGTTGTCCTTACACTTTTGTTTCTTTTTACATACCTTCGAGTGTTGGACTTGATCTTGAATTTAGAAGAAGCCTTCCCTATGTAAGGTTTCTTTGACTTCTTCTCAACCACGTCTGGTCGAGACTCGAGTTGAGGAACGGACACGACCACGTCTGGTCGTGGGTCTTGAACGAGCACCATCACTCCTTGAGCCTCTTGGCTCTTTGGTTGGTCGAGACCAATCTCAATCACCTCAAGGGCAGCACTGCCCTCGACCATGAGCACTGCTGGTGTAGTAGTCTCCTTCACAAAAGACATGAAACTCTTTTAGTTCTCCTTTTCTAGTGGCTTAATAAAGCCACGGGAAGTAGAAACTACAAAAGTTGTATTGTCATAGTAGAAGGGTACCTTGGTCTTGGGGGCTTTATGTTTGAATACTTCAGCTAGTCCTGTTGCCATTGCTTCCTCTGCGGCAGCTATGTCCGCGGCAAATTTAGGAAAAGGCGCAGACGAAGTAGCAGAACTCGAACTCGCGCCCTCCTTGTCGGCGACTTTCACGAGCTGCCACCTCTTGGTTTGAGGAGCATCTGCTTGCTCAATATCCGCACCAACGACTATCAGTTCAACTTCTTCGTCGTCCCGATGATTCTCCATGCCTACTTTCTATGGAAATCGGAAAGAAGCAGTCGTAAGTTTTTCTACGACCATCACCATGTCGTAAGCTTTTCTACGACAACCCCCTGGTCGTAAGCTTTTCTACGACTAGTACCTGGTCGTAAGCTTTTTTGCGACCAGCACCTAGTTGTAAGTTCTTCTAGATTACAAGTTTCTAAAGATGAAATCAATTCTTGATTACCTTTAGGCGCTCCACCTTGTCCTTTGGAGACAGGTCCGCCAGGATTGGAGACGCCACCACATGGCCTGGCAGTTTCTCGTAGATGAACTTGACCTAAGTGTTAATATCTTCTTGTGAGAGATCTGCAGGGATGAGAAAACTTTCAATAAGCCAAGTCTAAAAATTAACAGGAAGAAGGCTAAGTTTGAAGTTTACTTACCCTCCTCATAGTCCATGGTCGGGTCTCTAGGCCCAGAGTACATCCACATTGGATGAGCCCTCTTCTTCAGAGGACTAATACGGCGCGTGATGAAATCTTTCACCACGTGCCATCCAGTAAACCCCTCTTCCTTCAAGTCTGCAATGGCTTGAATAAAGGGGGCGATCCGACCAAGATCCTTGGGAGTCGAATCCCAGGAAGAGATCTTCTCGGCCGGTTTTTCAACGAAGAAGAGGCTGTCCTCATTAGTTATCTCCCAATAGAACCACCTCTTCTTCCACCTCAGCCACAACGACCGGGTAAACATCTGAATGTACTCCTTCGACTTCCCGTCGTAGAGCTTCAGACTATAACTACCGGCAACTCCAGCCAGCCTGGTCATTCCGTAGAAGTAACGAAACAACTCCAAGTCGACCAGAATTCCCAGGTAGGCCTCGCACAAGTATACGAACTCTCCCAACATCGTAATGGAGTTGGGAACAAGGTTCACCAACTCCACACCAAAGTGTTCGAGTACGAGCATGAGGAAAGGGTGAGCAGTCAATCGAAGGCCACACTCACAGAACGCCTAGAAGACAAGGATTTGCCCAATCTCGCCCGACGGCTAATGCTACCCAACAACCTCGACCAAAGCTCTAATCTTGGTCGCGTCCATCTCCGATTCGGCCCACTGGGAAGCGGCTCTGGCCATCTCTCTCAAGAATCGAAGATTTGGATTTGGGAAGATTTCGGGAGGAAGTTCAATTTGGTCGCCGGTGAAGAACTCGAAAGATTGAACAGTAGGGATGATTTGAGGGAAATGTAAAAGACCTAAGTCTCACCCACGGTGAATATTTATAACCGCACGCTGAGTTAAAGACGTGGTGACCCAATGGTTGCCACCGCTTCGGGAACTGCTCCAACAGGCAAGTCTGTGAGAGTCGATTCAGATTCTTAGATTTGTCTGCTCGAGAAAATCGAGCTTGTCTTCACACCTCAAGCGAAATTACCTTCTTAACCAAGTCTACTTCTGGTCAAAAGTAACAACAATCGAAAAGAATTTACTTCCGACTACTGTATTGCGACTACTATGTGATCGTAAGATCTTCTACGACCACTTTATAAGTCGTAAGTCCCTCCACAACCTTCTTGCCCAAGTTAATTTCTGGTCAAATGAAACTCCAGTCGAAAAGTTTTTCCTTCGACCACTATGATCAGTCTATGGTCGTAAGCTCTTCTACGACCACCACCTGGTCGTAAGTTCTTCTACGACCACCACCTGGTCGTAAGGGCTCACAGACATGTGGGCCTAATCGATCAGGGAATCTTCTGTACCGTATCCAAGGATATGAGCAACCAATTACGCCGTTATTCTCTGGAATAATGGCACGATTTAACTCCTTTGTTATGGTGATAACTACCTAGCAACGTGGGAACGATACTACTCCCACAATAACCTCCAGTAACGGCTCCACGATTTGGAACATTAAGGCGGTATTTAGACTGGAGATACAGCAACACATTTGGAAGACTGTATAAAGGCAGAATCATCAGGACAATCAGGGGGGAGATTCAGAGGCAATCAGGAGCACAAGAAACTATACTCTAGTCTTTCTCTTGATTTTGTAATCCAACATACTCAATACATACACAGGAGTAGGGTTGTTATTCTCCCAAGAGAAGGCCCGAACCTGTATAAAAATCCCCGTGTCTCCATCTCTGCGTGATTTTGAGCCTAGGGGAACCCCCGAATCAAACAAACTTTACGTAAGTTCGGTTCTAAAACACCGACACAAAATAAAAGAAAATCCAAAAATAAAATAAATTCCCAAAAATCCAAGAACATTCCACAAAAATCCTTGGAACCTGAAAAGAGTGAATAAAATAATTTTGAATTTATTTGAAGTTTATTTTAATCATTTAAAATCTTTTTCATTTTTCTAAAATTTCAAATTAAGCTTTAAATTAATCAAATAAATTGCAAATGATTCCTTTCATTTTTTAAACTTCAAAAGATTCAAAAACCAAGATGCTATCTTTGAACTTAATAAAATTATTTCCAACTTAAAGTTGGTTTTATTTTTGCACATAATTTATTTTTGATTTACGGAAAATAGGAAAAACCTTTTAAAATCCGAGAAAATTCTAGAAATTAATTAAATTTTCCTTTTCACTTTAACTCCAATAAAACCCATAAATCTCAATAAAATTTATTTTTGCCTTTTAAAATTTATGAAATTCAAGAAAAGCAATAAAGCTCTTTTAAATCTCAGAAATTTCAACAAAATAGTAACTTTATTAATTTTTATTTTGGTAACAAAACTTTGAGATGTTACAGTCTTGCTGCAATTCTAAACCATATTTGTCATTCAAGAAGAAGTTTGACACGTACATTTACCGCTGCATGTCAACTAATGCAACACCTCCTATATTTTAAGATTATTTGGGTTATGGTGATACATTGTGGTCTGTGAAAAACTGCTCAAATCAACCCCACATGGTCCCTCACAAACTTCTCTCTGCCCATAAAACACTCTGAAAAAATGTTGACTTGACATATCTGTCACACGACTCAAGATATTTAGAACGGCTGCTAATTAAGCAAGCTACCGTGCATATCAAAATACTCTCTCTATTTCAATTAAATTAAAAAATTATGACTGCAAATTTCAATTAAATTTTAAAACTATAAATACCCTAAAACCAGGACCCCTAGATCATATAGATCTAAACCTAAGCAGACTAGGTCATCCACTAATCGATCTACTAGTAGGAATAGCCTAGCGTTTTACACTAAAACATGTAAATAAATAACCTACGTTCTAACACTACATAGCCTGTGTCTACCACTAATCTATATTTATTGTCGCTATCCTACCGTGTTTTTATCAAAATGAATAATAAACCACATGAGGGAAGCAAACTCACCGCGAGTAGATGGAGGAACGTGGGCAAAGTCTCCTCCTCCCCTCCCCTCTCCTCATCTCCCATTTCCTCTCCTTTTCATTCCTTCCATTTCTTCTCTTCTCTATTTTGTGACTGAGGGGAGTCATCGACCGACTGGCCACATATGCGCCCTCAGTTGCAAGTTGGCCGCGTGACTTAGGGCCAATCACAAACTGGCCGTGAGAATGAGTCACGTGGATGTCCGTCATCCACTTGTTGCGCGACGTAGTTTGGCACATGCCTCAATCGTGCCTCTGTAGCGCGACTGATCCGCATGGCAGGCGACTGGCAAATTTTCTTTGCTAACGTGCGACTAGGCCCATAATCGCAGTTCGACCTCGTGATTGGGCCTACTTGTTCGATGGAACTACGTGTCACGTGAGTTTTTGGTACAATCAAGCATATCGAGTGAGATAGATGCTAGACGCCAGGGGTGGATGGGACATGGTATAATGATGTACACTCAATTTTTTTGGCAACAAATCTAGAATATAGTAGGTATATTAGTTATATATACTAATATTGGGCTCAATACGTTGTATTAGAACCCGAGTAATTTTAGCTCATCCCACAACCTCTCTCCGACTCAATACTCTCATGCACGCGACCTAAGTTCCCAACAACTAATTATCAGCCAACTAGCCAACAACAATAGCTAGCAGGCCAAGCCCCTCAAGCTGACTAATTCTCTCTCTCTCTCTCTCTCTCTCTCTCTCTCTCTCTCTCTCTCACGCGCGCGCACTCTCTCTCTATTCAAGCCACAGCGTAGGGAGGCGCTTGGCTAGGGGCAAGGGCCCACGGCGAGCGGGCGAGCGATGCAGGGATGGAGGGCACAACGACCGTCAAGGCGGGGAGCTCGTGGCGGCGACTAGTGGGGCAAGCGGCCAGCCAGACATGGAAGGCATGATGGTGTCCGCGAGGCAAAGAGAACATGACGGCATTTGACAGGTTAGGGAGTGGCAGACAAAGAGCAGGGAGCAGCTGAGCATCCGGCGGCAGCGACACAGGTACATCTCACTCTCAATATTCAATTCCTAAATCTTAAATTTCAGTGTTGTTCTAGTGTTGATATAGTTAGATTGCTTTGTATTTTTGTAATTGTAAATCTTTATGTTTTACATTGAATACTATTTTTTAACTTTGAAGACCCATCCCGTAAATCTTAGATTCAAGTTTTATAACTTCGAAGACCCATCCGTAAATCTTGGATTCGCCACTGCTCGACGCAACAACATATGAATCCGGTAGTAGTCGGCATCATGTTTTACACACTTGGTAGTTCCATTCGCTTTAATTATCAGGTGAGTTTCTAGGACAATCAAGCGTATCAAGCTAGATATGCATGGAAGATACTCATACAATAACTGTATCATGTATAGAGATATTGTAGAACTCACACGTGATCGAAACATGTAGAATAAATGAAACTACTCTGAAAATTCTTTGCATTTATACAATAACAAAATAGATACATTCAATCTGCATCCAGCTGCTGTACCATGGTACATTCAATCTGCATCCAGCTGCCGTACCATGGCCATATTCTATATTTCCACGTGAAACACAGGAACGCACGATCGAATAGATTTAGTCTGATTCTCAACACACACAAAATCAGCATACTAACAATTTATTGTTGCGTGTATTGCAAAATATGGTATTATACCGAATAATTGTAAAACAGGAGAGGCCAACCAGAAAAGGAGATACACAGAACCATGGTATGGTTTTTCTATTCTACCTCGTGCACGGATCTTGAAACACAACCATTGGGTACGACTTGCAATTTTGTTACTCCCAACCAAAACGTTCATTCAAGCGCCGCACGGTTTCCGAGGCTATTTTGGTCACAAAAGAGTTAAAAGCCATGGGGCCAAGCAGAAAGCACTCACTGGCGAGCATCGCAAGAGGCAAACCCAACTAAGTCCAGCCACAAGAATATATCCGGAATTTTTCCTTTCTCTCTCTCCTCTTCTGCTACTAATTTCGGGTCCATATCCCCACCACCGTCGCCTTCCCGGGTCCTACCCAACCATCCGAATTCCGAATTCCGCCGCCGTCCTCCTCTGACGATCCGCGCCGCCGACACGGGCGACCCCCGACCGGAGGGATGAGGAGGTTGGCCACGTAGAGTCTGTCGGGGGTGGGGGGGGGGGGGCAGCTTGGAGGCTTGTGCTGGTTGTCGGGTCTTGTGGTGTGAGTTTCAAGATCCGATACCGGCGGGTCGCCGGACGATGATTGGTCGGGATGAGCGCCTCCGTCGCGCGCTGGCCGCCTTCGGGGGCGGGAGCGATGTGTGGGAGCTGGTCGACGCCGCACTGGATTCGGCGGCGCGGGACCGACCCGATGAGCTGCGTGCGCGCCGCGACGGCATCGTGGAGCGGCTCTACGCCGGGGGCAGCTGCAGCAACTGCGACGCGCCGCTGCGTGCTGGGGCGGTGGAGGAGGAGGAGGCCCCGGCCTCACCGGAGGCGGAGGGTGACGCGGAAGCTGGTGGCTTGGGCGAGGCGGACGAGCTCGGCGGCGCCGGCGACGGCGAGCTCGGCCTGGAGAGCAAGATCCTGGCCATCAAGGACTTCTTGGAGGACCCCGACCAGGTCCATAAAGAAACCATTTTTACCACCTCACAACGCGAATTCGCTCGGAAAGCTCAGCTTTTTCACACAGACTGCACGTTCGTGTTGTTTTGTCGCAGTCGGAGGACGAGGTGGTGAGCTTGCTGCAGAACCTGGCAAACATGGACATCACGTACAAGGCGCTCCAGGTCAAGCTTTTACCCTTCTTTTACGTCACTTTCGTTTGGCTTACGAAAGGAGAAGAGAGATTAGTTCCGTTGCTCGTTTGAGCAACCATGGAGGAGGGTAAAAGCTTCAAGTCTGAGTTGATCGTGTTCGTGCAGGAGACGGACATCGGCCGGCATGTGAATGGCCTGCGCAAGCACCCCTCCGGCGAAGTCCGGCGACTGGTGAAGCAGCTCATCAGGTGAAGAAGAAGATGATGATGAACAAGAACACTGTTGCTTAAGTAGTAAATGTTATTGTGGTTGGAATATGCGGTTTAATTGTTCTTTTATTTTGTGGAACTTGGTGTTGCTTGCAACTTGAAGGAAGTGGAAGGAGATAGTGAACGACTGGGTGCGCCTACACAATCCCAGCGGCGGCAGCTCGATCATCAGTATGTCACTGTGCAAAATATTACATTGTCTTTGGCTCAGGATTTTTGTAAAAAAAAAACTTTTCCCTGTTTTTGATAATTCTAAATGGGTGAAAATGAATGCTTGATGATGGCAGCTGATGGTGACTCCCCTGAAAAAAACCAAGGAAAGAACCACCAAAGCGCTCAGGTAATTTTTCCTGTTTAGAAATGACTAAACAACTACACCACAAATTTCTTTTGTGATTCCCTTGTCTGTAGAAAGTTTCTTTTTGATAAGAAGTATTGTGCCCAGAATATTCCCCTCTCAATTATTCCTCTATAGTTTACTACCAAACAATCACAGTTCTGACGTAGTAATTTACTAATTTTCCATGCTTTTCTCATGCTGAGTAAACTAAGATTTTATGCAAAACTAGTAGTTATTAGTTATAATGACACCTATGTTTGTATTTTAATAGATCTTATTATACTTTTAACTTCTCTTCTTTGGCTGTAAACTCTGTAACAATAACACCTTCCTTGCTGATGCAAACTGCCAGGTCTCAGAGTTCAAGTATTCCCCTAGCCCACAGAGGCACAGTGAGTGTGACATATTTATCTTCCAAGGACATTGTATTTTAGTTTTCATCATTTTTAGTACCCATGATAATGCACTTATCGACATGTTCTTTTGTTTCTGAAAATTTAGATAGTTCAAGCTTAGAGAGGATTAGTAATGGGATCGAGTCGACAATGGAGGCGAAGCGTAGAGCGAGCCCTGCACCAGCATATCATAATGCCAGGCAGATCAACAACAATCACCATTCTACTACTTCATCCTCTGCTCCAGCTGTAAGGCTATATTATACAACCAGATCTTTTTCCTTTTTTTCTAGTCCCCATTGCTATCAAACAGAGGTTGTGCACTGCATTTGTTTAAAGTAGAGCTAGCTCTATCAGTATGGACCCCAGATGTAGCATCTTTTGACCGATTTTGCCTCACTTGTCACTACTCATCACACAATGGTGTCTAATCATGCAGCTTTGCAAAAAAAGGTTTTTTGTTCCACTTTCAGTGAACAAAAGAATTACAGTTCTTTTGAAGGACAGTAAGAATGATTTTGAGTTTTCAATGCAGAAGATGATGAGGGAGCAGAAGGACAGTCTTCTGGACCTTGATAGGTTGGATTCTGCAAGGAAGAGGCTCCAAGAGAATTATCAGGATGCACAAAATGGTACATTACTAAATTATTATTTACCTGCATTATGAGAACTTAGTGGTAAATGTATCAAACTGTTGGCTTCCCATCTGAAGTCTTTAGAATATATTTTTAACAGTCACAATTGACACTACTAGTTTCCTTAAAAAAAAAACTATTAACACTACAAGAGTAGGAAGCAAAATGGCAAGTGGTCTTTCAAATGCAATATGTCAAGGATGACCCAACAGAAAATAGATTAAAACGAAGTTAGTCAACAATTCTTATTCCATGTTTCCTTTTTGGCAGCTAAAAAGCAGAGGACAATACAGGTGATGGATATCAGCGACATACCGAAACCGAAAAGCAGACATGGCTTCATCCGCAAGGACGGTGGGGGTGGGCTACCGGCGAGGCACCGGTGACCTGGCCACGGCGCCGGACCTGCAAATCCGTGTTTTAAAACTGCGCCGGAAAAAATGCCTTGCGTTGGCTAGTCTCACCCCATTGTAATATTGTCAGGTACATAAGAAAGGATGCTTATGGTTTTTTTTTCCTCAGGAGAAATAGAAACCGAAGTTGTTGCCATTGCTGCTGCTTGTTTGTTCATCATTATGATTTGGTTGTTCTGTTACTAATCTAATGTTGCTACTGGTCGGTTTTGGATATGCATCCCATGTCATGTGCCACGCGGAGCCAGAAATTTAGCAATGGTGGTGCACACTTTAAAAACGAAAAAAAATCTTATATGACACATATGTCGTAAGTCTAACACAATTATACAAAAAAGTTCGAAATTAGTTAATAATGCAATACAAATAGTTCAAATAAATTTTTGAGTAAATTTAAGAAAACCCCAGGTTTTAGGGCATTTTTAATACAAAACCCAATGTTTTGAAAAAAATTTAGAAAACCCTAGGTTTTGAGACATTATTAATACAAAACCCCAAGTTTTGATATTTTTTTTCCACAAAACGTAGGGTTTTATGTTACTAATGTTTCAAAATCTGGGGTTTTCTGAAGAAGAAAAATCTCAAAACATGAGGTTTTGTGTTACGAATGCCTTAAAATCTCACCGAGATTCTTTAGGTCTTGAAATCTATCATCGCTTCGCATATCATTAATGAAGTTATCAAGTTGGAAAGAAAGTCTCATTAAATTCGTGCATGAAAAATTATTGGGATAAAAGTTGGTAAGACTAAGCACTTTGTCCCTATTATAAGAAGCAAATGAATTCAGAAGATTTAAAGCGGACATGCAAACAAGTAACTCTATATTAACCTTGTCAAACCGATTGTCTAGCTCTTCAAGAACATTATCAATGATACCAAGATACACATGCCTAGTTAAAGGCATAAGCGTAGAGCAAAAAAGTGTGTGAGCACGTCCGTGAACAGACATAAGCGTGTGTTGCTGTTGAGAGCTCCACTTTTTATTGCCGTGTTGCTTTCAGTATGTAGTAACCCAGAGATATGATCCATAAAGAACCTAGCAAGTTTCCTGACAATATACAAACAGGCCTTGAAGGTAGTTTGTTCTACAATCGTGTTTGGAAGTTTTAAACCATGTGTATGGATGATATGTTTTAGTGTGATCCTGCTCTAGAACTCTGTCTACAATACTTGGATGGGATTGGGCACAATCTTGAGCAATCTGTTTCTGAATTTGTATGTGTGTCTGTTCATGTCTACTTGAGTTTGAAGTTTGAAGCATTGCTCATGCATATTCCTAGTTCAAAAAATAATTACACTTTTTTTGCGGTGCCCCTGCCGCCGCGCCTGTAGATGCGCCCAGGTCAGCAGAGTCAGCACATGGTGGTGACAAACCATGGTGTCCTATCCTATGTCCCTGTTCTGCTCTGCCCCCACCATGGGAAAAGTTGCCATTTATACCCTTTGCGAAAGTCGAAGTTGCGCATCGGTCGACAAATACTGAGTAGAAACAGCAGCTGGATCGCTTGTTTGGTCATCAGAAGAGAGGAGGAGAAATTAAGAGGAGGTTGTTTGGTAGTAGTAGCTAATCTGGTTGGATCTTGATGAGAGTTTGTTGTGGTTTCGTCGCTCGTACTACACTCTACCTGTGCTGTGAGGAGGGAGGGCCATGGTGTGATGGGCTGATGGCTATGCTGCCCAATGCCTGCTTTCGCCAGGGTGACCACAGGGAAGAGAAGAGAAAGCGACCGTTCTTTAGGGAGGAGCTCGTGATTAGTACCACCTCAACCGTCCGTCTTGTGTGACAGGCTCAATCACAGCTCGCTAGTACCTTAGCCTAATGACCATGTGTGGGTACCTCCTATTCCTAAGTACCGTCCTAATTATGACAGACTTCGATCCCAAAAAAATATGACAAAGACGTGCGTAATGTACGTATGATGCTGATTCTTAGCGTCGTCGTAATCTGGCGGACACGATTTTTTTTGAGAAAATTTCTAATGTGTCACTCAAAGTTATCCTGATTTCTTCCGTGCACTAAAAAAAAGTGTTATCATCTACGTGTTCTGGATCTGTCACTGTGCAAGAGTGAAAGAAATACTACCAGCCTCATCCCGTAGCCAACTAGTATTTTGTCGTATTTTGCAGGGTGTGATCGATGACTCGCCTCATCGTCATTCGCTTCCGAGGGCTTCCTGTTCAAGGAAGTTCCATCATGGTGTAATTGTCTTCTCTCGAATTTCCAAAACGAACTACTCATCCATTTTTAACCGGCAGTTCTTTCCTATAATGAAGGTCGATTCTTCGTTGATGTCTGGAATTAATTAATTTATGACAATGAAGCTTCTCTTCTCTTAGAAAGAAAAGATACCAGTTGGAAGCTCACTGCAGATTAACTTACACACGGTTTTTTTTCTTCCAGATAAGCGTGTTCCTGCCGATCCTCCACGTTTGCAATACATTTAGATTTAGTAGAAACTTTTTCTGGTCTTCAAAAACAGGAACATCGTCTAGATTTCCATCTTGCTAGAAACCAATGGCTTCTGTGGGATCCAGGAGCTGGGTGCTGATTATCTCAGATGAACAAAGACAAAACATCTGGAGATTTTAAAGATAAGGGTAGAAGGATTCTGATGTTCCTAGGGAGGCTCTCAAAAGACTGGATTTTTATCGATCTAGATTTTTTTTTTTACAAAGTGACAATCATAATCGAAAATATAGACTTGCCAAATGGAGTCTAGTGTGTTCTCCTAAAGAACAGGGCGGTCTAAGAATTCAAAACTTAGACACCAAAAATAAATGTTTACTAGGAAAGTGGTTGTTTAAGTTACTTAATGAAGAACGAATTTGGCAAACTTTGTTAACTAGAAAATATTTGGGTGAAAAGAGTCTATCGCAGGTGGTTAATAAGCCTGGAAATTCTCATTTCTGGTCGGGTCTGATGAAAATCAAACATCTTTTTTTTTCGTTTTGGTTCATTCCAAATTAAAAATGGAATGCAAACCAGTTTTTGGGAAGATAGTAGGCTAGGAGATTCTCCTCTGAAATGTCAATATTCTATTCTTTATAATGTGGTCAGGAGGAAGGATGATACCGTGGCAAGTATTTTGAGAACGGCTCCTTTACATATTTCCTTTCGACGACCTATAATTGGGCCTAAGCTACAAGCGTGGAATGAGTTAATATTAAGACTTTCTCATTTACATTTAATCCCTCAAGAAGATGTTTTTAGGTGGATTTTAAATAAGTCTGGATTTTTTTCGGTACAGTCTTTTTATGTGACTCTGATTGGAATTCATCAAGCCTCTATTACGATTTTTTTTTTGGAGAATCAAAATTCCTTTAAAAGTAAAAATATTCATTTGGTATCTTAAAAGAGGGGTAGTTTTAACTAAAGATAACTTGCTCAAAAGAAATTAGAGGAGAAGCACACAATGTTGTTTTTGTATTAAAGAGGAAACAATTCAACATCTTTTTATTGAATTTCCCATTGCATGTCTTGCATAGTGGGTTGTTCACTGTGTGTTCAATTTATCTCCTCCTGTGAGTATAGCAAACATGTTTGAGAATTGGTTACAAGGTATCCCAAAAAGTTTAAAGCCACAACTCTTAGTAGGAGCTAGTACCTTATATTGGTCTATATGGTTGTGTCGGAATAGTGTTGTTTTTTGACAAAAAGATTGTCACTAATCCATTACAGGTAATCTTTTTGAGTGAAAAATGGCTGAGGGCTTGGGCATCATTGCAGAAATTGACCCAGAAGGAGTCCATCTTGGCTGGAAGCGACAAATTGCAACTGGTGGCGAAGCATTTGTTAAGCATTCATGGGTGGCGGTTTAGTCACAGGATCTATAATGCTTAAACTATTATTGGTCATTGTTGGGTTGTTAGGCTTCAAGCCAGTTTTAACAGTTGTGCTTATGTTGGTACTTCATCCTTTAATAAATTAGGTTGTGTGCATCCTTGATGCAGAAGCCGGGAGAGATGTTCTCTTTCATTATCTAAAAAAAAGAAGGATTCTGAGTAAGCAATTGCTTTCGTCAAAAAGATACTTCATTTTGGTCCTTAGTACATCTCAAGGCTCAGGGGAATGCCACATCTACACAACGAATATTTTTACAGGCTCTGTAAGGTACATTTTCAGTGATCAAATTCCTTAGGTTTGCAATGAATTTGTATCAGATTCTACGTACAGTTGAAACTTGAACTAAAGCAATCGTTTTACAGTCGAAGACATTGGAGTTAAAAACATTGGTTTGCTATCATGTCCATTGGTATTCAATATTTTAAGTATTCCCTTTTCTGATCTCAAGCTTACACATTGCCAAGTTTATTTGTACATCTGGTAGCAACGTTGCATGATGCTGTTCTTCTAGGACGGTTATGCCCCATATTACTCATCAATAGGGGTGGATCTGGGCCTCGGACATAGTAGACTATAGCCCGAGGCCCAACAAAAATTGCAGTGATTTTTTTTTTGTGATATAGGCCTAACAAATTGAGTGATAGCATCTAGCCCAAGGCCCAGACAATCCACGCCGGCCCAGTCCCCACAACCCATGCCTCCCTCCCAAGTCCCACTCCCACCACGAGACTCCAGACCTAATCCCCTCACGCCTCCACGCCCTTGCCCCTCCAGGCTCCATCGGTGGGTTGGCGCCCTCGCGACCTCGCCCGCCCGCCACCGCCGCCTGCCACCCCTCTCGGCTCCCCTCAGGTGCCTCCCTTATGCCCCACAAGACCGGGTTCCTACCGATGTCACACCACGGCCTCCATCCTTGCGGCCTTGTGCACACATGCTGGCCTCTATCCCCACCCAACGCTGCGCCCCGAGGATGTGTTCCCCTCAATCAATTGCATCGCTCCATCACAGGAGCTCAGCGCCGGCCTCGTCTTCCCCAACCATGGTTGCCACCGCGGCCGCGGCCGATACTCCTCGCACGGTGAGCCCCCGGTCAATTCCTCCCGCGTGGAGCACCCTAGCACCCTTCAAACTCCTTCCCCACCACTCACCCGTGTTCCCCCTCTCCACAGCGTCGCCGCCACGATGCACTAGCTGCGCTGCCATGGGCTCCCGTCACCGGTACGCCTCCGGTCCCTTCGGCCTTCACCGACCGCTTGGGTGAGTTCCACCCACCCCATAGATGCCCGTGCGCCCCTCCTTCCCCATCTCCCCTTCTAGCACCACTGCCCTTCCTTCTTCCCCGCGCTCGGCCACCAGGCGCCGCCACCAGCTCGCCCTAGCTCTGCCTGGGCTGCACCGCCACCACCCACAGGGCTGCCTCCTTCTAGGCAACCCATTTTTGGGGTTGCCCACTCCTCCCCGAGCCCCCTCGTCGCCTACAGAGCACGCTCTCACCCTCCCCTGCTCCGGACCAAAACAGAGGAGGCACTCTGTGCTTCTCTCTCCTTTCTCTGTGTGAGCCCCCCTCCCACTTATAAAGGATGATATTAACTAGTATCCATTAGCAGTAGATAAGGTGGTTTGTTGCTAGATGTTCAGTTAGCAGGATGCAATTATACTGACTAGGGGCTAATTAAGAATAGTTAGAGTTTAATTGAACAACTAGCTCAGTTAAATACTTTGTTACAATATAAGTTATATTTAACGAATAGAGTTTGGATTTAATCGTTTGATTTTTTTTATGTTGTCTTTGTAGGTTCTGGTACTTGTCCAACTATTGACGAAGAAATGATGGGCTAGGCTAGAGATGAAATCTTCATTATTTAAGTACTCAATTTGTATCTCTAAGATGCTATATTATTTATGTTTTACCGTGTTTTTCTTATTATATTTTATGTCGAAGCATTTTTGCTAAAGTTTCGTGTCAATGAAGCATTTGTGGCTTATTTTTTGTTATATCCTAGTGTGGGTAAAAATTAGCTTTAGTTTTAAAATATTAGTCTATTAGAATTTAGTCTGATGTGTGATCAAATCCTAGATCTACCGCTGCTCGTCAAGAATCAAGTTTTGCTCTGCGTCGCCATGTCTATCCCTAGGACGGGGCAAGAGTTTACAGAAATGCTCAACAGTTGCTACCAGATCCATGCTATGTCATCTGAAAACAGTGATATTCATGTGTTGCATGGTAAACTTCGACCAGTCCACCCAAGACTCCAGGAGCCCTCGTATAGACTTTTCTCATAGACCGACATGTATGCCAACTTCATCATGTCATCCTTCGTGGTCTCCTGGAACTCTTCTGCCGATGATGCCATCTGGAAAACTTCCAAGTACTAAAGTAGAAAGAGTCCACTGACAAAGAAAGGATAATTGGACTCACATGATCAAGTCCTCGGTAGAGTTTTTCGCTAAGAGGGTGGCACTAATCGTAAAGCTTCCAACAACCTTGTTTTTAATATTTGTTAGAACTAGCAAAGTGCCCATGTGTTCTCAAATAAATGTATCATAAATTCTAAACTGAAAAAAATGCAAAACTAATTATCCTCAAATCTAAGAAAATCCATACATAATTCACATTAAATCAATCAGTCATATACGCATACACATGTGCAGATGCTCCAGTCCTCTGCAGAAAATCCTGAAATTAACACACACGTCTATGAAGATCCATTCACAAAAGATCTTTTGACGTGAGGTGGGGAGAGGAGAAGAGGGAAAGCAGACTCAACATTAAGAACTTTTTTTATTAATTAATTATTTTTAAAATTTTATTTTCAAATTAACTTCATGCAAACTTTATTTCCAATTCTGACCCTTTGGTCACGCCACTACCCGTGACATGACAAAACAACATTGTCATGCCATAGGATAAGTCCGCTAAAAAAAGTTATCTTGATTTCTCCTGTGCACTAAAAAAAGTGCTATCATCTACGTGTCACCGAGACTCTATTTTGACCCCTCCATGCCATTTTCTGTCACCTCTCTGTCAACCGACACGCGAAAAGACATTTTTGTCATTCTTCTTCCTCCTCTTCCTTGTTCCTCTTCATCCTCATCCCTCTTCCTCTTATTCCTCAACCCCATCTTCCTCTCAATCCTCTCTCTCCTTACCATCGTCCCCCCTGCCCCCTCGCCCCGACGACTTCTTCCATCCTGCACTTCTAACGGCACCTACTGGCGGTGGTGGCATGACGTCCTCCCCCACCACTATTACCGCCAACATCCCCAACACCTCATTAGTCATGGCTGGTGGGGCAGGAGACCCCCTCTTCCTTTCCACCGCCAGCATCAAGTTATCCACCTCCAATTCCCTCCTCTTTGCTTGAGCTCTGGTAACGACGCCCATGGCGGAATAGAATGGTGGCGTCTGGTGGGAACAGAGGAAGTGGGATGGATCCTATCGAGGCACAGAGGCTGGAGTCGAGGGATAGTGGTGGGCGGCGGTGGTTGGGGGCCGAGAATGGGGGGAGAGAGACAGGGGAGGAAGACGTGGGGCAGAAGAGAAAAAAGAGATGAGAGGGGGGCTTAGGAGAGTGGAGAAGGAAAAAAGACAACGTGAGATGGAGATTTTTCGGGTGTAATGGCGACTCCAACTAATGGAGGTGATGAAAATGATATAGAGGGGATCAAAATATACTCTCAGTGACAGGTAGGAGAGAGCACTTTTTTGGTGGCACAAAAGGAAATGGATTAACTTTGTGACAGAGAAGTAATTTTCCTTTTCCTGTGCTCCAAACGAACAAATCTAGCGGGACCCACCGGCCAGCGCCTCTCTGGCCCCCACCCCTTGGACCCATCGTGGCCTTCTGCTCTGCATCGCTCGGGTATATATGTGGAAATGTGGAAGCCGAGATGTGGGCCAGAACTGCACAGCCTTTTCAGAATTAGGTGGTGTCTTGCTACTTGATTAATCACTAGTACCACATCGGTTGCGCAAACAAGACTGGAACCATTGATTAGTTGTTCTCCAGGAAGGCGTGGTCACCAATCTCAGAATGGATTCATGAGATTATGTCAAGCACACGACAGTATTGTGCATAGCGTTTTGCCGTTTCGTTTTTTGGTTCGTCTGCAACACAGCAAGAGTGAAAGAAATACTACCAGCCTCATCCCGTACCCAACTAGTATTTTGTAGTATTTTGCAGAGTGTGATCGATGACTCGCCTCATCGTCATTCGCTTCCGAGGGCTTCCTGTTCAAGGAAGTTCCATCATGGTGTAATTGTCTTCTCTCGAATTTCCAAAACGAACTACTCATCCATTTTTAACCGGCAGTTTCTTTCCTATAATGAAGGTCGATTCTTCGTTGATGTCTGGAGTTAATTAATTTATGACAATGAAGCTTCTCTTCTCTTAGAAAGAAAAGATACCAGTTGGAAGCACACTGCAGATTAACTTACACACGGTTTTTTTCCCAGATAAGCGTGTTCCTGCCGATCCTCCACGTTTTCCTGTTTTTCCAGATAAGCGTGTTCTTGCCGATCCTCCACGTTTGCAATACATTTAGATTTAGTAGAAAATTTTTCTGGTCTTCAAAAACAGGAACATCGTCTAGATTTCCATCTTGCTAGAAACCAATATCTGTGGGATCCTGGAGCTGAGTGCTGATTATCTCAGAATATTTTTACAGGCTCTGTAAGGTACATTTTCAGTGATCAAATTCCTTAGGTTTGTAATGAATTTGTATCAGATTCTACGTACAGTTGAAACTTGAACTAATGCCAATCGTTTTACAGCCGAAGACACTGGAGTTAAAAACATTGGTTTGCTATCATGTCCATCGGTATTCAATATTTTCAGTATTCCCTTTTCTGATCTCAAGCTTAAACATTGCCGAGTTTATTTGTACATCTGGTAGCAAGTCCCACTCCCACCACTAGACTTCAGACCTAATCCCCTCACGCCCTTGCCCCTCCAGGCTCCATCGGCGGCTCGGCGCCCTCGCGACCTCGCCTGCCGCCGCATGCCGCCCCTCTCGGCTCCCTTTGCACCCTCCCTCATGCCCAGCGCCACGCCCGCGTGCCCTCCGTCCCCACCTGGCGCCGTGCCCTTCCTCCACGCCCGAGGGCTGCACCCTCCATTCCCACCTGATGCCGCGCCCACAGCCTCCATCCCTACCCGGCGTAGCGGCCGCGCCCGCGGCCTCTGTCCCCACCCAACGCCGCGCCCTAAGGATGCGTTCCCCTCAATCAATTGCATCGCTCCATCACAGGAGCTCGGTGCCGGCCTCGTCTTCCCAAACCATGGCTGCCGCCGCGGCCGTGGCCGATACTCCTCGCACGGTGAGCCCCCGGTCGATTCCTCTCGAGTGGAGCACCCTAGCACCCTCCAAAGTCCTTCCCCACCACTCACCCGTGTTCCCCCTCTCCACAGCGCCGCCGCCACGATGCACTAGCTACGTCGCCATGGGCTCTCGTCACCGGCACACCTTCGGTCCCCTCGGCCTTCACCGACTGCTTGGGTGAGTTCCACTCACCCTATAGATGCCCATGCACCCCTCCTTCCCCCTCTCCCCTTCCAGCACCGCCGCCCCTCCTTCTTCCCCACGCTCATCCACCAGCGCCGCCTTCGCCCTAGCTCACCGAGTCAAGGCCACCACCACCCACAGGTCGCCTCCTCCCAAGAACCCATTTTATGGTTGCCCACTCCTCCCGGGGCCCCCTCGTCGCCGACGGAGCACGCTATCGCCCTCCCCTACTCTGGATCAAAATAGAGGAGGCACTCTGTGCTTCTCTCTCTCTCCCTTCTCTGTGTGAGCCCCCCTTCCACTGTCTATGACAACTAGGCCCACTTATAAAGGATGATATTAACTAGTATCCATTAGCAGTAGATAAAGTGGTTCGTTGCTAGATGTTCAGTTAGCAAGATGCAATTATATTAACTAGGGGCTAATTAAGAATAGTTAGAGTTTAATTGAACAACTAGCTCAATTAAGTACTTGGTTACAATATAAGTTATATTTAACGAATAGCGTTTGGTTTTAATCGTTTGATTCATTTTTTTTATGTTGTCTTTGTAGGTTCGGGTACTTGTCCAACTATTGACGAAGAAATGACGAGCTAGGCTAGAGATGAAATCTTCGTTATTTAGGTACTCAATTTGTATCTCTAAGGTGCTATATTATTTATGTTTTACCGTGTTTTTCTTATTATATTTTATGTTGAAGCATTTTTGCTAAAGTTTCGTGTCAATGAAGCATTTGTGGCTTATTTTTTGTTATGTCCTAGTGTGGGTAGAAATTAGTGTTAGTTTTAAGATACTAGTCTATTAGAATTTAGTCAGATACGTGATCAAATTCTAGATCCGCTACTGCTCGTCAAGAATCAAGTTTTGCTCGTAGTTTTAAGATACTAGTCTATTAGAATTTAGTCGGATACATGATCAAATTCTAGATCCGCCACTGCTCATCAAGAATCAAGTTTTGCTCTGCGCCGCCATGTCTATAGGGCAAGAGTTTACAGAAATACTCAACAGTTGCTACCAGATCCATGCTCTGTCATCTGGAAACACTGATATCCATGTGTTGCATTGTAAACTTCGACCAGTCCACCCAAGACTCCAAGAGCCCCTCGTATAGACTTTTCTCATAGACCGACATGTACGCCAACTTCATCATGTCATCCTTCGTAGTCTCCTGGAACGCTTCTGACGATGATGCCATCTGGAAAACTTTCAAGTACTAAAGTAGCAAGAGTCCACTGATAAAGAAAGGATAATTGGACTCACATGATCAAGTCCTCGGTAGAGTTTTTCGCTAAGAGGGTGGGATTGTAAAGCTTCCAACAACCATGTTTTTAATATTTGTTAGAACTAGCAAAGTGCCCCTGTGGCCCTGTGTTGCCATGTGTTGCGACGGATCTCAAATAAATGTATCATAAATTCTAAACTGAAAAAAAATGCAAAACTAATAATCCTCAAATCTAAAAAAATGCATACATAATGCACATTAAATCAACCAGTCATGTAAGTATACACATGTGCAGATGTTCCAATCCTCTGCAGAAAATCCTGCAAATAACACACGTCTATGAAGATCCATCCACAAAAAGATCTTTTGACGTGAGATGAGAAGAGGGATAGCAGACTCAACATTAATATCAACTACTTTTAAGACCTTTTTATGATTTGATCTATTTTTAAAAATATTTTAAAAATAACATCTCCGTAACTTTATTTCTAATTATGACCTCTTTTAGCCGCACTATAACGCGTAGCGTGACAAAAACACCCTATCACGTTACGTACCACGGTGTGACCAAAGCTATCACGATAGCCCTCCGAGTCAGCGCGCGTTCGTTTTTGGGGCTAAGTCTTGTCACGCCAAGAGGGATGGCGGGATAACACTCGTTTGCTACACCGAGATCTGTGACGTGAAAACGTGTTTTCGCCACGCCGTGTGTTGTGCCGTGATCAAAGGAGTCATAATTAGAAATAAGTTAGGGAGAGGTTATCTTTAAAATATTTTTTAAAAATAGATTAAATCATAAAAAAATTCTTTTAAAGGAGATAATATATTTTTGCTTGTTAGCTAGTCATCAATTTGTTCATTCTGATTCCTAGTACTATAGATTTGGTGTTACTCGATTGCAATGCGTTGTTTTGTGTACTTAACTGTTTACAAGTGCTTGACAATGAGACACTTGACTGTTTAGAAGTGCTTGACAATGAGCCTACGTCGGAATGCATCCATGCACAACTATAGAGCTCGTATGTTTTTAAGCACATACATCACAAAAAAATTTTAGCCATTTGCTCAATGGGTCAACACTCAACAGAACGGTAAAAAAACAAATTCAAAAAGCTCCTTGATCAAAGTTGTTCCTACCAGAATCACTGTAAGGCACCTAACCAAATGTCTCTCTCTTAGTTCTAACACTAGACATCTCAGATTCTTGGTGTGTAGTTTTCAATATCTCAAAACTTTAAGGCCCTTTTGGAACGCGTAAACTTTAAGCCCCCTCAGTTGGAAAGCGATAATTTTTCTCAATTCTTGTCATGTGGGAATTGGATTTTTTTTTCATATGAAATTCCTGCATTCCAAATGTATTCTTGAGATGTAAGTCGAATTTTCACACCATTACATTTGCTTCAAGATTTTCCTGAAAAATAAAAAGATTTGCTTCAAGGTTTGTACATGGACGATGTCCCAGCTCACAGCTCGTTGCGGAAGCCGAATGACACCCTTCTCCTACCATGGATTAGAATTTTTATAATTTATCTCTAACGCCAACACTAGCAATACAATAGGAGCAACTATGGGACGAATGCGAGAGGAGCGATGGGGCGACAGAAGAGTAGCAATGTGACGGCACACTGGGATGGACACTGTTGGGTGCCAGCACGGTGATATCTCAAGAGGTAAATGGGCGCAGATTTCTCGGCCGAAGAGGACGGCCACGTCGCCGGTTTTTTTTTCTGACGTTCGATCTGCCGCTTCGTTTCTTCCCGGCCGTCTGATTTGCCTCCCGTTTTGCCTGTCCGCGTTCTTTTCGCTCTGTCTCAGACGTTCGATGCTTAATCGTCGGTCGCGGCCGTTTGATCGTTCCGGGCGGAGCGCTCCCACGCGCAGTCACGTCCAACGCGATGCTTCCCCTGCCTGGGTGGGAAGAAGAAGCCGCTGCCCGGCCTTTCTTGCATTTCACAAATCAGAAGTTCACTTCACATGTCACAACACAGTCAATCACAACTCACAAGTACCTGCAGCCGACGGAGTCGGAACACTGGAGCAGGCGGGCGACTGCCGACTAGCGAGCAAGACGCCGCCGGCCCGCCGCGCAGTGCCGCAGGCCGCAGCGCTCCTCTGCCTCCGCCCTCCGGTCCTCGCCGCCTTCTCCGGTTCTCCCCGGCCCCGGGAGTCCGCGCCCGCGACTACGCCTCTGACGCGACCCCGCCGAGCGCCGACCAGAAGTTCGAAGGGCCGCACCCGCCGCCGGCCCGCCGCCACGTCCTCCGCGGCTCCGCCTCCGCCCTCCGGTCCTCGCCTTCCCCTTCTCCGGTTCTCCCCGGCCACGGAGTCCGCGTCCGTGACTCCGCGACGCCGCGACGGCGCGCGACCCCGCCGACCCGAACGCCGCACGGCCGCACCCGCCGCCGCCGCGCTCAGTGTGGAGCCGCTGCCAAAAACTTAGTCTTAGCTCTCTTTCATAGAAATAGTCTGTTATTACATTTTCCCCTCTCTGGTCAGAACTGGATGTGACAGGCTGCTCGACGGAATCCGGAACCAGGCGAGGCGAACGGCGAACACCAGCACGCCACCGCCGATTCCAACCCACTCCGCGGCGGAAACGAGCGATGGCAACGTCGGGATCGGGAGGCGAGCCCGGGGGGTGTCCCTGAACGGCGGCTACCACCTGAGCCTCGCCCGGGGGGTGTCCCTGAACGGCGGCTACCACCTGAGCCTCGCCCGGGGGGGTGTCCCTGAACGGCGGCGCCCTGCGTCCGGCTTTCTTCGATTACGTATCAGCGTGTATATCGTCCGGATATTGGTAGAGTGATCGCGCTAGCGATTCTAGCTGTGCCGTCCGATCTGTAAGTATCTTTGCCTCTTCTTGGGGATGGTTCCATTGATGTGTTCTTCTTCCCCTCGGTTTCACCTGTCCCCATAGGTCATTGGGGTTCTTCAATGCTGTAATTTCTTGATTTGTTATGTTCGCATGGGATTTCCGAAATCACAACGCGAATGTGCAAATCTGTGACATCTTTGTTCCTCCTTGCTGCCTCGGTTCGTGGTACATGATCTTAATTGATCCGAGTGAATGTGCAAATCTGTGACATCTTTGTTCCTCCTTGCTGCCTCGGTTCTTGGTACATGGTCTTAACTGATCCGAGTATCTTGTTGTTCCTAAAAATTATGATCTCAGGTTGAAGGAGGTGTTGGCAAAATTTGATATATGCTACTGAGAATGTTACAATTTCGATATTTAGCACTCAGTTTTTTTAAATTAGAAATTTGTCGCTCCAGGTTTTTTATCTTTTGAAATCTGCATTATCACTTATTTTCTCCTATTTTATTTTCTATTCTATAATTTTCCATATATTCCAATTGTAAACTTCCGGTTTTGCCCGCCTATATTCAGACTGAATCCATCCCCTCATCTTCTCTACCCGTGAGTCAGGTCATTCGTGAACAACGAACTGAGCCATGAACTAGCTAGGCACACGATCGGCCTCGATGCCACCGAGCGAAGTTCACCTGTCGGCGCCGCACCCCTCCCGTCGGCCACCGCGTTTGAGCGGCGCCTCCCTCTCGAGCTCGGCGCCGCCTTCCCGAGCCCCGCCGGTGCCCGCCCCATCGGCAGTCAAGTCTGAGCAGCGCCTCACCGAGCACCCGTCGGCTGCGCTTTCTCCGAGCCCCGTCGGTGCCTCCCCGAGCTCCTTCGAGGTGACCCAAAGAAAGCGCCGCCGCCACTGGAGCTCCGCCGGCCCGAGCTCGCACACTGCCGCCCAAGACAAGCAGTAGCATGTTCCAAGTTCTTGTGCATTTCTTGACAATATTGTGAAATCTCATTTGTACATTGTGAATTGTGATGTCCATATTGTGAATTGTGATGTCCCCATTGTACAAGAATCTCATTTGTACATTGTATATTGTGAATTGTGATGTCCATTGTACAAGAATAATCTGGAGTTTGCAAGGTTTCTTGGAACTCCATCAGTCCCTTATGCCACCATGCTCTAGCATCGCCTAATTCAGTACCAATGGCTGCAGGTTGCAACCGAAGCTTCATAAGCTATATCAGTTGCTATTTTAGCTAATTCAAGTCCGAGTCTTAGCATATTGAACTTGTCAAGCAATGGTTAATTGAGCAGTGCATATACAAATTGGTTTCACCATTAGCGCTTGTACTCACTGTTACCTGTAGCTGATCTATAATAATTTTGGCATGTTGCGGGAATTTTTTACTGTTGTAACCCTATAGCGCCAAGTATTTTCATAATTGACCCCTGGAGTTTCGTATTTCTAATTGTAGACCCCATCTGAGCGCGGAAAGAACGCGAGGTTGACGCGTGTCTCCTTCCACGCTTCGGCGAAGCGAAGGATCTCACCGCGAAAGCGCAGCCACGCATGAAGTTGGGAGGGTGGGCCACCTGCATGCGGTGGTCGAGCTTGGGACCGGTGGGTCGCGATTCATGGCGGTGAAGCTGAAGGTCGCCAAGATGTCATGTAGTGATCATGAAGCGACTCGAGCCGGGACCGAGTTAGGGTTTGAGAATTAGGGTTTCGAGCGGTGCGCAGCGAGTGAAGTTTTGAATGAATTATGATTTTGATATTTCATGTGTTTTATGATTGCTATTGGTGAATTAGGGTTTCGAGATTTTTTGTTTTTGATGCTTAGTCTATATCCGTGTCATTTGGAAGAAGTGAAGTGAGGGGACGGTTGGTTTCTCCATATGCCAATGGGTGTGAAAGAGTGCAAATGAGTTCATTTAACGACGTTCTGCTCTTCTCATGCATGAGTGTGACTACAACTAGACTACTAGCATTACTTTCTTTGGTTCTCACCGGCTCATGGTTATAGGTTTTATTAATTTTTGTCAGGTTATACATAGATGAAAATATATTGTTTGCGTGTTAATTTGAGCACGAAGAAAATATAAAATTCATGTCTCGAGAACGAGGAAGTGTAAAACATGAAATTCACCCCTTTTAGAACGAAATTTTTTCACTATTTCGATTAGGGTTTGAACAGCATCGATATTTTATAAAAAAACATTCATTAAGAAATATGGGCACCGAGGTTCTTTCTGGAATTCCACTAGAAGAGGCACACTTGCAATATAGGCTTGTTTTGTTGGCTTAGCGGAGGCACGGAACCGTAACTACATTAGAGTTCAAAAGTCATGGCTTAACCCTAAACCCCTAAACCTAAACCCTATACTGCGCAAAGCTATCTCCTTTGATCTTATCACTGCGCAGAGCTGTCCCGTGTGGTCTTGTCACTGCAGAAAGCTGTCTCCTTTGGTCTTATCACTGTGTAAAGCTGGCCCGTGTGGTCTTATCACTGCGCAAAGCTGGCACGTATGGTCTTGTCACTGCGTAAAGTTGGCCCGTATGGGTCTTTTCACTACCTAAAGCTGCCCCGTGTGGTCTTGTCACTGCACAAAGCTGTCCCGTGTGGTCTTGTCACTGCAGAAAGCTGTCTCCTTTGGTCTTATCATTGTGCAAAGCTGGCCCGTGTGGTCTTGTCATCTGCAAGCTAATACATTACCCGCTTTGTTAGCCTCCCCCTGCGGGCTATAAAATGCACACCCCACACTCCGAAAGTAGGACCACTCGACCCTTGAAACCGTAGGAAGAAGAACCTTGTCCGTCTTACAGTAACATACGATGGCAGACGCGCAGGGACCAATCCAACCGGGTCGCCAAGCGGACCTTCTCTCGAAAGGAGGAGGACTTCGCCCTAACTACCGGTTGATGCCGAACAAGCGTGCTCAACCCGGTATGGCGAAATGCGACACGGGAGGACGCTATCGCGGGTCATAGATCGCCTTTTCGATAGCGGACGGCGTTTCTTCCGATGCCCATACTCGGGGTAAATAGTTTTGTTCATGTTATCGCTAATACATCTTCCATACTAACCGCCCCTTGCGGCAGATGGCGAAATGCAACTTTACCCATTGGATCGATCCTCCCCACGCTACTATGTTACGAGGCACGTGTTCATATTGTGGCACCGAATCTTTGATTTGGAGGCGCAAATTGATGATCTCAAGGAGCAAAATGATGACCTCCGCCAACAGATGTAGCGCAAGAGGGGCAACGAGGAGGTCGTGAACATAGGAAGTTCCTATGATCCCGGATGTTGTTGTGCCAACCCTAGCTGCATATGTGCGTGTCACTACAACGACAGCCAGCCACGTCCGAGGCGCCCAACGGGAGAACACTCTATGTGGGTAGAGAGAGGCAACTTCTACAATTAGGCACTCTGTACGCACTTATGTTGAATGTCCTAAAGCATGTAACTAAATGGTGGACGCGTTATTGCGATTGCCTTTTATCGAGTTGACATGTTGCATCGATGTGTCGCGTGCTTTCATTGTAGGCGCCGATATGCATTGAACAAACTCATTCGTGTAATGTAATGATACGCGGTAGTCGATCCATTCTTGAAGGACTGTGATGCATAGGTAAATAGTGGATATTACAATCTCATTACAACTGAACTGCTAATTGGTACGAATAAGAAATAATAGTTCAACACACTAAAAATCATGGTCCTCGCCTCGCCGCCGCCACGACGCCAGAGTCGCTCGAGGGAATGTGAACCTCTCAGGGGAGTGGCGTGCATCTCGAAAGTCGTAGTGGGACTGCTGCGTGGGAGGCTGCATGGGAGGCGGTGTCACATAGAATTCATGTTGGAAAGGATGTACCTCCGGAGTCGGAAGTGCGGACTGCGATCCTTGGCCTTCATGCCCCCATTGGTCACTCCCGACCTGCAAAGTCGGTGGGCTACGTGAGCTTACCGTAGCGTGCAATACGAACGTTGAATTAAGTATGTAACAGCGTACCTGTGTATGTGGCTGTGCGGACGATGATGCTCCGGTGCAATCGGCGCCAAAATAGTGCATAGTGCTTGTTCGAATGATCGCCGGACCACGGGTTGCCCTCATGCTCTGGATCGAACGTGGAAATGCTTCCTCTTGGCTGAAATTTGGCGAGTCGGTCATTGTCTGAAGTCCGATCTTGTGTCGGCCCCCGTGACGACGGGGGCGGTACCAGAGTGCTGTCACGTCGCAAGTGCTGAAAGAACAAACGGAAGTGAGATATACGTTACAAATAAGGGCATGTGCAAACAGTTATGACAACAAATCATAATTGACATACCGCTTGCCCGAGGCCGAGGCCGAGGCGCGTGGAGGAAGAGCGATGGTAGCTCGGTCGACTCCCAGTCTGACAGACGTCGCGAGCGGTGGTGCGGAGGGAGGTGCCGAGGGCGGTGCCGAGGGCGGGAAGGAGCCGTTCTCGGTGTCCGTGTCGTCGCCGCCAGCCTACGTCATTGGCCGACTACAAGTCATGTTCTGATTGCCACCGCCGAAGTCATCATAGACGCAGCGTCTCAAAGATACCTAGGAATTGAGAGGAGTGCTAGTCCTCCCACGCCAGAGACCTGCTTGACCTCGCTATTGATACTCAAGGCGGTCTAACCGCAAGGAAATCGAGAATAAGTTAGACATGTTTCTGTGCAAAAAAACTACGAAGAATATTTTACCGTCTCGCCTTGGCGTGCCGCCCGATGAGTGTCAGGACTCGCCGCAGTCTGTGGCGTCGCGGCGTGACCTCTCAGAGGATGTGTGGCGCACAAGAAGGCCGCTCTGGTGCGCGGAACGCATACCATGTCAAGTACGCAATGTGTGTCTCGATGTCGATGCCGTGCGTTCCTCTGACGACGCCGATCGCCGCCCTCTCGGCCTGGCGTTGTCCACTGATAGTGTGTCTCCCTCCGATCGCCGCTCTTCCGCCTTGCCTCGTTTGCTGCAGTGAATTTGGACATTAGGGAATAGAAAAAAAGAGATTCAGCTAACAGGAAAACCAAGTAACAACATACCTGTGAGCCTTCGCTGCAAGAGGCCGTCCCGCAGGCGGTGGCACCTGTTGGTAAAGCCCGAACTGTCTCATGACCTGCTGTGGTGAGTACGGCTCGACCATATGGGAGAATACTAGATGGTAGGTCGTCATCTAGTACGCGTAGTCCTGACTGCACTGAGAGGACAAGCCGTACGGGGCCGTCTTCACAATGATCTCAGAGACCATGGGAACCATATGACCTCCACCTCATGTAGAGTCTCGAATCGGTTGTGGAACTCGGGGTACAGCGCCTCGGCCTCTCCTAGACCACCCTAGCCGAAAGCACGTGTCCAAATGAGTGCCCATTGTGGGCCCTCAACAGGTCGGCGGCATCTACCGCACCGTAAAACTTCGGGGTGTTTCGTGACGGTGCACGGCCCGTCGGAAGTAGGGGCGGCCAACCGGGAAGTGCTCCCAGGACCACAGCTGCAAGAGGATGTAGCATACTACGAGAACTGGCTCCCCGGCCGTTCTGCGCTGCGAGGCATCACACAAGCCTCGGTACGTGGCGCAAAGTACGGCGGAGCCCCAACTGTACTGCGGCACCTCATCGGGCCAGGTGTCCGCCAACGCCCAAGCAAGATGGATGTAGCTAGGGTGCACCCAATCTCCTTGAGTCGAAGGAAACAAGACCCACCCAAAGAGGAAGAGCAGGTACGCAAGGAAGTGTGTCCGTACGACCATGCGCACCTTCCAGTCTGGTCGCCTGGGAGGTGGCACTACTGCATGACCCCGCAGTGGTAGTCCTGTAAGCATAGCGACGTCCGGCAGAGTAATGGTCATCTCCCCCCAGCGGAAGTGGAAGGTGTGTTGTGTTAGATAACGTACAAATCACGTCCATAGTCCCGTTTTGCATTGTGGTTAACGCAGACAACAACACAGCACTGGAATTTTTCATGTAGCACTGCATGTAGATGTTGGTACCACCACACCATCTCGATGTCGGATAGCCCACTATGTCGTTCTTGACATGTTACATTAGGCACCATTATAAAGCACTAGTAGTTGCCCTCATCCAAATTAAACAAAAAAGGATCTAAATACCGCTTAGTATTAATTATCTCTTTTCCTATTTAAGACAAACTAAACCTCGATCCTCTAAAAGCCTTTAATTGCTATTTGTCATGACCATTGCGCCCAACGCATAGAGCTTAGCGAGCCCTAATGGGACACGAAAATCGATATGGCATCACAAGGCACACTATAAGCATAGTGACACTTGCATCGTGTTGTAGAACCATGCCATTGGATATAGCATAGAAGTAATATAACGGTTGCATTTTGCAATATCTGTTCATAAGTTACTCTCCATTGACAAAGTTTTTACTCTCGTAGTACCAGATCAATGCAGTTCCAAGAAACCTTGCACACTCCAGATTATTCTTGTACAATGGACATCACAATTCACAATATTGTCTGATTCACAATTCACAGTATACAAATGAGATTTCACAATATACAAATGAGATTTCATAATATACAATGTACAAATGAGATTCTTGTACAATGGGGACATCACAATTCACAATATGGACATCACAATTCACAATGTACAAATGAGATTTCACAATATTGTCAAGAAATGCACAAGAACTTGGAATATGCTATCGCTTAAAGGGCGAACTGGTGGCGAGCTCGGCTCAAGGGAGCTCAGGGGCGCCTGCGGCTGGCTTGGGTCACCTCGAAGGGGAGCTCTGGGAGGCACCGGGGGCTCGGCGGGGGGGGGGGAGGCATGGCTCGGACTCGGCCGACGGGGCGGAGCCGATGGGGGCTTGGGAAGGTGGGTGCCGGGGTGGTCAGGACGGTGGCGCGGGTGCTCAAGGGAGGCACGGTTCAAACGCTGCAATGACAGGGCGACAGGCCGTGGGGCTCGAGGAAGGCGGCATCATGGGTGAACTCGCTTCGGTGGGGGCAGACCGGCGATCGTGCCTAGCTAGTTCATGGCTTAGTTCGTTGTTCACGAATGAACTGACTCACGGGTAGAGAAGATGGAGGGGATGGATTCAGTCTGAATATAGAGGGGCAAAACCGGAAGTTTACAATTGGAATATATGGAAAATCATAGAATAGAAAATAAAATAGGAGAAAATGAGTGATAATGGTAGATTTCAATAGACAAAGAAACTGGAGTGGCAAATTTCTAATTTCAAGAAACTGAGTGGCAAATCTCGAAGTGGCAACATTCTCAGTGGCATATATCAAATTTTGCCGGAGGTGTTTAGTTGTTAGAAATGATTCTTGCAACCTGAATTTACCGCTGGATGTTAGCTTGCTCGATTCGGTTGGTTCTTGTTTGCAGGTCAGGGATTCATGCTCGTCGGCATGCGGCTACGGGCAGCCTATATGCAAGAATTGTGGCCGCGTCGGCAGACGCGACCATCTGCATCGAGGACTCGCCATTAGCCCACCTCCATTGTATTCCGTTGCATCACCTCTTTATTGCCTTTCTCAAGAGCTACTCTTGTGAAATTGCTCATTCATCGTTCCTTTTCGGATTGGCTGTAAAGCTTGTTAGTTTCTCTTTCTTAGGCGCTTGCTATCTCAAAACAAGACCATTTGAGGCAACCCGAGCTCAATCATATTGTCATAACTAAATACTTTCCAAAATTGAGAGGGATACTAATTAGTAGGGAGTTACTTGTGTTATATATGACCTTTGTTTGTTTCTTACATGAGATGAATTTTGAAAGATCAACATTACCTTACTACACATGTTTAGAGCTTTGCCTTACATTTTTTTTGTTGGTCTGCTCAATTTATGGATTTGAGTTCTACTTTGCATGAGTAACACAAGGGAAACTCTTTTATCTTGATTTAAAATAAACAATACACTTATTAAAAAAAGGACTTCCTGTAGGAGCAAATACAGCGTGTACTACTTATTTCTATTGTCCTATCACGAGAGTCTAATAATGCCTTTCGAATAGTTCAAAGATGACTATTCGGGATATGGACAATCATCAGGAAATGTATGGTAAAGTTTGTTGTGAGCAATGTGTACTACATAACACTAACAAGTTGAATTTGGTTTAGATACTATTTCCTTTGTCTGCTTTCAGCCGAGTGAGCAGAACACTTATGCTCGTATAGAGGCTACTTACAAGTGCCTCATAGAGAACTTTGGTGATAAGGAAGAAGAAATGATTCTTTATGGGCAATCAGTTGGTAGTGGTCCTGTAGTAGATTTGGCCAGTCGGTTGCCTCGACTATGAGTTGTTGTCTTGTATAGTCCTATATTGTCAGGATTGAGAGTTATGTATCCTATGAAGCGTACATGTTGGTTTGACAGATAAAAGGTTTGTAATCCTTTATCACTTACTGTTGAGAAACTTGTTCTATTCTTTGTTGTGCGTTGCACTTTCTCTATATTAACCTTTCTCTTTTCATGTGCTTCTAGAATCTTGATAAAATCCCTGAGGTCACCTACCCTGGGCTCATTATACATGCAAATTAATTTCCATCTTTCATCGTTTTCCTCTTTTCTGAATTTGAAATGCCAAACTTGACACTAAGTACAATACTATTTAGTGAATGCTTTTTAATTATTGGTTTGGTTGATTTATAGAATATTAACATATGATAGAATTGGATTGAATGATGTATTTTACGGATAGAGATAAAACCTAGAATTTACATGACATGATTTATGAGCCTATATTCCAGTTTGCAAACATTCTCCCATGCTGGTTATGCTATTATTGTCATATACCATGAATAGATGCCATGGTCAATCTACATGCCCGTATAGTACGTATATCAATGATGAGAACGGTGATTGTGCATCCACAATGTTCATCTACATCAACCTACCCACCAGGCATGTTTGCCAGCGGGTGCCGACAAGGCAAGCAAGGGCTTTCTTGTGATGGTGTCATCTAGAAAGACAGTGGTGTTGCAAGTGGTGGCCAGCAAGCTCAAAGCAGCTCGTTTGCTTTGATTACCCTCATGTGTGGACTAGCAGCAATATTGTTCCATTCAATGATACCTTCCATTCCTCGAAATATGGTGTAACTGATGCGGCTTGAATTCATTTGCTGCTCCTTGAGGCACCCTTCTGGCAGCCTCTGTTTTTTCTTGTGTGAGATTACCATGCCCAGTCATGCCTGAAGCTTTCTCATGTATGATTAAATCGGCATGCATACTTTGCCTCATATTTTTGTATTACGATCTGCTGCTCATGTATCACATATAAATCCAACGCCGTACCTCTACATGGATCTCATCAGCCAGTGTACTTTGCTTGTGGGTGCCTTTCCTAAGTTAAACATGGATCTCATCAGCCATGGATCTCATCAGCCAGTGCACTTTGCTTGTGGGTGTCTTTCGTAAGTTAAACGTGTGCTTTGCATCCCCAAACTATGCTTTCCCTTGATCAATGATAAACAGACTAATGCTATATTTCGTCTTCATTGCTTCATAATAATTCTTCATGCTTGTACTTGCCTCATCAAGATTTGCATCAATACACACCATAATCGTCAGCTCTTTCCTTTCCCCCTGCGTGCCAAGGCACGTGCAAGGCCCTAGTATCAATCCAAAACAACTGATTTTGAGGTCTCTGACATCGAAGGTAGTTTTTTTTTGTTTAACTAGGCCTTTTTTTATTCTATTTCCACAAATGGACTCATTGAAAACTATTTTTAGTAATGGACCTTTTGCTCAACGCTAGTATGAATGACACTGAGTTTGAGCATGTTAGCGTTATTAAATAATCATAGCGTAGTCGGGAGACAATCAATCAAATCACACGATGAACACCAAGAGAGACACAATGTATAGAGGAGGATTCATAATCTTTATTCATCTATATCTTTGTTGTACATAGGTCCTCATATTTATAGCTCATAGGGGTGAAAGCCCTCCAGGAGCGGTTTAGTCTTTTGCTCATAATTAGGTTTCCTAACACTTCCCCTTGGGCAATAGACAACGATGTGCAAATGCCTCATCAAAAACTCATTCCAAAAACCCATTGGGAAAAAAGGAATGGAGAAAAGAGTACATTATATTTGTAAGTTGAATTACACTTGTTGCCTCGCTAAAAATCTTCATGTGAGAAAACTTTAAGAAAACTCACTAAGAAAAAGAGTACAATATTTAATCTTCGGGATCCAATCTTCAAGATTTTGGATAAATCTTCAGGATTTGATAAGGGTTATGATTTAGGGACTTACTCTACCTGAACTCTACAACTCTTTAAACCGTCTCATTCCAATGTCATGAATGCATCTTTGGAAACTAGATGCAGGCAGAGACTTAGTGAATAAATTAACTGGATTGTCACAATACTTTATTAGCAGGATCTTTACCTCACTATTCTTTTGGATTTCATGAGGACAGAAAATTTTAGGAGCAATGTGCTTTGAGAGGTTGCTCTTGACATAACCCATTTGTATTTGTGTAACACAAGCAGTATTATCTTCATAGATAATTGGGGGTGTATTGACAGTATTAATACCACAATACTTCTGGATGTTATTAATCACACGTTTGAGCCAAACACATTCAAGTGAGGCTTCATACAGTGTTATAATCTCTGAGTGATTGGTAGAAGTAGCTACCAATGTCTTAGATAACCACCAAGATGGCTGTGTGCATCCCTAGTTGGTGCAGAGGCCGGAAGTTATACTTCTATTATCTAAAAAAAGATAACCACCAAGAGGTGGTTGCACCAGTACAAAGTAATATAAACCCATTCTGGGATTTTGCACTATAGAGATTTGACAGATAGTCAATATATCTTCAGGATTTAGTAATGATCTTCATGATCTTTGCAATGTCGATCAACTGGATCTAAACTGTTAAGTGGTAAAACCTTTAAGGTTTATTTAATAAGTAATCATCGTATCAACATCTTCTAAGCTTGACTAATATTTTCACAAGTATGATGATCAGTGTTTAGCATATGCTCCCTCGAGGACAACTTCAGCTTGAAGTCTTGTTGCTCTAATGTCTTTCATACATTTTTCAAAAATGGATATAGGCAAGTATATTGCGATCAAATCAATCAATCATCACAATGCGAGTTTACATACAAATATCTTGTTACTCATTGAAAGATTTTAGGATAAACACTATTCGAAAGTAACATGCTTAACTTATCAAATACCACTATTTGATTGTGCAACACAAATAGATTATCCTTGTAGAGGATATGAGGTAATACTAGTTGCAAAGTCGTATGACTTCCAAACACAATTTATAAAAATCTTACAGGGTCTTAATATTTTGTAACTATCTCTGGGTGGTTAAAGTTACAAGAAATTTTTTAGATAATGGAAGCTTTTATTGAACTCAGCCAATTACATCAAGGTGATACAACCGCACTGAGATCACTCCCGGCCTCTACATAACTAGGATGCACATAGCCAAAACACACACGACACCCACAAATTTAAAAGCAAAAGAAGTATAGGAAGAATCAAGGACCATCAATCCTGAGACTAGATCGCCACCTATGTCCCTGGGTAAAACACTCTCTGACCACCTACTCCAAGTGTAGACACCCATAATAACCAAATCCATGAACAAGCTTCGTAGTATAACCGGTCTGTGACCAATGGATAATTAAATAAACCACATGCAAAGGAGAATCAATAACTTTTCTATTAAAAACCATATCATTCCTGCATAACCAAAGCGACCAACAAGTAGCAGCCGCCCCTAACAGGACATATAGTTGTAAATCCTTCTGGACTCCCCTAAGCCAACCAAAAAACATGTGAGAAACATGATGAGGAGGTCTAATCCCACTTGCCACATGTATGATAGTCCAAACTGAGCAGGCAAAATGGCATTCAAAGAAGAGGTGTTTAATTGTCTCCTTACATTGACAAAAACAACAATCTTGATTGCCTTGCCAATTACGTTTTGCTAGGTTATCCTTGGTTAACACCACTCCACAACGGAGATACCAAAGGAAAACCTTAACCTTCAGTGGTACCTTTAGTTTCCAGATTCGTCTGTTTATATTAGGGACATCACTATGAACTAGTGCTAGGTAATGAGACTTCACAGTGAATTGCCCATTAGAGGACAAGTTCCATCGAAACTCATCTTGCTCCTGAATTAGTTCTATATTAGCGATGCGTGGTAATAAGTTATTCCATGCCACTAGTTTTGAACCAATTAGATCCCTTCTCCATGAAAAATTTGGAGGGCCAGTTTGAAAGACTTCTGCGACAGATACCTGCTTATGCCTAACAATATTGTAAAGGCCAGGGTACTATTCCCGCAGGGTCGCATTTCCCAACCATATGTCTTCCCAGAACCTAATTTGGGAACCATCTTTGATTATGAAGGATCCAAAACGGAAGAAATCCCGTTTCACCTTCATTAGACTTGCCAAAAAATGTGAATCTCTGGCCTTCCACTAAACCTGCGAAAGAGGCTAGGAGCCCAAATACTTATTTCGTATTAGCTGCTGCCAAACTCCATCTGTAGTAAGCAACCTAAATAGCCACTTGCTAAGTAAGGCTATGTTTTTAATATCCACATCATGGATTCCTATACCCCCTTGGTCTTTAGGACAGCACACTATGTTCCATTTAGCCAAACGATACTTCTTTTTTTGACCATCACTCTGGCAGAAGAACCTAGAGCGAAAGTAGTTGAGTTTTTTGAGTACCCCTCTCGGAATCGCAAAGAAAGACATCATGTACATTGGGAGGCTGCTAAGCATTGAGTTAATCAAAGTGAGTCGTCCTCCTATGGATAGAAGTTTCCCTTTCCAACTACTGAGTCGCTTCTCAAATCTTTCCACCACTTCTTTCCAATCGACATTTCTTAGCTTCCTATAATGTATAGGATACCCAAGTACCGAATTGGAAATTCATCGTGGAGCAACCAAATAACTCAGATATTCTTGCTCAAAATCTCTAGCTTTGCCAAAGCAGTATAATTCACTTTTATGGAAATTAATTTTTAGTCCCGATAGTTGCTCAAAAGCATAAAGCAATAACTTCAAGTTTCGAGCTTTCTCCAGATCATGTTCCATAAAGAGAACCGTATCATCAGGATACTGTAGGATAGAGAGTCCACCATCAATGAGATGTGGTACTATCACTGTAATTTGCCCATCTGCTTTGGCTCTATTGATTAGAACAACCAACATGTCAGCTACGATATTGAAGAGCATCGGCGATAAAGGGTCTCCTTGTTGTAAACCTTTCTTAGTCTGGAAGAAATGTCCTACCTCCTCATTGACTTTGACCGCCACACTCCCTCCCGAGACAAAAGACTCAACCCAAGAGATCCACTTGGGCGAGAAACCTTTCATACGTAAGGTTTGCAGTAGAAAAGGCCATTTGACCTTATCATAGGTTTTTTCAAAGTCTACTTTAAAAATCACCCCATTCAATTTCTTACGATGCAATTCATGTACTGTCTCATGTAGGACTACAACTCCTTCAAGGATATTACGTCCTCGCATAAAGGCAGTTTGTGTAGGACTCACCACATGGTTCGCCACAGAATTAATTCTGTTTGTCGCGACTTTGGTGAAAATTTTGAAACTGACATTTAACAGACATATTGGCCTGTATTGCTGAATTCTGTTTGCTTCTTGAACTTTTGGAAGGTGTGTTATTACCCCAAAATTGAGACTAAACAGGGGGAGATTTCTAGCATGGAGTTCCTTGAATAGATTCATCAGATCATCCTTGATGATATCCCAGAATTTTTGATAGAACTCCACCGAAAAACCATCCGGTCCAGGAGCCTTATTATGTGCCATTCCAAAAACAGCTCCCCGAACCTCCTCCTCCGAAAAAGGTGCCGTAAGGAACTCATTTTCCAACTCCGTAACCTAGGATATATCCTCTATAATAGATTCATCTGGTGTAAAGTAAGAATCCTCAGGTTGGCCAAAAAGTTTCTTGTAGAAATTAGTAATGTATGACTTGAGTGCTGTATTCCCTTCTATTTTTCCTTCTTCCTGATCAAGGAAAAAAATTCATTTCTTCCTGTGTTTACCATTGGCTACCATGTGATAATATTTCGTATTATTATCACCCAAAAGGACATCAATCACCTTTGCTCTTTGGTACCATTTGATTTCTTCCTCACGAAGAAGTCTAGCCAACTGATCTCTTGATTGAGCAAGCTGCTCTCTCTCAGAATCAGTTAAGTCTCGTACCTCAGTAGTGATGTCCAAAGCATCAATGGTAGTTTGGAGACTAGCTTTCTGTTGCTTATATGAACCGCTAGTCTGAGCTGCCCAATCCTCGATAATCTGCAAGAATGCACTCATCTTATTGTTCCATCGTTGAACGGAGTTGCGGCCCGTAACCGGCTTGTTCCAGATTTCCTTGACACGGTCTCGAAAATCCTCACGTAGGAACCATCCTAGTTCAAGTTTGAACTGCTTATGGTTCCCTATGAAAGCCGCCCTTCCTGTTTGAAGTAACAGAGGCGTGTGATCTGAAATACCTCTGCCTAGATCATGAACTGAGACCAAAGGATACTTGGATTCCCATTCTGTTGTCATTAGAACTATGTCTAACTTCTCATAAGTTGGATTTGGAAGGGAATTAGCCCAAGTAAACTGTCGTCCCGATAAAGCTATTTCTCTAAGGTCAAAGCTGTCAATTACAGCATTGAAGAGAAATGGCCACCGAGTACTATATCTATCATTGTTCTTTTTCATCTTGCATCTTAAAATGTTAAAATCCCCACCAATTAAGGTCGGAAGGGGTTTTGTTGGCACTTGTGAACTAACTCGCGTAAAACCGGCTTTGAAATCATCTGTACCGCCCATAAGTCACGATTAGAATCCATTTGAATTTGTCCTCCTTATTAGTCAAATGAAATTTGACATAAAATTCGCCTTCGACAATCAAAGACAAATCTAAAACAAGGGCATTAATTCCAAGTAAAATCCCCCAAGATCTACCACGTGGAGGAAGACAATGCCAAACGAAAGTTACAAGACATAGTATGTCCTACAGAACTATAAAGTATGGTTGTACCACTCTAGAATAAAATATAACCAATCTTAGTTTTGGCGCTTAAGGGATTAATTGCCAATATCACCAATGTATATAGTACCTTTATGGTACTAGAGGAAACCGTCGTTCCACTAACTTCTGGTGGAAGATACACTTTATAAGAGCTTATGTGGCACACTTCTGGTCTTTAGGGTTCTTCATTTCATTCTTTCGGGTCTTGATGGTGTGATTAAGAGATCGACTGGTAAGATAATTTTCTTTCAGGGGGATGCTCTTTCTTCCGGGAGATGCTCTTACTACAGGTAAGAAACTATTAGGTATGAGTTTTGTATATATTACAATTTTGTTTCCTTTCTTACTAGGAATTTTGAGTCCTTCGAGGATCGAGGATCTCATCAAGGATTTTCATAACTCATTGACTGCATATTTTGTTCATGCCATTTGCTAGAATTATTATGCAATGGAACATTATTTCATTCATAATAGGAGAGTAACAGTCTCTACAGGGACCTTTGAATGATAGCTTCACCACTTCATTCTATTCATAATGACCCATCGTGTCCGAACTACCTAGTTCCAAGACTTTTATTTAGCAATTTTGGTTCAGCCTCATATGCTTTCATTATGTGACCCGATATGAACGCTTCAAGCACTCGGCCATGGACTTTGGTTTCGGATCCGTGTTCTCATAAAAGAAACTTTAGCGATTGTAGAGACAAAGTGATTGTCGACAACTTTTCTCTCATATCCTCCAAATTGAGGGTATCTCAGTGTTAACCAGATCTTTGTCATTTCCCAAACAAAAGATTCTTGGTCGTTCCATATTGCTAGCAATGTAATATGTGTACATCAAGTTGCTAGAGCTTTCATTTTCATGATGAACCTCTTCATGAGGTATTTCACCTTCAATGTGAGTTCTCTTTAAGAGAGTTAAAGGAGTGATTAATAATTGTTTTGACTAGTGTAATTAGATCTTAGACCCGTAGGCATCCCCACATATTTTAGATCAAGAACCAGTAAGTCAATTTCGTAGAGGTGGATATATTATTCAACCTAGGGTATTTCACTCTTAGCGACGCATTTACTACAAGTAAACACTACGGTAACTCCTCCATAATTAGAAAGTACCTACTAGGCTCCCCGCTTTTGGCGTACAGGAGTATAAACTAAACCTTAAGTTTAGCTTGACTAGTGCATGTATCTTAGTACTAAAGATCTTTTTCTTTTAGAAAATATGATGGCATTCGAACTTTTGTGCATTTCTCCCCCCTAATACCGAGATTCGATCTTTATTAATTGCATACCACAAAATTCCCCTATCATGGGCACATGATTGATTGAATTTCAAATCCAACATTATCTCTAATAAGTGGTGGTGGCCCAAAGGTGTATGCTACAGCAGTGATAACATGTGGAAAATGTTTGATTCCTCTAACACGCACTTATTTCAACAAGGGGTTTGATAATTATATGCAGTGAGCTAGACTTTTATCAGTGCAGTGGCAAGAAAACTGCATGATCCTAATATTCTGTAGGATATTCCAACTTCTGGTTGGTTATTAATCTGCGACGAAGGTCCTATACGGGGGGTCCAAGATTTGACAGGCTTATTCTATAGACTAGCTTCTTTATTATTGGCCCAAGTTTTGATCCAATTACCCATACCATATTTTAAATAATTTGGATTATTAAACTTCAAGTTTATAATTATGTAACATATTTTCTTATGGTCATAAGTAGTCTGTTCTAACAGCATAAAACTACAGGATGCTCTTCAGGAATCAAACATAATGCTGGAACATAAATATTTGACCATAGTTAACCTGTAAAAATACTAGATTTTCTTCTGGACTTCCAATCATAGTTGAATCACCAAAATAGTATAACTATTCGACAGGAATATTTATTGTTCAACAGGAACAACATATTTAATTAAGGGTGATCAATTGTATGCCTGATTTTTAATTTGTAATGTCAGCATCAACATGGCCAAATTTAGATCATTCAGGATCAACAAAATCCAATAGATCATTATATTTTATTTTAGGAGTTATATTTGCTTCAAGCAATTGAAATGGCTTCTAGTGGTGATGCGATTGCGCATCAGTATTTTACCAATTTATGTATGTGTCATTTCTGACGAGTTTGGCACGCTTCGGCGCATAGCCAAACATGACATATATGCGACTACGTCAAGCGGTTGTCGATTTGCTGTGTGCATTCCATCATGCTGGTTAACATATTGCTGAAGATACAAATCAATTGCCTTCTGTGGGCAGCAATGATTGTGATTGCCAACAACAGTAACGACAATGGCGTAAATGTCATTTTCCATATCAACCGGATAAGGATAATAATCATGTAATTTACTTTAATTATCTCCCAAAATAAACTAGATTAATTTATTGCTTCGGGCTTTGACCTAGGATATGCCACTGTGCCTACCATGATTTTTATTTTGAACATTTTTCTATACCTCTTAGGTTCCAATATCCTACACAAGCCCAATATCCTCTTAGGTTCCAATAGCCCACATAATCCCAATATCGTCCCCCTTTTCATGCTAACTATAAAAATCCCGAGTGATAGCGTGTGCATCAGGCATTTGCTTGAAATTAGCTTGGAGTTTTAGCAAATATGTGCAATCATACTTCAACAGAAGTACAATTTTGTTAGCGTGAAACCAATATATACTCTATAACATTCTGCTTATAAAGTTCTTCAATTAAAAAATCAATGTGATTGAGAATAGTGTTACATAGACTCCAAGTCTTAGGGTTGAAGTTATTCTGTACTTATTTGAGGAATATGGTGTTTTCTAGCCAAAGTGATCCATTAGATATCAACATATGACTAGACTTGGTCCGGTGCTACTAAGAAAAATAGTTTCCCTTTTGCCATCTGGACATCCGTGCACTACAAGCTAGTGAATTGAGGCTTATTAGATATCAAGAGCACATACCCAATATTTTGTTAGCAATGCAAGACAACGTATTTTCAATTTTTCAGGCATACTATTTACAAAATTTATTTCATGTAGGATTAATTATTTTACTACAGGTAAAATACACTACTGGCAATATGTTATATTAAACATATTTAATCAATACTATCCAGCAGTAGATAAGACTTTAATAGAACAACTTAGACCAATATTTTATTTATGGTATCTGGAAAATAACGATTTAATGTATAAGGTTCCATCCTAAAGCAAAAGATAAGATATGCTCAACAAGAGCAGGACCAAAGCTCCATAGGAGCTAAATCTATACTACTAATGCAACTCGTACAAGAAAATGACATCTTTACAAAGTTAAGGGATAACTAGGAGATTTCTGATAATTTTTAAGTTCTGGGAGCAATTTTTAGAATTACTAAACCCATTAATTAATTTCCCAAAAACACAATACTAGGGAAAAATAAACCATAAAATATGATGCTTCCAAGGTGTACTAGGTCTAAGGTTTCACAAATTAATAGACACTCGTGATACCTTAGAAATTTAGTTTCTAGGAATAACTTAAGGTTATTGCATAAAAATGATAATATTAAAGCAAATAACCATAGATCATATAGAGCCGATCGGTTATTTTGCAAGAATATATAAAAGTCCAAAAATCATTGTTCATTTCTCAAACTTCAAGGGTTTTTGCAAAATATTCTTAACCGCAAAAATGTCCTCATGATTTTCAGAAATTCCAATGACCTTTCCTCAATTTTTAGGATTTCCTCCTTTTACTTTACTTTTCTTTTCCCCAAAAATAAACTCTTGGGCCAGGCTGACCAATTGCGCCACTGTCGGGACCCAAAATATGCAATTCTGGACCCTCTGTGTATACTGCACTAGTCCAGGATCATGCTAGTGCACACAGTGGCAACATAAGTGAAATATCATTTCCATATACAAAGATAACTAATAAATAGGCAAATAACAATAAACATCAGAGTAAAGACCTTAAGGTCAAAGCTTACAATTAAAGTTTCAGAGGGCAGATAGCTCAATGAAGCTGCAGCGGAACGAAACAGAATAACTTCAGTGATGGCCATCCATATGCCCACAGGCAATCGGCTGGGGTGTGCGACCTAGTTCTCCACGATCCTTGAAGTAGACCTTGTTGACTAGCGATCCCTTCACTTCTGCTTGATTTATTAAAGCAAGCATGAGTACACACCATACTCGCAAGTCATACCACAGAATGCAATTTATAGATGCAGGCTTATTCCAAAGGAATGGCTTCTGTGGTTCTTTTGCAGAAATGCGACATTTGCAATTGAATACAAATAATAGATTGAAAGCATAAGTAAAACAAATATCTGTAATAATGTTTATCATTTGTTTTCACAAAGACTCATAGCCTAATCAAGTTATCCACATAGCTGCATAAGTTACCTCACACAGCTGCCCCATCCCAAGTTTTTATGAAAATCTACCCCTCGTGTGAAATCCCCGAGCATGTCCATGACCGCGGACGCGGCTATTCGAATAGATTTGTTTAACACTCTGCAGAGGTTGTACACTTTACCCACAAGATGCAATCAACTTGTACGGAGCTGATCACAACAAAACCTTTCAGAAACTTCATCTCAACATTGACACTCCCGGTATGCTTAGCCACCACAGACGCACACCGTTGGACAGGGAAACGGCGAACCGCCCCGCGATGCGACTACTTGGTAGTACACACCTCCACCCAATCTAACACAGCTAACCTACAACCTGAGTAATCAATGTCAAGACTCCATAACTTACTAAGTTAGGCCCATCCCATACCAGGCATGTGGTTGTACGAAAGGCCCAGTTCAATGGCGCACAAGGTTAAGTCCTTAACTGACCGAGGCAAGACTTCCAAATTCTAACCTATCATTCCCGCCAACATAGATCCACTATAAGAGTATACCAGACCACTTGCCCCTGTCCAAAACCTTTTCCCACCCTGTTGGTTAAGTGCAACATATGCCATCAACGAGTAATAGCACATAGTACACACAATTTTATCAAATGGTTCCATAGTCACTTAGTCAAGTTTATAATTGCGACTTACATGAAATGATGACTCGTAGCATGGCTAAGCAAACTAATCTCATCTAACCATCCCACGTTGGTAATACAATAGCACCAACTAAATAAACCAAACTAGGGTGACAAAAGATTATGGCATACAATTAGACAAGGAGGTCATAACAAATCGGATATTAACTAATCCCAAAAACATTGAAATAAATAATTAAAGTAAATGCAATAATTTGAATCAAAATATTTTGAAAACTGGGTTCAATATGATCAAAGGTATAACTTGCCTTGAGATAGGTCTAAGTACTGACCTTGCTCTTGAGGTGTTCCTTCTTCTTCAAATCTTCTCGAAGTATCGACGTCTACTCGCAAACGAAAGCAAATAAACAAAATAAATAAATAATAGAGGCAAAACAAACTCCAAAAATTAAATAAAAATCTCATATAGATAGATCTAGAATTTATATGAATTTAGAAATTTGAATGGGCTCAAACGGAGTTCGGATGCAAAAGATATGGGCTTTGGAAGATTGAATCTAAAAGAAACCCTAATTCTGGAATTACCCGAATTATTTGTTAATAGAAAAATCTGGATTTACGACGTGGCGCTAACGTCAGCGAGGGCGCTCGAGCTGGGTGAACTCAACCTGACAGGTGGGCCCCGCCTGGAGGTGAGATGGCTCACGGTGGACTTGGTTCACCGAGCCGGGCAGTTGGGATTAGATCTGGACCACCACATGGCGTGCCGACCGGGCTCCACGCGGCGCACGAGGCTGTGGTGAGGTGGTGGCTAAGCTGGCAGGTGACACGGCACAGGAGACGAGGCTGGTGGCGCTTGGATCCCGACGGTCCCGGTGAACGGCGGCGGCTCAACGGCGGCGGGTGCTACGGGAAGGTAGAGGGCGAGGTAGGGATCACAACGATGTGCTCATGGGTGCTCGGGCTAATCCTCAGCCGGCCCATTTCCATAGCATTTAACTCTCAGCCGGCCCGTTTCAATTGCTCTCAGCCAGCCTAAAAATTGTTCTCAGCCGGCCCGAAACATCGATGGCCGTTGGATCTGAGGACGGCTGAGGATGAAACCGAGAAACACAAAAGGCCACAAAACCTAACCCTAACTCATTCTTCCCCTTCTCCACTCCAAAAAATCGGGCGGCTACTTGAGGATGCGACGTCGGCGGCGGCGCGTGCGCGGGGAGTAGCAGCAGCACCGTCGGCGATGGCGCAGGGGAGAGCGCGGAGCGGCGGCTTGAGGTGGCGGTGCAAGATGAGGCGACGCCGTCAGACTGTTCACGGGCACGCAGCAGTCGACCGAGGTCACGTCTTGTGCCGTTGAATGGAGCTACGGTGGCGCTGAGACCGGAGAGACTCGGTGATCTCCAAAAACGTAAGTATTCGCCGCACTTTAGGTTCCGATTTGGGTTTGAAGGCTCGGATTTCGTTAGGATTTTGCGAAATTTCTTGATTCCGCTCCTTCTAAATGCTAAACGAGAGAGAACGACTAATCTGGACATTATCAATTTCGGTTGGGACTAATATGGGTTCAAAACGAGACTAGGGATGCTCGATACCAAATGTTGATAATAAACTAAGGCTAAACTTGATCTAAATGACATTAACCCTAGCTCGAGTGAAAATATCTAGCCTAATCCTTAGAGCGGAAGTGAGATTTGCTTACTCGAACCTGAAGATACCATTAGAGCTTAGAGATCCGTTGATGTAGAGCCGGTCGGCGGCCGCAGAGGTGGCGAGGGCGAGATATCTATTAGGTACGTAAAGAATCCGTCGTGATCTTGGGTGTATCTGTCTGCATTCTGCCTTTGCCCTGAGATCGGATCCTGCCTGCTTGTCGTACGCTAATCGATCTAACTCAATCTTGGCTTGGGATCTCCGGGAGATAAGGAGTGTTGACACTTGATAAACATCTCCTCACAGAAGAAAGCAAGCTGGTCCACAATTAATGTTGTTGATAACCTCATCGAGTCCAATGTAGATGTTTTAGCAAGTTGATTTTCTTTGCAGATACTTGTCCTTTAGGTATTAGCCTTACAGATTGGTGACCAGCTGTAAGATCGATTCCACGATTTTCCTAGTAGTACTCCACTGTACGTACTGTACTAAACAGGGTATTTAATTAAGTAGCTTAGCTAGCAAGTCGATCGGCATCTGGAATCTGGATGCTTGCTGCCACGTAGAGTAGTAGTACGTCAGGTATGCTCTTGTCAGCATCTTGCGGTAGCTACCGTCATAATAGTCAGCAAGACAGTTACACACTGCTTTTAGATCGATGGAGTGGCATTTTGGTCGTCGTTAATTAATTTCCGCGATGCTTCCTGCGTCCTTGGGATATATATACCAGCGAGCTGTCAGCTGAGAGTACGTACTTAGATCATCGATCGATCGATCGACCAAGTATTAGTTCGATCGATGGGGAGCAACAACAGGACACGACAAGATCAAGATGACGATGCTTCTTCAGATAGGCCAGAAGCAAGGGTGCTAGTGGAGAGCCTGATGGAAGCGCGGAGGTCGGCGAACGAGCTCAAGGCCTGTCTGCAGCTAGAGCAGTCGTCGTCGTCCATGGATCCTCTGGCTCTGGTGGAGGGGATCTCCGAGTCCCTGTCTCGAGCCGTCACGCTCCTGCTGCAATCCCAATCCACCGGCCGTCGGTCACCATTAATGGTCTCGGCGCCGGCACGCCGTGGGAGTGGTGGCTACAAAAGAAGGTACCAACTCCACCCATCGATCGTGTGCTACTGATTATATGCACTTGTATAGCTCATCACTCCTAACTAGTCAGTAGTCACAGCTGCTGCTGCTGCTTAGCGAATTGGTTGAAGTAAACTCATCTATTAAATATTAACAATTAATATAATTCCTTGTCATATCACATATGCATGCGTGCATGTACTCGATCGATCGCGCCCACCATGATATGGCCTGGCAGGACTCAGGTGTCCCAAGGATGCAGGAAGGAATTGAGGAGCAGCGTGGACGATGGCTACTCATGGAGGAAGTATGGCCAAAAGGAAATCTTTGCTGCCAAATACCCCAGGTACACTTTGATTCCCAACTCTTGTTTTATTTTTTGTTTTGGGAAGTTAATTGGTTAGTTAGTTCTTGACTTAGCCATGCATGCCTTTCCACGCGTCACATATATAGCTCCATCCATTATCATCACTTCACTTGATAGCTGCTGGCTAGCTAACCTAACTACATGCATGCATGATTGATGAATGTGATATATCAATTGTTTGATCAGTACTCACGTTTGTGTGTGTGTGTGTATATATATATATAGGAAAATGGTATGATACTTCTGAGAGTACGTACTCCTATTTCTCATATACTACTTAAATCGTATGATGATATCTATTTATCTATTTGAGTATACTCTAATAATGATTATAAGATACTCCAAAGTGAGTAAGCTGTTGGCTTAATTTGCCGTGGACATACAAATGAACGCACGCAGGAGCTACTTCCGGTGCAAGCACAGGTACGAGCAGCTGTGCCCGGCGACGAGGCAGGTGCAGCAGTCGGAAGCAGACCCGTCCATGCTTGAGATCACCTACATCGGCGACCACACCTGCACCCAAAACCAACAGGCCATCATGGATAATGGTATCATCAAGCGCGAGGACGTGCTGTCCCCCTCCACCGAATTCGAATCCGGTCGTGCTCATCGGGCGCCGGCTGATCACGAGTCGACACACGGCGACGACGGCGCACCGGTGCATCTCGACGGATCATTTTCGTGTGTGACGGCGAGCGACCTGCAGGTGACATTCGATGGTCGTTGCTACACCAACACCTACTACACCGCTGCTGCTGGAGGTGACTTCGATGACGAGTTGGCTGCCGCAGCACCATCACTCGGCGGTTTCACTAGTACCAGTACTAGTGCTATGATTTGGGAGCTTATTTCGAGCAATAATACATGGACCGATTGATCGATCACTTGTTTTAATTTCTTGTGATCATACCCTGCAGTTAATATATCGCTCTCGTGCTTAATTTTTATCAAGCACGATGCATCGATCAGACTACTATATTGTATTTAGCAAGGTCAAAGATCAGGTGATCAATACGATATATCGGTTCGTCCGTTGATTGTGTAAGCCTTGATTTCTGAAGCGAAAAAGGCTTGCTGCTAATGATCGATGAATACTCTGTGTGTTCCCCCCGTTTTTTTTTAGCGGAATAAAGAGGCGAAGAATATTCATTGGTTCGTCTACACATTTCGTCTCGATGGTGATCATATCGTCGGTTCGATCGTCGTTTTCACGCACAGCTAGCAAGCATATATGGGGTACTCTGTTCATTTTTTGCATGCCACAAAATCTTAGCCTGATACCCTACTTGTCATAGACATAATTACTTGACATATTGTGTTACAGTTGTGGCCAACAATTTATGAGCCACAAAAACCGTGGCATGCCACACTTTGGCACACAAAGTTTGACATACTATGGCTAGCAACAAAAATGACCTTAGTTACTCCACTTGTGAGCCATGCAGGCCACAAGCTTTCATTCATTATATTTGCTACTTGTGGATCGGGTTATCTATATGAGAAAATCAATTGTATGCCATTGAATAACTACATGATTTCTTATATGTTACTCATTGTGAGGTTGACATGTAGGCTCCGGTCCCACATATCAGTGAGACATCAATAACGCATAAAAAATACAAAATTATTCAGTGGCATGTAAGAAAATGCCACTATCTATTTTCGAGTGAAAGTAGAGGTCGAATATGGCTCGGTTGTCTCACTACCTGCAGATCTTTCATCCTTCAATAAACAAAATCGTCAGGAAATATATAATTATAGATTGAAGTGTTGATAATACACTAAGGCTAAACTTGATCTAAACAACATTAACCCTAGCTCAGTGAAGAACACCTAGCCTAATCCTTAGAGCAGAGTGAGATTTGCATACCCGAACCTGAAGATGCCATTATAGCTTGTAGATCCGTCGATGTAGAGTCGATTGGTGGCCACAGAGGTGGCCAGGGATACAGGAGATTCATTAAGGGAAAGTATATAGAGCTTGTCTTGTTTAAAAGCAAGACAAAATCATTTGAATTAAATGTAATAATGCATTTATTATTACCAAAATTGCATTTAAAACCATCATCGTCCAATAAAGAAACCGAAATCAAATTCCTTCTAATGGAAGGAGCATAGACTACATTATTAAGACGAAGTATGAAGCCGCTATCTAAAATTAATGAAACAGATCCAACTGATTCAACTTTAGCTTCTTTTTCCATCTGCGACTCTAAGACTTTGCTCCCCCCTTTCTTGGTGTTCTCGCGGTATGGAATTCCTGTAAAGAGTTGGTAATGTGCACAGTTACACCTGAGTCAATCCACCAAAACTTAAGGTTGAAATCAGCATAAAGAATTTCATCAATGAACGTTATTGTATCATTACCCTTTTTTGCGAGCCACTTTAGAAAACCGACACAATCCTTCTGAAAATGCCCTGGCTGCTTGCAGAAGTAACATTCATCCCCATTAAGTGCTCCAGCGGGAGCAACATAGGGCTTAGATGCATTGTGCACCTTAGGCCCTGACTTATCTAAATGAGGGGATTATTGCAGCTTTTTCTTCGATTTGAAGTCCCCTGAGAACTTCCTTTTGTTAGGGCCGCCAACTTGATGCACAAAATCTTTCTTTTCGGTCCTTATTCTTTCTTCCTCCTGGACACACATGGCGATTAAATCGCTTATGCTCCATTTATCTTACGGAGTATTGTAATTTATCTTAAATACAGTGTACTCAGAAAGAAGAGAAGTCATAATAAAGTGGACTAGGAAACCATCGGATATCTCCATGTCCATGCCCTTGAGCTTTCCAGCCATATTGGTCATCATCATGATATGCTTTCTTATGCTGCTGGACCCATCATACTTAGTGGATAAGAGCCTCTGGATTAAAGTACTAGCATAAAATTTAGTGGAGCCTTTGAATTTCTCCTCAACTGAAGCCAAGTACTCCTTAGCATTTTTGGAATCAGGATTGCTCCCCTGATCCCAACTAACATAGAGTTCTTCATGATCATTAGTGACAGGCGGTTGGACCGCTCCCATTTTTCAGCATTAGCATCGTAAGTTTTCTTTTTCTCATCATAATTATCCTCACCGTCGGTGGGGGGAATGGGAGAAGTCACCCTTAACGCATAGTCAAGGTCCAAAACTCCAAGGACAACATGAATTCTTTCTTTCCAAGCTTGGAAGTTGCTTCCCGTGAGCTGCTCAATATTGTCAATTGTGACGGCAACATTCGAAGCGTTTATTGCTGCAGAATTAGAAATCATAAAGATGTATTGCATGCAATTAACCCTATGTTGGTCTGATTAACAACATGCAAAAATACAGTTCTAATCCATATCACCGTTGGGCATAAAATGGAAAAGCACTTAACAATTTAATATGGCGACACATGACTATAAACAACGTTGGTTAGAATGTAATCATGTGCATACATAATGCCAAAATAAAACATGAAAATATCTGATCAAAATATCTCGTTGGTTCAATTTTAATTAGAGACAAAACATTATGCATAATACATTGTTATTGGGCATCTAAATATTAATTAAAATAGTGCACAAAAAATAACCGACTAATCCTCAGCCGGCCCATTTCCATAGCATTTAACTCTCAGCCGGCCCGTTTCAATTGCTCTCAGCCAGCCTAAAAATTGTTCTCAGCCGGCCCGAAACATCGATGGCCGTTGGATCTGAGGACGGCTGAGGATGAAACCGAGAAACACAAAAGGCCACAAAACCTAACCCTAACTCATTCTTCCCCTTCTCCACTCCAAAAAATCGGGCGGCTACTTGAGGATGCGACGTCGTGGCGGCGGCGTCTTGTGAGTAGCAAAGAAGACCGTCAGCGATGGCGCGAGGGAGAAGCGAGCGGCGGCTTGAGGTGGCGTAGAAGATGAGGCGACGCCGTCGCAGCCTGTTCGCCCGCACGCAGCAGACGACCGAGGTCACGTGCGCAGCCGTCGAATGGAGCTACGGTGGCGCCTGAGACCGGAGAGACTCCGGTGATCTCCAAAAAAACGTAAGTATTCGCCGCACTTTAGGGTTCCGATTTGGGTTTGAAGGCTCGGGATTTCGTTAGGATTTTGCGAAATTTCTTGATTCCGCTCCTTCTAAATGCTAAACTGAGAGAGAACGACTAATCTGGACATTATCAATTTCGGTTGGGACTAATATGGGTTCAAAACGAGACTAGGGATGCTCTGATACCAAATGTTGATAATAAACTAAGGCTAAACTTGATCTAAATGACATTAACCCTAGCTCAGTGAAAAATATCTAGCCTAATCCTTAGAGCGGAAGTGAGATTTGCTTACTCGAACCTGAAGATACCATTAGAGCTTAGAGATCCGTTGATGTAGAGCCGGTCGGCGGCCGCAGAGGTGGCGAGGGCGAGATATCTATTAGGTACGTAAAGAATCCGTCGTGATCTTGGGTGTATCTGTCTGCATTCTGCCTTTGCCCTGAGATCGGATCCTGCCTGCTTGTCGTACGCTAATCGATCTAACTCAATCTTGGCTTGGGATCTCCGGGAGATAAGGAGTGTTGACACTTGATAAACATCTCCCTCACAGAAGAAAGCAAGCTGGTCCACAATTAATGTTGTTGATAACCTCATCGAGTCCAATGTAGATGTTTTAGCAAGTTGATTTTCTTTGCAGATACTTGTCCTTTAGGTATTAGCCTTACAGATTGGTGACCAGCTGTAAGATCGATTCCACGATTTTCCTAGTAGTACTCCACTGTACGTACTGTACTAAACAGGGTATTTAATTAAGTAGCTTAGCTAGCAAGTCGATCGGCATCTGGAATCTGGATGCTTGCTGCCACGTAGAGTAGTAATACGTCAGGTATGCTCTTGTCAGCATCTTGCGGTCGCTACCGTCATAATAGTCAGCTAGACAGTTACACACTGCTTTTAGATCGATGGAGTGGCATTCTGGTCGCCGTTAATTAATTTCCGCGATGCTTCCTGCGTCCTTGGGATATATATATACCAGCGAGCTGTTAGCTGAGAGTACGTACTTAGATCATCGATCGATCGATCGACCAAGTATTAGTTTAACTCGATCGGTAGCAAATTAGAGATCGATCGATCATCGATGGGGAGCAACAACAGGACACGACAAGATCAAGATGACGATGCTTCTTCAGATAGGCCAGAAGCAAGGCTGCTAGTGGAGAGCCTGATGGAAGCGCAGAGGTCGGCGAACGAGCTCAAGGCCTGTCTGCAGCTAGAGCAGTCGTCGTCGTCCATGGATCCTCTGGCTCTGGTGGAGGGATCTCCGAGTCCCTGTCTCGAGCCGTCACGCTCCTGCTGCAATCCCAATCCACCGGCCGTCGGTCACCATTAATGGTCCCGGCGCCGGCACGCCGTGGAGTGGTGGCTACAAAGAAGGTACCAACTCCACCCATCGATCGTGTGCTACTGATCATATGCACTTGTATAGCTCATCACTCCTAACTAGTCAGTAGTCACAGCTGCTGCTGCTGCTTAGCGAATTGGTTGAAGTAAACTCATCTATTAAATATTAACAATTAATATAATTCCTTGTCATATCACATGCATGCGTGCATGTACTCGATCGATCGCGCCCACCATGATATGGCCTGGCAGGACTCAGGTGTCCCAAGGATGCAGGAAGGAATTGAGGAGCAGCGTGGACGATGGCTACTCATGGAGGAAGTATGGCCAAAAGGAAATCTTTGCTGCAAAATACCCCAGGTACACTTTGATTCCCAACTCTTGTTTTATTTTTTGTTTTGGGAAGTTAATTGCTTAGTTAGTTCTTGACTTAGCCATGCATGCCTTTCCACGCGTCACATATATAGCTCCATCCATTATCATCACTTCACTTGATAGCTGCTGGCTAGCTAACCTAACTACATGCATGCATGATTGATGATGTGATATATCAATTGTTTGATCAGTACTCACGTTTATTAATATATATATATATATATATATATATATATAGTAAGCTGTTGGCTTAATTTGCCGTGGACATACAAATGAACGCACGCAGGAGCTACTTCCGGTGCAAGCACAAGTACGAGCAGCTGTGCCCGGCGACGAGGCAGGTGCAGCAGTCGGAGGCGGACCCGTCCATGCTTGAGATCACCTACATCGGCGACCACACCTGCACCCAAAACCAACAGGCCATCATGGATAATGGTATCATCAAGCGCGAGGACGTGCTGTCCCCCTCCACCGAATTCGAATCCGGTCGTGCTCATCGGGCGCCGGCTGATCACGAGTCGACACACGGCGACGACGGCGCACCGGTGCATCTCGACGGATCATTTTCGTGTGTGACGGCGAGCGACCTGCAGGTGACATTCGATGGTCGTTGCTACACCAACACCTACTACACCGCTGCTGCTGGAGGTGACTTCGATGACGAGTTGGCTGCCGCAGCACCATCACTCGGCGGTTTCACTAGTACCAGTACTAGTGCTATGATTTGGGAGCTTATTTCGAGCAATAATACATGGACCGATTGATCGATCACTTGTTTTAATTTCTTGTGATCATACCCTGCAGTTAATATATCGCTCTCGTGCTTAATTTTTATCAAGCACGATGCATCGATCAGACTACTATATTGTATTTAGCAAGGTCAAAGATCAGGTGATCAATACGATATATCGGTTCGTCCGTTGATTGTGTAAGCCTTGATTTCTGAAGCGAAAAAGGCTTGCTGCTAATGATCGATGAATACTCTGTGTGTTCCCCGTTTTTTTAGCGGAATAAAGAGGCGAAGAATATTCATTGGTTCGTCTACACATTTCGTCTCGATGGTGATCATATCGTCGGTTCGATCGTCGTTTTCACGCACAGCTAGCAAGCATATATGGGGTACTCTGTTCTCCTACTTGCTATAGCGCTACTGTTGAATAATCATTAATGCGCTGTTTATTTGCATGTAACGGCATAATTAGTGGCTAGAAACGTTTGCATGTGGCATGAGGCATTTAGTAGCTAGAAAACGTTTGCATGCTAGTAGCTAGAAACGTTTGCATGTGCATTGATGTTTCGGTTTCTGTTTGCATGGCTGTGCTTTGCTGTTTTAGTCTTGATTGAATGGCTGAGTAGTGCAGCTTGAATCAGGTCAATCGTGGCGCATGAAAGCTGGTCGTGGCTGAGTGTTAAGTACTCAGTTATGTTTTATTTCCTAGTATAAATAAGAGAAGAAAAATACAGAAAAGCTGTGCACTTTGGGCAGCACCAAAAGAACTGTCTTGAGTGTTCATCTTCTTCTAGTGCTCCTCCTGTGTTCTCGTGTGTGTGTGTCCAGGTTTCCATGTGCGTAGACACCGACGGTGCCAACAATTTGGTATCAGAGCTTCGTACTCTCCTACCTGTGAAGATGTCGCGCGACGGCTCAGAGTATCCATTGTATACCAGGACCCGCGTCGAGGACGGTGCAAGTAGCGGCGACGCTGGCCACGCACTGGTGGTACCGCTGGTGAGGGAGGGAGCTGTGACCCTCGAATACCCCATGCTTATAGAGAGCGATTACGGGGTATGGGCAGTGAAGGTGAAGATCATCATGCGTGCGCAAGGAGTATGGGCGACAGTGGAGGGCGAGGAATTGATCAATGAGAAGAAAGGCCAGATGGCTCTCGCTATCATAGTCCAAGCCGTGCCGGAGGCCATTGTAATGGCCATATCCGAGAAAGAGATGGCAAAGGAGGCTTGGGACGCGCTCAAGGAGATGCACATCGGCGAAGAACGTGTCAAGAAGGCGCACGTTCAAACTCTCAAGAGGGAGTTTGAACGCATCTACATGGGGGACTCGGAGAAAATCACTGAGTTTGCCTTGAAGCTCACCACCATGGTCAATGAGATACGTGCTCTCAGTAACAAGGTGGAGGAGAGCATTGTCGTGGAGAAGCTCCTATGCTCCGTCCCCGACAAATTCCTTCCGTTTGTCGGCACCATTGAGCAATGGGGTAGTGTATCGGCGATGTCGGTGATGGAGGCCATCGGATGCTTCAGGGTGTACGAGGAGAGCTTGAAGGGGCGACGACGCGACAAGGAAGAAGGAGGGCACCTATTGCTCACGCGCACCGAGTGGGAGGCCAAAGCCGCCGAAGAGAAGAAGAGGCGGCGAGGACTCGACAATGCACAAAGAAGAATGGCAGGCACGGCAATGGCCGTAGCCGTGGCCAAGACGGCGAGAAGAAGAAACACCGTGGAAAGTTCGACAAGTCGAAGATCCAGTGCTTCAATTGTCGGGAGTTCGGCTATTTCACGTCCGAGTGTGATGAACCAAAGAAAGGACGGGTGTATCTCACCAACGTCCAAGAGCACGACAAGCTGGCTCTCCTAATGGCTGTGGCATGCGAGTATGCCATGGACATAGTCATGCTGAAGGAGGAAGAGGAGGAGGAGTGGCTTACACACACTAAGAAGAGGGAGCAAGGTGGCGACTCTTTCGGCAGTGACAAGGGCAGCGGCAGCGGTGGTGACAACCACTGTAAGCCGAAGCGTACCGAGCAGGCCCACCTGACGCAAGCCGACGACGACGAGCCTGCGCTTCTCATGGCGCGGGTGTGCGCGCTCACCGAGGCATCCATAGGCACGGGTACTAACGTGGTGCTCAACAAGGTGCACGCGCAGGTGCATCTAGGGCGCGAGGAGGATGACCATGACGACGCTTGGTACCTAGACACCAGCGCCAGCAATCACATGTCTGGGTGCTAGGCAAACTTCGCGGAGATGGACGAGGGCTTCACCGGCTCTGTCAAGTTCGGTGACGGCTCGGTGGTGGAAATACCCGGGCATGGCACCGTCCTGTTCACTTGCTGGAATAGAGAGCACCTTGCGCTGACAGGGGTGTACTACATCCCACGACTGCGTAGCAACATAGTGAGCCTCGGACAGCTCAATGAGAATGGCTACCAGACGCTCATCCAAGACGGCGTGCTTACGATCCGCGACTGGCAACGTCGCACACTTGCTCAGATAAACCGCACTAGCATCCGGCTCTATGTGCTCACCCTCAACATTTCACAACGTGTGGCGGTGCACGACGAAGTAGCGGAGTGCAAGCGGCTAGGGGCGCACGTAGAAGGCGCGAGGCGCGCATGGCACAGTGGGCAGTCGTGGTGCATGGGCAAACGCGTGGCATGATGTCAAGCCAACGACCAGCGGCGTGACGAGCGGTGCAGGCATGGCGCGAAGGGCGCGACGAGTGACGCAACGAGCGGCGCGAGAGGCCTTGAGGCGACGCGGTTGGCTCGGCGGCTGCGCAGGCGCACGACACGCAGCGTGGCGAAGGCCGGCGTAAGGCCGGCAAGGCCGCGCACAGGAGCGCACGCAAGGCGCGTGGCTCGGTGGCCGGTGGCATGGTGCGGCCAATGCGACACCAGGCGGTGCGCGACAGTCAAGCATATACTCTAGTACATTGCTGATATGCGGAGCTATGACTGTCATTACTTGAAGAAGTTGGAGGAGCTATGGTTTTTCGACTACAGCAATAGTGACATGGCCGGTGATGTCGAGATGAAGAAAGCGCATCAAGGATTAAGGGGTGTTTGTTGAATAATCCTTAATACGCTATTTATTTACATGTAACGGCATAATTAGTGGCTAGAAACGTTTGCATGTGGCATGAGGCATTTAGTAGCTAGAAAACATTTGCATGTTAGTAGCTAGAAAACGTTTGCATGTGCATTGATGTTTCGGTTTCCTATTTGCATAGCTGTGCTTTGCTGTTTTAGTCTTTGATTGAATGGCTGACTAGTGCGGCATGAATCAGCTCAATCGTGGCGCATGAAAGCTGGTCGTGGCTTGAGTGTTAAGTATTCAGTTATGTTTTATTTGCTAGTATAAATAAGAGAAGAAAAATACAGAAAAACTGTGCAGTTTTGGGCAGCACCAAAAGAATTATCTTGAGTGTTCATCTTCTTCCAATGCTTCTGTGTTCTCGTGCGTGTGTATCCAGATTTTTATGTGTATAGACACCGATGATACCAACAACTACAAGCTCTGCTTCCTAGTCACTACATGCTCTGATTCCTCATTCCTAGCTCGTCTTCTCTCTATGGATAACAACTAAAACCTACCCTGCTTGGCTGCTTCTTCGTGTTCTTTATTCCTCGTTCCGACTGACAAGTTATTAGTATGTTATCGATCGCAAATGCTGATTCGAGTTCATCTGAAAATGCATTTCCTGTTCAGGTGTTGACTTCCATAATTGCCATGTTACCCTTAGCATCTAGGGATGGAATCGGATCGAATACGAATCGAATAGTCCCGAATATAAATACGGATCTCTATTTTTAAAACGAATACGAATACGAATCCCTATTTTTAAAACGAATACGAATCCGTATTTTTAAAACGAATACGAATCGAATGTCGTAACGATTACGAATTCGAATCGAATATGTACTCAATTCGGTCGAATGCGAATATCCTACAACTTTTACGACAAATCTTGGTAGAACAAATAGTATTCGTATTCGTATTCGGGAAAAAACGGATAGTATTTGTATTCGTTTTTCCCGAATAGTATTTGTTTTTTCGGATACTATCCCATTTTTTTCCCGGATACAAATAACACCGAATAGGGATACGAATACTATCTATTTTTCTCGGATACGAATAACATCGAATACGGATACGAATAACACCGAATACGGATATGAATAGTATTCGAATGCGGATTTTACTTACCACATTTGCGTTTTCTCGGATACGAATATCGGATAAAACGAATTATCATTTACTATTTTCCATCCCTATTAGCATCTAAGGCGCCAACCCAACCCAAGCCCGTTCCAGCTGCCTGCTTACCTTTCGGCCAAACGAATGATGCTTTATCCGGTATATGCTTCGCCTGCCTTTCCTGCATCATATTCATATCAGAGGGGAGGCGTTCATTGTAGGTATTCCAATTTCCAGTCCACCACGATTATTTTTCTTTTTCAGAGCTCACAGCAGCAGCAGCTGGTACGATAAATTGGTAAATGCTGCCTCAAGTATGTACCCTGCTATATATCTGTGCAGATCCAAGACATAGCTAGTCTCCAGCCGGCCGGGATCTTGTTGCCACGGTAAGACCAGACAAATTAAACCAAATGACATTAATTATCTGCTTCCAGCTTCCACATAAATTGATCGACATCTGCAGGTCAACTTGGTTATACATGGTGACGTACAAGTTGTTTGATAAGGGTAGCGTAAACCAAGAAGTCATACAACTAAGAAATCATAGATTATATTGGACGGATCTTATGTAATGATCTGTGACTGGGGACCTTATGTAATAATCTATGACTAGGTCTTTATCACTCACAAAAATCGGGTAGGATCGTATGAAAATTTTGAACATGATTTTATAAAAAAAAAATTGTTAGAATCATAATAATATTATGACTGTACCCAATTAAGACTTTACCATAGGATCGGATCGGTCTAGTCAATCTGGGTCATAGAAACGTAGGATCGTTTGACTAGAATCGAGATTCGACAATCTTGCTCATATCTATATTTGGTGAAACATGGTCATCAATCAATACATATCTTGGTGGTCTATTAGTTACTAGTATCCGACCAAATGATCTTTTATAATGATATCATACAACTATTAAAAGTTTCACCAACAAGTCATATACTTGCTAACATTTACAAATTATAATTCATCCAAAGAACACAATAACATTTATTCTATAACTCATAAATATAGATACGATACAATCATCTCCATGATTGTCTCTTAGGTATATCACTAACACAAGTTAAAGATGATACTAGTGCCAATTAGGAGCCAAAACAATCATCAAGCTGCGATCCAATCGTACTATAGCTTCGGTAGGCCCATCTCTGACATAAGAGTAAATATCACTAAACCACGGGTTTTAGGCGTTGTATCTCAAAACCCGGGTTTTGTAAATTATATCGATTAACCCAGGTTGTGTAGATTTAGATCGGGCTTAGGAATCACTGGCGACAATATCGAGGATTAGGGATTATCTACTGACAGTGTTAAACCATAACCCAAATAGTAGATGCATTGTAACTACAATTACGAATCCTAAGCACGATCTAAATCTACAAAACACGGGGTTAATCGATACAATTTACAAAATCTGGGATTTTGAGATACAACTATTCCAAAATCTATGGTTTAGTGATATTTACTCACAGCATAAACATGTCATCATTGCAGCAAACCAAAACAGAAATTGATTTGGTGACTTTGACTGCAAAACGATCCTCACCCTTTTTGTTTTGCGAGGTGATCATCACTTTTACTCCATTTAAAATGAGGATGGAAAATATTTACTGCTGCGTAGTACTGGAGTACTTCTGAAGAGTTGATGGTATGTATATACAGCAGAAGAATGGGCTGGCTAGCTGGCCAGGCCAGAGATGTTTTTTCTGAAATTTGGCAATACTCCGTGCATTTTGGTATTTCTGACTGATCTCCCAAGATCAAGAGGAGGCCGATGGTCCTTGCCAATGCCAGCATCAGCATGTTGAGGCCTGGGCGGCCAAGAATGACTGCAGTGCAGGACCAGCCCAGTATACTTGAACTACAGTAGTACGTACACATGCACCAATTCTCCACCCTTCGTAGATGTCGCTCCAAGCGTGTAGATATCTACTGGATTAAGAATCCAACACTCTTCACGACTGCATTTGATAAGTTCAGGTGATCAGTTTCATAGGGAAAACTGAGTATCTCCCATGTTTATGAAGCTATCACGCTCAACTTTGCTATCTGCATAATTCAGCGAGCCGGCAAAGTAGGACCTCGTATGTTTTCCTTTTTGTGTCACATAGGACCAGATCCTTCTTTGAACTGCCATTATCATCAGCATTGTTTTTTGTTCAGGTTTCGTGTGTCTATACTATATCGCAATAATTGGGTTCTAATAATTAATGGCAGTTGAAATTTTCCAAATAGGAGTATAAGACCATGGTGGAGGACCATATTTTGCCGAAATTTTGGGGAAAATATGAATAGCCAAAAATATTAAAATACTGCTGGGAAGAGTGGATCAAAAGAGGTGTAGTGTTACTTTATGCAATGCCCTAGTGTAATATCTCTCTCAGACGTATAGAAGAGCTCATGTATGGTTATGAAGAAGACACTACTATAAAACAGGTTATACTGGACGCTTTGGAACCGTCTATGATACGTAACTATCACTGACGGTTTGTAAATAGAACTATCTGTGATAATCGCAGACATCACAGACGGTTATTATTAAGAACCGTCCGTGAATTATCACTGAGCAGTTCTATTTATAAACCATTTGTGATATGCATGCATTATATAATACACGTCCGTCCCAATGCAGACCCCTTGCCCATAGCGCCTCCACCCCTTCCTATATGAGTCGTCACCCTGCGCATCCTCCCACATTGTGCCACCTTAGAGAGGAGAAGGAAGGAGGAAGGAGGCAGGAAGAGAAGGAAAGGAGGAAGCTAAAGAGAGGAGGAAGGGAGGAGAAGGAGAGGAAGAAGAAAGGGATCTCGCAGGATATTTGGGAGTTTCATCGTGAGTCTCGAGGGTAACGATTTGTAACCCTTTATATTTGCTCTAGGTTAATCGCTAATCAATTTTAGTATGTTTGGTCAATGGGAATAGTACTTACGGTTTATTAATCTAATTTAACACTAATTTATTACGTGCGTAGTGTAGATGGACCGAAACTAAATGTACGGTGTGAACCGTGTGAGTGAAGAGTACATTAATGGCGTGTCTACTTTTAGAAGAGCCACGAGCAAGATATGTTGAAGAAGAGGATAAATTTTATGTATTGTCCATGCATTGATTGCGGTAATCTGAAAATATTTAACAACCCAGCGTAGATCGAAGCACACTTGATTCGAAGGGGTTTCAAAAAAGGGTATACATGTTGGACCAGTCACGGTGAAGAGCAGATTATCAGAAGTTAATAGTAATGACATCGCCGAGGAAGTTAACGATATCTGGGATATGGTATGCTTTTGTTGAGGATAAGTCATACGATGACAATCTGGATCAAATGCTACACGATGTAGAAGGGAAATACAGTGAGAGAGTTTGGTAAATTCGAGGACTTAATGGAGGACTCGGGGGAAATCTTTGTTCCCTGACTGCAAGCCGGAATACATAAGGTTGTCATCTGTGCTTGAACTGCTGAAACTAAAGGCAAACAATGGTTGGTCCGACAAGAGTTTCACAACGTTGTTAGGTCTCTTAGCGGACATCCTTCCAAAGAGAAACGTGTTGCCCAGCACCACCTACCAAGCCAAGAAGGTTTTTTGTCCATTGGGAATGGAAGTAGAAAGAATACATGCATGTCTGAACGATTGTATCATCTACCGTAACGAGTATGCAGACATGCATGTATGTCCTGTGTGCAAAGTATCCCGATACAGGCGTAAGAATACTGCTAAGGTGAAGCAAGGACCTCCTTCTAAGATGTTGTGGTATCTTCCTGTAATCACACGTTTGAAGCATTTATTTGCGAACCGAAAGGAGGCAAGATTGCTACATTGGAACTCAGAGAAGCGTAAGAAAGCTAGAAAGCTCAGACACCCTGCTGATTCTGCCTAGTGGAGAAACTTCGATCGAAGCTTTGAAGAGTTCGGTGCGGAACCGAGGAATATAAGGTTAGGGTTGAGTACAGATGGAATGAATCCTTTCGGTAACATGAGCAGCCGACATAGCATCTGGCCCATGAATCAATGTATGTACAACCTTCCTCCTTGGTTGTGTATGAAGCGGAAGTACATTTTGATGTCACTACTTATCCAAGGGCTAAAGCAACCTGTGAACGATATTGATGTGTACCTAGCACCATTGCTGGAAAATCTTGTGACACTATGGAGCGAAGGGATACAAGTGCAGGATACGCGTACAAGCGAGAGAACTTCACATTACGCGCCATGGTGTTTTGCACCATCAATGATTTTCATGCCCTTGGTAACTTTGTCGGGTTCGATACAAAAGGAGCCAAAGCACGCCTCAGACCTTTGCTTAGATGGTACCGAGAGTGTATGGTGAACAACTCACGTAAAGCGTGTATATGTGTCACCGTGAGGTTCCTTCTCATGATTCACCCGCATCAGTAAGATGAAGAAATAATTTAATGGAAATAGAGAGGGCGGTTAAGCTCCAAAAGCTTTTAGAGGAAAGAGATCTATGATATGGTTAAGGATATCGATGCTGTGCTTGGAAAGGGATGTAAATTAAAGACCCGTCAGAAGAACATCTAGAAGAAGCGGTCAATTTTTTGGAACTTGCCTTATTGGGAGCACTTAGAAGTCATGAGGGGAGCTTGGAGAGTATCGGGACCATCGGAAGGAAAGAAATCACTTCCGATCTAGATATGTACGTTCAAGCCTATTTTATAATCTTGTAACATATGACCTGAGTGTCCTCGTACATCGACGAGCACAAAGACATGGTACGCCAACAGAATCCAGACCGGTCGGAGGTTTGGATTACGAGAGAGCACAACCACCGGTTCAACGAATGGTTAAAGGTGCGATTCACTAGGAGGTCATCAAGTGATGATACGCTGCTATGGTAGGTAAAAGGGCCAAAATTTTCAATTGTGACATGGCAAGGATACGACATAAATGGGTACACATTTTATACGACAGCTCAGGATAGGAAGAACACAATCCAGAATAGCGGTGTCCGTATAGATGCGTTTCACGAGCAGTTCAATACCACTGGGCCACGTGGGTTGAACACCTACTATGGGTTCGTAGAGGAGATTTGAGAGCTCGACTATGTACTTTTCAAGACCCCCCCTGTTTCGATGCTATTGGGTTAAACTTCCGCAGGGTGTGAAGGTCGACAAGTACGGCGTCACTACTGTGGACCTCAAACGTGTCAGATATAAGGACGAACCATTCATACTCGCTAAGCAAGTTGTTCAAGTTTTTTATATAACGGACCCGGCAAATAAGAACCGTCGCGTAGTTCTTTATGAAAAAAGAAGGATTATCAGAGTTGAGAATATCGTGGATGAGGAAGAGTACAATCAATTTGATGAGTTGCCTCCTTTTGGAGACAGCATCAGGCTCGAGGAAGAACCCAGTGAGGAAGCTAGCTAGTACACGTCAATCATCATGAAGGGCTATATTTTAATTAAGAATTTATTACATAACATGAGACATGATTTGTGTTTTCTATTCTTGGTTATTATTTCGCTGTCAATGTGGACTTGTCATCTCTAATTTTGTTGTCAATGTAGACTTCATTGTAATGTGGAATGGTAATATCATGCACTTGTGCAACCTATTTGTCTCATGTCTTAATATGTTAAATATGATGGACTTAATGTATCCCGCTCTTGTATGGCTTATAAAGGTTCATGTTATAAACTAGTATGCTATAGAATACTTGTATGCACATATCTCTGATTTTTTTAATCTGGCCCCATGCTAGCTGAAAAACATAGTATCTATAGAATGAACTATCACATAGTAGCTATAGACGGTTCCATAAACCTTTTGTGATATACGCCATATCACAGACGGTTCTATTATGGAACCGTCTGTGATTACTTATCACAGACAGCTCCATAATAGAATCGTTTGTGATATTCCTTTATTAGTATGGTACCGCTAGGGTTTACGCCCTTACTCATCACTTCCCCTCCCCAGCGCCTTACTCCTCACTCGCCCGTTCGCCTCCCCACCCAAGCGCACCAGACCTCGACGCCGCCACCGCCCGAAGCCTCCTCCCCGACGGTCGCCCCCGACATCGACGACGCTTGGCCGTCCCTTGCTTCGTCGCTAGCTATGGCTGTCCCTGCTACGTCTCCAGCCCCGATTCCCCTTCTCCCTGTCGCCGACACCCCTGCTGCTCCTCGAGAGCGACTCACCTTCAACACTGCAACTGCTTCCAGCCCCGAGCCGCGGGCCTCCTCCTTCCCCTTGTCGCTCCTCCTCCCCCACCACCACTCGAAGCCCCATGGTACATCTCCCCTCCCCCTTGTCACTCCTTTTCGTAGTAGTGCTTAAGCATTTGTGGTCATTTCTTCTTGTATGTCGGGTAGATAAGGTCACTAACCCTAATGAAATGTGTAGAACAAACAATGTTTAGGTATAGTCCTCTAATTTGGTACTCTCAGATCTGAGATACCACTTAAGCATGTGAATTATATACTTTATCACATTTGATAGTTTGTATATGATGGATGTCAGATTTGTTGGAAATAATCTTGACTCATTAAGATTGTATTTGCACTAAGTACTTTGAGCATGTGTGCATGCATAGATGTGCTAGTAGAGCACGTCTTGGGAGTAATTGCATGTTAGACTTTGTTAGTTGTGAGTTGCATGTAGATGTATGCCCAAGTAATTGCCTCTGCATGTTGTTTTGTAGTCTTACGCACATGCCGCATTTAATGCTGCATGTAGTTCTCAGCGTGTGGACACTGTGAAATGAGTGCATGAGTTATAGTTTGGGCCATCAAGATTATTCACATTTTATGGATATAAAACTATACCAACAAATGTAAGAACATTTAAATTATATGGTTCATGAAAGTATGTTGAATCCCCCAAACTCAATTGCTCTTGTGACACTTTGTGTTTATCTTTCCATATGCCACTTGTCTTTGAGTGGACATTTTCAACTCCTTTTAAATTATCAGAAGTAACATAACTGTGTTGGTGCAAATGACATGGTTGAGCAGTACATACTTGATACATATGTGTTGGATAAATTGAAGACTTCCTTGAGTAGTACGTACTATATATGCTTTCATTTGTTGTGAATGTATTGTCTATTGATGTGAATGTATCTTTTGATACTATTTGAGTAATAGACACTATTTGTTTATATAGTTAATTGGTTGGGTAACTTCTATTTTTTCTGTATAAAATATGTTTCCAAGGGAAATTATCTTCGAAAATACCTAATAGATATCAACTTGCAATCCATTTTATTTAAACTCTCAGCGTTTTGAATTCTAAAATTTTAGTTCATTGCGTATGTAACTTATATAGATAGTAAGTAAGCGAGATGACGTTTGCACCGTCTTCGCCGCCGTCATCGATGTCGCCGAATGCATTTGGATCTCTGAGGAAAGTGGTACGTAAGCGAGATGGCAGAGGAATATCGAAATTGCCTGCGGGCCGAATGACCGTCACGGAGGTTAGTGTCGTTGGGGTCCCTCTGAGTCCCAAGAAAGCAGCGGCGAGATTCCAGACCATCTGAGGGATACTTGGAAGGGAACGGGTCCCCATCACCACACCAAGCTAGAAGTCTTTGACGGATGTAGAGAGAGGCCAACTGTGGACTGAAATTTCAAGCTTATTCGCTATCCCAGAAGCAGACTGGCACACATGGAACGACAGGTGTTGCTCGCGATGGGACACACATAGAGGACCTTCAAAAGCATGCTTGTCATGAAGTACGTGAACACAGGTCGGACGCCCTTCACGAAGTATCAATTCTTATCGCAGGATATATGGGACGCCTTTGTGCGGATGAAGACAACGGCCGAATTTCAGGAGGAAAGTGCGGCGCACAAGGCTCTCCAGGCACAAAACACTCAGCCCCACAAACTCGGCACCGTTGGGTACGCGGGTAAAACCACGCAATGGACGACCGAGGACAAGAACACAACCCGGCCATTTGTTGGGATCACAGATGAGCGCGTCTGAGGCTGGTTAAGAGCGAGGGCATCAGCCACGTCTTCGGACGGCATCTCTTTCACAAACTCAGCAGACGAAGAAGTGTCCCAATGTCTGGTAAATATGTCGAAATACCTAATTGTTAATAAGTCCATAACTTCATAGTGTCTAAAATAATATGATGGCCTCTTGCAGCAAGCATTGACTACTGAATCTTCCCAAGACTCATTCGAAGCAGTAAGGGAGAAGGATATACTATCCACGGCCCTAGGAAACAAGGAGCACCCGGGTCGCACGTGAGGCGTTGGGGTTTACGTACCTTAGAGCGACAGATTCTCAGACGACTCCTGTATGTATAGGAGTAGGAAGAGATCCAAGGGCGAGCGCGAGGACCGGTTGGTAGAGGAGATTAATGTGAGGCTTACTGCAAAATTTCAAGGACAGATAACAAGATTGCAGAATCAAATGAATAAACTCATCAACCAGTCGCAAGCCGTCCCCGTAATTTTGGCAGCCAGTCCTCCTCAACATCGGAGTAGCGTCGCGTCCACACAAAATTCTCAACATGGCGACGCCCAATTACCTATCATCGACATCAAGGTAATGTACATCTCTGGAATGCTCTAAAGATAGACCTATAGGATGCCTTAACTAATTGTGTATCGTTTTGTAGGAGCCGACGCCGTGCAAGCTCCAAGTGAGGCTGGTTGGGTCCATTTCTATTAAGGCTGGGTGGGGATGACGTATCCATGCCAGGAAGGGACAGTGCAGCACAGTGCCCAGCTGGCACAGGGTTACGCCATGGCCTAGGTGGACATGGTACATGACAATATCATGGCCGTCCCACTGGAGATTCGTCCGAATGAAGACATCAGAACACTAAAGGATGCCATGTACACTTTTATCCAGTGGCCCAAGAAGGACATCGCCCTGGACCCTGTAGTGCCGCAATCTCGACATGACCACGCCTCACAAAAGGACCCTCGATGACTCCACCTCAACCTTCACTTCAGAAGGCTGCCTCATCGGTTCCCGTGGAGAAGACGCCGAAGGAACAAGAAAAGTGTGTCACTGTATCGTTTCCCAAGTAGTCTCACTGGAAGATGTGTAGCGGGCGAGTTGTTAAGGCCAAATCAAAATCAAAGAACATTAAGGCACCTCCCAAGCTCAGGAAATACTCTCTCAGAAGTCCGTTGGCCCCCGACACAGTATTAGCCCACACTGGAGTAGGTTGCCAGTCTTTGCATGTCTGGTATATGCAGAAGACCAAAGAGAAGGAGTGCGATACTGGAATCACCATCAGATACACGAACGAGCATTTCTTCGATGAGCCGAGCCACGTTGTCATGGGTTTCAATGACTTATTCGACCTATACAACCTCAATGCCCTCGACACCTCGCTTCTACAATGCTGGACATTGTAAGTGTGTACAATCAAATTCTACATTCACGTAATACCGATAAATATCATAACTCATTGCTTATGTATAGATACATGATGAAAATGGCTCGCCGATGGCGAGAACCGGTGGGTTTCCTCGACCCACACTTGATCTCTGAGCAATGCATCATCGAAGACGCATCCTACATCGTGAAATACATAACGACGGGATTGCTTGCTCAGAGCGACAAGGACTACATAATGGTGCCCTACAACTAGAAGTAAGTGCTTCACTACTTTCTATACAAATTTCATTTGTACTTTATACACTGCACAAACTTAGATTTAATGACTATAGCGACATACCTGAGTAGGTTCCATTGGATCCTTTTAGTCATTGTACCAAAGAGGAACAAGGTAATATACATTGATTCCCTACTCAACAAAAAAACACGACTTCACCCTTGTGCAAGGAATACTCGATAGGTATGCTCATTTCCTCCATATATAACTTTATTGTAGTCTTCCTTCGTTTGAAATGGTCGAAGATAACTTTTTGAAATCACATAGGTCGTTCAGCGCCTATGTTGCCGAGGGAGGGATACACAAGGAATCGAGCATCACACTGCAACACAGGACGCGATTTCCACTATGCGCTACAGCACAATAATCCTATATCACACTTCATAATAATGCGTCTCGAACTGACTATACCTATATATGTAATCCTATTTTTGCAGTGTCACCAGCAAAAACAAGATCACGTATGTGGATTCTACGTTTGCCGTCATATGCAGCAAATCATGACTGCTAAGACGAATGATCCGAGGTTTGTTAATCTCGTAATAATTATTTTCTAATTATAAATTTAAATATATATGCTTACTACTTTACTCTAGCTAGCGAGAGCATTAATCTTAATTTAGATTCACTCGTTGTGACCGAGATCTCGAAGGTTCGAGGAATGCTCTGTGGCTTCATCAAAACGAGATCGTTAACGCCGACGGAGAGTTTCACTCCGTCGACACACCGTGAAACGACATTCAAACAATTGATTCAATTGTAATTCACTTTGAGTAGTTGTAATTCAATTGCAACTCTAGCGACAATACTTAAACATACTCTTTTGTAATTGATTTTGAGTTGTAAATGATCACTTTGAGTTGTCAACAATTGATTCATCTGTGATTTATCATTTTACGCTTGCTTGTTTTGAGAGGGCATGGCTAGCAATTCCCGAGGCTAGCGAAAATTAGAAAAAAATTAGTTAGGTATAAAGAAATCACATACGGTTTTATGGTATAAACTATTTGTAAGGGCTACTATCACATACGGTTCTATTTACTAAGCATGCGTAATATGTCTCCAATCATATATGGTTTGTAAATAGAACCGTCTGTGATATCTACATATTACAGAGCGGTTATTGGTTGAAACCATCTGTGATAGTAGCCCTTCACAGACGGTTTCAACAAAAAACCGTCTGTGCTGTGACTTATCACAGACGGCTCAAAAACCGTTGACACATAAATTCAAACGGTTCAAAAATCGTCTATGATGATGGTTTCGAATTGTCTATAATGACCATCTCTGTAGTAGTAAGCGGAGGAGGAGAGTTCATGTGGCATGATTAACATAAAATGGCTCAATTGTAGTGGCCACTCACGTTTCCATTTGTGCATTGGCCGGTTTGATTTGACCATCTAACACTAATGGAATCAACATTAAGTAGAGACTTTTTGATCAGGAATGGATGATTTCTCATCCATGGAAGACAAACAATGGACCACGGTCCCCATCATCACTACACATTACACATATGCCTTTCCATTTGCTAGGGTCTAGTGGTGTCTTTTGATCGCTTGAACATTAAGAGATAACTTATTAATAATAAAAAGAGAGAAAGAAACATAAATGCGATGCAAGAAAAACAAGATGCCAACGCGATTGCGTCATCGATAAAACATCATCTCGTCATGATGATGGAGTGGTACTATACAGAAGCTGCTAGCTTCACTCTTCAACAAATTAAAGCGCCCAGGATAAATAAATAAATAAAGGCATTGCTAATCTTTCAGGTGCTCATGTGTTCTAGTCTTCCAGACTAGACGCCTCGATGTCGTGTGGCGGCATAAGATCAAGAGCCAACACACCAACGTTAGGATAGTCTAGCGGTGATACACTTTATTTTTCTGGCTGATGAATGGGTTTGATTTCCACCAATCACAGGGTGGATGAGTTATTTGTGCAGATTTTCACCATGATTTTCTCGGATTTAAACCCATTGGCCGTGGGTTATGAGCCTTAAGTTGATTGCACTACCCAGTTATTTGTGTCGAAATTCGTTTGGAATTCACATGGAAGTAGCATGAGTAATGTTGGGTACATGTACAACGCTCCATCGTGGATGGTAGCCTTGTAGGGCCATGTCAGAGGTTCACTGCAGTGGAGGAGAGAGAGGGGAAAGGCGGTGACTTGCACAGTTGCAGAGCAACCTGTAGAGGAGGCCGAGTGCTTGAGGAAATAGAGAGTGGTCCAGGGATAGGGAGATAGGGGTGGCACCTGTGATTTGGCATGTACTACGATGATGATGACGGCCAGAGCAACCGCGACGACTAGGTTTGGTCGTGGCGCCGACCACGCCGCGTTCACTGATCTTGAACAAGCCGACTGGATCTAGATGAAGACGGTTCGATCTGGCCAGATCTGGACGTGAGAGACCATGTGGTCGTGTCTCCATGAGAGTGATGAGTAATTGACAAGGGTTTAGGTCAGTTGAGTTTGGTTTGAGTGTTTCGGAGTCGAGTCGTTGCGTGGCGCAATCGGGCTTGGTCGGATTTTGGTCAAACCGGTCTTTTGGGCTTAGGATGCATATTCTAATGTTTTGACAGTTTGGACTTCATCGTGGTAAGTATTTACGCTTTCATGTGTCGGCGGTGCTATTTGGCGTGTTTCTTATGCGTGTGGCTGCAGGACATCGGTAGTCGTGGCGAGACACGGTGGACCGGACTAGAGTGCGGTGGCGCCGAGGTCGAACGGTCGGGATGTGTCGAAGAGGCGGCGGAGACTCGAGGTGGTTGCGAGGCTTGGGCGACAAGAGACGCGAAGCTTCTGGAAGGTGCGGGAGGCGTAATTGGTAATTTCATGAGGTGCACTGGCGGAGCGGGTTCCGTTGGTTTTAGCAGCGTAACGGGTTGGAGACCCATTAGCCAAGGGCTATAAATAGGAATGAGTGGTGTATGTATTTCCAAGGCTTTGGGAGAGAGTTAGGTTTTTGCTAGGGTCAAAAGAGGCTTTAGAGTTTGTTTTGGCTTTAGGCTTTAGTGGTTGAGGGTTGTTGGTGGAGGCGAGGTGTGCTCCTGCTTGTCCCCTTCAGTAGCTTTCTAGAGTGTGTTCATCCCTCCTCAAGCATGTATGGGTGTGTTCTTGAGGTTTGAGAGTGGGAGAGGATGAGATGAAAGCTTGTAATCATTCCTCTTGTATCAATCATGTATCTCTCTTCCTTTAGATCAATATGAGATGGTGTTTGTTTCATATTTGAGCTCTCTGAAATTTTTCCTTCGATGACCTCTTTTGGAGATTTCTTGATTTCTTGGTTTTGAGTTCTTGCTTACTGGGATTGGCCAAAATGGGTTGCTCTGTGATGGGTTAGTGCTTCAAGATCGTTTGATCAAGTTTCCCTAGAGTAAACTTAATTTTATTCTCAGATTTCTTTTTTTAAGTTCCCCTGTTCATGGTTTGCATTTCTAGGGTTTGAGGCTGTTCTCGATTCCCTTCACGAGATGGCATAAAACTTAGCATGAGAGGTCCAGAGGCTATTGCTAACCTATCCTCAAAGTTTCATAGCCAAATGATCAAAGATGAAATGGGAAATTGAGTTTTTTTTGGGGAACCCTCTGTACTTTTCAGGTTTTTGTCCAAATTCTGAATCTCTTGCTTCTAAGTTTGATTTCTTTGTTTTCCAAGCCATCCTTGCTATTTGATATTTAGTGGTGATCCTCTGGGACTAAAAGATTGGAAGCAAACCTCTGTTTTCAGCCACTTCTTGCTGCAGATTTCAGCCTCTATTTGCTGCTATTTTCAGCCCCTTCCAGCTGCAGTTTTAAGCCAAAATTGCTGCTGTGTACATCATCTATTTGCTGCTGTTTTCAGCCCCTTCGAGCTGCAGTTTTCAGCCGAAATTGCTGCTGTGTACATCATCTATTTGCTGCAGTTTTCAGCAGTCAAAATCAGCAATTTTAGTGCAGTTTTCAGCAGTCAAAAGCTAGCTTTTTGGGTGCAGCTATTGGAGAGGAAAGCTTTTTGGGTACAGCTTTGTAGCTATTGGAGAGGAATTGTTTCGTGAGTTTTTTAGGGGAGCAAATCTTAAAGTCGACATTCACCCCCCCTCTGTCGCCATTTCGGTCCAACAATTGGTATCATAGCCGGTTAGCTCTTTTCAATAGATCTTAACCGGTCTCAAGAGCCATGGCGATGGACAAGTACTCGACCAAGCCGCCCGTTTTGATGGCATCGATTACCCTTCGGAAGAGCCGAATGGAGACATACATCCGAGGCCTGGGTATGCCATCTGGCGGAAGGTCAAGGTGCGATTCATTGTTCTGCCGATGAGAACATCAATGCCGGAACATGGGCGATGTTGAGGCGAATGCAAAGGCAAGAACATCATCATCCGGGGTTTGAGTCGAGCGAGTTTGACGCATATCTCACTGTCGTCCGCCCTCGATATCTGGGTGACCCTCGGCGCATACCATGAGGGCACCACCAGATCAAGGCGGTTCGTCAGACCGGTTCAAACGAGAATACAACAAATTCGAGATGCTTCTGGTGAGTCCCTAGATGAGTGCCGCTGCGTTTTCACAAGATCTTGAGCAACCTCCGGCGGTCGGTCTCACATACCCGACTCGGACAACGCTCGTCGAGATACTTACGCACACTCGATCTGCGGCGTGTGGGAGATGAAAGTGACCACCATCAAAGACACGACAGACCTCTCGACCTTGACTCTTGATGCGGCAGTACTCACGCCTCAAGACTCACGAGATTAGCGTTGTCTCTCGTGGAGGTCGAAGTCACGATCGATGGCCCGGTCACCGATCGAGTTAAACCGGTCTCTCTTCCGAGTCCTCTTACAATTTCTCCTTCTTGCTCTCGTGACATAGCGATGATCGGTTAGAGCGACTTGCGGATGAGCGACTTGCCCTCCTTGCTCGAAGATTCTCCCACGCTTACAAAGGGAGGAGGGACAAAAGAGAGGAGGACCCGTGATTTGCTTCGAGTGTGGTGGCCCCAACCACATCCGAACAACCGCCTAAGCTGGAGAAGGGCAAGAACGACTACGGCGGTTCGGGCAAAACGACTACACCGACAAGAACGCAACAAGAAGCCTCCGGCTCGGACACCCAGCAAGAAGAAGTTCCGCAACCGGCAAAGCCAAGAAGCTCTTCCACCGCGTCCTCACCGCCGACGACCTCGACCTCGGCGAGGTGGAGGGATGGAGCGACGATGACGGACGGTGACCAAGAGCCCAAGGATGGCGGCGGCGACTTCTCCGGCATGTGCTTCATGGCCCTCGAGGCGAACTCGGCGACAATGAACTGTACTCCGACTTCGGACGAGGTATGTCCCACCTCTGAACAGCTCAATCATGCTTTTCTTAAGCTAGGAGGTTTTCATGCTAAAGCTAAGGCTAGGTGTCTTTGAGTTAGAGAAGGAAATAGATAGAGTGTCACTAGAGATTATTGCTCTTACATCGCCCTTCTAGTGATGATTGTGATACATGCTCTGCTTTGTTTGGTTGATATGGAGAAGTTAAGGACCTCACATGATAGTGTGTCCTCCAAACTTGATAGTGTTAAGGTGGAGAATGTTAGTGCGCTTCTTTGAGTTAGAGTTGAGTAGGATGGTACATTACCCTACTTATTACTAATGAGACTACTTCTCCCACCTCATGTGAGGGTAAGGACATTCTTTGCTAGAGGATCTTATGCCATGCTTCTTGATCCGCCTTGAGTCTTGTGAAAATTGCAATAACTTGAAGATGAACTTAAACTGGCAGATCATAAAATTGTTGAACTACAAGCTTCTTTACTTGGCCGAGTGATTCATGCTTGAAGCTGTCCTAAGTTAAGCTGCTTGAACTTGAAGTTTGTCTCCAAACAGTTCAAGATATGATTGATCATGAAAGGAAGTTGGCTAAGTTTGCTTCTAAGGACCTGTTAGCTCACCATGCATTAAGTGTAACAAACTAAAATCGACTTGATTGCTTTGGATGAGAAATGTGTGAAGCTAACTAAGGACCTTCTAGAGAAGCCACATTGTGCTTGTAATATGATTGTGGAGAAGGGAGAAGCCCGGGGTAAGGTTGAGGCAGCTTAGCGGCGTGAACCAACTAGCTAGCGATGGGGACTGTCCTTGAGTCGGTGTGCGTGCACAAGCCATTCTTCCCTCTGCGCTGGTTCTTCTTTTGCTCCCTTACCTTCTGCTTGTCTCTTCTTCCCCTGCTCTTCTTGCACCTCTCTCTTTCGGAGTGTCAAGACCTTATGAACACTCTCGAGAGATTTGTAGGAGGCAAGAAGAAGCTCAATCTTATTCTAGACCAATCTAAGATCTGCGCAGATTTAATCGTGGTCTAGGATATGACTTCTTTGAGGACATGAGGAAGCATCCACCGCCGTGCTCGGACCCATAGCACGAGTGTGATCGAGGCGAGCCAGGGACCAGAAAGTCCATTTCAAGTCGGCGGGCTATGTCCAGGATTTGACGATGAAGGTAATTTCACATGCGCTTCTACCTCTCGGAAGGTGAAGTATCTTTGCACCTTTTGTCGGAAGGATGGACACACAATCGTCGATGCTTGAGCGCCAAGATCGTAGCGTAGAGACCATGTTGAGTCTCTTAGGCGCATTCGTGGTCGGCCCCGGACCTTGAGTGCACCTAAGACCAACACGAGGTCTAGGCTTGTTTCTTCGATGGGTTTGTGCGAGATCGAGGACTTGGTTTTCCGAGTTTTACGGTTTTCGTCCTCATCTTTGCTTTCGATCGTGACTTCCGCCGATCGAGGTAGATCTCGTTTTCCCCATCGAGATAGCTACATGGCGTGTTGACATGTTGCAGGTGCTCCGACTTCGCTCCTTCGTGTGATCGGACCCGAGAAACGACCGGTCTACTCTTAGACCTTACGCTTTGAGTTCTGAGGCGAGGGTAGATAGAGGTCGATCGTGCTTGACTACTTCATCGCGCTCGACATGTTATTCAATATTGGGTGCCAAAATCATTGTTGATTTATCGATCTTGAGACTTTACTCTGTTTGACTTCGGAGTTCGCCGGGTAGGGAAGGAGAAGGTTTGGCTTGTAGACTCGGTTGTTCTCGTCATATATGAGGAGACTCCGTTGGTTCTCCTCCCTAGCCAGCGCTCGGTGATGAGGCGATCACCTTCGGAGGCGCTTCGTGCAGGCGTCATCGCCAAAGGTCTTGTCGCGTATTAATGCTTCTTTTTTCTTAAGGATGTTGCCTTGGTTAGTAAGGCTGCGGTACAATTTGCTTTCCGTTTCTCGACTTCCGATGCGGTTTCGAGGTGAGCTTCAAGAAAAACGCTTGCAAAATTCTTGATTCTTGGGTAGTCGGTTTATGGATTTCTCGTTATGGGAGGATCTTCGTCTTTGAGTTCTCTGAGTCTTCTGGCGATCCTCTCGGTGTTTAGTTATACGAGTCCCGCGATCTCTCTTTCGGCATAGGAGACTTGGTCATATTGGATTTGACCATTTGACCCGAGTTAGCGACCATGATCTCATTAAGTGGTCTGCCAAACTCAAGATGGTCAAAGATCTTGTTTGCACTCCATGCCAAGACGGCAAGATGGTTGCCGCTTCTCATCCTCCGGTCCACGATTACTATGACCGATGCAGACGACAATTTGCTCCACATGGACACAGTTGGACCGGCTCGAGTCTTGATCGGCGGGAGGAAGTGGTATGTTCTTATTGTGGTCGATGACTTCTCGAGGTACTCTTGGGTGTTTTCTTAGCCTCGAAGGGCGAGACATTTACACATTTCCGAGGTCTTTTAGTAGGTCTGTCTGTTGAGCTCCGGGTGCCTTACGAGCGATCCTTGATGACAATGGCACGAGTTCAAGAATTCCTACTTTGAGAGTTTGCGGTGAGGCAGTGTAGAGCACCGCCTTCTCTTCTCCATCGTCCCTCGGCAAAATGGCGTTGTGGAGAGGAAGAACCGTACCTTAGTCGAGATGGCGGGGCGATGCTTGATGAGTACTCTACACAGGAAGTTTTGGGTGAGGCCATTGCGACCGCGTGCCATGTTTGAATCGAGTTTTCTTGGGCACTCCTACACCGCACTTCTTATGAGTGAGATACTGGCGAAAGCCAGCGTCTCTCATTTTCGTGTGTTTGGTTGCAAGTGCTTTATCTTGAAGTGCGGGAACCTAGACAAGTTCGAGTCACGTTCTGTGGCGGTATCTTTCTAGGCTACTCGACTTCTTGGCGGGCTTATAGGGTGCAGGCTGCGAGTCTAGCAGAATGGTAGAAACACGTGAGGTGACCTTTGACGAGGCGATCCAGGGACTAGGCCAGATATCTCGAGTTCTTTAGAGCGATCCGAGACCATCTTTGTGGATGATGAGGGCGAGGGGCGATGGTTGTTTACCCGATCCGGCTCCTCTTCCTCCCCTTGAGATGCCTTCTTCCACGGCACCTCAAGGTGATCACCCTGCCTTCCGTTTCCTCCGGAGCTAGTGGCTCTGTCCCGCCTCGTCTGCACACGAGGTAGAGGCCACTTCTTCTTCTCATCCGGGACCTCCCGTCATATCCGGAAAAGGCATCCTTGAGCAGATGATTGGAGACCTTTTCGAGCGTGTCTACGCTCTAAGTCCAGCTTTCTCAATTCTGTCTTCATTACGCCTTTGTTGCCTCATTTGAGCCCAAGGATGTTTGTCACGCCCTTTACGATGAGTCTTGGGTCAATGCCATGCATGAGGAATTAGAGAACTTTGAGAGAAACAAGGTCGGTCACTTGTTGAGCCCCCACGAGGCCACAATATCATTAGAACCAAGTGGGTGTTCAAGAACAAGCAGTGAGGATGGGGTAATCATCCCAAACAAGGCTAGATTAGTAGCTCAGGGGTTTTCGTGTTGAGGGTCTAGACTTGAGGAGACCTTTGCCCTCAGAGCTCGACTTGAAGCCATTAGAATCTTGCTTGCCTTTGCAGCTTCTAAGGGTTTCAAGCTTTACAGATGGACGTGAAGAGTGCCTTTCTCAATGGCCTTATTGAGGAGAAGTCTCGTCCAAGCGACCTCGAGTTTGAGAACCCCAAATACCTAACCATGTCTTCAAGCTTTCAAAAGCAGTATGGACTTAAGCAGGCTCCCGAGCTTGGTATGAGAGGCTTAAGTCCTACTTGTTGAGTCATGGGTTTGAAATGGGTAAAGTAGACAAGACCTTGTTTATCCGTAGGCTTGGTAGTGACTTTTCTTTCGTCCAAATCTATGTCGATGACATCATCTTTGGCAGCTCTTCTCATGCTCTGGTTTCACAGTTCTCGGATGTCATGAGCACCGAGTTTGAGATGAGCATGATGGGTGAGTTGACATTCTTTCTTGGCTTCCAAATCAAGCAGACTCGGGAGGGTACTTTTCTTCATCAGGGCAAGTACACTCGTGATCTCTGGCAAACTCGACATGAGTGATGGTAAGCTGTGTTGACTCCCATGGCTTCTCTGACCTATCTTGACCAGATGAGGATGGCGAGCGGTTGATCAAAAGGAGTATCGCGGCATGATTGGCTCCCTCTTGTACCTCACTGCCTCGAGACCAGACATACATTTCTCTGTGTGTTTGTGCGCTCGTTTTCAGGCTTCTCCTCGTGTTTCTCACCGCCAGGCGGTGAAGCGCATCTTTCGGTACCTGCGAGCTACCATTGACTATGGTATCTGGTACTCTTCCTCATCCTGTCTTTCCTTGAGAGCCTTCTCGGATGCAGACTTCACCGGTCATAGGATAGATAGGAAGAGCACCAGCACTGCCAATTTCTTGGCACTTCTCTTGTTTCTGGTCTTGAGGAAGCGGTCCGGTGCCTGATCCACCGCAGAGGCCGAGTTCGTTGCTGCCGATTCTTTGTAGCCAAGTGCTCTGGATGACTTCGACCTGCGGGACTTTGGGTTAGTTATCGGCGATGTTCCACTCTTTTGTGATAACACTTCTGCGATTAACATTGCCAAGAACCCAAAGACATTCCCGGACCAAGCACATCGATATCCGCTTCCACTTCCTTAGAGACCATGTAGAGAAGGGCGACATAGTGCTCCAGTTTGTGGAGAGTGACCACCAGTTGGCTGACATTTTCACCAAGCCATTGGATAGTTCGAGGTTTTCAGCTCTGCGGGGAGAGCTTGGGGTGGTTTGTCCTTATGGACTGTAGTGAGGGGGAGCTTTGGGTTTTACTGCTTTACTATCTTATTTATGCTCTAGCTCCTTACTATTGCATTGCATTTTGGGTGCATTTGGGATTAGTCCTCCTAGCATAGATTAGAGTGCTTCTTTTGTCTAGTTGTTTAGATTTCTGCTCTTATCTTGTGATTCTAGGATGCTGCTTATTAGCTGTTACTTATCTCACTAGGTTGAGCTCACTCACTTCTTGTAGGTTCTAGCGAGGGTTGGGCCACCCTCGGGTAGGCAGGTGCGTGTTTGCTCCTAGGTGTGTTAAGTGGGCGGTTGATAGTCCTAGAGTCATATGGGGTAGATGAGAGTCGATCGAGCCATAGTATTCTCTATATCTTATCTATGCTTTAAGGATTTTGTTTTATGTTTTCTTTGCCAGCTTCTCGATTTATTGTTTTGGTTCAAGGGGAGTTCATTTGGGAGCTTCTGGAGCTTAATATTGACATAACTCAACTTGAACTAAAAGTTGCATCTATTGTTGAGGGGGAGCTGGATCTTCTGCATTTCTAGCATTCTGCATTGTAATATAACTACATTGAGCCTTGATTATTATCCTGCTATGACATGTTTACAATGCTTTACACCTTGCCATGACTTGTGCTTATTTGCTAGATTTATCATGACTTCATATGTGTAGCCTAGCTTTTGCCATGATAAGATAATTAAAATTGCTCAACTTAAACTAAAACTTGTCATGTTAGCACTCGAGATTAGTCTTTCTTGAGCTATCCTTTTATGATTCATGCCATGTTAAATAATTTGGGTAGAGTGATGAATCTATATTGAGCCTTAGATTGATTTGTTTTAGTCTCTTGATGATGCATGAGTTAGTACAACTTGTTAAAAGGCAAAAAGATCTCTTTTGTGCGAAAAACTGATCTCACCAATTCTCTCCTATGAGACGGCTTGCCATTGCACTTGGCATGAACTTAGGGGGAGTTTTGGGTGACCTAGACTATCTTCTTAAGCTTCTCGCTTGGAGTAGTCGCATAAGGCTTGAGACCTAGCACATGATAAAACAAAAATCTGGTTGGAAACCACCATGAATTTCAAAAGAAAATATGGTTTATGTGTTCAATGTGCTTAAAGCTACAAAAAGTATCAAGTACTTTAACCAATGTTTCATTCTTGAGCATAGCACTCTATTTGGTCTCAATTTAAGCTTCTTAGCTACGCTTAGCTTATTGACATGGCCTGCATCATCCTTAGATATCTTTAGCTAGACTTTGCTCATTGATGACTTGACTTGCTCACATAATGTACCTCATTTTCAGATTGTCATCTATGTATTCTAGCTAGCTTATACATATCTTATCATGATCTAGATAGCCTTTTTATTAAGTTATGGCTTGGTGTATTACATTATGGTCATTCTGGATAATTCTCATGGCTCTAACTGCTTAGAATAATCAAACTTCAGCCATTTTCATCCATTAACATGTCATATTCTCTCTATTGCATCTTGATGCGTTTATTGCCAAAAGGGGAAGAATAGAGAAGAAAAAGTCTGTTGGGAACAGTTTAGAGCTTTGGAGATCAATTTGCTCTTTCAGTTGTTGCTCTAGCGTTCCTTCTGTCGACATGGTCATTAGCTTCATTTCATTTCTTGGACCATGTTGGATTCTTCAAACTCAAACTCCTCTTAAAGCTTTTTCTGAGTTTGTCAATATTCTCATCAAGGGGGAGATTGAGAGACCATGTGGTCGTGTCTCCATGAGAGTGATGAGTAATTGACAAGGGTTTAGGTCAGTTGAGTTTGGTTTGAGTGTTTCGGAGTCGAGTCGTTGCGTGGCGCAATCGGGCTTGGTCGGATTTTGGTCAAACCTGGTCTTTTGGGCTTAGGATGCATATTCTAATGTTTTGACAGGTTTGGACTTCATCTGTGGTAAGTATTTACGCTTTCATGTGTCGAGCGGTGCTATTTGACGTGTTTCTTGTCTGTGTAGCTGCAGGACATCGAGGCGGAGTCGTGGCGAGACACGGTGGACCGGACTAGGTGCAGGTGGCGCTGAGGTCAGAACGGTCGGGATGTGTCGAAGACGGCGGAGACTCGAGGTGGTTGCGAGGCTTGGACGACAAGAGACGAAGCTTCCGGAAGGTGCGGGGAGGGGCTAATTGGTAATTTCATGAGGTGCACAAGGGAGCGGTTCCGTTGGTTTTAGCGGCGTAACGGGTTGGAGACCCATTAGCCAAGGGCTATAAATAGGAATGAGTGGCTGTATGTATTTCCAAGGCTTTGGGAGAGAGTTAGGGTTTTTGCTAGGGTCAAAAGAGGCTTTAGAGTTTGTTTTGGCTTTAGGCTTTAGTGGTTGAGGGTTGTTGGTGGAGGCAGAGGTGTGCTCCCTGCTTGTCCCCTTCGTAGCTTTCTAGAGTGTGTTCATCCCTCCTCAAGCATGTATGGGTGTGTTCTTGAGGTTTGAGAGTGGGAGAGGATGAGATGAAAGCTTGTAATCATTCCTCTTGTATCAATCATGTATCTCTCTTCCTTTAGATCAATATGAGATGGTGTTTGTTTCATATTTGAGCTCTCTGAAATTTTTCCTTCGATGACCTCTTTTGGAGATTTCTTGATTTCTTGGTTTTGAGTTCTTGCTTACTGGGATTGGCCAAAATGGGTTGCTCTGTGATGGGTTAGTGCTTCAAGATCGTTTGATCAAGTTTCCCTAGAGTAAACTTATTTTTTATTCTCAGATTTCTTTTTTAAGTTCCCCTGTTCATGGTTTGCATTTCTAGGGTTTGAGGCTGTTCTCGATTCCCTTCACGAGATGGCATAAAACTTGGCATGAGAGGTCCAGAGGCTATTGCTAACCTATCCTCAAAGTTTCATAGCCAAATGATCAAAGATGAAATGGGAAATTGAGTTTTTTTGGGGAACCCTCAGACTTTTCGTGTTTTTGTCCAAATTCTGAATCTCTTGCTTCTAAGTTTGATTTCTTTGTTTTCCAAGCCATCCTTGCTATTTGATATTTAGTGGTGATCCTCTGGGACTAAAAGATTGGAAGCAAACCTCTGTTTTCAGCCACTTCTTGCTGCAGATTTCAGCCTCTATTTGCTGCTATTTTCAGCCCCTTCCATTGCAGTTTAAGCCAAAATTGCTGCTGTGTACATCATCTATTTGCTGCTGTTTTCAGCCCCTTGAGCTGCAGTTTTCAGCGAAATTGCTGCTGTGTACATCATCTATTTGCTGCAGTTTTCAGCAGTCAAAATCAGCAATTTTAGTGCAGTTTTCAGCGGTCAAAAGCTAGCTTTTGGGTGCGCTATTGGAGAGGAAAGCTTTTTGGGTACAGCTTTGTAGCTATTGGAGAGGAATTGTTTCGTGAGTTTTTTAGGGGAGCAAATCTTAAAGTCGACATTCACCCCCCTCTGTCGCCATTTCGGTCCAACAGGACGCCTGCGACCTTCGGCCAATGGGTGGCGGTGGCGAGCTGTACAGGAAGGCGGCGACGGCGGGGTCGCGTGAGAAATAGAGTAGAGCGGCGGCGGTGATGCAAGAGCAAGCGACGGTGATGCAAGGGGACGTCGTCGATGTAGTGCGAGCAACAATGACGATGAATGGTAGAGGGAGAGGACGGGTGATGTGGTTGGATGGTAGGCTGACAAGTGGGTCCAAGGTGATTATGCAATTTATTTTCTTTTTCCAAGGGTTCTAGCGCATACATTTCGAGAAAAGTATAAAATGGAATAAGGTAGGGCCGGGCTAAAATGAAAAAAAGTGCAGGGCTGAAATACAGAATTATTTGTGAGTTCATTGGAGCTACCATGTATTGCAGAGCTAATGGCTTTATGCCTACATGAGTACTCTCTCCTGAGACCATCACCTAGGGCTAGGAGTGCAATCGGAGTGGATACGGACAGATATCATTTATCCCGTATTCTATTTCTTTTTTTTCTCGAAATCAGAGCTGCACATGGACAGTGTCGGATACAAATACGAATGCTAATAGTCTCTATCACAAATACAGAGCGAATACATACACAAAAGAAGAAACTATATGTATCACATATATAATAATCAATCAACTGCACTAAATGTCCAACATGCAACTACATTATAGGCTTTTATAGCAGTTCAACGAGAAATTTTATGCTGCACATAACACTACACTAGTCTAGAACATCTCTAGCTCGTCAAGTAAATAAAAAGGACAACCCATAACATGTCTGGGCTACATTTTTCAAACACATGAGTAGCACACGGTTTCCACTGTCTTTGCCTTTCCCTACCATCCACTGTCCAACAAAATCCAATGTTCATCCACTACTACAAAACAGGCTATAGTAGACGCCCCATCATAGACGGTTCCTTTGGAACCATCGTGTTGGGTCTGTCCGAACTTCCGCGTTGGCGCCGCCACCAAGACCGCCGCTGAGGCCTATCACAGAGCGGTTCTTATTTAGAACCAAATCAGTGATAGTCATTATCCTGACGGTTCATTAATAGAACTGTCAGGAACTATCACGAGCGGTTCTATTCACAAACCGCTCGTGATAATTCAGCCAATCACGAGCGGTTCTCAATAAGAACCGTCAGTGATAGTAATACGACAGTTACGAATAAGAACCGTCAGGATAATTAGTTATCTGCAGCGGTTCTAATTAAGAACCGTTTGTGATATCTCGCTTTCCCTCTCGCCTTTGCGCGCTCGAGGCACATGTCGCTGAGCGGTTCTTTAATAGAACCGTGCAGGAATGATCCTGACGGTTCTATTAAAAACCGCTCAGGATAGGTGCTATCACGCAGCGGTTCTTAACAAGAACCGTCTCTCGATTGTTGGGCGGAAGCGAAAATTTGAACATAATGGGCGGGTGCCAAACTCGCTTTATATAACCTCCATCTCCTCCTCTGCGGTCTTTCCTCCTCCATCTCCTCCTCTGCCATTTCTCCTCCTTTGCCATTTCTCCTCCTCACACCTTGCGCCCGGCCCGCCGAGCTTGTCGCCCATGACCTCCGCCGAGCTTGTCGCTCATGACCTCACGCCGAGCTTGTGCCATGGCCTCCTCCAACTCGTCCCAGCCTCATCGTCACCGGCCTCATCCGAACCATCACCCCGGCCTCCTCCACCTCGCCCGACCTCGTCGTCACTAGCCTCCCACGACCTCGTCGCCTTGGCCTCCTCCTTTGCCGCCCGGCCTCCCACGACCTACTCTCTCTACTCCCCTTTGCTTTGTGATGTGGATTCTTGAGTTGATGCTCTTGTGATGTGGGTGATGCTACTGTGATGTGTGTAGTTCATGTTGAGTTGTTTGGTTTGGGCAAAATATGGATGGTAGATCGCGCACCGCTCGGTAAAATCATCATAACTTTCGCATACGAACTCCGATTGCGACGTTCTTTGGCTTGTTGGAAAGCTAACGAAAAGCTCAATCCGAAAATCCATAAGTCAAGGTCAAATTCTCTTCGCGAGGTCGCGAAAAAGTGAAAACCCCAAAAAGGTCGTTTAGGGCCTCTAAACGCCTCCGAGTTTTAGCAAAGTGTTTTGGTTTTTTGCGCAAAAGGCTATCACAGACGGTTCTAAACAAGAACCGCTCAGGAAACTCATCATAGACGGTTCTAAACAAGAACCGTCTGTGATAATAGCCTTCACAAACGGTTTTTAATGAAAACCGTCTGTGATATTCTCGGATCACAGACGGTTTTTGATGAAAACCATCTGTGATAATAGCCTTCACAGACGGTTTCAACAAAAAACCGTCTGTGATAGTGCGTATCACGACGATTTTGAACCGCTGTGATAAGCGCCGTTATCACATACCAACAAATATAGACGGTTCGAAGCAAATGCTCGTGATGACGGTTCCAACCAAATGCTGTGATGAGGCTTCCTGTAGTAGTGATCATTAGTTAGCCCCATCATCCAAATAAATTAACTAGTATTTTCTCTCTCCCCCTCATATTGAACTCATGTTTCCTTATGATTTGTTACTTATCTACTTGTCGGTGTTTTAGAACCGAACTTACGTAAAGATTGTTTGATTCGGGGGTTCCTCTAGGCTCAAAATCACACAGAGATGGAGACACAGGGATTTTTATACAAGTTCAGGCCTTCTCCTGGGAGAATAACAACCCTACTCCTGTATGTATGTATTGAGTATGCTAAATTACAAGATGGAGCCAAAGACTAGAGTATTGTACTTCTGATTATCTCTGGATCGCCCCGATTGTCCTGATGATTCTGCCTTTTATACAGTCCTCAAAGTGTACCGTTGCGCCTCTAGTGTAAAGACTGCCTTAATGTCCCAGATTATTGAGCCGTTACTGGAGGTTAATATGGGAGTATTAACATTCCCATACTGCCAGGTAGTTATCACCATAACAAATGATTTAAAATCGTGCCATTATTCCAGAGAATAACCGCGTAATTTACTGCCCATATTTTGAATATGGTGCGGAAGATTCCCTGATCGACTAGCACTACTACAAAAAGCCTAATACTGGATGCCTCATCACAGATGGTTGACTAAAACTGTCTGTATTACATGCAATCACAGACGGTTTTGGTTTAAAGACCGCTCGTATTCTTGGCTAAACTAAAACCGCTCGTGAAGAGTAATATCACAGACGGTTCATGGCTAAAACCGTCTGTAAATTATCACAGACGGTTCTTGTTAATAACCGTCTGTGATAATTCTACATATCACAGACGATTTTCAACAATAACCGTCTGTGATAATAGCGCTATAGCTCCCGGTTGAAGCCCGATGAGTTTCTTCGTCGCCGATGCGTCTCTTCATCGCATCTGCTTCGGCTCCCCGATGCGTCTCTTCGTTTCACACTCCGAATTTATTCCTTATTTTATAAAAAGGATCATCCGCCATCGAAGATGATCATCCCCACATACTTATAAAAAACAGACCATGGCTGCCTCTTCCTTGTCACCGGCATTGATGGCATACTGGTCGCCTTTGTCGAGCACCTCTCTTTGTCAGACGTTGAACTCTTCTTGGAAGAACACTATTTCAACAAGTGTCTTAAATATACTTGAGAAAAACCATTTTCAATAGTATTTAAATGACAAAATTGACATATAAACATGTAATTTCTTCATGTCATGTAAGTGTATATACAAGATAAATATACTTGAGAAAAAACCATTTCACAGACGGTTCCATATGTCTATAAGCCCTGTCTATTAGGGACTGGTCATAGAAGAGCTTACAACCAGGCGGTGGTCGTAGAAGATCTTACGACACTAGGCCCACATGTCTGTAAGCCCTGTCGATTAGGGACTGGTCATAGAAGAACTTACGATTATGGGATAGTCGTAGAAGGACGTACGACTATAGGGTAGTCGTAAGAGGACTTACGACTACTAGGTGGTCGTAGAAGAACTTACGACCTCCAGCTTCTCCCTTATGGCTATTAAGAGGTATACTCAAGAGTTACATGACGTCATTATTATCCATAATATGAATTATAGATATATAATAAAATGAGGATTGGTATATCCTCGTCACTACTGATAAGCAAGTAAAGAGGAAATTTTACTGGCAGTAAGTTGTGTTCAACATGGATTTACGAGGCTTCGATGGAGGTCGACATGCGGCGGCGGCAAACAGACTGGACAGGTGTGGCGCCGACGGAGGTCAGTAGGCGACGGCGGTGACGTCTCCTCCCCTGACCTTGACTCACGATTTGGGGCTCCTGGTGGGTTAGGGCAAGGCAACCTAACTCGTGTAGGTGGCGGTGGCAGTGGACTTGGTGGGTTAGCCTATTAGGCCATAGGCCTCACGCGACTGGGTGGCTAGTTCAATTGCCCAATGTATCCCGGATATCCGAGGCAAGCTGTTTCGGATAGCTTCGAATCCGACAGATACCTCAATCCCGAATCTGATCCCATATCCGAGACAAACCATTCGACTCCCGACTCTGAAATCTGAGAAAAATTCCAGATATCTCTTTCCTCGTTTCGAATTAATTCCAAAATCATTCGGTTGGATGGACAGTCGGGAACTGTGGAGATCATATGTATGATTCTAATCTTAGTATGTTGAACAATTAGCAATGATGTCGATGTGTTTGGGAGAAACTCTTGGTTTAGCAAAGTTTCGTAGTTTGTCAGGTCGGAGGCCTTGTGGGCTATCTGACCGGCACAGGGGTGGCGGTCAAACTGGCCAAGGCCCGATGGTCATATCGTCCGGATTTGAAAAGGTGGAATTTTGGGGAGTGTGATCAAACACTTATGCGGAAGTGTTATTAGGTGTGTTTGCACCAGGTTCCATGAAAAATGGAGTTTTGAGGCAAAACTAGATAAAGTTTTTTTCCGAAATGTCTAGAGAGGACATTTTCCACGACTTGGGAAAAATTCCGAGAACGGTCTGATCAGTCATTGGCCGACGGTCAGATTGGTGGCCGGTCAGGATTTGCACCTCCATCCATCAAGCCTAGGAAACCCTAATTTTTATTTAGAGAAAGTGGACAGATAGAGGAGCCTAGGATTTGAAAGAGATGCATCGATTGAGTGTTCAAGTGTTGATGTTTTGTCCTCCAGGGTGGAGTGGCTGTAAACCTACAATCCCTCGAATTAACCCAAACAAGTTTGCCCCTATATGAGTTCTATCTTGTTCTTGCTCTCTCTTGGATGTTTTTTGGGATTTTTGTGTCTCAAGGGTTTTGATTGAGTCTTTTGCCGTGATTTAGCTTGCTAGTACTTATGGGAATTGATCTATGGTCATCTTGACCATCTTCGGCCCACGAGCAAGCTTTTGGATCCAATTTTGGTTTTTCCCATTTTTTTGTGCCTTCTTAACATCGATCAACAAATTCGTGGAACCTTGGCTTCGACTGTCCCGATTGTCGATGGAATAGGTTCCCGACCTTCTTGATGAGCTATGCTTGAATTCTCAGGGGATTTGGATCTCGGAATAAAAAATTAGGTCATTTTGGAGATCCCCCGGTGTAAGATTGAGGAGGCTGACTACAGGGGGGTGAATAGGCGGTTTTTAAAAATCTTTTGACTAAAACCAAGTTTTATGTGAAATTATAAATCAATTCGGTTTTGCCCAATTAAAACCTAAATCAACTAGTCTTTACTAAGTGCACTAACAATATAACACTATTGATAATGATGGCAATCATACAAAGACATGTAAGCAATTTAATACAAAGAATGTAAATTGCACAAAGTAAAGTACAAGAAGAACAAAGCACAAGGACACAATGATGTTTTACTATGGTGTTCGGAGACATGCCGGTCTCCCCTAATCCACATTGAGGTAATCCCAAACTAATTGGACCGGCTCCACGAATTAAGCCAAACACCTCTGAGGTAAGTCCAACCACTTGGACCGGCTCTAACACGAACCAACTCCTCGATCCACTCGGGGTTGCTCTTCCTCCACTCCGGAGATGGCGAGCACCAAACCACTCACAACCGTCCGAGTCTTCTCATAACCTTCTTTGAGAAGATCACCAGCGCAACTCCTCCAAGCCGTCTAGATGTCGGCAAACACCAATAGTAACAAGTCAGAGACACTCACTTGAACGAATCAAGTGTCTAAGTTCAAGTGGATACACAATCCACCACCTAATGTAATACATGCACTTAGGGTTTGCTCTCTAAGCTCACTAAGTGCAACACACGCACATAAGAGAGGAGAGGGCTTGCTCTTTGCTCAAGGAAATGAATATGGCACCAGCAATAACACTTCCACAACCGGCCAAGGTAGGTATTTACTGTTGGAGATATGCCCTAGAGGCAATCATAGAGATGATTATATTTCATTATGTTCATAATATTGGATAATATGTTATCATGTTCCTTGAATGAATCATTGGTTATGAAGATTAACAAGTATGTGACTTGTTGGTGAAACTCTTAACTTATATGATGTTGTTCTAAATGTATCTCTGGTCGGATGTCAATGGTCGGAACACTATTGACTCTATCAACCAACACATGTGTTGATTGATGACCATGTTTCTGCGGTCATGGATATAGGGATATCGAATCAATAATGTGAATACATGTTAGAGATCATAGGTTGGATTGACCCACCTTGAGACACTATTGAGATTGTTATGATTCTATGTGTCGTTTGTTGGTCTCAAGCAATGGTGATATATAATCCTTAGACCTGAGATCAGCATGATTTTCTGCATGTGTAATAGCACTCTTAGAGGTTGCCAATCGCTACTGTAACTAGGTAGTTATAAAGGTAGCTTTCGGGTATACTATGAAACATGCGGAGGAATGTGACTGGTTGGGTATGGGATTTGCCCCTCCTAACATAACAGGAGAGATGTCTCTGGGCCCCTCGTTGTAATCGGATAAAGAAAGTACATGGCCATGCCACTAGTGGTCGAAGTGTTCGACCACGTGAAGTTATCCGACACTCGATCGAGAAAGTATTGAACAGTCCATGGATGACACAACATCTCACCTGGAGTTCAACTAGACATCATGAGGCAAAGGAAGAATAAACGTGTAGGTTGTTTATTTAGATCAGTTACGGACTGGTCGTATGGAGATACGAGCTAGTCGTAGACTGGTCGAACAAAATCACAGAGTGGTCAAAACCTGGTCGTAAGAAGTTACGAACTGGTTGTGACCAAATACGAACTGGTCGTATAGAGATAGGACCTGGTCGTAAGTGATGGGGACTTGGTTGTAGATCATGTTGCACTAAGGTTCTTCCGATATAATTTGTGTGTATTCGGGAATCGTTATGTCCTGCTAAGAACTGCTAACGACTCGTGATCGGAAAGGGTTTCTGAGTCACAACCGATTATGCATGAACCTACAGGGTCACACACTTAACAGGTTGGAACAAACCAGTATGGATACGATTCGTCAAACGTGTTCGGATAGGATCCGTCACGAGCACTATATAAGGAGATGCATGAGGTTGTTGGGAGGGGGTGGTGAACGTGATAGACGAGACACACGAAAGTCGTGAGTTGAGTTGTTCCACTGAAACCCTAGCTGCCATCTTCCTGAGAGCTCTGCTGTGTGACTTGGTGCTAGCACACCGGCGTATGGTTGTTCCTTCCCTGGACGTGTGGATACCGTAGAGGCACTACTGCGATCGCTGTTGCGCTTGAGGACGATCCGCGATCTTCATAAGGAACTGCAGAGGTCGCTGGAGGAAACGATCGACTACGACCACAACATCGACGTGCTCCTCGTTGGACCAGGCTGCTCCAACTCTTCTTCCATTGCTCTACACGTCTGGTGGTAACGATCTGTGATCATCTACTTGCTTGGCTTCCTAGTTTGCGTAGTAGAAATTTTTGATTTGTAGCTATCGTAGCTTACCCGTACCCCAACATTTATAGCCCACATACAAAAACTAGCCGTTGGAGAGAATCTGCTGAAAAGCAGGGAACCCCGGTCTGACCGCCAACCAATGATTGGTCAGACCACTCTTGCTCCAACGGCTATGAAACTAGCTGTTGGACACACATCTGGTCTGACCGCCAACCAATGGCCGGTCAGACTGGACCAAACCGGTCAAACCGCCAGAGGGGCAGTCAGACCGCTCCACAAAGGAGCAAGCCAGATCCAGAGAAGCACCTCCCTGGAAAGAACATACCGCCAATAAAAGAACGGTACTACCGGAGTGCAGTAGTACCGTAGTTCAAATACGGTCAAACCGCTGACCTATACTAGCAACCCGGTCTTCCAACCAAACACCAAGACCGGTAAAAGACTAGGAACACATCCTTAGCTCTAGCTAGTCATACATTTGCCTTTGGCATCCTCTTGAAGCTTGATGACGCACATCTTCACTTCAAGTTCTTGACTTGAATATGCATCAACCCATAATGCACTCTTTCACTTGACCTCCATTAACACATGATGGGTCTTCTTTTGACTTGATGATCAACTCATGATCATCTCCTCTTCTTGAACATCATTGACACACGATGATTTTCTTTTCTTCGAGATCTTGATACGCATTAACACATGATGCATCTTCTTCTTGAACCTTGACTTGATGACGATCAACTCATGATGTCATCCAAAGTCTCTATCATCATGGGACATAACCTATTTATCCAACTCGTGGAAAATATTAGTCCCACAACATAATTATCATTAATTACCATAACATACCATTAACTCACAATGGTGGGTCAAGATACTCCAATCTTTCCCTCTTTGGTAATTGATGACAACCATCACAATTATGTAATAATTGAACATAAAGACATATGAGTATATATGAACTACACAAGTTTTGTATATTTATTTGATATGTTTCAAAGTAAAGATCCTTAATATATGTGGATAAAAGAATAAGGATCAATACTAATAAAACCATAAAACATAGAGTGAACTCCCCTAAATGTGTGCATATACGAATGTGTAATAAAAACATATGCACATATTAAAGTTAGACTTTTAGTGGAGTTCAACCTGTATTTTGGATCCGAGGAATGCAACAAGATATAAGAATATGATGTCGAATGCATACCTCCATGATTTTCACTTTTTTATCCAACTGAGACTAAACAATAGGTATAACAATAGAAGTGTTAGTCTCACAAATAGATTTATCATTAATAACCAAAATACTCTATTAACTCATAATGATGGGTCTAGATTCTTCAATCTCCCTCTTTTTGGTAATTGATGACAAATCCTTTATCAATATCAACATTTGGATATAAATCGACATAAGTTAAGAATTTATGCTATTTAACTATATCCATGCAAGTCATAAGGTGAAATCATAAGAGAGAGTATATTACTCATGCAAATGGAAAAATATTGATCATATAAACATTCTCCCCCTTTTGGCATTAATCACCAAAAATCCAAAACAAATGTAAGTCAGCATAGAGTTTTTTTTTAAAACAATGAGCCTGGTAATAGAATACATTTTATTTTGATCATTGAAATACCAAAATAGGTCACAAACTCCTCTTTTATGACCGAAAAGAGTAAAACAACTCGAAATAAGGCCATATTTGAGTTTAACTAAAAGAGATGATATTTGGAAAGCATTCAAGTAAACTCACTTTTGAAATCTTCCCAATAAACATTTTTCATGAGGATACCAACTTAATTTCACGAAATTGAAATCATGTTGAGCTCACAACTTTCTTAGAACATTTGAAAAAGGTATTGAAACAAGCGCCAAAAAAATCTGAGATAAAATTTGGAGCTAGTCCTTACAAATACACACAAATTTTACTTTGGGAAGCTCAGATAAAAATCAACCATTTTTAAGATATGAAAATCACAAAGTTTCGTAAAACTGAAAATTTCAGGTTTTTCAGATTTTACATTTCATTTAAGCTTCAAAAGACAGCTGGAAAACTGGTTAAAATGGTTCCAATAAATTTGAGAAAATTTGGCATAGAAGATCAACTATAGAGCATAAAATTTTATAATTATATCTTTCTCAAATCACGAACCCATTTGGAGATACAAAAATCACAAATCAACATAAAGTTATGCAAAAGTCTGAATTTTCCAGCATTTGATCAAAGTGAGAAAAAGTCAAATCTTTTTCAAATCAAGTCTAAAAGCTTTGAAATTTTGCAGAAATAAATTTTAGACTCCCAGGAATCTTTTCCAAAAATAATTTTTGAAAGAGAAGTCTCCATTCAAAAGATATTCGAAATGAGCTTTAGAGGTCGATTTTTTGCTTAAAATGAAGATAAAGTAAGAATTTTTCAAATGAAGTCCAAAAGCTTTGAAGTTTTCTAAATAATTTGAATTTCTCGCTACCAAGAACCATATAGATAAAACTCACCCTAAATATTTGCATATAGAGATGTGAATTGAAATTCATGCATATGTGAGGATTTTATGAAATTTTGATGGAGTTTCCGCTATATATGGAATCCAAGGAAGCATGACACAAGAGATAATCAAGAATTGAATAAGCATGCAACATTAAGAAGGATTCAAGATGAACATATCTCAGACAAGGATACAATAAGAGGCATAAACCATAACATAAACATTCCATTTGTCCAACATAAGTCTGATAGCAATTAAGACAAAAGCATCCAAGGTCCAATAAGCTTATACAAGATAAAAACATGAGTGACATTAAGCTTATACTTACAAAACAAGGTCTATAGACCTAAATATGAAAGATATTATATCTACGAATGAGGAGCCTCTAACGAAGATGGATGATCACCACACTGAGTGATGGAGGGAGGGCGCTGACCACGTCCAACCCTCTGATAAGCCAATGGCACTCGCTGTTGCTGATACTTAGTGAGCCTCTCATCCATGTGTGTGATCTTTGAGTCCATTTCATCAAATATCATATTTAGTCGTTCTACCATGGCTTTAGTCTCTGCATGCATTTGATCAAACTTTGTATCCATGCGGTCGACACTTGACTCAAGACGAGAAAGAGCTGCTATGATAAGATCTTGCTCCTGAGGCGCCTGCTACCCTGGATGTCCCTAAGGAGGCAATCCTTACCCTTGAGGCTGAGGAGGAGGTGGAGGAGGCACCTGAGGTGGAGCATCTCTGGGTCTATACTCTTTGTGCTCCATGTCACATGGACTATCAAAATCAATCTTACTTTGAATGAGCTTCATTATGTATGGAGCAAAATATATGCTTTTGGTCTTATCTCCCTTTGATGTGGCAATCTCTCTAATCATTAAGTCCATCACATCAATCTTCCATCCATAATGTACTTAATTACATTCTAAGCACGTCCATGAATCTCATCATTATTCCCACTTCTAGAGAAGAAGAAGCTCTCATGATCCTATTAATAATGCTGAGAAGAGGGAGAAGTCCACTTACTCTTCTACGCATAAAATGAATGCCTTGATCATAATACTCTTCCACTTAAGTGAGAGCAAGAGGTTCCTAAAGATGTACCTTAACTCCACTTGAATCTCCCAAACTCAAAGCACTCATGAAATCATCCTTAGAAGCTTCTAGCCTTTGTTGTCTAGTCATCCATATAAGATGGTCATGATCAGGGGACACATACACTATTGTATAGAATTGACGAATGGCTTAGGCATGGAAATTGCATCTTAATGAAACCAATGAATCTAAAAGTACATTATGAAAAAGACGATAAAGGCCGTTGTACACTGGATTCTGTCCCAAGTAACTCCACTTCACAAATCTGTGATTAGAAAACTTCTTCTTGGCATAAATGATCTGATAAACTTCTTGCTGAAATAAAGTGCGGAACATACTCGTGGTAGAATTTCTTGAAAATCTGAATTGATTGATGTACCTCAAAATGGTGTATTGTTCACTCTTCAATCTTGCCACATGAAGTCCAATGAACTGAATTTGATTTGGAGCAGCGTCCTCATCCTCACCCTCATCCTCATCATTAGATTCTTCATAATTATTATCATTACTGTCATTGTTGTCACTTGCCTCTACTTCTTCTTCAATGTCCTCCATATGTTCATCTTCCTCTTCTTCATAATCATCTTCAACATGAGATTTCCCTTTTGGTGAATGAGGAGAAGCAGCCAAACGACTGACAGTCTTCTTGCGCGACATTGTCGCTATGAAAAGATTGCAAAGATTATCAAGAAAGTTCAAGAAATAAACTAACAAATATTCAACGTGCCATTATTATCACACCTCTCTGTCACAGGTGGTCAGACCGCTTCCATGGCTAGTCGAACGCTGAGAATGGTGATCGATCGCCGAGTGCGGCGGTCGACCCTTGATGACAAAAGAAACAATCTGATTTTGGGTAGAACCCAAGGTTTGCAAATTTGTGCAACGGAACAGTGAATAGTTGTTAATATAACCTTAATCTACTTGCATGACAAGGATTTCCACAATTTGAATGAGTTTAGGCACATTCATGGCAAACCCTAGATAATTGGGAAAATTCACAATGTGGGCAATTGCAAGTAGGGAGATAGGGATTTACTAGCTATGGATGAAGAGAGAAGGACAAGGAGATGAATCCTTGAAGAATTTGATGATCAAATAGCCGGATTTCAAAGTACACCTTTGATGAGGATTAAAACCTCTATGTATTATCTTAATACATAATAAAAGACTATACGTTTTCATGGTCGTAATCCCTAAGGCTAACGACCTCACTGGTCGTAAGGATTCCAGAGGTTACATAAGGGTACCCTGGTCGGACAAGGTCCTGTACCTAGTCTCCGACCAGGTAGTTGCTCAGAGAAGCTATGAACTGGTATCTATAACTGATCCCAAGTATATTCTTACCGTGCGATGAATATAGCATATGTTGTATACTTCATATCACACGGTTACATAATCCTAAAGACACTGACAACAACCATGATACGGTTGAGTGTCTCTAAGACACTTAACCGCAGAGCAGTTAACACATTGTTAACTGACGCCTCTTCGGAAGTTATTTAAGGGTGGAACACAGAAGAGGCAGAGGTAGAGGGATATCGAGAAGCACATCGACAATCGCAATCTGGTCTGAGACAAGCAAGACAGCATCATCAGATTAGAGCATAGCAATCTTCATATTCAGTATAACTAGGATTAGTCCCTAGTCGGGTCGTAAGCACCCCCTGTAAATCCAGTTCATATCAATAAAGAGTAGCCCCATTCTATCCCAGGAAATATCGCGTCATTTTCCTCTTTTATTTCGTAAGATCAGCGACTCGATCGTCAACAACCTTCACCTAGGGTTTTCATGGCATTTGAGATTTAGCAATTAAGAACTCATGCCAAACCATGGAATGAGTAGAGGACGTGAAGGAGAAGATCTTGATTACCTTAAACCATAAAAGCAATAGCCGGAGAGGAAGATCTGAGGCCCTAGAGGTAAGGGGCAGACGAAAGGAGAGAGAGAACAAGAGGTTTCGTTTGGAGGAAGAACCAAACAGAGAGGATAACTGTTCGGATGAGAGGTTATAAGGTCCTTCACGCAAAATCGGTCAGACCACTGGGCACATGGCCGTCAGATCGATGGGCTTGCGGTTAGACCGCCAAGGGTGGCCGGTCCGACCGGTTAAGACTGAAACTTTCAAAAGGTTCAGTTCTGGATTTGAGAAAAAATGGAATTGTTGTATTTTGCTCCAAACTTCCACACAAATAATCAATTAAACATATTTGGAGCATTTTCAACTTATATAGCCCTTGAAAATCCAAATCTTAAATAGTTTTATGAATTAAGCTTTTGTTTTCGCAAATGAAATCTTATTTTCATGAAACTTCTTCTAAAGAACCAAATTGAGCATATGATGAAATTTAAAGCATCCGATTTTATGTATGAGTCATTAATACCCTTATGGACCTATTCATGTGAATAATTTTGGCTCATATGGCAAAACTTACTTAAGTGCTAGAAAGTAACCACTTAGGTCAAAATAGGATTTTGGAGGAGTTTTGAAATCAAATAACTTTTGCTAGGTTGGCCAACTCTAGGTTTTTCCTTTTGGGACCATTTTCAAATTCCTTTTAGAATAGATTTTACACAAAAATCTAGTTTATGTCAAAAACAAGATACTATTATCTAGAATTTTGGCTAGAAACTCATTTTTGCTTGAAATAGATTTTTCTAGAGCCAAAACCTTTGGGAAACCTTTGAAAAGTATTTATATACATTTTGCAACTAGTTTTTCAAAGGATTATTAATAGTTATGAAATTTTTGACTTTGGGCTAAAAGGCTCAATTTTGAAAAACAATTTTGAAAAACAATACTGGCACTTAATTTATTTGGCACACTTAGGGATGTGATATACATGATTATGATTTAGCACTCCCCTTAATGTGCCACTTACCATCTTGCTCAAGATTGTATTAAATAATATTATGAACAAGAGCAAGAACACCCTTTTGAAAGATTTTCATGGAATGCAACCTACACAAGGTAAAAGATCTAGAGACTTCAATGTAAATACTTGTTACCGAGATAGCATTGGTTTATGATATGAAGTGATCATCTTCAAGCTTGGCTCCAATTTTGACATATGATGGAATCCACATTTATATGAATAAGCCAAGCCTCCAATGCCTTTCCAAGTACCTATTAAGCATTTAAGCGTATTTTGGTACCCAAACTCGGTTGGGTCTTTGAATATTAGTCACAAGAGATTTGGACATCCAAATGGCCCTAGCAATAATCTTATGTGAACTAACACATCTAGCACACACATTGCCATTTTTATCCTTCCTAAGCAAATAATGATCATTATAGATAATAGGCTTAGGAGAGATACATTTGGGACAATCCTGACTAAAATGTCCCTTTTTCTAGCAATTGTAGCAAGTTGGGCTTTTGCTTCCCCTACTTGTCTTCTTTTCTTGCTCCTTGCCGGTTTGTCTCTTCTTTGATGACATTTGCTTATCATTTATCTTGTTTAGGTACACCGAGGCAAAATGTCCCTTCTCATTGCAACCAAGACACTTGATATTCTTCGTGTGTCTTACATTGTGCCTTGTCTTGCTATTCTCCTTCTTCTTTGGAGTGTGTAAGACCCGGATTAACACTCCGAATCCTCGTGCATTTGAACTAGTCCCATGATCGTAGCTAGTTCACACGAAGAAACAAATATGGTAACAAAATCATGTCACAACTTTATTAATAAATAACATCGAGTTGATTACAAAGGAGGCTTACAGGCCAACAATAAAATAAACACAATGAAGGCTAAGAAGTAGTAGGGTCGGTTAATCGCCACAGCAATCAAGCTGGAAGCGGCCTAGTCGTCGAGATCCACACCGTAACAAAATCCTTCTCCTCTGAAATTATTTGCATTAAGCAAGAATGAGCACAACTACCGTGCTTGCAAGTTACACCCGTCAAGTAACAGAATGACATGCATACATGGATGTAACAAAGGATGGCTTAATATGGTTCTTTTTGCATAAAGCATTTTCTTTGAATACTTGTACTAAGTTCCAAAGCAGTTAATCTTTAACTAAAATTTATTTCATAAATCAATTTTATAGTCAGATAACATTCACACATGAATGGTGAAGGATACCCTCCTATCACAATGGCTAACCGCCCAAATCCCAATAGGATAAACCATTTGACAAAGTCTTTTCAAATCAAAACCAAATTCTAACTTTGAGTGGCTTTTGCTAGCATGTCCATGACCGTGGACACGGCTATTCGAATAGTTTTACACTCTGCAGAGGTTGTACACTTTACCCACATGACATGACTTCTCTAGTTTGTTCGGCATCCGTCAATGCCACCTCTCATTGCCGAAGGTAAGAGATCTAGAGCACATGACAAGGCCTTTACAATGCGCCATTCCACCGCAGTCCACCCCCGTTAAGGTTTCGCATCCCTCCTTGGATAGAAATCCGCAGAGTTTGTAGGGGCCCCTCTTACGCCGATGGGACTAACGAGGTCATAATACGACCGACCATCCGAGATGGACCCACACAATCCATGGGATTGACCGCGATGGCACTTTGCAAATTAATCACCAGTCCCTACCCATACTCGGGACATGTGGTTGCACGATATGGCCTAGCCCATTATAGGCATAGCAAAAATACGCTCAGAGACCGGTCCTCAACTGACTTGGGCGACCTTCCGAAAAACCCATGGGTCTCAACCCTAACCGAGATCGAGCCCGTGCATTGACATGCACCATCCGCATAACCATTTCGCCCAAGTACAAACCATCATTTTATTTTATTTTGTTTTCAAGATCATTTCCAAGAGTCCATGGTAAAACAATACCATAGCTTAATTTTAAACAAGATTTGAATTATTGGCTAAATTCCCCAAATAAAATATTTTGGTCTAAGCATGTCTTGGCATAACATTTTCAAATGATCCTAGTTCATACTAATGTATCAACCGTGTTTTGTCTATGGTGACAATGTATTGAATTCAATCATCAACTTTGGCCATACAAAGGAATTTAGGTGTATCTATGAATTTAAAACAGAATTTAAATTCTTGAATATAAATAAGCATGCAATAATAATTTAAAACAGAATATAAATAATTTTAAATATTGGGTGTAATATGATCAAGAATGTAACTTGCCTTGCTTGGTGATGTTGTTTTCTTAACAGTCACCTAGTACTCACAAACACTCTCTCAAGGTTGCTTGTGTGTACAACCACGATGATCATACATCAAAATCAATCCTCTTATATGGTCTCCAACTATGTTGAAAACCGATTCTCAAGTCGTTTAAATCTATCTGAAAACGATCCAAATTCAAAGCGAAATTCAAATAACAAAACAAAAAGGCAATTCCAATTAACTCCAAAACTAAATAATTCTATTTTATTTAGTTAGGTAATAGTTTTATAAAATTTTAGAAATTTGAAACACTCAAATTGGAGTTGGGACTTAAAAGATATGAGTTTTACAAGTTTTAATCCTAAATATGAATTTTAAATGAATTTCTAAATACAAACAAGATTCAAATGAAGCACAATTTAAATAATTTTGGTTTAGTTAGCTAGATCTTCAATTTATATGAATTTAGAAATTTGGAACACTTAATTTGGAGTTAGGAATCAAAGGATATATATATTTTACAAGTTTAAATCTTAATTGAGCAATTTAAACTATTTTGATTTCAAAAAGACAATTTAAATTAACTCTAAACTAGTTATTTATATTTTCTTTCACTAAAACATAATTTTGTAAGATTTTATAAATTTGACTTATTAAAATTGGAGTTGAGATTCAAATGATATGGATTTTATTAATTTTAACCTAAATTTGAAATTTAAATGAATTCTAAATTCTAGAACAAAACTAAACTGAACTCCAAATGGAATAATTATATTTTATTTAGTTAGACAATAATTTTCTAAGATTTTAGTAATTTAAATCATCTAATTTGGAGCTAAAATGTAAAAGATATGAATTTACCAATTTACAACCTAAAATTGTAGTTTAAATTATTTTGAAATTCAAATAGGCAATTTAAACTTACTCTAAAACATGTGTTTATATTTTATTTAGCTGAATCACAATTTTATAAGTTTTTAGAAATTTGATTCACTAAATTTGGAGTTATGAATCAAAAGATATGATTTTTACAAATTTTAATCCTAAATCTGTTATTATAAACAATTTTTCCGAATTATTTTTCTAAAGAAAATTCTAATTATTGCGCAAGGTGACGTCAGCGATGAATTTCCAGGAATTAAATGAATTAAAATAATTTTTCTGACAGTGGGGCCTACGTGTCATAGACACGGTTCATGGTAGACCAATTCTACCCAACCAATGGATCGGCATATTGGTGAACCGTGCCACGCACGCGCTGACTAAGCGGCCATGTGGGCATATGTGGTGACGTGGCGGTTGCGTGGAGATGAGGTGGCGCCACGGTGGCGACCGGACGGGGGTGGCGCACGGGGCCCTAAGCTCACCGGCGAACGACGGCAAATTTATCTCCGGCGAGGGTACGAGGAGAAAGAGGGGGCGAGGTGAGTACGAAGGGCTCACCCATTCGATGAAAGGAGCACGGAGGTGGCCGGCGGCGAGGAGATGGCGGCGGTGCGGTGCGGGTCTCCGGTGGCGCGGCGCTCCAGTGGGCCTCGGGACGAGATGATGCGCGCACGGGACGGGCGAGGTGGCGGCAGTGCGGTGGCGGCGGCGGCGAGGTCTAGGTGGCGCCGAGAGCGAGCTAGAGGCGATGAAGGCCACGTGATGATCGACGGCGAACCTCTTCAATTCCGCGACGAGAGAACGGAATAGAAGGGGGGTGAGGGGAGAGGACGAGGAGAACGAGCGCACCCGCTGCTCCATTTATAGGGGCCGGGAGGGTCGGGCGAGGAGATCGTCTTGTGGCGTTAATGGCGGCCGCGTTTATGGCGTCTTGATTACACCGTAAAACGGCCACGAGATAAGGGGAAACGGAGAAGAGGAAGGAGGCGGGGTTAGGGCACTTAAATGCGCGCATTCACGCGAGGGAAAGGGAAGGAAAAATGGCGATGACGGAGCTTGTCTTGCACAGCAATGGCGGCTCGGGTTTGACTCGCGCGGAGAAGAAAGGGAGCGGGGAGGAAGAAAAGGGCATGGCCATCGGATTTTCATCCGACGGTCGGGCAATGGTGGGTATCACCGTCCGATTGAAATCAGACGGTCATGAGTGACCAAAGGTGAAGGGCGATGGGCAGCGTCTGCGTGTTAAAAAAGCGGGCGAACTAAATTGGCCCAAGAAGCTCTTGAGCAATTTTGAATGCTTTAACATTTTATTTAATCTGAAAATTGCAAAGGGCTTTTAGAAATTAGCAAATAAATCCTAAAATTCTAGAAAAATTCTCATAAATTCTTAGAGGTATTTTGGACTTAATAAAATTATTCCCAACTTAAAGTTGGCTTTTAATTTTGCAAATAAATTATTTTGGCTTTAAAATATTTAAGAAAAAGCTTTTAAAATTTCATAAAATTATCCAAATTAATTAAATTGTTATTTTTCAACTTTAACTCAAATAAAACTTCAAAAACTTTAATAAATTTTATTTTTGACTTTTATAACTTCAAAATTCAAATAAAATTCTTTCAAATTTCGTGAAATCCAATAAAATAATAACTTTATTTAATTTTATTTTGGTATATGAGCTTTGAATTTGTTACAAACTACCCATAAAAGGAATCTCGTCCCAAGAGATTGAAGAAACTAGAAAGAAAGTTGGGGATATAAGGTTTTCGAGTGGAGTTGTCGCCGTAAATGCATTCTACTCTTCATCGGACGAGGTGAGATGTGATGTTGTTCAGATGTCTTCTTCCAAAATTCTCTTGCTTTCTGTTTGCTTGCATAGTATTGCCCTTTTAACTTCGAGTTCTTTGTCTGCTTGCTTCTTTGGACATTTATTGGCATAATGTCCCATATCCCGACAATTGAAGCATTGTATTCTGCCCTTGATGTTTTGTTCTCTTTGGCCGCCACCATTGATGTTGCGGAACGTCGCATCGGTGGACATGGTCTCGATCTTTGGAGCCATGAGTGCCGCCGTCGTTGGTACATGGTTGGGTCGAGGTTGATTTATCACACGAGCTTTGAAGTTTCTTGCAACATTCTTCTCTTGATCGACCATCTTCCTTTTGTGAAGATTGTCCGTCTTGTGTTTGACTTGGTGAATTACGCTTATCGATTCTTGAGCTTCTTCAGTCTTGACTTGGTTAAGCAGCTTCTTATGATGGGTTGAGATATCCTTGCTACTTGATGTGCCGTCTGAAATTCTTCTGATCTGTACTCCAGTGCTGAGGTTGCTTGTGGTGCCAAAAATGTTTGTAAGGGGTATTGTTGGACAAAGTGCCCTTCTTTGCCACAGCAATAGCAAACTCGATCTTTGGATTGCCCTTTTACGGGACACTTCTTTGAAATAATGTCCAATGCTATGGCAGTTAGCACAATGGACTTCTTGTCTTGGCTTTCCCTTTTGAGGGCATCTGTAGGCGAAGTGTCCTGTTTCCCCACATCTATAACAGATAACATACTTCCATGGATGGTGACTTTCAGGAAGAAAGTGGCTCACGTCGTCATTATGTGATACTTCTGGTGGCTTGACCCTTGGTAACTCATCGCAGAACCTTTGTTCATGTCTTTGTAGGAAGCGATGGTTGAAAAACATTGTTGTTGTTCATTTGTTGTATCAACTGTTGCATTAGTTGAGCCTGGGTGATGAAGAACTGGTTCAAGTTCCGAAGAGTTTCTACCATCAGTGGTTGGTAGGCTTCAGCGTTGGCACCTCCAGGAACATTGTTGTCTTGCTTGTTTTCACTTTTGACGACAGTGTTCACCATCATCGGTTATTCCAGAGTTTTAGGAAAGGAGACAAAGGATAGGAAGAGACAAATAAGAAGGACTAAGGGATAGAGCAAAACAATACTCCCAAACAAAAGAACCAACTCAAAAGCTTCAAGAAAACTTTAATAGCTTTATACAACATTTTATCAATCGAGACTCAGATTCGGGAAATAACTCAATACAGAATGAGTCTTGGCAATCTTAGACTATATGGCTTGGTCGACACAGCGATCTTGATTCACGGTCTTCGATGATCCTTGATGACGATGCCCTCTTGGAAGCTTCATGTCTAGCAGACTTCAACGTAAGGGTTAAGCACGTGTTGACCATCTATAGAAATTTCTGAGGAAAAGAGGATCCATTTAATATTATAAAATGGTGAAAAGATAATTAGGTAAGAAAGAAGATAGATGACTTTCGGATGAGAAGAGAACAATTTATTTTTCTTGTTATATAAAATAATTTTTGGAGTTTTTTTTTCAACTAACGGCCATTCTAACTAGGTCACGACCTCTGATCGATATGGCTCGATACCACTTTGTAAGACCGGGATTAACACTCCGAATCCTCTGTGCATTTCGAACTAGTCCCATGATCGATAGCTAGTTCACACAAGATAAACAAATATGGTAACAAAATCATGTCACAACTTTATTAATAAATAACATCAGAGTTGATTACAAAGGAGGCTTACAGGCCAACAATAAAATAAACACAGCGGAAGGCGAAGAAGTAGTAGGGTCCGGTTAATCTGCCACAGGCAATCAACTGGGGAAGCGGCCTAGTCGTCGAGATCCACACCGGTAGCAAAATCCTTCTCCTCTGAAATTATTTGCATTAAGAAAGAATGAGCACAACTACCGTGCTTGCAAGTTACACCCGTCAAGTAACAGAATGACATGCATACATGGATGTAACAAAGGATGGCTTAATATGGTTCTTTTTGCATAAAGCAGCATTTTCTTTGAATACTTGTACTAAGTTCCAAAGCAGTTAATCTTTAACTAAAATTTATTTCATAAATCAATTTTATAGTCAGATAACATTCACACATGAATGGTGAAGGATACCCTCCTATCACAATGGCTAACCGCCCAAATCCCAATAGGATAAACCATTTGACAAAGTCTTTTCAAATCAAAACCAAATTCTAACTTTGAGTGGCTTTTGCTAGCATGTCCATGACCGTGGACACGGCTATTCGAATAGTTTTACACTCTGCAGAGGTTGTACACTTTACCCACATGACATGACTTCTCTAGTTTGTTCGGCATCCGTCAATGCCACCTCTCATTGCCGAAGGTAAGAGATCTAGAGCACATGACAAGGCCTTTACAATGCGCCATTCCACCGATCCACCCGATTAAGGTTTCGCATCCCTCCTTGGATAGAAATCAGAGTTTGTAGGGCCCCTCTTACGCCGATGGGACTAACGAGGTCATAACACGACCGACCATCCGAGATGGACCCACACAATCCGCGGGATTGACCGCGATGGCACTTTGCAAATTAATCAGCCAGGTCCCCTACCCATACTCAGGACATGTGGTTGCACGATATGGCCTAGCCCATTATAGGCATAGCAAAAATACGCTCAGAGACCGGTCCTCAACTGACTTGGGCGACCTTCCGCAAAACCCATGGGTCTCAACCCTAACGAGATCGAACCCCGTGCATTGACATGCACCATCCAGACAACCATTTCGCCCAAGTACAAACCATCATTTTATTTTATTTTGTTTTCAAGATCATTTCCAAGAGTCCATGGTAAAACAATACCATAGCTTAATTTTAAACAAGATTTGAATTATTGGCTAAATTCCCCAAATAAAATATTTTGGTCTAAGCATGTCTTGGCATAACATTTTCAAATGATCCTAGTTCATACTAATGTATCAACCAGGTTTTGTCTATGGTGACAATGTATTGAATTCAATCATCAACTTTGGCCATACAAAGGAATTTAGGTGTATCTATGAATTTAAAACAGGAATTTAAATTACTGAATATAAATAAGCATGCAATAATAATTTAAAAACAGAATATAAATAATTTTAAATATTGGGTGTAATATGATCAAGAATGTAACTTGCCTTGCTTGGTGATGTTGTTTTTCTTAACAGTCACCTAGTACTCACAAACACTCTCTCCGGAGTTGCTTGTGTGTACAACCACGATGATCATACAGTCAAAATCAATCCTCTTATATGGTCTCCAACTATGTTGAAAACTGATTCAAGTCGTAAAAAAATCTATCTGTAAAACGATCCAAATTCAAACGAAATTCAAATAACAAAACAAAAAGGCAATTCCAAATTAACTCCAAAACTAAATAATTCTATTTTATTTAGTTAGGTAATAGTTTTATAAAATTTTAGAAATTTGAAACACTCAAATTGGAGTTGGGACTTAAAAGATATGAGTTTTACAAGTTTTAATCCTAAATATGAATTTTAAATGAATTTCTAAATACAAACAAGATTCAAATGAAGCACAATTTAAATAATTTTGGTTTAGTTAGCTAGATCTTCAATTTATATGAATTTAGAAATTTGGAACACTTAATTTGGAGTTAGGAATCAAAGGATATATATATTTTACAAGTTTAAATCTTAATTGAGCAATTTAAACTATTTTGATTTCAAAAAGACAATTTAAATTAACTCTAAACTAGTTATTTATATTTTCTTTCACTAAAACATAATTTTGTAAGATTTTATAAATTTGACTTATTAAAATTGGAGTTGAGATTCAAATGATATGGATTTTATTAATTTTAACCTAAATTTGAAATTTAAATGAATTCTAAATTCTAGAACAAAACTAAACTGAACTCCAAATGGAATAATTATATTTTATTTAGTTAGACAATAATTTTCTAAGATTTTAGTAATTTAAATCATCTAATTTGGAGCTAAAATGTAAAAGATATGAATTTACCAATTTACAACCTAAAATTGTAGTTTAAATTATTTTGAAATTCAAATAGGCAATTTAAACTTACTCTAAAACATGTGTTTATATTTTATTTAGCTGAATCACAATTTTATAAGTTTTTAGAAATTTGATTCACTAAATTTGGAGTTATGAATCAAAAGATATGATTTTTACAAATTTTAATCCTAAATCTGTTATTATAAACAATTTTTCCGAATTATTTTTCTAAAGAAAATTCTAATTATTGCGCAAGGTGACGTCAGCGATGAATTTCCAGGAATTAAATGAATTAAAATAATTTTTCGACAATGGGGCCTCGTGTCATAGACACGGTTCATGGTAGACCAATTCTACCCAACCAATGGATCGGCATATTGGTGAAGCAGGTACCCACGCCTTGTATTGACTAAGCGGCCATGTGGGCATATGTGGTGACGTGGCGGTTGCGTGGAGATGAGGTGGCGCCACGGTGGCGACCGGACGGGGGTGGCGCACGGGGCCCTAAGCTCACCGGCGAACGACGGCAAATTTATCTCCGGCGAGGGTACGAGGAGAAAAGAGGCGAGGTAGTCTGAAGGGCTCGCCCATTCGATGAAAAGCACGGAGGTGGCGGCGGCGAGAGGCGGCGGTGCGGTCGCGGGTCTCGGTGGTGTGGCGCTCGATGGGCCTGGCGAGATGATCGCGAGCGGGGCAGGCGGCGAGTGGCGGCAGTGCGGTGGCGGCGGCGAGGTCTAGGTGGCGGAGAGCGGAGCTAGAGCGATGAAGGCCGCGTGATCGACGGCGAACCTCTTCAATTCCGCGACGAGAACGGAATAGAAGGGGTGGGTGAGGGAGAGGACGAGGAGAACGAGGCGCACCCGCTGCTCCATTTATAGGGCCGGAGGGTCGGGCGAGAGATCGTCTTGGCGTTAATGGCGGCGCGTTTATGGCGGCGATTACCGTGGCAGCCACGAGATAAGGGGAAACGGAGAAGAGGAAGGCGGCGGGGTTAGGGCGCCGTCTGGCGCATTCACGCGAGGGAAGGAAGGAAAAATGGCGATGACGGAGCTTGTCTTACCTGCAAGAATGGCGGCTCGGGTTTGACTTCTTGCGGAGAAGAAAGGAGGCGGGAGGAAGAAAGGGCATAGCCATCGGATTTTCATCCAAGCGGTCTGTGCAATGGTGGGTATCACCCGTCCGATTGAAATCGGACGGTCATGAGTGACCGAGGTGAAGGGCTGATGGGCCGCGTGCGCGTGTTAAAAGAAACGGGCCGAACTAAATTCGGCCCAAGAACTGCTGGGCAATTTTGAATGCTTTAACATTTTATTTAATCCTGAAAATTGCAAAGGGCTTTTAGAAATTAGCAAATAAATCCTAAAAATTCTAGAAAAATTCTCATAAATTCTTAGAGGTATTTTGGACTTAATAAAATTATTCCCAACTTAAAGTTGGCTTTTAATTTTGCAAATAAATTATTTTGGCTTTAAAATATTTAAGAAAAAGCTTTTAAAATTTCATAAAATTATCCAAATTAATTAAATTGTTATTTTTCAACTTTAACTCAAATAAAACTTCAAAAACTTTAATAAATTTTATTTTTGACTTTTATAACTTCAAAATTCAAATAAAATTCTTTCAAATTTCGGAAATCCAATAAAATAATAACTTTATTTAATTTTATTTTGGTATGAGCTTTGGGCTGTTACAGAGTGAAGCCAATTCCACTCTTATCTTGCAAGCATCTTTGCTTGCTCAATATCTCATCGAGTGGCCTTCCTTTAAAGCTTCTTTTCAAGTCATTAGTCAATTTCTTGACTTAGGTCTTAAGCTCTGCATTTTCCTCTACAAGATTAGTATCACAAGACATAGAGAAAATAGGAGCATTTTCACTAGAGCTACAGGACACATCTAGCAAGTTATCACAAGAAGTGGATATGCTAACCTTAGATGCAATACAAGGGTTAGCAACTACACATGGCATATCATCACATGTTATGCCTATATCCACTTTGGACTTATTGAGCTCATTCAGGAAAAGAGTTTTATGTTCATTTTTTAGAACATAATAATTATTTTGAAGTGGGACATACTCTTTCTTCAAAACTTTGAATTTTGATTTCTCTTTTCCTAAATACTCATTAAGCTCCTCAAGCATATCCACCAACTCATCATATGAAGGTTCATCATTATTTACCTCTTTATTACCTTTAGCCATAAAGCAATGAGGTGGTGTAGATGGAGTTGAGATCTCATCATTGTCGGAGCTAGAGATTGAGCATTCTTCTCTCGACATCCATTCTTCTATGCAATTGTCATCGGTTAAGGTAGACCTTTCATAATTATCTTGAAGATAGGTCCACATCTCATGAACGTTCTTGAGATTGCGTATGTCATCGAATATCTCTATACTCAAAGCACTAAATAATGCGTTAGTTGCTTGAGCGTCGAGATGTGAGCATTTATCTTCCTCAATAGTTTGAGCAAGAGGACCATTTGGAGGAGAAAAGCCCGTATCTACAATCCGCCAAATTTTAAGGCTCATGGCCTTAAAATAGCAAGACATGCAGATTTTCCAAATATCATAATTCGTGCCATCGAATAGAGGTATATCACCAAGGTGCACTATATTACTAGTCGTCATCCTTTACTCTCTATGCGGTGAATCATAATAAAATGAGAGACCAAGCTCCGATACCACTTGTAAGATTGAGGAGGCCGACTAGAGGGGGATGAATAGGTTGTTTCTAAAAATCTTTTAGTTAACCGAGTTTTATGCTAAATTGTAAATCAATTCGGTTTTGCCCAATTAAAACCTAAATCAACTAGTCTTTACTAAGTGCACCAACAATATAAGACTATTGATAATGATAGCAATTTAATAGAAAGAATGTAAATTGCACAAAGTAAAGCACAAGAAGAACAAACAACAAGCACACACTAATGTTTTACCGTGGTGTTCGGAGACTTACCGGTCCCCCCTAATCCATATTGAGGTAAGCCCAAACTAATTGGACTGGCTCCACGAATTAAGCCAAACACCTCCAAGGTAAGTCCAACCACTTGGACCGGCTCCCACACGAACCAACATCTCGATCCACTTGGGGTTGCTCTTCCTCCACTCCAGAGATGGCGAGCACCAAACCACTCACAACCGCCCGGATCTTCTCACAACCTTCTTTGAGAAGATCACCGGCGCAACTCCTCCAAGTCGTCTAGGTGTCGGCAAGTACCAAGAGTAACAAGTCGGAGACGCTCACTTGAACGAATCAAGTGTCTAAGCTCAAGTGGATACACAATCCACTACCTAATGCAACACATGCACTTAGGGTTTGCTCTCTAAGCTCACTAAGTGCAACACATGCACATAAGAGAGAGAGGGCTTGCTCTTTGCTCAAGGAAATGAATATGGCACCAGCAACAACACTTCCACAACCGGCCAAGGTGGGTATTTATAGTCTACACACAAAAACTAGCCGTTGGAGAGAATCTACTAAAAGCGAGGAACCCGATCGTAGCCAACCAATGGTGGTCGACCGCCCTGCTCCAACACTATAAAACTAGCCGTTGACACACATCCGTCTGATGCCAACCAATGGCGGTCGAGATCGGATCAAACCGGTCAAAGCTGCGGAGGCGGTCGAGACCGCTCCACAAAAGCAAGCGGATCGAGAAGCACCTCCCTGGAAAAAACATACCGTCAATAAAAGAACGGTACTACCGCACTCCAGTAGTACCGCAGTTCAAATGCGGTCAAACCGTTGACCAACCGGTATGACCGGCCAAGACATGGCGGTTAGACCAGCCTCTCCACCAGTCAGACCGACTGACATGGGTGGTCAGACCGCTATAAGATCGAGGAGGCCGACTAGAGGGGGGTGAATAGGCGATTTTTAAAATCTTTTGGCTAAAACCGAGTTTTATGCGGAATTATAAATGAATTCAGTTTTGCTCAATTAAAACCTAAATCAACTGGTCTTGAGTAAGTGCACCAACAATATAAGACTATTGATAATGATAGCAAACATACAAAGACTATAAGCAATTTAATTCTAGGAATGTAAATTGTACAAAGTAAAACACAAGAGAATTAAACTACAATGACATAATGACGCTTTACCGTGGTGTTCTGAGACTTGTCGGTCTCCCCTAATCCATGTTGAGATAAGCCCAAACTAATTGGACCGACTCCACGAATTAAGCCAAACACCTCAATTCCACTAGTGGTAGTCCTTTCCCGCTCCGGATAGGTGAGCTCCAAGCTTCAAAACACACTGGGCCTCTCACAAGCTTCTTGAAAAGATCACCAGTCCACGACACCTCCACGCCGTCTAGGTGTCGGCAAACACCAAGAGTACCAAGCCAAGCCCCTTGCTTGACTCTCACCATGTGCAACGAATGCACAAGCTCAAGTGGATACGAAATCCACCTCTAGATACAACACATGCAACTAGAGACCTTTTTTCTTGCTCACAAGGTGCAACACATGCAAAATTGAGAGAAGAAGCTCACACTAGCTCAAGTGAGTGAAATAGGATGCCAAAGATTGTCTCTCAACCGGTCAAGGTGGGTATTTATATCCCACACACAAAAACTAGCTGTTGGGAGCAGAAATCCCCAAAAATCAGGATTTGCGGTAGTACCGCCGTACAAACTCCAGTACTACCATTTTCTACTGTTCATCGGTCGCACGGGTGCATTAACGGCTCAAAAAACGCACGGGTGCATTAACGGCTCAAAAAACTAGCCGTTAAATACTTTAGGTAAGCCCAAACTAATTGGACCGGCTCCACGAATTAAGCCAAACACCTCCAAGGTAAGTCCAACCACTTGGACCGACTCCAATACGAACCAAAACCTCGATCTACTCGGGGTTGCTCTTCCTCCACTCCGTAGATGGTAAGCACCAAACCACTCACAACCGCCTAGGTCTTCTCACAACCTTCTTTGAGAAGATCACCGGCGCAACTCCTCCAAGTCGTCTAGGTGTCGGCAAGTACCAAGAGTAACAAGTCGGAGATGCTCACTTGAACGAATCAAGTGTCTAAGCTCAAGTAGATACACAATCCACTACCTAATGCAACACATGCACTTAGGATTTGCTCTCTAAGCTCACTAAGTGCAACACATGCACATAAGAGAGGAGAGAGCTTGCTCTTTGCTCAATGAAATGAATATGGCACCAGCAACAACACTTCCACAACCGGCCAAGGTGGGTATTTATAGTCCACACACAAAAATTAGCTGTTGGAAAGAATCTACTGAAAAAGCAAGGAACCCCGGTCTGACCGCCAACAAATGGCCGGTCAGACCGTCCTTGCTCCAACGGCTATAAAACTAGCCGTTGGACACACATTCGGTCTGACTGCCAACCAATGGCTGGTCAGACCTCTAGAGGGCCAGTCAGACTGCTCCACAAAGGAGCAAGCCAGATCCAGAGAAGCACCTCCCTGGAAAAAACATACCGTCAATAAAAGAACGGCACTACCGCACTCCAGTAGCACCGCAGTTCAAATGCGGTCAAACCGCTGACCAACCGGTCTGACCGGCCAACACATGGCGGTTAGACCGGACTCCCCACCGGTCAGACCGACTGACATGGGCAGTCAGATCGCTGTAAGATCGAGGAGGCTGACTAGAGGGGCGGTGAATAGGCGGTTTTTAAAATCTTTTGGCTAAAACCGAGTTTTATGCGGAATTATAAATGAATTTGGTTTTGCTCAATTAAAACCTAAATCAGCTAGTCTTGACTAAGTGCACCAATAATATAAGACTATTGATAATGATAGCAAACATACAAAGACTATAAGCAATTTAATTCTAGGAATGTAAATTGTACAAAGTAAAACACAAGAGAATTTAACCACAATGATACAATGACGTTTTACCATGGTGTTCAGAGACTTGCCGGTCTCCCCTAATCCACGTTGAGGTAAGTCCAAACTAATTGGACCGACTCCACGAATTAGCCAAACACCTCAATTCCACTAGTGGTAGTTCTTTCCCGCTCCGGATAGGTAAGCTCCAAGCTTCAAAACACGCTGGGCCTCTCACAAGCCTATTGAAAAGATCAACAATCCACGACGCCTCCACGCCGTCTATGTGTCGGTAAACACCAAGAGTAACAAGGCAAGCCCCTTGCTTGACTCTCACCATGTGCAACGAATGCACAAGCTCAAGTGGATACGAAATCCACCTCTAGATACAACACATGCAACTAGAGACGTCTTTCCTTGCTCACAAGGTGCAACACATGCACAATTGAGAGGAGAAGCTCACACTAGCCCAAGTGAGTGAAATAGGATGCCAAAGATTGTCTCTCAACCGGTCAAGGTGGGTATTTATATCCCACACACAAAAACTAGCTGTTGGGAGCAGAAATCCCCAAAAATCAGGATTTGCGGTAGTACCGCGGTACAAACTCCGGTACTACCATTTTCTATTGTTCATCGGTCGCACGGGTGCATTAATGGCTCAAAAAACTAGCCGTTAAATACTTTAGTGCAGTAGTACCGCAGTACAAAGGAAGGTGAAATAGGATGGTGTAGTGTAATAAGGGAAAGATTAGCGAAGAAGTTTGATCATCATAGGAATTAATGAGATGACAGAGATTGTTGGATTATTGTTAGGTATGGCTTGGTTCAATGAGTAACTCTCTTGGAGTTAAATCCTTCAAATGATAATTTGGTTAAGGATATATTTATCTATTGATGTTAATGAACGAATATGGTTAGATTGTAGGAATTTTATTCATCGAATTTGAGGATTTCCCTAACATTTACACCAGAAGTTCATTCTAGGAGTCTTGGAGGTTAATTTTGGGCTTCGCATTTTTATGCTAGAACTTTGGTCACCTAAGGATTCTATGTAGAGGAGGTAGAATAAGGGTGGATTCCGAACAGTGGAATTATCATTGATAGAACCCTTTTGATGTAGTACATGAGAGTGTGTGATATGAATTCTGAGTTGTTTAATCTTAAAGGATTGTGATGATGTGATTGTGTGTGAGATCTATTTTGAGATACATTGGGAGTCCTCTGTCAAAGTAATTCCGTCGGTAGAGGAGTTGGCTAGAGTATGTTTCTGTGGAGTCAACACAGCCTCTCTACAAAGGTGTGGTTGATGTATTCGGTTTGAGCATGGCGTTGAGGTTGCCAATTTAAAAGAAATGAGTTAGTGTGTCATGCGATGAATTGGAATTCCATAATTTGAGAGAAGTTTTATTCCTAAAAGAGAAATTGAGAAAAAAATGTTGCCTCGGGTAATAAAACGCTCCCTTGATTCTTGTTTGGGCTATGTGTTTATGACTGATGTCTTCCGCAATTTGAGTTGGTGCTGTGTTGGCATGTGTGATTCTTTCTAGTTCAGACAGAATAAAAGAAATATTTGATTTGGGCATTCGAGTTATTTCTCCTTTGGCTTTCGTGGTATTCATTCGCAAATTCCCTAATTAGAAAGTGGAATGGTTTTCGTGATGAGTTTTTGATTTTGGATTTGTCTCTTTTAGTGGGCAGTTGGCATTGCGTGGTTACGATGTGAATCCTTTATTTTCAGTTGGGATCTGTTTGTAAAAGAGTTTGGTTAAAGCAAGTTCTTTTGTATGTTCTGGGTTAAAGGAGGAGCTCCTTGTTAAGCAGAAGTGTTCAACTGAGAGATAGAACAAGAGTTCCGTATGCTATGTGCATGTTGTGTGGTTTGGTACCAATAGGAAGTAGGCCCAAGGTACCTTTGGGTTGTTTTAACGATTCGCGAGAATTAAGAAGTTAGTGTATCGCTAGGACCGACTCGGGTCCATACACGAGGTACGCAACGTCTAGTATGTTCCGATGTTGAGTGAATAATTGAGACATCCAGAGCATGTGATCCAGTTAGAGCCGTTGATCATTTAACACGATCATACCTTCGAATCCCAGCCAGTGCAAATTCTAGAACAGTCAGAACGAGTTCTAAGGAACAAAACATTGAAGTATGTTAAGGTGCTTTGGTCTCATCAGTCCGAGAGAGAGGCCACTTGGGAGCTGGAGTCTCGCATGCGCGATCAATATCCAGATTCGTTCACGGTGGTTACTTGTATTCCGTTGTTAATTTTCAGTTGTGGTTTTTCTTTCGCGTAGATTGTTGTGAGGATTCGGGGTCGAATCCTATTTAAGGGGGGTAGAATGTAATACCCCGTTCAATCTTTAGAACTATATTTGAATTTGAACTGTTTTATTAGGAATTAAAAATGGATTTTAGAATTTTTCTTGAAGGGAGATTAAATTTTGGGCTAAAGGCCCATAGCCTTGGCCCATTAGGGGCAGCCAAAACCCTAAGTGCTATAGTGCCACGCCTCCTGCTACAGTACCACACCACCGCTACAGTGCCACCACCTTCGTTGTTGCTGTCCAAGGAGGGAGGGAGAAGAACCCTTCGGGTGCCGCCGGCCAAGGAGAAAAGAAGAGGGGGAGAGGAGAAGAAGAGGAGAGGAGTGCCTCACAGGGGTTTTAGCGGGCACACGCGTGTCTTTAAGGGTAACAAATGATTCCTCGCTGGTTAGATCGAATTAGATTCGTAAATTGCCATGTTTAGGGGATTATCGTTTTGCTGCGATTAATTCCAGTATTATGTATCTTGTTGCTCGTCAGTTTTCATGTAGATAGAATCCGAATTGGAGTATTTCGTCTCCTAGAGATTGGTAGGGTTTGTTTTCAGCTTTCCATAGGTCCAAAGATCACCCAATTCGGAGTTGTGGTCTAGAAGTTACGTTGATTTTATTACTGCTGTCCAAAATTCTGACGAATATTAGCAGTTGATTTGTTTATTAAATTAAGATTGTGTTAATGGCTGATTCAGGGAGTTCACCCAACACGATTGTCGTAGGAGATTGCTCAAGCTTTGCAGATTGTTAAAAATCTTAAAATTTGGTTCATCCATTCGAAATTTATGAAATTTCTTATACTAGTGTATAGTCTGTCTGTCATATTATAGTTCTAGATGTTCATCTGATTGTTAGACTCAGAGGTTGGCCGAATTGGAGATTCACGCCAACTAGGTTATTGTAGATAATTTCATTACCTTTCTATAGAATTTGAGTTTGCTCTTTTAAGAGTTTCAGAGAGAAAGTTATCTAACTTTTACTACTGCTATCCAGTGTAGTTTCCTATTAGAATGTTGTCTAGCTTGAGAAGAACAAGTAGATAAACTTTGGGTTTGGGAGAACGAGTTAGAGCATTGCGAGTAGAGTCTCGCTTCCACGTCATTCTTATTTGAGTAAGTTGATTATGTAGGAGGGAAGGCTTCGGGATTAGTGGCATTATCCTTGCCTCCTAATGCGTCGCAACGTGAAAGACAAGTACAATTGAATTGTCTTGATTGCTATTTGTTCCACTTGATTGATGAATGTGCAATGGATAATTCCGGTATTACTTGTTTCACTTCATAATTGATATACCATGATTCTTCGATAATATGTTTACGTTCAATATATTCATTCGTCCATTCATTCATGTTTCACCCACGGGAGTGGGTAGTGAAGTCCCATCATTCCAATATGGGCAAGTACATTGTGAAATGTATTGACTGATATCTATTTGTAATGCTTGATGCTCATGCTATGATTAAGTTCTATGGTTTTCGAGTAATTCCAATAATTCTTATTTCTTTTCATGGATATTAATCCATACTTCTTAAGATTATGTCTTTCATATCCTTGAATTCATTCATTCGTTCGTTCGTTCATGTTTCACCCACGAGAGTGGGAAGTAAAGACCCATCATTCCAATATGGGTACGTAAGACCCACCATTCTAATATGGGCAAATTGGATCCCCGTTATGAAACATTCTTTATACGGGCCTTGGATCCCCTTATTTTGGATAATACGGGCCTGAGTGAACATCGACGGGTGTTCACTGGCTATACCGGTATAAGCAGAAGTGAAGAGCATGCATTCCATTCTCGCATAAGATTTCTACCATTCTGTTTCATATTAAGATATTATGAATGTTATATTCTTGATTCAGTATTTTTCCATATTATTACATTGTACTTCTTTGAGTCGTTGACTTATTCTTGTCATTGTTTGTGTGTTTTAGGTAAACACCGATGACAGCATGTTTGGGAAGGATTAGTCATGAATGACTTCATTCACTTACATTTCACTATTAATTAATGGACTTGTTATTATCTTTCATTTGATAACACTGGATTGTAATAATTGAGTTCTGATGGTTGAGGTTATCATTCATTATGACTTGGTTGAACTAGTGAATGCTTAATATTCTTCGTATAGACTCTTGATAGTTTTATCATGAACAGTTCAATAGGATTGGATATTTACAACTTTGTTATGTTGCTGAAATCTAATTCAATTATTATGATCAATCTATTGTTTGTTGATCCTTACCTGTTATTAGCTGACAGGTTGTTGAAATTATTTCGTATTGTTAATGTATGTTAGACTTTTAAGTAATATTTTGGCTTTCGTATAGATAGGGTATTAAAGTTGGTATCAAAGCGGGCATAGGTCCATAGTAATTGAAAAAAATTGTAACGAGCTGAGTCGGTTCACGAACCACGAGCTTTTTTTCAAGTCCTAGCCACGTGCTCACGAAGAAGGGGGGCAGCCACGGCGGGCCTGGCCGACCGGAGCGACACCACCAACGAAGAAGATGCCGACGACGTGCAGAGCGACCGTGATGGCGCCGGCGTCCGGTTCATCGATTTTTTGGCATGAGCGGACGCGCGGCAGCGGCGCACGGCGATACCGGTGTCCTTGGGCGCCATTGCTAACGTGCCAGTGTTTTCGCTGTTGAGGACGGTGGGGCCACCACCAAGACCAAAGCTAATAAATCGATGCCACGCGTCCGAGGGCACTGCGTAGGACACCTGAGTCTACTGAGGAGTATCCTGACGTTTTACATCCGGGGACTAAGGGCCCGTTTGCTTTGAAGCCTCACGCCAAGTTACTGGCGGAGAACTCCTGAGAGCTGCACTGTGCTTTCGTTTGTTTGCGTCGGGGAGTTGACCGAGCCCAGCGTCGATTTAAGCGCCTGGGAGCCAGGGAGAGGCTGCCTGGAAGCTACTCGATCTATACTGTTGATAGCTCGATCCAACGGTCTATTTTTCATTCATCAATTCCAGGTACAGGCTTCCAACCAAACAACTTATCTTCAGGTTTACCTAACCAGGCAAAAATCATCTACTTTTCAGGCAACCTCCAGGCACCAGTTTTTTCCAGGCATAAAATCCAAGTTTCAATCCAAACAAGCCCTAAGACACGGATCTCGTAACATCTAGCTATGGCACATTATATAAGCTTATCCGGACCATCTAATCGTCAGCGAACGTTCAATATTGTGCTACAGTAATATGTGCATAGTAAACCATCCATGTTTCTATAGTACTTTCCTATAGTGCTGTAGAGAGCCCGGATGCGATGCTGCACCTCTCTGGACAAGGAGAGGAGCTGATGCCTGATGCTGAGGTCCAAGTTCAGTGTTGTCCGTACTGACACGGAGAGAAGGTACGCATCGTTCGTATGTACGTTCTAGTTAGTAGTGTAGCTGATCACAGGTCATGTCTCGAGTAGGGCCAACTGATTTCGGATCTAAATCGTTTTTTTTTTTTTGCTGTTTTTTCAAAGAAATTAGTATGGCTTTTTAATCCTGGACCTCCGACCATTGCCCCGGCGGCCCGAGGCCCAGTTCCGCCTCGGGTTCTAGTGATCTATGTATTCTAAGCAATGTAATTTAGCATGGATTCAATCGTCAACCTTAATTCTGCTGAAATTCACCAAATTTGTCGTCATTGTTCTCCTCCGAAACTATGTGTGTACAGGAGCAAACCTTTGAATGCACATCCGCAGAGGGAGGACCAGATGAGATAACCAGGAGAAAGGAATAGGCCACTGCAACAGGCTACATCTCCTCCGATACCATCGTCATCGGAGTCGGGCTCCTCGCCGGCGCCGTTGCCACAGCCCGCTGGCTCTACTGGACCTTTGCCATCTTCGCTCTCCGAGCTGCCAGGTCTCATGATTAAAGTCATGGTCAACCTTGGTTCAGCGGAGCAACCGAAAGAAAGCACCGTCACATTTCATCGTATCTCAAACTAAGGGCATGTTTGGTGGATGCACTAGGCTCTATGCCTGGTAAAAAGTGATGTCTAGAGCCTGAAAATCAGATAATTTTTGTTTGGCCGGACAAGACTAGAGATATGTTGTTTGGTTGGAAGCATATAGCTGAGACTAGCTAGAGGATGAAACCAGGAATAGAACATCGAATACAATAGCGGTGGATCAAGTGTCTGGAACCAGGCGCTCATTTTTGGTCGCATGGTCTTGAGCGATCGCCAGGTTGGCAACCAAACAGAGCCCCGGCTTAGTCCCGGCCAAGCATTAGCACTCCAGGGCAGCAAGCAAACACGCCCTAAGACACCCAGCCGGCCGGCAGACGCTCGCTATCATATGCATAAACATTCATCTCAACATTTTTCCTTATGTTTAACAGGCAAGGTGTCTTACGCAATTGTGTGGCTAGATTAGTTACAATTTTTTTTAGCTAGGATAAAACTTAGGTGGTTTAGAATATTAATTATCTACTCAAAAAATGAGAATATCTAATTATCTCATATTTGGAATATATAGATTTGTCAATATGAACATTTGAAGTAATAATAGAATTTCGAACACATATTGAGGAAACATAATTGAATCATAATATTTGATTGAAAAAAAAATCAATTTGAGCCTAATATGTTTTGTGGACCGTAAAAAAGTAATATTCAACGTGTCTTTCATTGGAAAAATAGCTCGACTCACATCCGATAAGCGTGACGTCGGTCCTGAAAAGTATACCAACTCCTACTCAGCAACTATAGATGCTTACCAGGCCACTGATAAACATAAAACCAAAAACTAATTAATTCTTGCATCCAAGTGTTGCTCGCTCGCGACACCCAGGGATGTGGATCGCTCATGGAATCAGTTCGCTAGCGTACTTGGAAGAGGACGAGGGATAGTATATAAAATCACTACAGGGTGGTTATAGAAACACAAGAAAGCAAGTAAGCCGCAAGTCAAACAAAAGCAACTCATCTAAAGCAAAAGCGCGTGAGAGGATTAGACATTATGTTATTATGAAGCATTAGATTTTTGTATAGAGTAAAGATTTAAGAGTCATAAAAGGATCGAGAGGGGATTGTGAGATAACGAGAATCTCTTGTACTCTTTTAAGTTTGTGCGTGAGGAATTTGTGGTTGGTTTTACCAAATTTTTCTCTCTCATCGTGGTTACTTCGTCGCCGTTAGTTCGGTTCTCCCTACTATATTCTTCTACTTTATTTTTTATACCGTACACGTTTATACCATATCTCACAATCTCTGATCGAGTCCGAGAGCTACTACGCATAAATAAGGATACGAAAGTATCAAAATTATCTTCTACTGCCACGCGCCTCGTCGACAGTTACTGAGCCGCTTCCTGCTGGTCCACGTCTGCAGCCTGGCCACGTTGTTCGTGGCTAACCTCTTGGTTCACGGCTGGACCGTCGCCGAGTCCGAAACTGAAACGGTCAACATGTCGCGTAGACAGTAGGCGGCACATCTCTATATCAGGCAGGTTTGACAGATGAACTTTAGTTAACCCGAAGAAATACATAAAAATCTCTTTGGTCACTGAAAATGATAAATTACCCTTATCCTACTGCAATTAGTTATGTGGAGCTCTTCTAAGTTTTTCAGCACAGTTGCCGTTGATCAACAGGTCTCTGGTAACCCGGCTTTCGTGTCATCAGTTCACTAACATTAGTCCAAAAATCAATATGATGGATGGCACAAGTATTAGCACGTAGGCAAAAGATTAAAAGAAAATGCCATGAGCTGCAACTTTGATATTTTCTGGGAAACAAATTAAAATTATACTGATGTGGTATGCAAACCAGTATATATTTTCTGGTCAGGTTTCTCCTCTTCTCTGATTCTATGTATCAAATAATGTTAATGCAATTATTGAAAGATTTGCATACATTTCTTTCATTATATAATTGCACGGGTAGTTTTGCTAGTTCTAGTTTGTAACAAATCTTAGCTCCCCTCTAAAATTAACCTTATCTGTATGTAGTGATCAAATCAAATACAAAACATATTTTGTTATATGTGAAGTCCATGCTTCTGGTAAGTCCGTGCTACACTTTCGTGGATCTTTAATTCACATAAATCTTAAAGTATACTCGTTAACATTTTAAAAACTATTACGGAGGCAAATCTATTTGTCGCTTGACTATATGTTTTTATTTATTTATTTTTGGACAATTGGATCTAGCTCTCCCTTCTCCCACTCCTCTGAGTCCTCTCCCCTCAACCCTAAAACCCTACTTCCACACGCATGGTTGGCTCTCTGTAATCAATGCAGATGATATACAGTACATAATATTAGGAAGTGATCTCCACCGTTCAATCAAAAATGGAATGCTGAGATCATGAGATCAATAACTACGGTTGTTGATACAGTAAAATTGCTGCTGTAAACTTTTTACTGTTGCTACATTGTTTGCTACAGTAGCATTGTAGAGTATTGTTCACGCCCTCACACCAAAAAACTATTTGCACAGTGCTGGAGTAATGCAGAGGATCGTGTCTGCGGCAAGGAGCAACACCCCTGCCGCACTCCTGCGTCGTTGCCTCGACCCTCGCAGCCAAGCTACTGTGTCTGGTGCTAGAGCCAACTCGCAAAATCTAATTTATGGAGAAAGGAGGGAACATTAATCAAATTGTGGTGGCGACGTGTCAGAGTTGGCTTCACTGGAGGTAATGGTGCTAAGGACCTGACCGGAAGCACCAGAGATGAATGTGAAGGTGTGGCGGTTGCACAAATTTAAAGCACATCCAAACAAAATCGATTGACAACTAAAAAAACCTTTAGTCGAGTGTTGTATAGTATTTCCGTTTTTTTTGCGAAGAATCATTTCCAATTTTAGATGATTAAAAAAACCTATGGTCAACCTATTACATTTCATCTTACGACAGGGTTCTGTCACTAAATGAAATGGCGGCATCATATTATTCAGCTAACAGACTTCTGCCGCCGATTCATTTGGCTGACAAGCTCATTTGGTCGACAGTGCTCTCAATTGAATTGATGACAGAAGCTTTGCCGTCAATTCGTTCGATGAAAGAAGCACGGCCGCCAAATGAATTGGCGGCATTTTTTCTGTCACTAATTCAATGGGCGATAGAGTGTTATTTCTATAATTTTTTCAACGTTGTTTATTTTTGTTATATTAATAAAAAAACTAGGTTATTTTAATAAATCTATTTAACTGTAATCAGACGGAGGAAACCTTTGTTTTCTTTGAGATTCAAACATGGCATGCATGACGCAGCAAAATTGATGTACGGGCAAAATTGATCCAAACATCTAGCAGAGAAAAGGAAATTTAGACAGATTTTACTCCGAAATCGATCTTAACCTTTGGAAGAACACACCAAAATTTTCTCTGAAGTCCGTTTGGTACCCAAGTTTTTGTTCGCGAGCTCCATTTTGGCAACTCCCACGCACGGCGTTTGATTCCAAGCAGGAGTCAAGCTTGCACTGCATGCATAAAATCAAACCGGCCGCGCGTTGCAGCATGGACGTCACAGTCGTCTCCGGCAATGAGCTCCATGACGTCCACGACTACGGCGCCATTGACATCCACGACGGGGACGACCTCTCCTTCAAGAACGACGACGAAACCTTCCCCGGCGACCCCATCCATGATGCAGCCTACTACCGCCGTCACTACACCTGTGGCCTGCAGGACCACACCTTTGTCGGCTTACTCCTGGTATCGCTGTTGTTTGTCGTGTGCTCTCCGTTCCTACTCCGGCGCCGCGCGGACCAGCCGCTGCCCCTCGTGTGGACGATCGCGCTCCTCGTGTGCTCCTACCTCTCCCTCTAGGTCTACGCCGTCTGCCCGTCTCGCAGACGATGGGCGTCCTCGCCGTCGTCTTCTGCGTCTCCTGCGGCACCCTGCTGGACGTCGTTGCGGCCCACCTCATCGGCCCTGTCTCCGGTGGCCGTCATGCACCTCACCACACCTCGCCACCGCCTGAGTCGCCGGGCTATTTGGGACTTTGGGTACACCCTCGCCGAGTACCGGCAACGCATCGGGAGCGAGCGGGTTGGCCATGATCGTCTTCCTCCCAGCTGACGACAACTACGACGTGCACCTAGTCATAGCGGAGCTCTCGATTCTAGTATATATCATCGTCTACATGTGGGTCGTGGTCATCGCCAAGATGCTGCTGCAGCCTGCATGAAGCTCTCGTCTCCGTGGGCAAGATGATACACATGCCCCTCTATCTGATCCAGGAAAACATTTTCGTCTTTGAAAAAAAATTCGCCGGGAGGCGAAACCTCGAAATTTCGGAATTTCGGTCCGAAATTTCGGTACAGAGGTGAAACCGGTGTTTGAAATTTGGACGAAATCGGAACGAAATTTCGTTCAAAAAAGAGAAACAGCTGAAAAAATGAACAGTCCCTAGCTAACTGGCTTCGTACTCCTTTAAAACACCAGATAACTGATGGGAGGGCACAAGGTTTCATCGATCATGCAGTAAATTATACAACGGTACAAGTACAACAATGGTAAAATGTTACTCTAGCAGGAGCAGCGATTGCTGGTAACAAATCGAATTGCCTACTGATATCCAGGTAGCTCATATGAGCCACCACTTTTCTTCTATATTAGGGGATCAAAATCACAGATATGTAGTCACATTGTCACACTTGAGCAAAGCCTGCAAAAGATAATGAAGATTACAACACAACATAGATTAATCTGAACCAATCATATGCAGTGGCGGATCTAAAAATTAGACGGTGGGGGTGCACACTTCACACTCAAAATTCTATAGTTTATACAATAATTCCATAACATCATAAATCCAACACATATGTTCCAAATTTGTCAAAAGCACAACACAAATAGTTCAAATGAAGTCTTACATGAATAGAAAATTACAAAATATGCAACTATGCAAAGAAATTATAGTCTTACTTTACGCGTTTTCATGCCTTGAAAACGTTTCATTACATCATCTTCATTAACCTTCAAAAAAATTCTTTGCCTTCACTTCTCGATCCCGAAAAAAAAGAAAGAATATCTCTATTCATCTTCATGTCGCTACAATCTACATTGACATATCGTAACACATTAATTTATCAAATTTTTATTCACATTAAGCTCACATTCACAAATTAACAAAACAATATAACATGAACATGATAACAATATAACTTGTGACAAACTATATTGAACTACGGCATACTAGTAAATCAAAGCGGCTTATAATTGAAAATCCTCGTCGGCTCAAATCTGTCAACCAACATGAAAATTCCTCGGTCAACCAACCTGAAAATCCAGTCTCGGTCCCAAGTGGCCAAGTGCCCAAGTCGGCCCGGCCCGCAGGCGTCCAACGTCGAGGGCACGAGGCCACTTCGATCCCCAACCCCAAAGGCAAAGCACAAGCCACAAGGGCCAAGGCCACAAGGCGAGAAGCCCCGCCTTAGCCCCCGGTCCTTCACTGCCTTCGGCCGCCTCAGCGCCGCCCAGCGATGTCTTGGCCGGCCGCCCTCTGCCCCTCCCAGCGAGGCGGCCTAGCAGCAGGTGCCGCCCTCCCGGCCTCCGCCGTCCGCGCCATGTGTGCCTCCGCCGTCACAGCGTGGCAGCGCGCCGCCCGCGACCAGCGTGGCCATTGCGCCGCCGCCCTCCCGGCCTCGCGCCGCCGCCGTCCTCCCACGTCGCGGCATCGCCGCCGCCTCGCCGGATCGCCGGGACGCAGAGCGAGCGATAGCGAGGCAACCGACCAGGTGAGAGGGGGGCGGGGAGGAGAAATTATCAAATTAGGGATTTAGGGTTGGAGTCTTGCCTCTTGGGAGTAGTACCTTTTGCTGCGCTTGGGCTTGGGCTTGGGGACTTCTTGTTGGGCAGTTGAAATTTGGATTGAGGCTGATCCCGATGAATTCTCAAAATTTTGGGGGTGCGGGGCATACCCGACCCCACCCGATCCGCCCCTGATCATATGCAAATTAGAAATAAATTATCCAGGAAATAAAACCTAATAAAATGAAAAAAATTGTTATTACAGCTTCCAGGTACAGAAAGTCATTTGATTAAGGTCAACATATGCACAGGGTATCGGTCTAACATATATACAGAATGCCCAGGCAAAACTCAAAAGAGCTATTGGAAGTTGGAACTCAAAAGCAGGACAAGAGCATAGCTAAGTAATCGTTTTCTGATGAAAGTCAGGAGCAGGAGAGCATTTTGTTTCACCTGAAATTAAGATAATTCCTTTTACTTGAGTTCTGAAAGACTTAAAGACAACCCATGTCAAGTTAAACTCAGCCACAGTCCTTGTAGGACCGAAAAGGCGACAGAGGGGGGGTGAATGTCGATTCTTAAATAAAAACGACCCCTCAAAAAGTACCAAAAACAACTCACAACTACAAAGGAAGATGCGCAACGAAAAACTAACCACTAAGCTCTCTGGATAAAAGATCTAGACTCTACCCAGAGAGCAAACCAACAGCAGGAAATAGATGCACAGGAAATAGATATTTTGCTGCTGAAAACTGAGGACAAAAGACTGAAAATGTAGCTGCCGAAAACCAAAGGTGTACACAAAAATACTGCTAAAAACTGAACTGAAAAGGTGCACACTCTGCTGAAATTTCAGAGTAGATCGGCTGTCACCAGATGCTCCAGCGGCAAGAACAAGCCGCCGTAAGATTCAGTTTTTCTCCGGGCAGAACATGGCGCCGCCACAAGCTCTCATTTTCACCGAGCAGCACAGGGGCTCCTCAGGAACACAGCTAGCTATGAATTTCATAACATACACTGTAAGGAACATCTCACAAGCAAGAACCAAAAAAAAAACTCACCAAGGACACAGCTAGCAAATCGATAAAGCATTCACTGGATAGCAGCCAAATAAAAGAGATCTTGCAACATCAGAGCATACAGAGACATACAAGCTGCATCAAAGAAAGTGCCTCATAGGGCTCCTGTTTCCTCCTCAATACACGGCTATAACCAAAAAAAAAAAAACGAGCTCCTCATTTCAGCACACAGGAGCCTTTGACTAGCTCATGCCATCCCGGTTTTTCAGCTCTCACAGAGAACACACGCAGGAGCTACAAGCTAGAAAAACTGCACAGCCCACAACCAGAGAACATACAGGAGCTACATACTCTAAACACACACAGGAGCTACATACAGCCATCTTGGAACGCCTACTCCCTTAGCTCATACACTCTACTTCAAGCACACACACGCACTAGAGCTCTCTCTCTGCTCGTACCCTCACTACTCATCTCAAAGCACTCAGGAGCTGCACGCTAGGAACACTCACACAGGAGCTCATTTCCTTTGGGAAGGAGCCGGCCGGCACTCAGAGAACAAGCAGTAAACCAGAGAGATTCAAAGCAAACTGCAAATCACAGAATCATCTCAACGCGATAAAAAGGCAGCCAAAGAAATCATTGAAACAAGAAACAACCAGAACTCAAAGCAAGAGGAATGATTACATTAAGTAATTTACTCTCAGCTCATCTCCCTACACAGGAGCTATGTTCATCTACTGAACACACCACCAAGCAGCAGCACTACCATTCACTCATCTCCCTACACACACACGGGAGCAACACAGGGAACACACAACCACAAGGCTGCTCTACATCTCCGACCAGAGAACACACGCACTAGCTGCTCACCACTAGCTCATGCCCTCACTCAATACACACACGCACACTGCTGGAAAACCACACGCAGCAGCTAGCTCTCGGCTAAGAACACACGCACTGGAGCTCCACTCCTATCACTTGGAAACGCCCACTACAGCAGAAATTCAGCTCACTCGAGGGACACGCACAGGAGCACTCCTTTTCACTCCTCAGCTCATATCCTCAAACAGCAAATCAAGAATTGCAGTCCAAGCCTCACATGTTTGCTCCACACACAAATAAGGCAAGGGTCATGGTCAACATGACCAGGATTTGGAGGGAAAACCAGCCCATCCTCTCATGCTTGAGTCAAAACTCCAATTTGCCCTCAAGCACCTTCCCGGAAGTTTCCTGTCGACACATGACCGCACCCGGCATCCTGACCGACTGGACCTCGACACCTCCTGTGTCTAGTCGAGTCCACTGGTCATCGCCCGTCGTGTTAAATCACGGGTATCTCCAGTTCCTCATCTCCGGCTGCATAACCGCCTCGTGACCTCGATCATCTTGGCATCTCGACCGTCGGACCTCGACACCTCCTGTGTCTAGTCCCAGTCCACCTCGCCTCACCATGACCTAGCTCCGAAGTCCTGCAGTCACACAGACAAGCAAACCATCACATAACACCGCACGAAACAATATAATCAGTAAAGGCACAAGTAAAGGTACTCTACCCTCGAATACCCGAAACAAACTCAAACTCACTAAACCGACCGTCAAATACTCATCACAAACATGGGGACACCTCCACATGGTCTCTCAATCTCCCCCTTGATGAGTATATTGACAAACCCCGAAAAAGCATAAGTTGAGTTTGTTTGAAAGTAAATACATGGTCCAGAGAAGAAATTGATGCTAATGACCATGTAGGCGCAAGGAGTAAAAAGAAAGAGCAAGTTTTCCTCAAAGCGCTCCCAAAACTCCCAAAAGTGACTTTTTCTCCAATATTCTCCCCTTTTGGCAATAGAGTCATCAAGATACAAAAGAGAATATAGCATGGTGTGGTTGAATGTTATGCAATGCTAAGCAATTAGAGCCATGAAGATTATCCAAAATGACTATTCGAGTATTACACCAAGCCATAGCGTATATAAAACTATCAATATCATTACAAGATATGCATAATCAAGCCAAGCCACGTAAGTAACAATATGAAGTTGAGATGAATTTCTTAGCATGTCAAGCCACTCAAAAGTAAAGTCTAGCTAGAGGTATCCAAAGATGATGCAAACCATGTCAATAACCTAAGTGGAACCAAGAAGCTAGAATTGAGTCAATTTAGAGTGCTAGTAGTTCAAGAATGAATCATTTGGCTCAACTTTGTCAAAAGCCCAAATTTCAACTATTTTTCATTTGCAATGAATATTCAAGTTGATAAAGGTCTATCTTAGTAAAGAAGGTCCCGGACTAGGAGCCATCCACAACCTCTTCCTAAGCTTCAACCAATTTTGACAAATTGCATTTTTAGCCATGTGCTAGATCTCAAGCCTCACTCGACCATCCCAAGCAACAAAAGCTTAAAAGAGTGGTCTAGGTCATCCAAAACTCCCCGAGTTCATGCCCAAGCAATGGCAAGGATCTCATGAGAAAGAATTGGTGAGATCAGTTCTTTCGCACATAAAAGATCTTTTGCTTTTCTTAAAATAATTGAACTCACTCATGTTTCATCACAACACTAGCATAGCTCAAACTAAAGCTCAATTAAAGATTCAAGACTCAACTTAGCCTATTTGACATGGCATGAATCATAAGAGGATAACTAAAGATAGACTAGCCTCAAAAGCTAACATGACATGTCTTAGTTCAAGTTGTGCAATTTAAATTAACTTAACAATGGCAAAGGCTTGGCGACACATATGAAGCAATGACAAATCTAGCAATTAAGCATAATCATGGCAAGGTGTAATGCATTGAAGCATGTCATATATGGATAATAGTCAAGGCTCCATGTAGTTATATTACAATGCACAATCTGAAAAATCAAGAAAATCCAGCTCCCCTCAACATGTGAAGCACCTTTTAGTTCAAGTTGAGTTATATCAATATTAAACTCGAAGCTCCCAAATGAACTCTCCTTGAACCAAAGCAATAAAAGCGAGAAGGCAGCAAAGAAATCGAGAGCAGGCAGGTCCTCAAAGCATAGACAAGATATAGAGAATACCATGGCTCGAATGACTCTCATCTACCCCATATGACACTAGGACTATCAATTGCTTGGCTAACACACTAAGGAGCAAACACGTTCCTGTCTACCCAAGGGTGGCCCAACCCTTGCTAGAACCTATAAGAAGTGAGTAAGCTCAACCTAGTGAGAAGAGACGACTAATAAGCAACATCCTAGAGCATAAGATGAGAGGAAGAAGTCTAAGCAACTAGGCGAGAGAAACACTCTAATCTATGCAAGGAAGACTAACCCAAAATGCATCCCGAATGCAATGCGATAGTAAGAACAGCGACATAATATACAAGATAAGCGATAAAGCACAAAGCTCCCCTCACTACAGTCCATAAGGACAAACCACCCCAAGCTCTCCCATAAAGGTGAAAACCTAGAGCTATCCAAAGGCTTGGTAAAGATGTCACCAAGCTGGCGGTCACTCTCCTGGCTGGAGCACTATATCACCCTTCTCCACATGGTCTCTAAGGAAGTGATATCGGATATCAATATGCTTGGTCGAGAGTCTTGCTTTGGGTTCTTAGCAATGTTAATAGCGAAGTGTTATCACAAAAGAGTGGAACACTTTCTATAACTAACCCAAAGTCCCGCAGGTCGAAGCCATCAAAGTATCTGTCTGAAAGAATCGGCGGCGACAACATACTCGACCTCTGCGATTGGTAGGTGCAACACGATCGCTTCCTCGAAGACCGAGAAACAAGAGAAGTGCCAAGAAATTGGCGGTGCGGAAGTGCTCTTCCTATCTATCCTCTGACCCGTGAAGTCGCATCCGAGTAGGCTCTAAGGAAAAGACGGGATGAGGAAGAGTACCGGATACCATAGTCAATGGTAGCTCGAAGGTACCGAAGAATCGCTTCACTGCTTTGGCGGTGAGATCTGTGAGAGAAGCACAGCGAGCACACAAACACACAGAGAAGTGTATGTCGGTCTCGAGGCGTTGAGGTACAAGAGGAGCCAATCATGCTCGATACTCCTTTTGATCAACCGCTCGCCATCCTCATACAGGTCAAGATAAGGTTTGTAGAAGCCATCGGTGTGGACACCGCTTACCATCACTCATGTCGAGCGTCTCGGGAGGTCACGAGTGTACTTGCCTTGATGCGAAATGTACCCTCCAGAGTGCGCTTGATCACGGAAGCCAAGGAAGAAACTCAACTTCGCCCATCATGCTCATCTCAAACTCGAGCTCATAACATCGGAGGGCGAGAAACAAGAGTATGAGATGAGCCACCAAAGATGATATCATCCACATAAATCAGACGAGTAGAAAGTCATTACCATGCTGCTGAATGAACAAGGTCTTGTCTACCTTACCCATCTCAAAACCATGACTCAACAGATAGGACTTAAGCCTCTCATACCAAGCTCTAGGGGCTGCTTAAGTCCATACAAGGCTTTAGAGAGCTTGTAGACATGGTGTGGGTATTTGGGGTTCTCGAAACACGAGAGTCATCTAACATAGACCTCTTCCTCAATAAACCCATTGAGGAAGGCACTCTTGACATCCATCTGGTAAAGCTTGAAACCCTTAGAAGCTGCGAAGGCAAGCGAGATTCTAATGGCCTCAAGTCTAGCAGGGGCAAAGGTCTCCTCAAAATCCGGACCCTCAACACGGGAGAACCCACGAGCTACAGTCTAGCCTTGTTTGAATGACTACCCTTCCTCGCTCTGCTTGTTTTTGAACACCCACTTAGTCCCAATAACATTGTGACCTCGAGGGGCTCGACAAGCGACCAGACCTTGTTTCTCTCAAAGTTTTCCAACTCCTCATGCATGGCATTGACCCAAGACTCATCGAAAGAGCATGATCAACATCCTTGGGCTCGAAGGAAGCAATGAAAGCGAGAATGGAGCAGAAAAGAGAAGTGCAGTTTTGAGCGTGTGACACGCTCAAAAGATCTCCAATGATCTGCTTTCTGAAGGATGCCTTCTCTGGATATGAGGAGGTCTGGATGAGAAGAAGAAGTGGCCTCTACCTCGTGTGCAGGCGAGGCGGGGGCCAGAGCCACTAGCTCCGGAGGAAAGCGGAAGGCAGAGTGATCACCTTGAGGTGCCTTAGTGGAAGAAGGCATCTCAAGGGAGGAAGAGGAGCTGGATCGGAGTAAACAACCATCGTCTCCCTCATCCTCATCATCCACAAAGATGGTCTCGGATTGCTCTAAAGAACACGAGATATCGGCCTAGTCCCGGGTGGCCTCGTCAAAGGTCACCTCACGAGTCTCTACCATTTTACTAGACTCATGATTCCAAACCCGATAAGCGCGAAGAAGTCGAGTAGCCTAGAAAGATAAATCACAGAGGCGTGACTCGAACTTATCTAGGTTCCCGGACTTCAAGATAAAGCACTTGCAACCAAACACACGAAAATGAGAGGCGCTGGCTTTCGCCAGTATCTCGACTCATAAGAAGTGCGGTGCAAGAGTGCAGAAGAAAACTCGATTGAAACATAGCCTTGCGATCGCAATGGCTTGACCCAAAACTTCCTCGGTGTAGAGTACTCATCAAGCATCGTCACGGCCATCTCGACCAAAGATGCGGTTCTTCCTCTCCTAGCGCCATTTCTTTGAGGGCGTATGGAGAAGAGAGGCGGTGCTCTACACTGTCTCACATGAGAAACTCTCAAAGTAGGAATTCTTGAACTCCGTGCCATTGTCCTTTGCGGATCGCTCGTAAGGCACCGGGAGCTCAACAGAAAGCCTACTAAAAGACCTCGAAAATGTGAAAAAGTCTCATCCTTGAGGCTAAGAAAAACACCCAAGAATACCTCGAGAAGTCATCGACCACAACAAGAACATACCACTTCCCTCCTGATGCACTTTCAGTGGTCCAAGCTGTGTCCATGTGGGGCAGTGTCCGGTCATCGGTCATAATGCTTGTGTGGGAGGATGAGAAGCGGCAACCATCTTCTTGTCTTGGCATGGAGTGCAAACGAGATCTTTGACCATCTTGAGTTTGGGGACCACGAATGAGATCGTGATCGCTTAACTTTCGAGTCAAATGGTCAAATCAATATGACCAAGCCTCCTATGCCAAAAAGAAAGGTCACGGGACTCGAAGCAACTAAGCACCGAGAGAATCACGGAAGACTCGGCAAAATCAGCACGAAAGATCCTCCCATAACGAGAAATCCATAAACCAAACTCCCAGAAGAATCAAGAATTTTGCAATTGTTTTTCTTGAAACTCACCTCGAAACCGTCATCGGTAAGTCGAGAAGCGGAAAGCAAATTGTATCTGCAGCTTACTCACTAAGGCAACATCTTTTAAAATAAATGAATCATTAACATGCACAGTACCTTTAGCGATGGCGCGCCCAGACGAAGCGTCTCGAAGGTGATCGTCTCATCACAGGAAGCGCGGGCTAGGGAGGAGAACCAACGGAGTCTCCGGTCATATGACGAGAACAACCGAGTCTACAAGCCAAACCTTCTCCTTCCCTACCCGCGAACTGAGTCAAGCAGAGTAAAGTCTCGATCTTGGGATAAATCAACAATGATTTTGGCACCCAATCTTGAATAACATGTCGGCGGATGAAGTAGTCAAGCACGATCGACCTCTATCTACCCTCGCTCTCTGTAACTCAAAGCGAAGGTCTAAGAGTAGATTCGGAAGTTCTTTGGGTCCGGCCGCTCTGAAGGAAGCGAGTGGAGCACCACAACATCTTGAACACGCCATGGTAGCTATCTTGATGGGGAAAGCGAGATCTACCCTCGGGACGGCGGAAGTCACGATCGAAAAGAAGCATGAGGGCGAAAACCGTAAAACTTCGGAAAAACCAAGTCCTCGATCTTTGCACAAACCCATCGGAAGAAACAAGCCTAGACCCGTGTTGGTCTTAGGTGCACTCAAGGTTTGGGGCCGACCACAGAATGCGCCTAAGAGACTCAACATAGTCTCTGTAGCGATCTTGGCGCACTGAAGCATCGATCGATGTGTGTCCATCCCGACGGAAGGTGCGGTGATACTTCACCTTACGAGAGGTAGAAGCGACATGTGAAATTACTTTCTTGTCAATCCTGGACATAGCCCGCCGACTTGAAATGGACTTTCTCGGTCACTGGGCTCGATCTCGATCACACAGTGCTATGGAGTGCGAGCACGGCGGTGGATGCTTCCTCATGTCCTCAAAGAAGTCATATCCTAGACCCTTATTAAATCTGCAGATCTTAGATTGGTCTAGAATAAGATTGAGCTTCTTCTTGCCTCCTACAAATCTCTCGAGAGTGTTCATAAGTCTTGACACTCTCGAAAGAGAGAGTGCAAGAAGAGAGGGGAAGAAGAGGCAATGAAGGTAAGGAGCAAAAGAAGAACCCCGGCGAGAGGGAAGAATGGCTTGCACACGACACCGACTCTGAAGGGACAGATCCTCTTGCTAGCGGTTGGTTCACGTCGCTAAGCGTCTCAACCTTACCCAGGGCTTCTCCCCTTCTCCACAATCATATTACAAGCACAAGTGTGGCTTCTCTAGAAGGTCCTTAGTTAGCTTCACACATTTCTCATCCAAAGCAATCAAGTCGATTTTAGTTTGTTACACTTAATGCATGGTGAGCTAACAGGTCCTTAGAAGCAAACTTAGCCATTTTCCTTTCATGATCAATCATATCTTGAAGCTGTTTGGAGACGACCTCAAGTTCAAATGATTAACTTAGGACAGTTCAAGCATGAAACAATCGGCTCAAGTAAAAAGCTTGTAGTTGACAATTTTATGATCTGCCCGTTTAAGTTCATCTTCAAGTTATTGCAATTTTCACAAGACTCAGGCAGATCAAGAAGCATGGCATAAGATCCTCTAGCGAGAATGTCCTTACCCTCACATGAGGTGGGAGAAGTAGTCTCATCGGTAATAAGTAGGGTATGACCATCCTACTCAACTCTAACTCGGCAAGCAAACTAACATTCTCCACCTTAACACTATCAAGTTTGGAGGACACACTATCATGTGAGGTCCTTAACTTCTCCATATCAACTTGACAAAGCGAGCATGTATCACAATCATCACTAGAAGGCGGATGTAAGAGCAATAATCTCTAGTGACGGTCTACCTATTTCCTTCTCTAACTCAAAGCACACCTAGCCTTAGCTTTAGCATGAAAACCTCCTAGCTTAAGAAAAGCATGATTGAGCTGTTACGTAGGTGGGACATACCTCGTCCGAGTCGGAGTCTGTTTCATTGTCATTGAGTTCGCCCTCGAGGGCCATGAAGCACATCTTGGGAGAAGTCGTCGCCGCCATCCTTGGGCTCTTGATCACCGATCCGTCATCGTCGCTCCATCCCTCCACCTCGGCGAGGTCGAGGTCGTCGAAAGCGGTGAGGGCCAGTGGAAGACTTCTTGGCTTTTGCGAGTTGCGGAACTTCTTCTTCTTCGGGCGTCTGGTGGAGGCTTCTTGTTGCAGTTCTTGTCGGTGTAGTCGTTCTTGCCCGAACCGCCAGTAGTCGTTCTTGCCCTTCTCGGCTTGGGCGGTTGCGAATGTGGTTGGGGCCACCACACTCGAAGCAAATCACAGGTCCTCCTCTTTCATCCCTCCTCCTCTTGTAAGCATGGGAAAACTTCCGAGCTAGGAGGGCCATTGCTCATCCTCGATTGCTCTAAGCGATCATCGATTCGTCACGAGAGAAGCGACAAGGAGAAACCACACAACGAATCAAGAAGAGAACGTGAAGCGGCGGGATCGGTGACTAGGACCATCGATCGTGACCCGACTTTCGAGAGACAATGTCAATCTCGTGAGTCTTGAGACGCGAGTAATCTGTTGCATCAAGAGTCAAGGTCGAGAGGTCCGTGGTGTCCTTGATGGTAGTCACTTTCATTTCCCAAACACGAAGATCAAGTCTGGTGAGCATCGGCGAGCATTGTCCGAAGTCGGGTATGTGAGACCGACCGCTCGGAGGTTGCTCAAGATTTTGTGAAATCGCGAAAAGCACTCGTCGAGGACTCACCAGCAAGCATCTCGAATTTGTTGTATTCGCTTGAGGCTGATCTGTCGAACCGTCTTGATCTGGGTGGTGCCCTCATGGTATCGTCGAGGTCACCCAGATGTCGTAAGCGGACGACAGTGAGATATCTTGATCAAACTCGCTCGACTCAAACCTGGATGATGATGTTCCTTGCCTTTGCATTTGCCTCAACATCGACCATGTTCCCGACATTGATGTTCTCATCGGCAGAACAATGAATCGTACCTTGACCTTCCGCCGGATGGCATACCCCGGGCACGGATGTATGTCTCCATTCGGCTCTTCGGAAGGGTGTCGATGCCATCGAAAGCAGGCGACTTGGTTGAGTACTTGTCCATCGTCATGGCTCTTGAGACCGTTAAGATCTATTGAAAAGAGCTAACAAGCTCGATACCAATTGTAGGACCGAAAAGGCGGCGGAGAGGGGGTGAATGTCGATTCTTAAATAAAACGACCCTCAAAAAGTACCAAAAACAACTCACAACTACAAAGGAAGATGCATAGCGAAAAACTAACCACTAAGCTCTCGGATAAAAGATCTAGACTCTACCCAGAGAGCAAACCAACAAAGCAGGAAATAGATGCACAGAAATAGATATTTTCTTCTTTGAAAACCGAGACAAAAGATGAAAATGTAGCCTTGCAAAACCAAAGGTGTACACAAAATACTGCTAAAAAGCTGAGGCGAAAAGGTGCACACTCGCTGAAATTTGAGTAGATCGGTTGTCACCGGATGCTCCAATGACAAGAACAAGCCGCCGTAAGATTCAGATTTTTTCTCAAGGCGAGAACATGGCGCCACAAGCTCTCATTTTCACCGAAAGCAAAGACAGGGGCTCCTCAGGAACACAGCTAGCTATGAATTTCATAACATACTGCTTGAAGGAACATCTCACAAGCAAGAACCAAAAAAAAAACTCACCAAGGACACAGCTAGCAAATCGATAAAGCATTCTTGGATAGCGACCAAATAAAAGAGATCTTGCAACATCGGAGCATACAGAGACATACAAGTTGCATCAAAGAAAGTGCCTCATAGGGCTCTGTTTCCTCCTCAATACACGGCTATAACCAAAAAAAAAACGAGCTCCTCATTTCAGACACAGAGCCTTTGACTAGCTCATGCCATCCCGGTTTTTCGGCTCTCACAGAGAACACACTGAGAGCTACAAGCTAGAAAAACTGCACTGACCCACAACGAGAGAACATACAGGAGCTACATACTCTAAACACACACAGAGCTACATACTGACCATCTTGGAACGCCTACTCCCTTAGCTCATACACTCTACTTCAAGCACACACACGCACTAGAGCTCTCTCTGCTCGTACCCTCACTACTCATCTCAAAGCACTCAGAGCTGCACGCTAGGAACACTCACACAGAGCTCATTTCCTTTGGGAAGGGCCAGCCAAGCACTCAGAGAACAAGCGATAAACCGTAGAGATTCAAAGCAAGCGCAAATCACGTAATCATCTCAACGCGATAAAAAGGCGCCAAAGAAATCATTGAAACAAGAAACAACCAGAACTCAAAGCAAGAGGAATGATTACATTAAGTAATTTACTCTCACTCATCTCCTACAGGGAGCTATGTTCATCTCTGAACACACCACCAAGCAAAGAAGACTACCATTCACTCATCTCCCTACACACACACAGGAGCAACACAGGAACACACAACCACAAGGTGCTCTACATCTCCGACCAGAGAACACACGCACTAGCTGCTCACCACTAGCTCATGCCCTCACTCAATACACACACGCACTTCTTTGAAAACCACCGCAGCAGCCTAGCTCTCGACTAAGAACACACGACTGGAGCTCCACTCCTATCACTTGAAACGCCCACTCTGAGAAATTCAGCTCACTCGAGGGACACGCACAGAGCACTCCTTTTCCTCCTCGGCTCATATCCTCAAACAAACAAATCAAGAATTGCGGTCCAAGCCTCACATGTTTGCTCCACACACAAATAAGGCAAGGGTCATGGTCAACATGACCCGAGGATTTGGAGGAAAACCAGCCCATCCTCTCATGCTTGAGTCAAAACTCCAATTTGCCCTCAAGCACCTTCCCTAAGTTTCTGTCGACACATGACCCTTTTTAAGATCATCTGACCGATGGACCTCGACACCTCCTGTGTCTAGTCCGGTCCGTTGGTCATCGCCGTCGTGTTGTTCACACGGTATCTCGATTCCTCATCTCGGCAAGCATAACCGCCTCGTGACCTCGATCATCTTCGGCATCTCGACCGTGTCGGACCTCGACACCTCCTGTGTCTAGTCGATCCACCTCGCCTCACCATGACCTAGCTCAAGTCCTGCAGTCCACACGACAAGCAAACCATCACATAACACCGCCGCGAAACAATATAATCGGTAAAGGCACAAGTAAAGGTACTCTACCCTCGAATACGAAACAAACTCAAACTCACTAAACCGATCAGTCAAATACTCATCACAAACATGGGGACACCTCCACATGGTCTCTCAATCTCCCCTTGATGAGTATATTGACAAACCCCAAAAAGCATAAGTTGAGTTTGTTTGAAAGTCGTACATGGTCCAAGAGAAGAAATTGATGCTAATGACCATGTAGACGCAAGGAGTAAAAAGAAAGAGCAAGTTTTCCTCAAAGCGCTCCCAAAACTCCCAAAAGTGACTTTTTCTCCAATATTCTCCCCTTTTGGCAATAGAGTCATCAAGATACAAAAAGAGAATATAGCATGGTGTGGTTGAATGTTATGCAATGCTAAGCAATTAGAGCCATGAAGATTATCCAAAATGACTATTCGAGTATTACACCAAGCCATAACGTATATAAAAACTATCAATATCATTACAAGATATGCATAATCAAGCCAAGCCACGTAAGTAACAATATGAAGTTGAGATGAATTTCTTAGCATGTCAAGCCACTCAAAAGTAAAGTCTAGCTAGAGGTATCCAAAGATGATGCAAACCATGTCAATAACCTAAGTGGAACCAAGAAGCTAGAATTGAGTCAATTTAGAGTGCTAGTAGTTCAAGAATGAATCATTTGGCTCAACTTTTGTCAAAAGCCCAAATTTCAACTATTTTTCATTTGCAATGAATATTCAAGTTGATAAAGGTCTATCTTAGTAAAGAAGGTCCTGGACTAGGAGCCATCCACAACCTCTTCCTAAGCTTCAACCAATTTTGACAAATTGCATTTTTAGCCATGTGCTAGATCTCAAGCCTCACTACGACCATCCCAAGCAACAAAAGCTTAAAAGAGTGGTCTAGGTCATCCAAAACTCCCCCTGAGTTCATGCCCAGTGCAATGGCAAGCAGTCTCATGAGAAAGAATTGGTGAGATCAGTTCTTTCGCACATAAAAGAGATCTTTTGCTTTTCTTAAAATAATTGAACTCACTCATGTTTCATCACAACACTAGCATAGCTCAAACTAAAGCTCAATTAAAGATTCAAGACTCAACTTAGCCTATTTGACATGGCATGAATCATAAGAGGATAACTAAAGATAGACTAGCCTCAAAAGCTAACATGACATGTCTTAGTTCAAGTTGTGCAATTTAAATTAACTTAACAATGGCAAAGGCTTGACGACACATATGAAGCAATGACAAATCTAGCAATTAAGCATAATCATGGCAAGGTGTAATGCATTGAAGCATGTCATATATGGATAATAGTCAAGGCTCCATGTAGTTATATTACAATGCACAATGCGAAAAATCAAGAAAATCCAGCTCCCCCTCAACATGTGAAGCACCTTTTAGTTCAAGTTGAGTTATATCAATATTAAACTCCAGAAGCTCCCAAATGAACTCTCCTTGAACCAAAGCAATAAAACGAGAAGCTGGCAAAGAAATCAGGAACAGACAGTCCTCAAAGCATAGACAAGATATAGAGAATACCATGGCTCAGACTGACTCTCATCTACCCCATATGACACTAGGACTATCAGCTGCCCGGCTAACACACTAAGGAGCAAACACGTTCCCTGTCTACCCAAGGGTGGCCCAACCCTTGCTAGAACCTATAAGAAGTGAGTAAGCTCAACCTAGTGAGAAGAGACGACTAATAAGCAACATCCTAGAGCATAAGATGAGAGGAAGAAGTCTAACAACTAGGCGAGAGAAACACTCTAATCTATGCAAGGAAGACTAACCCAAAATGCATCCAGAATGCAATGCGATAGTAAGAGCAACGACATAATATACAAGATAAACGATAAAGCACAAAGCTCCCCTCACTACAAATCCATAAGGACAAACCACCCCAAGCTCTCCCCAAGAAATTTGAAAACCTAGAGCTATCCAAAGGCTTGGTAAAGATGTCAATGGCTGGCGGTCACTCTCCTGGCTGGAGCACTATATCACCCTTCTCCACATGGTCTCTAAGGAAGTGATATCGGATATCAATATGCTTGGTCCGAGAGTCTTTGCTTTGGGTTCTTAGCAATGTTAATAGCGAAGTGTTATCACAAAAGAGTGGAACACTTTCTATAACTAACCCAAAGTCCCATGGTCGAAGCCATCAAAGTATCTGGCTGCAAAGAATGGCGGCGACAACATACTCGACCTCTGCGGTGGATCATGCAACACCGCATCGCTTCCTCGAAGACCAGAAACAAGAGAAGTGCCAAGAAATTGGCGGTGCGGAAGTGCTCTTCCTATCTATCCTCTGACCAAATAAGTCTCGCATCCGAGTAGGCTCTAAGGAAAAGACAGGATGAGGAAGAGTACCGGATACCATAGTCAATGGTAGCTCGAAGGTACCGAAGAATGCGCTTCACCGCCTGGCGGTGAGATACGCGAGGAGAAGCCTGAAAACGAGCACACAAACACACAGAGAAGTGTATGTCCGGTCTCGAGGCAGTGAGGTACAAGAGGGAGCCAATCATGCTACGATACTCCTTTTGATCAACCGGCTCGCCATCCTCATACAGGTCAAGATATTTGTAGAAGCCATCGGTGTGGACACCGGCACCATCACTCATGTCAGGCGTCTCAGGAGGTCACGAGTGTACTTGCCTTGATGCAGAAATGTACCCTCCCGAGTCTGCTTGATCTGGAAGCCAAGGAAGAAACTCAACTCGCCCATCATGCTCATCTCAAACTCTGAGCTCATAACATCGGAGAACTGAGAAACAAGAGTATGAGATGAGCCACCAAAGATGATATCATCCACATAAATCTGGGACGAGTAGAAAGTCATTACCATGCTGCGAATGAACAAGGTCTTGTCTACCTTACCCATCTCAAAACCATGACTCAACAGATAGGACTTAAGCCTCTCATACCAAGCTCTAGGGGCCTGCTTAAGTCCATACAAGGCTTTAGAGAGCTTGTAGACATGGTGTGGGTATTTGGGGTTCTCGAAACCTGGAGGCTGTCTAACATAGACCTCTTCCTCAATAAACCCATTGAGGAAGGCACTCTTGACATCCATCTGGTAAGCTTGAAACCCTTAGAAGTCATGAAGGCAAGCGGATTCTAATGGCCTCAAGTCTAGCAACAGGGCAAAGGTCTCCTCAAAATCCAGGACCCTCAACACAGGAGAACCCACGAGCTACCATCTAGCCTTGTTTGAATGACTACCCTTCCTCACTCTGCTTGTTTTTGAACACCCACTTAGTCCCAATAACATTGTGACCTCGAGGGGCTCGACAAGCGACCAGACCTTGTTTCTCTCAAAGTTTTCCAACTCCTCATGCATGGCATTGACCCAAGACTCATCGAAAGAGCATGATCAACATCCTTGGGCTCAAGGAAGCAATGAAAGCGAGAATGGAGCAGAAAAGAGAAGTGCGATTTTGAGCGTGTGACACGCTCAAAAAGATCTCCAATGATCTGCTCTGAAGGATGCCTTCTCTGGATATGACGGGGAGGTCCTGGATGAGAAGAAGAAGTGGCCTCTACCTCGTGTGCAGACGAGGCAGGGACAGAGCCACTAGCTCCGGAGGAAGCGGAAGGCAAGGGCTGATCACCTTGAGGTGCCGTGGAAGAAGGCATCTCAAGGGGAGGAAGAGGAGCTGGATCGTAAACAACCATCGTCTCCTCATCCTCATCATCCACAAAGATGGTCTCGGACGCTCTAAAGAACACGAGATATCGGCCTAGTCCCGGACCGCCTCGTCAAAGGTCACCTCACAGGTCTCTACCATTTTACTAGACTCAGTTCCAAACCCGATAAGCCCTTGAAGAAGTCGAGTAGCCTAGAAAGATAAATCACAGAACGTGACTCGAACTTATCTAGGTTCCCGGACTTCAAGATAAAGCACTTGCAACCAAACACACGAAAATGAGAGACGCTGGGCTTTCGCCGTATCTCGACTCATAAGAAGTGGTGCAAGAGTGCCCAAGAAAAACTCGATTCGAAACATGGCACTTTGATGCAATGGCTTCCACCCAAAACTTCCTCGGTGTAGAGTACTCATCAAGCATCGCCCCGCCATCTCGACCAAGGTGCGGTTCTTCCTCTCCACAACGCCATTTCTTTGAGGGACGTATGGAGAAGAGAAGGCGGTGCTCTACACTGTCTCACCTGAGAAACTCTCAAAGTAGGAATTCTTGAACTCCGTGCCATTGTCCTTCTGCGGATCGCTTCAGAAGGCACCCGGAGCTCAGCAGAAAGCCTACTAAAAGACCTCGAAAATGTGAAAAAGTCTCATCCTTCGAGGCTAAGAAAACACCCAAGAATACCTCGAGAAGTCATCGACCACAACAAGAACATACCACTTCCCCTGCCGATCAAGACTCATTTGGTCCAATGTGTCCATGTGGAGCATTTGTCCTTGCTGCATCGGTCATAATGCTTGTGTGGGAGGATGAGAAGCGGCAACCATCTTGCCGTCTTAAGCATGGAGTGCAATTCATTGATGAAGTTAGCGCAGAACTATGGCACCTTCTAGAGGATGGTCTCACCGTTACGCTAATGCAGGGATCTTTTGAACGACATCGTGGTTTTAACACTAGATCTAGGGCAAGCAATCCATACATGATACAATGGTCACGGTTAGTATTTCTTCTCCTGTTTTCATAGAAGTGGTTCTCATTTCATTTGAAACATTCAGTAGTCAAATATTGTTGTCTAATATATCCAAAACAAGTACGCCTAACGTTCCTTTTGAATCCGCCTCACGGCCAGTCAAGTAGTGCACAAGTGGATCTTATTGCTAAATTCGCCAAAGGAAAATAGATGAATAGGTGTAGCACTTATGGAGAAGGAAATGTATTGAAACAGGGAAAAATGATAAGGTATACCTTTTACTTAAATTGCACCACTTATAAATATTTAAGATATAAAATGGCTAAGGGCAAAATAGCTCGCCACTTACCCCACAAAGCGAAGTTTTGAGAAGAGGTGGAACAGGACAATGGTACATCAGCCTTTACACTCCTAGAATACAAATTTGAAGGAAATAATAAGTTATGAGATGCATAAAGAGTACACAAATAAAATAAGGACATATTGCAAATGTTGTCACCAAAATACTCATATTAGAACAACGATAATTAAAAAGCATTGCGCTTTGTGGGAGGTAAAGTATAATTATATCATGTACAACAATAATGAAAAAAGATTTTTTTAAAGGAAGTTGGCTTACATAAGAAACTGATCAAAGCTATACTGAGCTTGAGAGGTCCTTCTTTTTCTTCTTGACCGGCTTTGACCGTTGAGAACGATGACCGTGAGCCTCTCTATCTTCTGCGATCTCCTCATGTTCTTCTCCTCCACTACCATCATCATGGCCATCATCGTCATCATCATTGGATGAGGCATCCTCAAATTCATCCTCTTCATCGTCGTCATCACTTTCCATAAATTCTTTCTCTTCATCCACCATTGTCATCTTTCCTTTCTTCGCCTTTTCCTTTCTTCCAGCACGAGAATACTTCCTCTTTGAGCTTTCTCGATGTATTTCATCCAGAATGACCCGAGATGGGGATCCCCCCTCATCTAGAGTCAGGCACGATTCACTTCGGGACTTATTAAGCCTACACATGATTGGGTTTGATTCATCAAACAGTGCGCCATCCATCATTATTGCACATGGATCAAGATCCTTCTCATCCTGTTCAATCTCTTTTTGCTGGATGTGCAGTTTCAAATTGTAATAGACATATACCAGCTTGTGCAGCTTCTCATAACCTAATCGGTTTCTCACCTTGGTATGAACTAATGCGAATGTGCTCCAATTGCACTCACAACCGTTGGATGAGACGCATTGTGAGATGATCCGCAAAGCATATTTTTGCAAGAGTTTGAATTCTCCTCCATACTGGAACCACCAGGCGGCTGTGAAATCAAAATAACACAAATTATAGAAGGAAAGTACTTTTCAATGGTCATTAGATCCGAATTTATTTCACTTGGGCTAACAACGGATGCTCCAGGCGTGCCATCACTCCGTCAAACTTCCTTTAGAAGCATGAAATAACTCAAATTGAGCAAGTACTTGCTTTGCAAGATGAGGTGAGTCCGCTTTCCTGCCTATTACATCAGTTAGTGCTTCGACATAGTCGGCTTTGCTGCTAAAGCGGCACTTGTAGTGGCCTTTGAGATCAAGGGCAAGACTACATGGGAAAAGACGACAATGTGCATTAGAATGCGTGAGAATTACCTAATACATAATTTCATAAGCTTACTTTCCCATTATCTCGCAACCATCATAGTGTCCTCGTATAGATAACTAACCTGTGGGACACCTTATTCATGTATCTATCAATTCCTCCGCCCTCGCCAAGATGAGCTTCCATTGCATGCGTAGCCGCCATCATCTTTGCCATGAATCCGAAATTGTGCAAATCTTTTGTCGATCGGCATATCGTAGTATCGGCATATAGTGGCTCCACTATATCTAGGACCCACCTAAGTTCGGACTACCAACCACTTCTTGTCAAGTAGTTTTCTACGTAATCATATTCTCCAATTGTTGTCCCTCCACTCTTCCGACACCATCCATTGCCGGAACTTGTCTTTCCTATCCCAGAAACTTTGAAGGAAAGTAAATACAGTTCCAAAGCGGGTGGCATTGGGTCGGATAAACTCTCTGCCAATCTTCTTCCTCATCTCATTGTGCAACCTGTTGTGGTTGTAGAAGAATCTACAAATCCGTTTTGCACTTTTGACCACACTAGCAACCTCTGGGAATTTACCTATGTCCTTCAACATAAGGTTGATAGTATGAGCACATGGCTGCCAAAAAATGTTTGGGTACTCGCTGATGAGCTTGGCACATGCTTTCTTGTAGTTCGATCCATTGTCAGTGACAATTTGCACAACTGACTTATGCCCAATATCATCAACCACCATCTTAATCTCCGTGTACAGAGAATCTGCATGGGAAAGGAAAACAAGATAAATTAGAGCGCATGAGAATAAACAATAAATATAATTATTAGTATCTTTCTCATTACCTGCATTCTGGATTTTACCATTTGCATTGACGGACTTATGGAAGAACATATTCTCATTGCAATACACCATGAAATTGATGATGCTCATGGAGGTTGGTCCTATCCATGAGTTGCACGTGATAGTCACACCAAATTGATCCCAATCCTTTTTAAAGTTTTGGACATACACCTCTAATTTCTTACAATTGACTTGCAAGTATGTCCCATCAATTTCAGTGCCTTTAGGGAGGTGCTCCACCATACCTAACTCTTGAGTCACCCTCAACGCTGCTTGAAAGTAAGGGTAGTTGACTTTACGACCAGCGATGTCGTTGGCATGAAACTACTTTGCCCAAGCTTGGCCAAGTTTTTCTTTTGACCCCTTCTTCAGGATGGTGTCAATCCTAGGCTGAATGTGCCATTTGCTACGTGCCAAGTGTGGATCAAATGAGTGAGAAGCACTACCACTATGACCAACCCTTATGTCGTTGGCATGAAACTACTTTGCCCAAGCTTAGCCAAGCTTTTCTTTCGACCCTTCTTCAGATGGTGTCAATCCTAAATTTGGATGTGTCATTTGCTACGTGCCAAGTGTGGATCAAATGAGTGAGAAGCACTATCACTATGACCAACCCTTGCACCGCGAAGCATTCTGACAAGTCGGGTTTCACTAGCACCACTACCAACACAACTCCCACTGCCACTGCCACTCCCACTCCCACTCCCAGAGCCATGCACAAATGTGCCACCCATCCTCTCCACTACATGCCGAAGTTGAATATCTCTCAATGATCTCGACATAGCCAACTGCACTCGGCCCTCCTCATCACTAGGCACATCAATTACTTCATTTTCCTCTAATTCATGCATAAACTCATCTTCGAATCTAAGTTTGCTCTCCTTAAGTTCTCTTCTCTTTTGCTTCCCACTATTCCAAGACTTCCTCATTTCAATCCGCACTTCTCGTGGCACACGTTCACACAGGATCTCACTACACCTTCTATTCCAGCCAGATGCTCCCTCAGCTGGGTTGCATCTCCACCTTTCTTCGTCAATGAGCAATAATGACATGTGAAGCCTTGTGCACCAATTCTGGCGGCATGAGTCCAAACATTGTTAATGTTTCCATCATTCACATGTCCTGCATTTTTTTATGAACCACACATGACTTCAAGCAACACATAAATATATAATACGCGTGACAATAATCAATGAGTAAATAAGAGCCATCCACATATATATCAAGAAGAAGAACAATAAGAGCCATCCACATATTGTTCAGTAAAGATAAAAGCGAGTAAATGAGTGGCAAGCTACAGATATATATGTGCTACTAAGGTAAGCAGTAAGCTATTGTTGATTTGCACCTATTTAACATCATTAAACACATATGTTATACTTAGAATTTGCTAAGCGGTGAAGCTCTAAATTGCTTCACTAATCTTTTCCTCACATCAAGATGAGGACTTCACTAACCAAATCTTTTCCGACTTAAACAAAGCAATGAAGCATACCTTCCCTAGGACGAGGAGTTGGAGCTGAAGCAGTGGCGCTGCCAACCTCCCAGTCGGTGGTGCTGCCCCTACCGCTCCCAGTGCCTACATCCATGCTGACCTCCCTATCGCGGGAGTTTCCCCCAACCCCACCTCCACCGCTTGCGCCAGCCATGACCCAGGCACCTGGCTCCCTACGATTGCATCGCCGCCGCCTGGAGAGGAAAAGAAGAAATGCACTGGTATAGAGCTAGCAAGATAAGGGAAAGACAAAGCATGAAGGTTCTCCAGTAGGATGATTCTTGATGCAAGATAAGGGAGAGGAGGCGAAAGAGCTACCTCGGCGTGGGAGTCTCGGAGGTCGAAGCGGCCTGGTCCCTGCTGTTGCGCCGCCGTCGCCTGGAGAGGAAAATGGAGATGAGTTGCGCCGAGCTCTGGTGCGCCCTGTTGCGCCACCGCCGCCGCCTGGAGAGGACAAGGGGGAGGAGGCGAAAGGGAGAGTGGGGCGTGGGGACGCCGAGCCGGAGGCATCGTGTACTCGCATGATGGCAGCTAGTGGATCGGGGAGGATTCGGGATTCAGGATTTTAGGTTCAGTCGAGTGGGCGACACGGGACTCGGGAGGTTAGGGTTAGGGAGGAAGCTATAGGGTTTGGGCGGCCAGGTTCTTTCGGCCTTTGGGCCAAATTCAAATGTGCGAAATTTTTGAACGAAAACCATTTCTTTCGAATAGCGATGAAACGAACGAAATTTCGACAATTTCAGCGAAATTTCGTCGAAATTATGAACCCTGATCTGATCTCATATATCCCCCTGAGGTTCGTCATCTTCCTCGTGGGCCATGTTGGCTGGTTGTTGTTCTTCTGGCCGAGAATGATGGCCATGGCCGGGTTCTCCGGGTACATGCTCGCCGTCCACGCGCGCTACAAGCAGATGGCAGCAAAGCAAATTAGCCAACATCCGAAAAAAAAATTGGAGACTTGTACTTTTTTGTGTGTGATTTTGTACAATGCTTATGTTACCATTATTTTTGGTCTGAAACAACGTTTGAGCATGCCGTTTTAAACTTATGTCCATCGTCATTAACGTTTGACACTTAAACTCCGGTTATGAAGGACACTGATCAATTACAAATGATCACCGACATGAATCGAATCAACGGACAGTGCCGTGCTTAAGGTTTACGAAGGACACTGGAATTTATGAATGGGAGACAAAAGAAATCATGTACTACTATCAATGATCAAGTCAAGCCACCTCTCTCTTTTTTGTCTTCCTTTTTGCGAGAGAAATTTCACGGTACATATTCTACCGGTAGTATATGTGGTAATATAAATCAAATATGATCATTGATTTGGTAAGATGTAATAGATTTTTTTTGTGTTTATAATTTCGTGAGAGTATTGTAGACTTTTCTAAATTATTACGTTTGTACCATGCGGCTTGTTATCCCTCCACCCTCACATAGGCAATTACAATTGTACCCTTTGGAATCCTACTACTCATACTAACATATATAATATAACTATATCCTAACTAATATGAAACATTGGATAAAAAAGAATGCACAGTCCGTATTAAATTGAGTGTACCGTAAAATAGATCTTTTACACATGGTCACCAAAATGAGCAGAATCCACAGACAAAGCCGTGGTCAAGCAGTTTGAAAGCCATTCCCCCAAGCTCCCAACATTCCTTAATCCCATGCCTCCTCGTGCGTAGCGATTAGCATCACATTACTAACGAGTAATATGTACGTGCAAGCAAAAATAGGCTCTTACGGTTGCAGTGCACATGTGAATTGCCTTTGCAAACAACGAACCAACGCCTCTCCTTTCTTTAGCAAACTCTGCATGCATAGCTTAAAGCAGATGCAGATGCAGATGCAGACTCTTTCAAATCATGCATCCCTCAGCTTCCGGCGGTCCGGCCACCCCTACTCTCTCTCTCTCTCTCTCTCTCTCTCTCTCTCTCTCTCTCTCTCTGCCGTTGAGGCATTGACCATTGCACGTAGAGAACTTGGCTTCTAGGGGCCGGCCGGCAGGCACAAGAAATGGACACGATCCCACCGCTGAAGTCCAGCAGTTTCTCTCCGGCCACCACCCGGGAGGAGAAGCTCGCCCGCAACCTCTCGCTCGGGGCCATCAAGCTCGGCGAGCCCACCGAGCGCATCAAGGAGGAGGCCGGGGAAGGGGAAGGCCACGCCGACAATGCTGGCAACGACACGGCTGCTGTCGGAGATGATGGCGCGAACGCCGATGAGGCCGGGGGTGACGCGGCACCTGAGGAGGCCGCGGAGCCGGACCTCGCTGCGCTGTCCGCGGAGGTCGACGCCTTCCTCGCCAGCCGGGACGGCGACGCGTCGGTGAGCATCTCGGAGGTGACGCTGGACAGGTTCGCCTCCGCCGTCGAGCAGGAGATCGCGCAGTCGGAGGGCGCCGACGACAAGTGGGCGGCGGATGAAACCGGCGAGCTGCCGCCGCTCCTCGCCGCGATCAAGCGCATCGCCACGCTCGCGTCCGCGCTCACCGCGAACGCGGAGGGGACCAAGTACACCATCGGCGTGCACCGCGTCACCGGCGTGCTGCACCGCGCCATGACGTTCGTCGAGGACGAGTTCCACACGCTGCTCGAGGACCCCCGCGTCGCCAAGATGGCGCACGCCGGCGACACGGGGAGCGCCAGCGCAAAGTCCATGAGGCGGCCACCGTCGTTCGGGCACGCGAGCGAGCCCGACCGGTGCGTCCTCCCTTCCTCGGACGGCAGTGCCGCCGCCGGCGAGGCCTCCCCGCAGTTCCCGGCGGAGACCGTGGACCGGCTCCGCGCCATGGCGGACGCCATGATCACGGCGGGGTACGTGACGGAGTGCACGCAGGTGTTCCTGATGGCGCGCCGGAACGCGCTGGACGCGACGCTGCAGAGCCTCGGGTACGAGAAGGCGAGCATCGACGACGTAGTGAAGATGGCGTGGGAGGCGCTGGAGTCGGAGATCGCGACGTGGATCAAGGCGTTCCGGCACACCATCAACGTCGGCCTCTCCGCCGAGCACGACCTCTGCGCCCGCGTCTTCGCTGGCGGCCACGACGGCATCGGCCGCGGCATCTTCGCCGACCTCGCGCGCTGCGCCATGCTCCACATGCTCAACTTCACGGAGGCCGTGACCATGACCAAACGCGCCGCCGAGAAGCTCTTCAAGGTGCTCGACATGTACGAGGCCATCCGCGACTCGGCCCCAATCATCGACGCGTTCCTCTCCGCCATGACCGACGGCGAGGCCTCGGGCAACGACAGCAATAGCACCGACGACCTGTCCGACCTCAAGTCCGAGATCGCCTCCGTGCGGTCCCGCCTCGGCGAATCGGCCGCCGCCATCTTCTGCGACCTCGAGAGCTCCATCCGTGCCGACGCAGGCAAGCAGCCGGTCCCGGGCGGCGCAGTGCACCCGCTCACCCGCTACCTCATGAACTACCTCAAGTACGTGTGCGAGTACAAGAACACGCTCGAGCAGGTGTTCCGGGAGCACCACCGGCCGGACTCCGACGACGCCCCGGGGCACGACGCGTCCGGCGAGAACAACCCGTTCGCGGCGCAGCTGATGGAGGTGATGGAGCTCCTCCACGGGAACCTTGAGGCGAAGTCGCGGCTGTACAAGGACCCGTCGCTGTGCAGCATCTTCCTGATGAACAACGGGCGGTACATGCTGCAGAAGATCCGGGGGTCGCCGGAGATCAACGCGGTGGTCGGCGAGGCGTGGGCGCGGAAGCGGTCGACGGACCTGCGGCAGTACCACAAGAACTACCAGCGGGAGACGTGGAGCCGCGTGCTGAACCTGCTCCGCGACGACGGCGTGATCACCGTCAAGGGGTCGGTGCAGAAGCCGGTGCTCAAGGAGCGGTTCAAGCAGTTCAACGCCGCCATGGACGAGATCCAGCGGACGCAGGGCGCGTGGGTGGTCAGCGACGAGCAGCTGCAGTCGGAGCTGCGCGTGTCCATCGCCGCCGTCATCGTGCCGGCGTACCGGTCGTTCCTCGGGCGGTTCGCGCAGCACTTCAGCGCAGGGAGGCAGACGGAGAAGTACATCAAGCTGAGCGGCGAGGACCTCGAGGCCATAATCGAGGAGCTCTTCGACGGCAACGCCACGTCCATGCCCAGGAGAAGAAGCTAACTGATCGATCGAGCGGGAAAAAATTAACGAGAGCGTTAATTTGAGCTAATTCCTTCTTGATTTAAGCAATGCACCTCTGTTCTTGTTTTGTTTTTGCTCTTCTTTCTACTGGTTCAAGGCAGTTAATTTCGCCCAACAGGTGATGACGATGTATTTCACTGCATTTCTCAGTCACTCACGGCAGATAGATCATGTGTAATTCTATCGTTAATTGATCCATGCATGCGTATTAATTACCTGTTTATATTAACATTCTTCTTCTCTGACCAATGATATTAATTTTCGACGACTCAGTTCTTTGTTCTTGGATTGTTGTAAGCTGTGACCAATATCATACTGTGTTCTTGACATAAAATATACGATGTTGCGTACATGTCACAAGATCTTGACCCGATCATGAGCAAGCAAGCACTGACTTTGCTGGAAAGTTGTGGCCTAGCATATTGTGCTCTTGACAGAGTTTACTTTTATATGCGTGCATGTCTGAAGATCTTGTACTAATCTTGAGCAAGCAAGTACTGAATTTGCCGGAGGTGATGTGCAGGTAGCAATAAGACAAGTATTTTAATCGAGAAAAAAAAAAGAGAAAACAATGCCATGGTTGAGGTATATTTGATTAGGCCTGAATTCCTTATGATGGGTTGGCACCAAGCAGCTAGATTGGCCTTAATTTGCATGGAGCTCGCGTTCTTCTATACTGCATACTTTGTAAGTTTCTTTGGCATCCTTTTTGCTGATTGATATTATGAAAATTCAGATTGTGAACTTCGGTTGACATGAACTTTGCATGGATGAAATTCGGCTAATTGAAAACCAACCGGCCATTACTGCTCTTTAAACAAAACAAACTAACATCTAATTTTTCTGACAGAGCTAGCAAGTTGCCGAACACTTCCTTCCAGATATCTGCAACGCTTTCAGAAGAATGTATCTTATTTATCATCACAATCCTTCGAAGAACGTACTCGCCGCGACAAACTGGTGCACCTTGCTTGACTAGCATTTCCATCATCAAGAGAAAGAGGACAGGGCACGAATCAGGTCCTCGGTCATCTCGGCGGTGGCACCATTTTTCTACAGAGAAATACTAACTACCGCTGTAGCGTTTGGAGGCACTAAAACAGGATAGCAATCTACCGTTTGATCATCCCATATATATTGGTGTCCACCACAACTTTATCTACTCCACACCTAAACTCCCCCAATTTCCTCTCTTTTCTCCATCTCGTCTGCCCCAATCCTCCTGTTGCTTCTTTGCCCCCACGGTTCTCGCCGCTGACTGCCATGCGCTTGGGGAGCACCAGTGCAGCTCCGACCTCATCAAGCACATCAAGGCCCCCGTCCACCTCGTAAGGCACCCCAGCCCTTCCTTCCTTTGGTGTTCCTTTCGTTCTTAGATTTGTTGGTGTGCTTGCCTCGGCTGGTGGGTATTTCAGGGATCTGGAGTTCTTGGCTCTTGACTCTTGGTCTGGTGTTCTTGTTCGGTTGATGTGTTTTTGACTGCTTGTTCGGTTATTGGCTGCCTACCATTTGTTTGCTATGCTAGAATGAAATGTGCCAAATTTTCTTTCAATTTTTGTAACGAGTTTTTGTAATGAGTTTGTGGTTTGAATTTTGGAAGTTCGGTGGTGGAAGTTTTAATCCAAAATAACTGATGAAACTAATTCATAATGTGTTTCATATGTGTTTTATGAAGTTTCATTCCAAGTCTCATGGAGTTTCATCTTTTGTATAAGACAAGTTTTCAGTGATGATATCGTGTTTCATGAAGTTTCATCACAAGTCTCATGAAGTTTTATTAAGTTTCATGAAGCTTCATCCCAAGTTTCATCTTGTTTCATCAAGTTTCATTAAATTTCATCCCAAGTCTCATTAAATTTTATCCCAAGTTTCATCATGTTTCATGAAATTTCATCACACGTCACATTAAGTTTCATAAAGTTTCATCATGTTTCATGAAGTTTCATCCCAAGTATTATAAAGTTTCATTAAGTTTCATCCCAAGTTTTATATAGTTTCATTAAATTTCATCCCAAGTCTCATGAAGTTTCATTAAGTTTAATGAAGTTTCATCCCTAATTTCATCGTGTTTCATTAAGTTTTACATAGTTTCATGAAGTTTTAATCCCAATTAACTAGATGAAACTAATTCATATGTGTTTTATAAAGTTTCATCGTAAGTCTCATAGAGTTTCATCTGTTTTTGGATAAGACAACTTGCAACGTTGCTGCAATGTATTAAAACTCCACGAAAATATTGCTATGTGTAGCAGCTCCCTTTTCTATATCCAAACTATATATTTTAGGTAATATATTTGGCTAAAATTAATACGGTTTGACTGCAAGTATTCTGACGCGACTTTCTTTTATGGCTGAAAGGAGTAATACATGTGTGATTTGCGATGTGAACGCACAAAAGAAAAATCACCGATTAACTTACACCAGATCGGGCTATCGGAAATCTCTGAAGACCTATGCGTCTCTCCAGCGCGACTCCATGCGGTAGGACGGGTTGTTCTTGGTCTGCCCCACGCCGAACTTGAAGTAGTGCGCCTCTGGCCTCGGCGGCGCCCAACCTTTCGGCGCCGTCGACGAACACGGCCACGTTCGACGCGCCCCGACGTCGTGGAGCACGTTGAGCCTGAACCACTGGTCGTAGACGTGGCCGTCGACGACCCTGGTTGCGTCGTCGTAGTACGTGAGCCTGCCGTCATAGACGTGCAGCATCAGTGTCGTCGCGTGCTCCACGTTTGGGACAAATTGGAAAGATATTTGGTGTAGTGGCATGTTAATTTGGAGTATTGCTAGCTACCCCTCGCAATTGATTGGCTCGGTTTCAGTTACTGATTCCACGCGAAATGCTTGGCATTGTAACCGACGAGGATTTTATCATTCTCATTTAATTATTTATCTATAATTCTTATTATAAATAATAATACCATCATATGGTTCTTGAGTATATCTCTTAATGTTCATAAGGGAGAAGCTGGAGTCGTAAGACCTTCTACGACCACTTTATGGTCGTAAGTCCTTCTACGATTACCTTATAGTCGTAAGTTCTTATATGACTACTACGTAGTCGTAAGTACTTCTACAACCAGGTTAACTACGACCACCCTATAATTGATTAAACTTGCAGACAAGTAGGCACGATTGATTAGGGCATCTAAACAGTTAGTATACACTATTTTTCTCTGGAATAATTGCATGATTAACTCTCTGTCCTGATGATAACTGCATGGCGACGTGGGAATATTACTATTCTAGCAATAATCTCCGGTAACTGTTTCGTCATCTGAAGTGTTGAGGCGCCCTTTAGACTAGATAAACCGTCGCCCACTTCGAGCACTATATAAAGGGTGGAATCAGCAGACGACAGAGGAGAGATAATCAGGAGCACAAGACATTATACTTGTGTCTTTCTCTTGATCTGTAACCAGCATACTCAATATAGTTACACAGGAGTAGAGTTATTATTCTCTCCGAAGAAGGCTTGAACTCAGTATAAAAATCTGTGTCATTCTCTCGCTTGATTTGAGTCTTAGAGACTTCCGAATCAAATAATCATTACGTAAGATCGGTCCTAAAACACCGACAATATCATAAGCATCAGGGCGTATAGAGAGAGTGCTGACACAGTGGCTTCAAGTTATATATAGCTTCAGGGTGTGTAGAGTGAGTGCTGACAACATCTATCAACGACGTATTCATTCGAACACAAGAGCTCCGAATGGACTTTGGCAACCGGTTTTAGACCAACCCAGAAGATTCAGGATTTCAATTGTGTAGGGTCTAATTGTAAAAGAATCAGAAAAACATATAGGTTCTAATCTAACTATTTTTATTTAAGATCAAACTTTCTTCAATTCAACATATTTGTCTACCTAGAAAGCATTGAAACTATTTTAACTTTGACCATAGATATATTTACAACAAATGTTTAGATTGGAGAAAGGATACAAGAAATCAGTGGCTAAATTTTGTCTCGGGGATTGTTTCACTTGTCCAAAACAACACTTATTTGTGACAAAAAAAAATAGTATTATTTTATCATAATTTTCTTAAGCAATCAGAAAACACACGTGGATAAGGACGGGCCAATGCTCTAGTGGTGGGAGCGAGGGTGTTCATTCCCACCCGCCTAGATTCCATCACTAGGATCAAAGTGGCGTACCCTATTTCACCTGAGGACGTGAGTGTAGTGTGCGTGCTCCGTGTACTCTGTCAGCAAATGGATCTGAGCATGTGCCGACGCTCGTCCAGGTCCTTTCAGGCCGTTGGACCCAGGCCTAGAGTCTGGCCCATTTGAGGGTTAGGTCAGGCTCGGGCCGGCTCGACACTAATACAGGCCTTGTTTTCCAACCCTGTCAGGTTTGCTTAGGCGAAAATGTTCTTTTTTAGAACACGAAAAGAACTACACGTCATTCCATTGAGAAGAAAGCAATGAACAACAGTCAATTACAAGAACCTGCAGGCCCAAACCCCAGACTTGAAACAACAATAAGAGACTACTCGCTAAAAGGAATCGACCCTAGAATCGACCTAGAGAAGCAACCGGCAAAACAAGAGATGCTAGCCCGGATGCATCAGCACCTCCAAACTTGCAGCTCCTGTCATGCGCCATTGGCAGAGCTCATCGTGCATCCTTTGGAGGAGAATGTCCAACGGCGCGGCTTCGTTGTTGAACACTCTGTTGTTCCGTTCTAGTCACAATTCATAAGTAGAACAAAATTTTAGTGGCACGTGTAGTGATTTATTTTGTATGCAACGTGATAACTGTACTAAGTTATCACTAACTTCAATCCCTTGGATCAAGACATGAATCGCTCAAGCCCAGTTTTCACTCTGTTTTCCATGCCAAACATAATCACAGAGCATACTTACGTCTTTTCGCTGCATCATTACATTCATGGCTTAACATTCATTATCTGATGAGAGGAGCTTTACATTCATGGCTTGGTGAGGATTCTGACGTTTCTCCAGCGCGCGACTCCATGCGGCACGACGGGCGGTGGCGCGACTGCTTGTACACGCCGAACCTGAAGTAGTGCGACGCTCCGCCGTGCCCACAGGCGCGCAGCCTCTCCACGCCGTCCACAAACACGGTCACGTTCGCCGCGGCCACGTCGCGGACCGCATTTAGCTGGAGCCACCGGTCGTCGCTAGGTCAGTCTCCCGTTGTCAGGCCCAAATTTGAAATTCGGGATCTTTTGTGTTCACAGCATCAGTTCTAGAATCAGTAGCTAGTGCTTACAGTTATATCATTGGATATCAAACGTATATTACAAAAATATAAAGCTATTGCATAATAATAAACAAAACGTAAATATACCTTACAGCTTTTGACTATGCAGATTGGCTAGCCAGGCCAAATGCCTTTCAAATAACAGCAGTGAAAGCAGAATTTAAAGTACAATACGTGAAACCCTCATAATATACCCACAGGCAATCGATTAGGCCCGCGACCTATTTCTTGCCCTTCTTGATATCCAGTCTTTACGAATGCTCATAAGCGCTCACACGACCTTCTTCTTTCATACTTACTGAATAATAATATTGAGCGGGCATGAGTACATAACCGTACTCGCGAGCCAACACACAGAATGCAGTTATATAATATGGAAGGCCGATCAAAGGAATGGTTTGTGGTTCTTTTGTTTGTATAAAGCCACTTATTGAAATAGATTATGTAGTAGCAAATCTTGAGACCTAACATTTTTAGCTAACACGGGTTTTAACAAAGTTGAGTTTTGTTGTAAAATACTAGTAGAGGTTCCAACCTCATATACAATTGAGTAACTTCATCCATCCAATGCTCATGTTATTTCTCGGGTCACATCTCGAACTTCTCATTGGTTCTCAACTAGGCATCTCAAATCTCTAGACTCCAACCCATCTTTTCATTCCACTCACAAATTATTTTATGAAAATAAAAGTTACTCCAAGCAAGTTCTTGGCACCGCCCATGACCGTAGGCACATCTATCTAGATAGTTTTCCCATTCTGCAGAGTTTGCACACTTTACCTACAAGAGACAATCAACTTATAATGTTCGTCTTGACACACTTCTATAGGTGTGTGACTAAGATGATTGTCACAAAGCCTTTATAATGCCCAACCTCAACACAACCTCACCCGCTAGGTATCACCTCCTTGGGCCACACCCCCGGGAGGTCTCCCACTTGCGTCATGTAGTTTTTCTGTGGCTCATATCCATATCCACACCACACACCCACCAATAGTGAAGTTGCGAGGAGGCGAACAAGTTAGTTAGCCAGGTCATACCCATTATAGATTTGTGGTTGCAGGGGCAGAACTAGAACGAATTTGACCAGGGTTCACCACATCACCATGCATATAACAACGTATGGAATTTTCAAGTAATATTGTACTAAATAGTAATATGTCTGGCTATTTTTAACATCAATAATTTGACATAATCGATGGCACTATACAATGATAAAGAAGTAGCAATCAATATGCTTACCAAAATGAAGGTACTAAGGACGAAACCACGAGCAAAAGATGGTCATGAATTCTCAATGGCCTAAAAAAGGGACAAAGCAATGTCTTAGAATTCTCAAGTAAAAATTAGTAGAACGCTCAAATAAAAGTAGTTGAGTAAATACATTAACTTTTAGTACTTACATTCTTTCAAGTTCATGAAGCGGTGAACCACATCATCAGAAGCGGTGAACCACAACATCATTAGCATCATTAGCGAATGAACCCGGGCCGTGTACCCACGTCGGTCGCGTGGGCTGCCTAGGCCGTGTGTCCACATCACCGTGTCGGTCGCGTGGCCACGTCATTTGCGGGATGTGTCCCATCGTCGTCACTTGGGGTGACTCTGGGTGCCACAGTTTTCGAGCTAGGGGTGCACATGTGGTGTATACATGATGATCCCACAAAAATTTGAACCCGGTGCCTGTGACACGGGTGGAGCTCTTCGTTCCACCTGTATGGTTGCACTATTTTTACACGAGAAGTCATCACAACATCCGGTCCTTAATTGACTTGGGCGGTATTTCCCCATACCCACTCTATTGTGCTCTTTCCAAGACCGCCACACTTTTCATTACCAAGTCAAAATATGTTTTTAGTTTTCTTTTGTTTTGAAATACTTTTCTAGTCAACATACTAGCAGACTCAACGTTGACTTCCCAAATCCAGGTTTAAATTTTAAATGATGTCGAGGCAAATCATTGCTCAGTATACCTATGTACCTAAGTAAGGCTAAGCATGACACTTAGGTGCGACTTAGTAACTAGTATATATACCATTAGTCTATGGTAACAAAGGATAGTGTCTAAGTTCAAGGATTGAAAGTTTATACGCAATTATCATTAAGGTAGTATCTATGAGCTAAATCAACATATTTGTATAAATCATAGCAATACAATTTCATAATTTAAAATAATATAATTGTATTTCAAAAGTAGGTGCAACATGATCAAAGTGTTAACTCGCCTTGCTCAATGTTCTGAATCGCCTTGCTCAATGTTTTGATCATCTTGGTCTCGACCTCGTTCTTGTTGGGACTGCTATTCCATCATGGCTTGATTCTAACTACAGAATCACGATTAAACTCAAGAACGTCTAAAAAGCATCCAAATGAAATCTAATAAATCCAAAGACATTCAAACAAAAGTAAAACACTTTAAATAAAAGTAAACATATCTAACGGTATCTTGAAAGAATGAAGTATTCCAGATGAAAGTAAACCTACTTAGTGGAGTTGATAAAGGAAATACTTCAGACGAAGTATATCCAAAGGTAGTTGATGAAGGAAATACTTGACGAAGTATATACAAAGGAAGTTGATGAAGGAAATACATAAGACGGATGAAGTACATCTAGGGATATTTGGAATGAAGGAATAGATAAATCCAAACTCAACTCATTTGGTCTAGTGGTGGGATCGGGCTCTCGAAAAGTCCGTTGGTAAAGAAAGCTATGGACCCAACGGATGGGAGAGAATATTCCCAGAAACATTCCTTATTGATTACCTAGATGGAAGAGATCACCTTGTTAGGTTGAACTCTCTAATCCACCTTCGGGTTACGAATGGTCCTGCTACTGGGAACAGATAACGATGGATGATAGCTAGAGTCCATACGATGTTGTTTGGTGATTAAGTTACTATCACCCACTTGGTAACATCTCATCGCTACTCACACACGACGCCAAGCTGATCTAATTCTTTAGTTGTTACGTCCTATTTATTGTAATACCTCGAAATTATTCTAGCAAAGGAAGTATCCAATAGAGATTAATAGATTAAAAAGGGAGTTTTTTTGCCTTTTTTCGAGAACTGGCCTCGTGCCTTGGCCTAGGAGGCCCAAGGGGAGGTGTCCTTTTCCTCCAAACCCTAGTTACTGTAGCACGTCGTGCTACAGTACCTCTACCGCCTGCTACAGTGCACACCGCCACAGTGCTCCGCCTCCCGCATTGCCATCTTTCAGCGTTGTCGCTTTCTGCTTTGGTGGCCGAATCGTGGAGAAAGAAGGAGGGTAGAGAAAGGAGGACAAGAAGAAAATCCTCTTCGTGGGTTGTCGCTCATCAACTTCCTGGGGTCTTTAAGGGTAACGGTTGTCATTCTTAGTTGTTGATTTGTTAGTATTTGCGATTTGGATCAGATTTGTTTGGATCGAATGGTTTCTGCTGTAGTCCCGTTCTGTCCAGTTAGTTGCGTGGTTGATTTCGAGTCTTTAGTGACAGAATTAGAGATGCCCATCTCTTAGTTAAAGTTAGGTGTTACTCTTAGCTTTCCGTGGCCATCAAGAGCACCTAATTCCGACGTTCGAGTCAAAAGATATCACCGTTTTAGTTTCTGCTGTCTAGATTCCTGACGAGATTAAACTGTTGTGATAATTCGTAAATTATGAAATTGTAATTGGCAGAATCTGGGATTTCTCCCAACTAGATTATTGTAGGTAATTTGATAACCTTTCCGGATTGATAAAGATTGATCAATTCCGAGCTATAGATTAAAAGTTATGGTCGTTTTAGTGCTGCTGTTTATTCTGTAGACAGTTTTTCTGTGCTGAACATTCATATGTCTGTTAGTGTTCTAAATTGGCCGAATTAAATTATCTTGTCAACTAGAGTATTGTAGATTTGTCAGTTAAGAGTCCACAGAAACTGGGTTCACCTCATTTGGAGTTCCAGATCAAGAGTTATGCCATTTACCGTGCTGCTGCCCAGGGGTGGTTTAGGGCAGAATTTGTTGATTTTCAGTTTAGAGTTTCTAGTTAAATTTTGAATCACCGGGGGGGCGTTGTAGAACTTTATCTAGTATTGTCGTATTAAATCGTATCCTTATTTCAGTTATTTGTTTGATTAGGAGGTGAAGCTTCAGGTTTGGGAGCACCGCAATTGCCTACTAACGTGTCGCAAAGACTAAAGGCAAGTACCTTAGTGTTCCTAGGATTATGACATGTGGTATGCTTCTTTGTTGGTACTGTACCTCTAAGTACCTTGTTGATTCTTAAATGTTCAGTATTCAATCCATGTGGTTACCTCCATATTAGTGAGCATGTTTCTTATTGTTCAATATTCATATGTCATATTCAAGATCCACATTTCATATTTCATCCACGGAGTGGATCATTGTATAAGACCCATCAATTCCGGTATGGGCATGTAAGACCCACCATTCCAATGTGGGCGATTCGGACACCGCATTTAAACGTTCTTCGTCGAGGCTTGGGTCCTCGCACTTTGTTAAGTCGGGCTTAGGTGAACACCGACGGTGTGTCACCAAAGAATACCGTATATGCATGTGTGAAGTCCTTCCTTCCATCAAATTCATTCATTGCATTTATTCAAATACTTGATCTGCAATTCATTCATATTCTCCGATGATGTTGGCTTATCCATGGATTGTTGTTTGTATTTTTATTACTTTACGATTCTTGCCGAGTCTCGGACTCATTCTTGCGTTGTTGTTTTTTAGGTGATCCTTGAGGTTGGCTCCATGGGGAGGAATAGACACACACTACCCTTTCACGACACTTTATATAAGTTCAGATTTCATTTTAGTTTGATTTAATCATTCAATATTGATGAACTGTAATAATGCTTGGGTTGGTTGTGACCAAAACCCTTCTCCTTTAAGATTGGTTAAATCTTGAGTGTGAACTTAGTTCATTCTTTGATATGGTTGCTTGAGATCGGTTTATACTCTGTGAGGATTCAAAACTGTTGAATTCATTATTATCTTGATGTTTTTTGTTGTTGGAACCTCTGGTATAGCTTCTTTGTCTGGGGAGGTTCTGTAAATTTAGGATTTATTTTGTCTTCCATTTTAATTTTGATAATCTGTTAGATTAGTAGCGTTCCAGGCCCTTGTAGGCCTGGGGTGTTACATTTATCGAGGAAGTTCCATGAGTCTTAGCCGGAATTTCCAAATATTGGCTAGACATCAGTCTACGTCTTTAGTGGTGTCTGCGATTTGAGCTTCCTCCTTGTGGTGATCTATACTTAGTCTTACTATCTACGTGGCTTGACATATACTAAAGCAAACCAATCATACTAGGTTGATCTTTAGCCACAGCACATGCTAATGTCTACTTCTTGTTAAGTAAATAACTATATTACAAGTCCTATGGGTTCTTACCTACTAGTCCTTATTTGGTGTTCAACCCTATCACCTTGACTACTATTACTAGTATGAGGCTAGGTCACAGCTATCGCTAACCTTCGTTAAGGTTTATCACTACTACACTTTACTTGGTATTTTATTCTAAATGTTGAGGTCGCTTTTCGGTTGTTTAACCAACTACTAGCATGGTCCATATGTCAATTGACATACATGCATATACATTTATTCTATGTCCTAACATGACTATATCATCTTAGGTTCTAACTGCTTGGGTTGATTACATTAATTTTATTTGCTAATGGTTTGTATGTACTCGAATCATCCACCCTATTGATTCACTAATTGGTTTAGTTAAAAATGTATATGGTAATTGAAACCTACCTCAATAATCTATCTTAGTCCTTCCAATTACTTAAACTAACTACTAATTACTTAGGTTATCCTCATCCGACTATTCACTGATTACCTTAAGTAGAATGCCATTTTTAACTGCATTACCTACTAACTGGTTAACTATTCTTACTTAACCTTCTAGTCTTTTAGCTACATTAAACTAACAATGTGGTTAACCACTACTTAACCCATATGGGACCCACTGTTAGCTGGAGTCTCATGCTGCTGATTGTCAACTAAGCCCATACAGGTAGGACCCACTGCCAGTGACACCAACCCACACAGAGAGAAGGGGAGCACAGAGAGGGAAGCAGAGGAGGGCTACCAGAGGAAACAGGTGAGGGAGGGAGACCGCGTGGATGGCGCTCAACGCTGACGAGGGGGCTTCGGGGGTAGTCAAAGATAGGGAAAATGGAGTACAGGGGTTGAGGCGGACTCACGGGTAGTGGCGCGTGACTTAAGGCGGTCGTGATGTACATGGAAACAGCGCCTGACTGGCCGGCCGTGGAGAGGAGATGGGGTAGTGGCGTTTGGGTGGAAGAAGGGTGGAGTTAGGAGGGAGCATGAGCATCAGGGGGCTACGAGGGGGCTCACCAGAGCCAGTGGTGGTGGCTGGCCGACGGCAGGAGCCACGGGTGGCTCGGGCGGTCGGCCATGGGGCTGGTGCTGGGGGGAGGAGAACAAGAGGGGGTGATGGGGATAGTTTGGGGAAGGTGAGGAGACGCTCCGGTAGGGAGGAATTGACTGGAGGCGCACCGCGTGAGGAGGGGCGACCGAGGTAGTGGTTTCGACCGTGGTTGTGGAAGACGAGGCCGACGCCGAGCTCCTGTGATGGAACGCCGCAATTGATTGAGGGGAACACATCCTCGGGAGCTAGAACGCGTCATGACGCGGTTAGATCGGGGAGGGGATTACCGTGTCGGCCGAAACGGTGGGTGGAAGCGGCGGCCGCGGGCGGGGGTGTCGCCGGATGGAAAGAAGATGGTGTTGGAAATATGCCCTATAGGCAATCATGGAGATGATTATATTTCATTATGTTCATAATATTGGATAATGTGTTATCCTATTCCTTGAATGAATCATTGGTTATGAAGATTAACAAGTATGTGACTTGTTGGTGAAACTCTTAACTTATATGATGTCGTTCTAAATAAATCCCTGGTCGGATGTCAATGGTTGGAACGCCAGTGACTCTATCGACCAGCATATGTATTGATTGATGACCATGTTTCACCGATCATGGATATAGGGATATCAAATCAATCTTGTGAACACAAGTTAGAGAACACGGGGTTGGATTGACCCACCTTAAGACACTATTGAGATTGTTATGATTCTATGTGTCGTTAGTTGGTCTCAAGCAATGATGATATATAATCCTTAGACACGAGATCGGCATGGTTTCCTACATGTGTAATAGCACTCTTAAGGGTTGCCAATCGCTACTCGTAACTAGGTTGTTATAAAGGTAGCTTTCGGATATGCTATGAAACATGCGGAGGAATGTGACTGGTCGGATATGGATTTGCCCTCCTAACATAACAGAGAGATGTCTCGGCCCTCGTTGTGGTCGGATAAAGAACGTGCATGGCCATGACACTAGTGGTGAAGTGTTCGACCACGTGAAGTTATCCGACACTCGATCGAGAAAGTATTGAATAGTCCATGGATGACACAACATCTCATCTGGAGTTCAACCAGAGATCATGAGGCAAAGGAGAATACACGAAGTTGGTCGCTTAGTTCGATCGATTCTGGATTTGGTCGTATGAGAATCTGAATGGTCGAGAGGTGGTCGAACGTAATCACAGAGTGGTCGAAACCTGGTCGTAAGGAGTTACGAACTAGTCGTGACAAAATACGAACTAGTCGTATAGAGATAGAACCTGGTCGTAAGTGATGAGGATCTGGTCATAGATCATATTGCATTAAGGTTCGTCCGATATAATTTGTGTGTATTCGGGAATCGTTATGTCCTGTTAGGAACCGCTAACAACTAGTGATCGAAAAGGGTTTTTGAGTCACAACCGATTACGCATGAACCTATAGGGTCACATACTTAACGGGTTGGAATAAATCAGTACGGATACGATTCGTCAAACGTGTTCGGATAGGATCCATCATAAGCACTATATAAGGAGATACGTGAGGCTGTTGGGATGGGGGGTGAACGTAACAAACAAGACACACAAAAGTCGTGAGTTGAGTTGTTCCACCGAAACCCTGACGGCCATCTTCCTGAGAGCTCTACCGTGTGACTTGGTGCTAGCACACCGGCGTATGGTTGTTCCTTCCCTGGACGTGTGGATACCGTAGAGGTGCTACTGCGATTGCTGTTGCGCTTGAGGACGATCCACGATCTTCATAAGGAACTGCAGATGTCGCTGGAGGAGACGATCGACCACGACCACCGCACCGACGTGCTCGACGCTAGACGATCAACTACGACCACTGCATCAACGTGCTCTATGTTGAACCAGACTGCTCCAACCCTTCTTCCGCTGCTCTGCGCGTCTGGTGGTAATGATCTGTGATCATCTACTTGCTTGGCTTCCTGGTTTACGTAGTAGAAAATTTTGATTTATTGCTATCGTAGCCTACCCGTGACCCAACAGATGGGGCGTGCCCTCAGCTTTTCGGCTGTGGAGCTGGGAAGGGGATCATGAGCTTGTCCAACTATGGACTTAGCCTCATCCATGCTAAAGTCGAAGAATTGCTCACATATGTAGAGCCAGCAACCTGCCTCTGCCTCTGCATATTTGTGCTCTAGTGCATCCCACAACTCTGTGGCGGACTTATAGTCCATATACACACCGTAGACCCGATCTATCAGAATGGTCAAAATGTAACCAAGAGCAGTGTTGTTCGCATTATCAAACTACATATACTGGTCAATCGTAAATGGATACTGCAGATGGATTACCCACCACAACCCCAAAGACATGAGCCAGAACTTGGCTCTAGTCTGCCATCTACAAAAATTTTGACCAGAAAACCTCTCAGGTTTCAAAGCATCGGCACCGACCATTGTTGTATTGCAACAAAGTTTACAATAAGGTTTCTGAAATATTGAAAATGAGGCGATATTTTAATTTCAGATTTTAATAGAAGGCAAATATCGCAAATGACTAATAATGCATAAATTAGTACTAATAGCGAGCAACTCATTGTACTTCACAAAATATGCAAAAACAAAATGTAAACAAGTCAATCAGTTATATGAAAGACTTACAGATAGCTCCGATGAAGGACAGGAAGCAGTGCAGATGCAAACTCGATGCAATACAGAAACGTAGATGAATCAGCGAAGCAAGTGGTCATGCAGATGTGCGCTACCCAGAAACCTTATTATGCGCCCCGTGCGAGTCTTCATGGCAAAGAAAGCTCGGAGAAGAAGAGTCGACGAGGTTCAGACAGCGCAATACAATAGCACAGGTTTGCAGAAGGAAGAAAAGAAGAAATGGAGGCAATGGTGTTATTTCGCAATGCTCTGGACATCTCGAGCATATATATAGAGATGCAGATCGTGAATCGCTTCTAATTAAACAACCATTTACCCACTAGTAATTGACACATTTAACCAGCCATTTACCCACTTGTAAGCAGATATCATCAACACCCAATAAAGTTTCAAATTCAAACATTGGAATCTCATTCAAACAGAGAGACGATGGTTACGCAAAAATAAGGTGGACTTGGTCTACTAAGTAGCGTCGTCGCATTATTTAGCCAAAGCCCTCCTCGTGCCACCTCATCCATGTGTCATATGTTTCAAAGAGTGGCAAGAACTCCATCTTATATATTGATCACCTCCACCTTATCTTAATAATATAGTACTAAACTATACATATTTTGAAATTATAGAAAATGTGTCTCACTCGTATGGCCAATTTCCAACACCAATAGCACTCTCGTTGATATAATCTGCTCTCGCCGTTTTCCACGAACTGAAATACTGATGCTGGTGCATGTCAGTGCCAGAATCAATCCGGCCGGCCGACGGCGACCAGGTGATCCCCGGGCTGGGAGTCTGGGAGATCGATGGGCTATCGGCCTAATCGATTGCCGCACTGCCCAGAAGTGCATTTGCATTTGCTCTTCACAGCCGAAACAAAATCGCGTCCTTCGTGTTCGGCCCAAATCGTAGCTCAAGTCAATAACAGGGCCACACAAATTGCTGTCTCGTACTGTCCATGGAAGCATGTGGTCAAAGTTTTAGAGAAATAGTACTACTATTGCGTACCATATAAACTAATAGTGTCGGACGCTTCACTCTTTTTCCCCACGCCCTACAGCCACACATTCTTATCCTTGCTTCCCCGCTTCCCTTTCTCCCCAGTGCTTCCATTCTCGTTCCCTTCTTCCACCTGCACGCATAGTGGCTGCCCCATGGCGCCAACCGATGGGTCGGGGTAACCACTTGCCGACGTCGGCGGTGCAGAAGGCCTGCTCTTCGCTCCATTGCGGTGAGCACATCTGCGTGGTATGGCGCATGGCGCCGGGTGGCGCTAGAAAACTCTTGCCGACGTGTCCGGCTTCGTGCGTGCCGCGCTCAGCCGAAGACGCTGGCTGTTTGCTGCCATGGGAGGCCGAGCACGGTGGTGGTGTGGTCACTGTAGCACGCGGCGGCGTGCCCTAGACAAGGCATCGGAGCGAGGCCAATAGGTGCGATGGTCCCGCCAAGCTCACTCCCATGCCGGCCCGGCCTCGGCCTGCTCCTCCGGTTCCTCCCGCCTTCCCACGCCACCGCGCTCCCTCGGCTCGCTCACCTCCGGCTCGCCGCCATCTCTCTCTCTCTCTCCGCGCCTCCTGGCCAAATGCTTTGTTTTTATTTGTGATGTTGCATTTGTTGTCGGTGATGTTGCGATCGTTGTCTAGTGATGTTGAACCGTTGTCGTGATGTTGCAATCGCTATCCAAAGATGTTGCAATCTGTTATATGGAGATGTTGCATTTTGACCGTGACGTGGGAGGCTCCCACCCATACGTCCGATTCCTAGTCGTTCCCAAGTTTTTATGTTGGATCAATAATGCAGTTTAGTATAATAGTATCTAGATTTGTCACTTGAGGGTTTACATGGTTGTATTTATCACTAAAAATGCTTACAAAATGCCATACCTTAGTATATATACAGCCTTTACAGATTTAAACTAACAAAAGCTAAATGTGGTGGATTCTAACTGCTCACCCCTTGAGGGGTTAAGCACGGAAGCACTACAGCTAAGCTGTGCATCCTGGGGGCTAGGCAGTGTCAGAAATTCTTAGAGAGTTCTTTCACTAGATGAGTAGATGGAGTAAAACAGAGATATGATAGATCAGGACAGGAATGTGTACATGCATGCAGGGGAGAGATTAAAACACAAAACCATTCGAACAGATGGGCATTGGATCCCATGCATTTCCTTAATTTTGCTTCTGCTTTCATTTGCATGGTTGTACGTCGCACCTCGCCACCAACTCTGTTTCAAAATGCCAATTACCGGCAGCTTTCGTCAAGGGGAAAAGCTGCGTGTGATGCTGAACCTCGTATCACTCGCTCTAGCGGCGGAGCCAGGAATAAGAGATAACAGGAGCTAGCTATACTATATGGTATAATTAGATTCAATAAGGGAAGCTAAATAACATCAACTCAAATAAAATCCTTTGAAACACAAAGATACATACTTGCAATTATCGGATCTTAGGAGAGCGATGGCACCTGTCAGTCCCCCTCCCTCCGCCCCTGATAGTCTCGCTGTACATTAGCGATCGACAGAGCAGATTTCTAAGGGATTAATGGGACGACTGAAGTAAGAAAAGCAAAGCTCCATGAGGGCTGCATAGAGTCAAGTTACACTCCAGACATGCAGCCGCAGGGTACAAAATTAACATACACGGATAGCACATGATGGCCTGGTAGCCATGCATACAGACAGGACTCCCACTTATTCCACACACGTACGCAGCGCAGCTCAACACACAGTCACACAAACATACACACACCGCACATGCGGGGGTCGGTCGCCGGCCGGCGGCGAGGGAGGCCGATGGATCAGCCGAAGAGGTGGTGGTGCTTCTTCTCGCCGCTGGCCTCCTCGGCGTCCTTGTGGTCCTTCTTCTTCTCGTGGTGCTCGTGGAAGACGTACCCGCCGGCGCCCACCGCCGCCGTCGCCGCGATCTCCTCCGCGATCTTGTGCCTGTGCGCGTTCTCCGGGTCCTTCTTCGCCTCGTGCTTCTCGTACTGCACACAGCACATGCATGCATGTAGTTATATAACACGCACGCCGAGCCGATCGATCGCAAAAACATCGAATAATTAAGGTAGCTAGCTAGCTGTACGTACGAGCGCGAAGGCGCCGGCGGCGGCGGCGCCCATCTCGCCGAGGTGCTCCTTGTGCTTGTGGTGCTTCTCGTCCTTCTTGTACCGCTCGTACTCGCTCTCGCCGGTGGCCACGGTCTCCGAGTAGCCGCCGCCGTACTCGCCGGCGGGCTTGTCCTCGTCGTCCTTCTTGTGGTGGAACAAGTGGTGTTTCCTCTCGTCCGCCATGGCCAATGAAGCTTAGTAAATTAAGCTACTAGTACTGTGCTGTGTGCGTATGTGACAATAGGATGGCTGGCTTAGTTGCTGTTGTTCTGCTGGTCTGGTCATTAGCTTCCTACCGGCCGGGTTTTATAGGCCGAGCCCACTGTTAAAATGGACGGTGGAAATTAAATAGTTAAACTTATCCATAACTAGACAACTAGTGCGGAACCATTTCTTATTATGGTGGTGGAGTTATGGATATACGACTTCATCCACCATGATTCAAATCTTGGTCCCTATCTTTTATGCATATGCATGTGAGTTTTTTGAAAAAAAATTGTGAGATTGGCGGATTTATCTCTGGCCTCTGCATTTAGCTGTGTGCTAAAGAGAAGGTGTACTCGGGTGTGCATGTATGTGTCTTACTCAGAATCGCAAATAAAAAAACTAGACAACTAGTGTGTTGTTAACTCAAATTATGAGACCAGATGGATAGTATATAAGACGGCTTAGCATATGCCTCCTAGTGATACGGCGATGTCTTTATTGAGTTTTTGCCTAAATGACATTATTCTGTACGGCATTTGTAAATGTGGCTTCTCTCGCCTCATATTGCTAAAAATGGTAGCACCGATGTGTCTCCTGCCGCCACGTGTCCTCCACCACGCACGCATGTCGTCTCAGACAATGCAATGTCAAGACACCCATGGTCCTGGACGTGGCGGGACGCTACGTGTCCTCGTTCTGGGCCTCCGACCGGACGCGCCAACGAAGCTCCTTTCTCGCCGGCGGCGCTTTATTCCATGTCACATGTCCATCTTTTATGTCGCCCATCCATCGCTGTCTTGGATGTGCATGCATGCAAACCGCACGCTGTCTTGGTTGTACACATGCAAGCAAGGCTTGTGTAGGAGCTTCGACTTGTTGCAGGTACATGTAGCCACATCACTCAGGGTGCATGCATGTTTTCTTTCCCCCTGGCATGACTATTGACATATTTTTTGTCTCAGTCTGATCTCGTACTTCCTCCTGAGACCATCGATCACCCGGATATCATGCATTCGGGCCTTCTCCATCTTCTGGTCCATATATCTTTGCATGTTCTCGGACCATTGCTTCCGTTCTTCCAGTTGTCGCCATGTTACGGTGGCTCTATCGAATAAGTAACCAATGATGCGACTCCATGTTCCTCGATGATCACGGTGATATGGAGACACCGCGACACCTTCGGCATCATTGTTGTACACCTCTGACATGTTTGGTTGTCATAATTTCGTACCTTGGACCGTCTATGTCATAGACTAGGTACTATTTCTCTAACTCAGGAGCGTGAAGATTAATCTACTGCGTGAAACTTATGGTGCTCCTGGATTGCCCGCTCTCGACCTGTTGTTCCTCCTGTGCCTTCGGAAGGGACTCTCTTGTATGCCTCGTAGTCCGATGTTCGAGATCTGTCTAGATGGACTCAAACTTTCGCCTCTGATTCTGCATTCACAATGCCTCGAATGTCTTCATTAGTTCCTGGCTGTGGAACCGTGTGAAGACATTTGATGCAAGATGCCTTAGGCACCACCGGGCTTCAACGTCGTTCCACTGGTGAGGAGATTTTGTCTCATTCTTCATGGTGTTCAGAGCTGACAACAACCCAGCATTGCGGTTTGAGATAAGGCATATGTTAGGTCGGTCTCCCACAACCACCCGCTTCACATTCACCAGGAACCACAACCAACTGAATGTGTTCTCATTCTCTACGATGGCAAAAGCAACCGGGAGAAGCTGGTCATTCGAATCGGCCACCATCGCGGAGAGAATGGTGCATATGTACCTCCCCGTGTGGAAAATGTCATCCATCATGAGCACAAGACGATAGAACTTGAAGCCCTCTATGGTCTGGGCGCAAAAGCACAGAACACCTGATCCAGTATGAAGCACTATATTTATGTACATGCCAGGTTTGCTTCGCAACTGTAAAGCATTTTCGCACAAGGTTGTACGCCTCTTCATTTGTCCCGCACATAGACTCGATAACCTTCGCTTGGCTCGTGGGACCTTGATGTACTGGATGAATAACCAACCAGATTGACGACTTCGACGGCAAAGAACATCTTGGGGAGACGGACACGTCCTCCGCAACTAGGTGGCTGATGAGGCTTGCCACATATCAGAAGTCACGTTCCGATGTTGCCGTAGGGACTCGCTAAGCTTCGCAAGTATGTTCGGTCCATCGCCTTGACCATGAAGACCGAAAGGAGAACTTTGCTTGGAAAGCCGACCTTGCTAGTAGTCTTCCACTACGTGCTTCATTGTGTAATGTCTTGAGTTAGATCTGTGCACCCGGTACACGGCTCATGGACAATGCATATCATGCTATAGCTTGTTGCATGGCCACCTTCTAGAAAAGTGATGCCCAACTAAGAGGGTGTCAGCATCAAACCCTCACTGGGACCCTTCTTTTTGCGGCAGTAAGAGCAAAACGTACCGTAATATCATCAAGTCTCGAGAACGACTTAGCGACGAGTGTGAGAACGAGATTGAGAATGACCGAGAGCAAGAGCGATTCTGGTATTTATAAGCGTGAAGGCAATTTCGCAGACAACAGTCACGATGAAATCCAAGGCAAGTATTCTTGGCCTTGAAGCGTCTTGAAGCTAAGCCACGTTAGCCTTTGGTGAGGAGGGCCAGACAGAGCCTTGTTTGTGTGCAACATGTGCGGCAGTCTAGGCTAGGGACGCACAGACGAGAGCCATGTGGCTCAACAGTATGACAAAGCCTTGTCTCTGGCGGAAGGCAAGTGGAGGCGCTTGTCCGGGTTTAGGGCATGCGATCGCGGCTTGTCCGGCGGGAGCGGCGGAGAGCGGCGTTGTCCCGCATGGTGGTGGGCGCTATAGATGGTGTTGTTTGGACGACAAAGCGAAATGAGTCAACCACGGTTTCAAGACGAGAAATCCGGACGATGGGGGTGCGGCGGAAATAAATGCCGAACACAGGAAGCATGAAATTGCACACGTGACGACAGAAAGCACGTCTATACTGGCAATTTGGCAATACCGCACAAGAAGAACTATATTTGTAAATACCAGCCGAACAGTGTCATTTAGGGAGAAAAATAACTCTTGGTCTTGACGTACGACCAAACCGAAGCTCCTTATCCACACGTACACGTGTCAGGGAGGCATTGGAGCCCGAGGGAAGGGAGTAGCATGGTCCCACGAATCATGGGCGGTGCGGCCCACCGACCACTTGGCGGAGTAGCGGCATGGGTAGCGTCCATGTGAGTAATAAAAGGCTGGGTTTCTGTCGGCAGATACGTATTCGTCGCAGCACCAGTACTCTGCTATACAACGCTACGCATCTGGTATATTCATCGTATGTACTCTGCTACCTTTTCGAACCAGTTTTTTATTTGCGTCAATTTCAAAACCTAGAGCATTAAGGCAGTAACGCTATCTTGTCTTTATGGATGAAGCTAAAACGTCGTAGTATGTGTAGGGGAAAAAATAGCCAGCTATGAATGAAAAGCTAGTTTAGAAAGGTCAACAATTATTTCAAAAAAAAATATATCATTGCCTAGAATTGAAGTAATCGCCGTCCATTGGAGGTGGGAAAATGCACCGGGTCTGATAACGAAATAATATATAAAGGCATACATCATAAAGCTTTGATTCAGTACTGATCGTCGATGCCCAATGACCAGAAGCCTAAGAGCATCTATAATGAGTTTATATCACTGCCTATAAATGATATATATAATAATATCTGAATAATCTATACGCTTATAAGTACTCTATGTACGCTTGTAGAATAGCCACTTAAGATAAATGATACAATTGTGGGTCATGATACAGTTGATTCTGAATCATTGTGAAATACCAATCTTTTAATATTTTTCTTGATTACAGTTATTCTGATTGGCGTATTTCTTTTTCTTTTATTCTTTTCATCTATATCAAACTTAGAATTCTACGCGACAAAAGTTTATAGACAAATCGACATGTAATCTATCAGACATGATCTAATTGGATTTTTGTATTCCATAGAAGATTTGCTTTTAGTCTGGTGGTTGGCCTGCACACTCAAATGTGTGTGCATTTCTCTCTCATAATTAAGCCTCCTTGCCCCTTTTTTACTCGAAAATTGTGCTGTTTGTCTAAATTTATTATGTCTCCAAAGTCCAAACTTCAAGGGTACTGTACGTCGCTTAGGTTATTTCGGCATTCCCCATTAGCTAAAATGGTACAACGTCCAAATTAATTGCGTATGTATGCAACTAAAAAGTCACTGTAAAAAACCAAAGAGACACCACATTTTAAAGTTTATAGAAACCCAAGCGACCTCCCCTTTGCTATATGATTTTGGAAGCTACCATGTTGATTTTTATGGTTTGTTTACTAAAACAAAAACAAAACAAAAAGATTTTTCATGTTCACAAGCCTAATTATAGAGATCATCGGCCACAAGTGCAGGGACCTCTGACGCAATTTTTCCCGCTTGTTATCATCTTTGCCATTTGGCAAAGGTGTATATGATTCAAATCACGAGCTAGAACGTTGTCGGCCACTTGGATCAACACCAAAAATATCTTCATTAGACGATCGAGCGATATGAAGAAGGCGACCCTTCTCCTATCACTAATCATCTTTGTAATCGGCTATAGGCAAAGGTACACACTGTTTTTTAATTCATAGGGCATTGGAGCCACGGGCCTCTATCCTCTTCCTCTACATTAATTACAACAGAGGATCAACAATATTGGACATTAACATTGCGAAAGTAATGAAATATTTAATGTCTGCAAAACACAGTAAGCAGCAGATATGGACCCTTGATTTCCGTTCGGTTGAGAAGATCAACTTCTAATACCAGTATTGTAGATCATCAGCATTAAGACATTTAATGTATAGGGTCCAAATCCTGGGGCCACCTGGTATAGGGTTTACCTCCCCAAATGAATCAAATGGTCCAGGGTGGGAGTTACCTGTGACTGTAGAGTCAGGTTAGGTCATGTATGCAATAGGTTTCACATCACCGCCTATACTTTCGCCACGCAGGATTTACGGGGTGTAGATGAAAGAGAATAAAAGAGAGAAATGTGTTATAATTCAGAAATTAATCAGCCAACACCAAAACCAAGAAAAGTAATAAAAGATGTGTGTTGTTTACAATCATGTAGTCAAATGTATCACCACAACCCATCAGATGAGATGTCTTTAAGATCTTGCTTACATATGACATATGAGTTACTATAAAATAAGCAGCTATCTCAGATTATTGATATGCCCTTGTAATTTTGTGATTCCTGTACTTTAAATTTAACTCATAGGGCAAATGTTTTGTATAATACTCTAATAGTATTATTAAATGAATGCCAGTTAAGCGATCTGGCTTGTGGCCCGATGGTAAAGAGTGGTAATTGCATCCTCCCTAGCCGAGTTTGAGTCCTAGGATTGGATCGGATGCCCACCTACTGCTAGATCAATTCGGACATAATGCCGCCTAAAAAAATGTAGGATGCATTGCAATAATTGGTTATTTTATAGGTCAGGCATGCACAATCTAAAAGGCGTTTGACGGTTTGAGGTTGCACGTCACAGCCAGCAAGCTTGCATCAATCTTTATTTTATGTATCTTTCTTGTGGTGTGCATTATATTTGTCACATATGCCATGCTGTTAGTTATGACAACTAAACATAACCAATCAAACATGTTAAATTGTTCTGCCTATTTTTAGTTTTGGCACATCAATATTTGATTGGGAGTTGCTAGCCCACGCTATACTATTAGAATGCATTTCCAATGGTATAGCAGCTTCAGAAGTTTCAGCTGATTAAAAGTTCCGATTTTGAGTTTAAAGCTTCCAACTAGGTTTCAACGGCGCTTTAGATTTCTAGATGTTTTCGTAAGATTCCAAAAAGTTTCAAGCCTAAGTTTCAACAAGTTTTGATTTTTGAACTCAAGTTCATGAAGTTTCAAGAAGTCTTGTGAAACCATTTTAAAAGTTTCTGTGTTTCGAGTGAGTTTCATGTATTTCTAGAAGTTTCTAGAAGATCCCAAGAAATTTCAAGCCCAAGTTTCAGATTTTGAAACTCAAGTTTCAACAAATTTCAGATAAAAGAGTTTCTGCAAGTTTCAACATGTTTGGATTTTGGAACTCAAAGTACTCTTGACGCCTTGACTCAATGAGCAAAGTTTTCAAGAGCTAAAGAAGGCCCCGACCATTTGCTTCCAAAGGTTGATCTTGCCCGATGTTCAAAAGGACTTTAAGGTCTACTATGATGCCTCATGACAATGTCTCGGATGTGTCCTAATGCAAGAAAGGAAAGGTAGCGTAGCGACGCTCGTTAGTTAAAGCCTCATGAGGTCAATTACCCTACTCACGACCTAGAATTGGTCTTAGTAGTGCATGCTTTGAAGATTTAGCGCCATTACCTCATTGGTAATCGCTATGAAGTCTACATCGACTATAAGAGCTTGAAGTACATCTTCACTCAAGTTGATCTTAATATGAGGCTAAGAAGATGGTTGGAGTTGATCAAAGACTATAATGTGGAAATTTATTACCATCCAAAAAGACCAATGTGGTAGCCGATGCTTTAAGTAGGAAAGTTCATCTGCAATACCTTAATGATCAAAGAAGGTCGAGTCCAGATGGTACGAGAGAATTCCAAGCTCAAAAGTCGGAATTGGTCAAAGAAAGGTTACCTAGGCGCTCTCCAAATGCAACCAACCCTCCAAGACCAGATCCGAAGAGCTCAAAGAGAAGATCGCGACGCCTTGGAGATCAAGAGAAACATGAAGAAGGGTGCATTCTCAAGATTTTCCAAGACGAGGAAGGAACCATTTGGTTTGATAAAGCGCATTTGTGTACTAGACCAGTGAGAGCTCAAGCATTTGATACTCAAAGAAGCTCATGAGACCAGACTCTCATCCACCCCGGAGCACTAAGATGTACCAAGACCTCAAGGAAATGTATCGGTGGCCTAGAATGAAGCCGAGATCACTGAGTATGTAGCTCGGTGTGATATTTGTCGACGAAGTTAAAGCAGGAGCATCAAAGACTCCGCTGACTCATACAACCTTTGAGCATACTCGAATGGAAATGGGAAGAGATTGGCATGGATTTTATCACTAGTCCGCCAAGAACCCAAAAGCCGGATATGACTCTATCCGGTAATTATAGATCGCTTGACAAAGGTTGCACACTTCGTCCCGGTAAGACCACCTACTCGGGAAGTAGATTTGAAGAAAGTGTACATGGCTAAGATAGTATGTCAACATAGAGTACCCAAGAAGATTGTGTCGGATCGAGGATCTCAATTCACATCCCGATTTTGGCAAAAGATGCACAAGATTTTGGGTACAAATTTGAACTTCAAGACAACTTACCATCCTCAGCACAGATGGGCAAACAGAAGAGTAAACCAGATCCTAGACCTACCTAGGAGGCGTGAAGAGGACTTGAAGGCCGAGTCCTCGCACCTATTCTTTAGCCACTCAATCTCGGGTCGAGATTCCTTTAAGGGGGTAGGTTTATAACGCCCCAATTTTTTCTCGAGTTTTCGAGATTTTCAAAAATAAAATAACCATTTGGTTTTTGATTCGCTCAAGCTTGAAGATTTCAAAATTTCTTAGTGGTTTAATATGAACTAATCCAACTTCAACTAATTCGAAGTTTGGTTCCTTTTGAGTTCTTTGGAGTTCTCCGTACTAAATCATCTTCTCTCTGCTCGCTCTAGACCTCCCTCTCGCTTGGACCTCCTCTCGGCCTAGACCTCCCTTTGGTTTAAACCTCCTCTCGCTTGGATCTCCTCTTAGTCTAGACCTCTATTTGGTTTAGACCTTCCTCTCATTTAGACCTCCTTTTAGTCCAAGACCGGTGGTCCTCCCGACGATCTTCCTTGGGCCACGACTACCCCTTGGGTCATGACCTCCCCTTGTGTCAAGACCACCTTCGGGTCTTTTTACAAAGACCACCCTCTTGGCCTTTTTGCAAAGATCACCCCATGGGTCACGACCTCCTCTATTGGTCTCGACCTCCCTTTGGTTGGACCACCTTTCCAAGTTTTGTCTAGTCCCACTATCACCTCTATTCATCTTCCTCTCTCCTTTATATATGTCACGACGAAAGGTCCTAGCGATTAAATGTTGTTGTGTCGCGTTAAATCTTGTCTGCACACTTTAAAGATTATGTTCCCTCTCTTGTCTCCTCCCCAACACTCGCCTCAAACTTCTCCTTCACCTACCTTTGAACACGTGTGTCTTTGAGTCTCTCACCGCTCTTCTCGCTTTCCCAGCTATAAAAGCTTTGAGCAACCCTCTATCATCACCTTTTTCCTCACCCAGCTCTCCTTTGCTCTCATCTTGTTTTCACCGAGCTTGAAGTTTCACCAAGGAGTCCACCGGGTTACGCCACATCCTCTCTCGCCGCCAAAGAGCCACTGGAACTTGCGCCGTCTTCGACCTCCTCGCTGCTGAAGAGTTCGCCGGAGCACCTACGCCATTCGGCCATCCTTCTCGAGTCTCTCTCTCTATATATATCTCTTTCCCTCCGTCGGGTGAGTTTCTCCATGCCTTGATCTCCTTTTTGCTTTCACAACCACGTAGTGTAGTTATGTATCTCTCACAACCACGCTATGAAGTTGTATCCTTGCACCACCACGCTGGATAGTTGTATCCTTGCACGACCACGCTGGGTAGTTGTATCCTCCCTTGACCTCCTCGGGACCTCCTCTTGTGGACCTCCTCCTCAGGACCACCTCCTGTGGACCTCCTCCTCAAGCTGAGACTTCCGAGAGTCTCTGCTTTATTTGATGTTTCTCTTGTTTTCTAGTTTGGTAGTTTTGATTTTATTTGAATTCATTGTATTTATTGGCTCTTTTTCGCCTGTAGATTCGAAGCTTCTACGAAGAGTTTGTTTACATCTACACCTCAACCAAGCATCTCCACTCTTCATCGAAGGCAAGTCGAGAACCTTTGATCATGTTAAACCTAGTTTGTAAAATTAATTTGTTTTCTATCAATCAGCATGGCTATTTGTATAAAAATAGTTTTGGGAAGTAGCTAAACCCCTACTTGGTAGTATGACTCTTTGAATACTTGTGTTCGACATGTTGACATGTACCTTTGGACCACCATAGGTTCGGTATTCTTAGTTGGACCTCTTTGTGATAACCAACATGAGTGCGTATATTGCTTAGACCTACTTAGTTATTACATTGCCTCTCGATCACTTGTCTCAAAGATGTTTAACTTGACTAAGTGAATATGGAATCGGTAGCACGTATTGTCTTGGCATGTGTTGTCTTGGCAAGCGCTGTTCTCGGCATGTGTTACCGATTATTAAAATTTGTGGTGCCATGACTAGGGTGGTCATTGGCGGGTTGAACCTAAAATGTTTTCGCCGGCGAAGTGATCGTCTGGCAAGAAAGGCAGGGAAGCACATCGGGATGAGGAGGTCTCGCCGAGCAACCACTATAACCTTGTAAGCCATTGATCAGGAACCGCCATACCATGCAGGCCACAAGACCTGGTGGTCTGCCGCCAACTAATTGGCAATGCTTTAGCTTTGCCCGCTTTGGTGGAAATGTGTAAAAGCGTGGGATGGACTACACTGCATAAGAAAGGCTTTTATTGCTTTTAGCCTGCCATTTGGCGAGGGCATCGACGCCAAACAAACTAGAGAACTTGTCTTGTGGGTAAAGTTATGCAACCCTCGCAGTGTAAATCTATTCAATAGCCGTGTCCCCGCTATGGACATGCTCGGTGATTTCACACAAGGTAGAATTTCTCAAACTTGTTGTCGTGGTTTGGCCTATGACCGTGGTGGTCGTGAGAGTTTGGGAAGTGACCAAAGTGGTCACGAGTTGTTTCCAAAAGAATTTGTTTACTTATGTATTAATCTTTCAACTTGAGCCTTGCAATCTATTTATCAGATTTCCATTCAATATTGCTTTCGCAAAGCAACCATAAAGTCGTTCTTGTTGAGCTTTTGCATGAATATTATTTGCATACATTTTCTATGTACCATCGAGTACATTCAAAGTACTCATGACTTGTGCCCTCTAGTTGATCACAGTTTAAAGAAGACCTCCTAGGTGTGCTCGAAGCCTTCAAGACCTCTCGCTAGACGCCCTCCACCGACATTGTTCGGCATGTCGAATGGCCCGCGGTGTTGTTGTTCCGTCACACTTTCTTTTGTTGTAGCCCTGCAAGTGCATCAGAAAAGTCGACCATATGGTCTTTGTCATATTATTGTTAATTTGTCCGCTTATCTTTAGTTTGTTGTATGGTCGCAACATATCGTTATTGATCATCGTGCGCACTACCCACTAATCATGGATCGGTCCAATGAGCACAAGA